>CM059197.1:56731879-57419406 GCA_030323885.1 Branchipolynoe longqiensis
GTACTTATACTCAGTACTATCAGGAGGATCCTGGCAACTGTCTGCCAGTCTCCCCCCCACTAAATACCAAAACACAACTCATAAGAAAGAAAGGGAGACAAGTCATGCAAGATTGACAGTGATAAGGTTGAGCTTTATTGCTACAACTCTTGTTCACCTACTAGTGACATGCCAACCTGACTCACTTACAACCTGCTGCAGAGACCCACATAGCTTCTGCTTGTTCAGTCAAATTCAGTGCCTACAGCCCATTGAACCTAAGTCCTATGGGTGTTACACACAGCTCAGAGGTGAACTGCTTCCTTTGGTATCTCTAGAGTGAGTGTCTGTCTGTCCAGCAAGTGCAAGGAGTTCAACGGGGACTGGGCTCACACAGCCAGCCAATCAGACACCTATGCAGCCTGGGAGGGGTGGCGCCCCAGGGCAGGTGATGTCCATAATGTATGCAGAATGGCTGGGTGTGCTTACCCAGTGGTCCCGTGGTAACAAGTAGTCGCTATACAGTTACATCATACAATAATACATGTCCCGCTCCATTTGCACTCTTCCTGGTGCATGGAGTGAACATTCCTGTAATTAGTAACCGTATCTTAATATCCGGACATCATACCGCAATCCCAGTCACTGTGCATCATAACATTTACATATAGTTATTTCCATGTCACACAGCGAGTGGGCACACATTGCATCACTATTACATAACAATGGTCCCCAACTCCATCGCCTGAGATATTGATATGATTCCAAGCTCGGCTATCACGACCGAAATACCATATATTTTTACAATATGGAGACAGGCCAGGGCATCGCCCCGGAAGTTGATGTGGGTTCAGCGGGTACAGTGTAGATGGCACACATGTAGCTCACTGAACTGAAGGTGGCAGCATGATCTGACCCTTGTCATGTGCGAAGTACCCATGTTGCCAAAGCAACATGAGCAATTGACAGGCCAGTCACCATGACAACTGTCAACTCGGTGTTTGTAGATAGCCACTACTGGGTCAGATACCACATGGTCTCTGATAGTGATAGGTGACCACAGGGCAGGGATATAAATATCAACACTGGGGCAGCACCATGTGACCTCCTGAAGTAGGACACCTGCTCCACCTATGTGTTGACAAATGTCAATGTCTTAATGTGGTATATTTGTTTTTTTGAGTTTTCAGTCGCGTTGGCGAGCTGAAGGCTGCAAATCTGCAGCACTGTATGGGCGACGCCAAAATCGGTCCCATGCGGTCGGGAGTTGGCTTCCGGTGGGTCGTGGTCATAGACAGCAGGGGGAGGACTAGATACAAGATTCACCCCGTACTGCTGCAGTAGGGGTGCAAACCAACCCTATGTAAAAGCTGTCGAAAAAACGGGTCAATGAAATGAGAGCCTAATTTCACAATCTAAGAAGCAACATTTATTCTTTACATATGTCTTATTGATAGCCCGCTACTTTTGAGTTGAAAAATATAATATAATATCTAGTTTAATAAGATTTAAAAGTGAAACGACGGGTTCTTGGCCACCATCTTGTCTCTTTGCATTCTCTCCCATTTCACCAACTCTGTGCCTATATAAATATCCATTTGATACTGGAGGCAGACATTCTACTCCCTGTTCCATACTAAAGCTATTTTCGCCCGTATTTAGACTACGTTGTCATTCACCCATGTACTACAAGTACCGGGTGAATCTTTTATCTAGGGGAGGACAGGTGGGAAAGTGTAGGTTGGGGGTGGGGGGGGAGATAAATAAAGTGGTATAGTCCAATGGTTTTGAGTTTCTTTGATTTCTTTCAGATAAATATATTCGCTCAATCGGTGTAATTTACCTTACGTTGAATCACGTTTTATTTTAAATGGCTAACTTTGGAAATATTTAAAGTTGCATAGATCGATGGTTTTGAGTTTCTCTCATTTTCTGAGATAAATATATTAGGTTGATCGTTATAATCTACCTTACATTAGCTTGAAGTAACTTTGATTTAAAATGGCGAACCTTTGATATATTTGAAGTGCAAATATGCAAATATAGTCTTGGCAAGCATAACAAAACTAACATAGGCTTCTGTGGTAATATGTTCTATTAAATTGACTCAGTATTCCCTTCTATGTGGTGACAAATGCTTAATAAGTGCACCAGTATCTAAATTATATATGTAGAATCGAATCTAGACAATTGTTTTGGTTTTGAAAATGTGATGTTTTCATCTGACTATGTAAGCTTTAAAGTGAAAGCAGACAACGTTAATTTGGGTGTGCCATCCAAAATTCTGTCACCAGAGCCAACACATGCGGCAACAAATTCTTAACAAGTACACCAGTATCTAAGTTAGATATGTAGGATCACATCTAGGTAATTGTTTTGGTTCTGAAAATGTTAATGCTTGCATTTGACCATGCATCTTTAATGCATGTTTTCCAAGTTCCGCTGGTCCCTCAGGAAAGACTAAACCTACAACCCAACATGCCAGGTTACAGCTGCAACTTACATAATGGGAGTTGGGGGTGGGGATGGCGAGGGGTGGGGCTGGGGGTGGGGGGTGTTAGTGCATGTCTATCATTCACTATCATCATCATCATCATCAATCTGTTGGTCGCGATGCGACAAAGACTGCTTTCATTACTTGACTGCCACTCTCCATTTAGCTCTCTGCTGTGAGAGTGATGTCCACGAGTCAGTCTTAATGTCTCTCAGCTTCAGGTTTCTCTTGCTGGTATCCTTGAACCGGAGACGAGGGCGCCCTCTCTTTCTGTAACCAGAAGACAGTTAGGATATGCTTTGGTAGCCTGTCTGATGACATCCTCATGAGGTGTCCAGTCCACCGGAGATTCTTTTTGATGAGAAGATCTTCCATGGAGGGCAGCCCCGTCCGTTCGAGTATTCACTATAGGCCCTATAATTTAAAGGCACTTTGCACTTATAGGCCCATGCCTCCTGACAATCATAGTTGGTTGCAATCTTGCAATGCATTTATTTCTACTGTAGATTGCAGTGAAATTATCTGAGAAAATACTTTCGATAAAATACTACATTGTGTATGCGTATCCACCACCTACATCCACCGTCGTCTGCCTTGTAAGCTGAAGGTGCGACCTGTCATGCTAGATTGTAATTACTGCCACATCACTGTCTCTGTGACAGGGTGGCTAAACAACCAATTAGAAAAATAGTATCAGAAGGCTGGGTTGTGGAAATAACCACATGATTTTGCAATCTAATATGCAAAATATATTGTTCAAATACTTATGTTTTCACCCACTACTTTTCCGGTGAAATTTTAAGAAATCATGTAATTTAATAGACTTTGAAAGTCAAATCAATAGCATTCACAGGCCGCCCTCTTCTTTTCTTTTGCATTCTCTCCCACTTCATTACATTTACTTCAATATAGATGAACAGTGCACGCTGGAACCAGCGACTCCACAGCTTGTTTAAGGCAATTCCCATTGAGACAGTTAGGTGGTTATTGGAGTTTTACATCCTGGCAACATCTAATGTCATATCAGAATGACTACTGACTTGTGACAGTGCGCACTCATGGAGACTTTGCAGTGCTGCCCCACTGAAATACCAGGCCATCAGCACTATGACCTGATATCCCACTCAGTTACGTTATCCTGCCAACCAGTCCTTTCCCTACCCTAATAATGCTGAGCACCTGGGTAGGAAGTGACAAGTATAAATATTTAAGTTATTGGTTTAACTCGACCAGAGTTTAAACCTGTGGGTTCGAATCCCATAAACCACCAAAGCGGGAGAGGGATGCTCAACTCATTCAGCCATCCCTTCTGGTCTCATTGAAACAATTTTTGCTCGGATTTAGCCTAGGTTGTCATTCACCCCTACTCTCGGGTTAGGAGGTGAATCTTTTATCTACGCTTGGTCATAACGTCAGTCATTCCTAAAGCCCCTGTCACACCTCCCCGGATTGAGGAAACGGATAGAGCCAGACAAAAATATTCTAGTCCGTTGTGATTCAGACTTGAAATGTACCGATTATGTAACGGATGGTAACGGATGGGTAAGAGATGGTAATGGACAGGTAACAGATGGTAACGGATGGTAACGATTGATAACATATGTGTAATGGACGTGTAATGGATATGTAACAGATGGGAACAGACGATAACGGATGGGAATGGACGGGGAACGGACGGTAATGGATAATAACCACATACTTCACTCTGGCGCAATCTATTACAAGTTTTGTGCATGCTCAAAACTTGTAACGGATCGGGCCGAATATCAACATATATCAATGGATATGCAATGGATATGTATCGGACACAAACCAGACATTGCCGGATATCAACGGACTTTGTTTGGTTTCTTTCCATTTCCCCAATCCGGCAAGGTGTGACAGAGCCTTTAGGGACTGGTGTAACTGGAAACACACCTTTGGAAACTGGCTGGTTCGCCTTGCTTCTGAGAGTCTGATCATTAACTGGACTGGAAGGGACACTTTATGCGGGAAGCTAACATCGACTAAGATTTAAAGTTCCATAGTTCGATGGAGCATCAAATTTTCCAAACCAAAGCAATTATCTAGATTTGATTCTACATATCTAACTTAGATACTTGTGCATTTATTATGCCTTTGTTGCCACATAAAAGCGAATGCTGAGTCAATTTAATAGAACTTGTTACTGCCAAAGCCTATCATGTCAGTTTTGGCATGCTTGCCAAAATTAATTTAGCATGTTCTCACTTCAAATATCACCAAAGTTAGCCATTTAAACTGAAGGTTACTTCAATCTAAAATAAAGTAGATTATAATGATCCATCCAATGAATTTATCTAAGAAAATTGCAGACATTCAAAACCATCGGCCTATGCAACTTTAATCTCGTCAAAAAAGCCTCCAATATTCGCGTGTTACCCCACCTTATGGTTCTCTGTTCCTCCTGACCTTGTTGCTGCTCCGGTCACCCCCTCACGCCCCCCCCCCCCCCTGCCCCTCCAAAGTCACTCTAATCCACTCCCCATTCATCTCCAGCACTGTGCCTCACTTTATGCATATTTGATGTTCACCTTCCCAACTGCCACTTTGTCTCTTTCTCTCTTTATATCCTGTCTTTCAAACAGATCTCTTGCCCTGCCTTTGTCTTTATCAATTTGTTGCGTTTGTTTGAGTTGGTCTGTTCTAATTTAGTTTCTCATTCACTTCTATCTCGCCTTTACCTTTTCCCCTCTCCCCTCTCCCCCTCTCTCCCTCTCCCCCTCTGCCCATCTCTCCCTCTCCCCCTCTCTCCCTCTCCCCCTCTCTCCCTCTCTCCCTCTGCCCCTATCTCCCTCTCGCCCTCTCTCCCTCTGCCCCTCTCTCCCTCTCGCCCTCTCTCCCTCTGCCCCTCTCCCTCTCCCCCTCTCCCCCTCTCTCCCCTCTCTCCCTCTCCCCTCTGCCCTATCTCCCTCTCCCTCTCTCCTCTCTCCCTCTCCCCCTCTCGTCCCTCTCCCCCTCCTGCCCATCTCCTTCCCCCCTCTCCCCCTCCCCCTCTCTCCCTCTCCCCCTCTGCCCTTCCTCCCTCTCCCCTCTCTCCCTCTCTCCCCTCTCCCCCTCTGTCCCTCTCCCCCTCTGCCCATCCCCCTCCCCCCCTCTCTCCCTCTCCCCCTACTCTCCCTCTCCCCCTCTCCCCCCCTATCCCCTCTCCCCTCTCCCCCTCTCCCCTCCCCCTCTCCCTCTCTCCCTCTCCCCTCCCTCTCTCCCTCTCCCTCCCTCTCCCCCTCCTCTCCCTCTCCCCTCTGCCCCTCTCTCCCTCTCTCCTCTCCCCCTCCCCCCTCTCCTCCCTCTCTCCCTCTTCCCCTCTCCTCTCTCCCCTCCCTCTCCCCTCTCTCCCTCTCCTCCCTCCTCCTCTCTCCCTCTCTCCCTCCTCTTCTCCCCTCTTCCTCTCCCTCTCCTCTCCTCTCTCCCCTCCTCCACCCCCACGCTGTCCTCCCTCTTCCCTCTCCCCCCTCCCTTTCCCTCTCCCTCTCTCCCTCTCTCCCTCCCCTCTCCCCTCTCCTACCCTCTCTCTCCTCTCCCTTTCCTTGCTTCCCTATTCGCTTCTCCCCTCCGTTCTCCCCTCTCCTCTTATGTCCTTCGCGTGCCCCCCATCTCGTCATCCCGCTCTCCCCTCTCCCCACCACCCTATTAATTATTCCCTCTCCCATTTCTCCTCTCCTCTCTCCCCTCTCCCCTCTCCCCTCTCCTACCCTCTCTCTCCCTCTGCCTTTCCTTGCTTCCCTATTCGCTTCTCCCCTCCTTTCTCCCCTCTCCTCTTATACCCTCCATGCCCCCTCTCTCTTCATTCCGCTCTCCCCTCTCCCCACCACCCTCTTCCTTATTTCCTCTTCCTTTTCCCCTCTCCTCTTTCCCTCATCACTCCACTACCATCTCTTTTATCCCCTCTTCCCTCTCAGCTATCCCCCGTCCCCTAATGCATTCACCCCTCTCCCTGCTCTCCTATCCAATCACCCCTCTCCCCACTACCATATTCCTCCTCCCTCCACTCCTAATTTTACACCAACCCAAACCTCCCTTCCTCTCCTCTCACCTGGCCCCCTACCCTTTCACCCGCCCCCTTCCCCCCTTCCCCCCTTCCCCCCTTCCACCACTCCCGCTCTCCCCTATTACCGCCCGACCCCATTGGCAGCAGCAGCCTCACACGTCCAGGATCCCTAAATCAATCAATTCCAATCGATACGTTTCTGAAGTCGCCGATGAATCGATACAGAGCCAATGATTAAAATAACCACCTATAGAGTACCTATAGAGCAGCATTTGAGATGTGGACTTATCGAAGGATGATGAAAATATCATGGACAAAGAAGATCACCAACAAAGAAGTTCTCAGAAAAATTAAAAATAAGAAAAGCTTGTTTGCCACTATACAGACAAAGAAACTTATTTATTTTGGCCACATCATTCGTCAGAGTTCAATATACCGTACATTGTTGGAAGGGAAGGTGAATGGCAGCAGAGGGAGAGGGAGACCAAGAACATCATGGTTTACAAATATTTCACAGTGGACAGGCTTGAATTATTCACAGTCTATCAGAACAGCACAACATCGGGACAAGTGGAGAACCATTGCATCCAACCCTCGACTAGAGGATGGAACTATTGATTGATTGAGAGTACCCTCGACTATTCCGGGCCAATTAATCCCCAAAATAATTCACAGGAAAGCAAGCAAGTCTCTTCAGCCATCCGCATATGAAATGCAAATGAACATCACGCATGCCTGACACTATAGAGAAAGCCTAGCAAATGTTTGTGCATTTTTCTGTGTTTGTCATTTCTGTAGATAGAAGGGAACCTTCACCAGCACACATTGAGTGAGAGGCGTTGTTGGCAGCGCATTATGAACACGTGACCACCTCCTAATTGCCACAGCGCTGCGCACAATGACACAGCTCGTGTGGATTTAGGTGAACGATCCTGTCAGTGGGTGCAGGGTTGGTGGTTGTTGGAGTTTTACGTCCTGGCAACATCCACGGTCATGTCAGGATGGGTACCGACTTGTGAGAGTGTGTACTCATGGCAACTTTATAGTGCTGCCCCACTGGGAGACCAGGCCGGCAGCACCATGACCTGGTATCCCACTCAGTCACATTATCCTGATACTGAGCCAACCAGTCCTTGTTGTATCCTAATAATGCCGAGTGCCTGGCTAGAAAATGACAAGAATAAATTTTTATGTCATTGGTTTAACTCGACCAGGGTTTGAACCCGTGGGTTTCAATCCCATGATCGACCAAAACGGAAGACAGACGCTCAACTCATTCGGCCATCCGGTTTGGTTACCGGACGCAGGGAGAGAGAGAGAGGGAGGGAGGGGGAGGAGGGTGTGGGGGTGTGGTGGTGTGAGTGGGCGGATGTATTTGGCAGCGGTGAAGCGGCTTCTTCGGGAGATCAGCGGCCATACGCATGCGTGGCGCGGACTGAGACACACTCAGTTTGTGAATAAACCAGAGGACACCTGTATTGAAAGGAGGCCATGTTGTAAAACCTCCCTTTTTTATTATTTGCATACACGCACCATCTAGCCACGGATGGAGCAGATTGTCATGTTATTCTGGAAGTCCCACCGAGGTAGAAAGGTATGTGTAAGACATACATTGTTTATCTCTGTTGTGTGACGGCAGTACTGCAGTGGTGTCTATTGACACATTTGTAACGCCAGTACCATCTTTCTAACACTGTATTAATGCATATTAATGCACTTTCTTGCGCTCACCTACTGTGAGACGATCCTGAAACTGCGCAATATTTTGAGGTTTATCTCTTTATATAGCACTCAGATAGGATGGCCGAATGAGTAGGGTACCGGCTTCCTGTTTTGGTACTACTACCACACAAGATGGCCGAATGAGATGAGCATCCCTCTCTCAGTTTGATAGATCGTGGTCGCGTCAAATCAATGACTTAACAATTGATACTTGTCGCGTCCTAGCCTGGTGCTCAGCATTATTTAGATAGGGCAAGGACTGGTTGGCTCAGTGTCAGAATAATGTGATTGAGTGGGATATTGGGTCATGGTGCCAGTGTTGTGATTTCCCAGTGGAGCAGCACTATATAGTCGTCATGAGTGTGCATAGTCACAAGTCAGTACCTGTTCTGATATGACCTTAGATTTTGCAAGGATGTAAAACTAACAACCAATCATGTTTTTGTAGGGTGTGGGGTCTTGGCCGAGTCAAGGCAATGATTTAAAAATTTAAGAATGTTGTTACCTAGCCTGGCGTTTGGCATTAATGGAATAATGCAAGGAGCGGTGGAATAAAGAAGACCAATCGTCTGCGATTGAAATCCCCCCCCCCCATCCCTCCGCTTAATCAACTAATGTTACAGCCACAAAAACACCCATTGGTAGTGTATGCATTTAAACAGGCAGTAAACACAACTTTTCTTAATTAAAGTTATGATCAGATATGACATTTATTCAACTTGATGCTCGTATGCTTTGATGATACATTCTGAAATTGGTAAGCAAAACCCCATATCCAGCATTTCTGTGTACTAACCAACTTAAATATTGTATGGTTCCAATTAGAATATCTAAAAAGTTAACCCTTTGAAATAAAAGTTATTTCAAAATAAAATAAACTAAATTACAATTAGCAATCTGATATATTTATCTAAAAATATTACTATAAACATTGGATATTACAAATCTGGATTTAATATGTATTCCCTTAAGGAATATGTGGTACATATTCATATTCCAGAAAGATCCACTGTATTGTACTTAGAACTGCCAAATATAGCTATCAGATACTCGTTCTAATGCTCTGATATCCCACCCACCGGTTCTAACGAGCTGAAATTCTCCATTTTGTGACGTCACACTGGGAAGGGATGGTGGTGGCTTTGTTGTTGTTTTACGTCCTAGCAACATCTAAGGTCATATCAGGACGGGTACCGACTTGTGACAGTGCACACTCATGGCGACTTTATAGTGCTGCCCCACTGGGACACCAGGCCGCCAGAACCATGACCTGATATCCCACTCAGTCACATTATCCTGACACTGAGCCAACCAGTCCTTGCCTATCCTAATAATGCCGAGCACCTGGCTAGGAAACAACAAGTATCAATTTTAAGTCATTGGTTTGACTCGACCAGGGTTCGAACCCACGATCCCATGGTCTACCAAGATGGTGGTGGCAAAAAATACTAATTTTTACATCATTGTTTGGACTTGGCCAGGCTTTGAATCGCACGGGTTTGAATCCCACGACCTGCCACACATAGAAAGTGGACGCTCAACTCATCCAGCCATTCCATTTGGCATATTTCCTCATGATATATTGTGATTAAATAAAGTTGTGTTGGTGGTCGTGTTACAGGTCCTTTAAGCAGCTAGGGTTATATTGATATGTGACCTACTATAACCTAGCCAATAACATATACATACATATTGGTTCACTGGCCTAGTTCCTTATGGTTTAACCCATAGATGCATGTATGGGTTTCTGTGAGGGGGGGGGTGTAAATAAAGACGTTAAAACAAATACCTTTAAATGCAATCAATACATTCCAACTCAATGTGCTCTAATTCAGCCTGACCCACATTTTGTCATTTCAGTATCCCTACCAACGGTTCATTAAGAAGAACTACCCATATTGTTAAGCAATACAAGAAGTAATGAGAATGCAACATCGGATGCCAGCCACCTTCCAATGCTGACCTACCCAGTGTTTCTAAATCGAATTCTTGAGATGCTTCGGAGGGCGGCATGCCTCTACTCTCAGATGCCATCACTGACCGATCATTATTTTCCGTTGAATTAATATCGTGAGTGGATTATATTTAACCAGCTGCGCCTTACTAAATGGATGTATTTAAGTAGAAACTACTTCAGTGCAGGTGAAGGGGCTGAACTAATAGTCCTGAAGGACTGTGGTGCTAACCCAGTTTTCAATGCGCAAGCGATAGAGCATTGTCAAACTGATCTTGAAGAGCGGTGGCGTTAACCCAGTTTTCAATGTGCAGGTGATAGAGCATTGTCTAGACTGATCATGAAGACTGGTGGCGTTAACCCAGTTTTCAATGCGCAGGTAATACAGCATTGTCAAACTGATCTTGAAGAGAGGTGGTGTTAACCCAGTTTTCAATGCGCAGGTGATAGAGCATTGTCAAACTGATCATGAAGAGTGGTGGTGTTAACCCAGTTTTCAATGTGCAGGTGATAGAGCATTGTCAAACTGATCATGAAGAGTGGTGGCATTAACCCAGTTTTCAATGTGCAGTTGATAGAGCATTGTCAAACTGATCTTGAAGAATGGTGGCATTAACCCAGTTTTCAATGCGCAAGCAATAGAGCATTGTCAAACTGATCTTGAACAGTGGTGGTGTTAACCCAGTTTTCAATGCGCAAGCGATAGAGAATTGTCAAACTGATCTTGAAGAGTGGTGGCGTTAACCCAGTTTTCAATGTGCAGGTGATAGAGCATTGTCAAACTGATCATGGCGAGTGGTGGCGTTAACCCAGTTTTCAATGTGCAGGTGATAGAGCATTGTCAAACTGATCTTGAAGAGTGGTGGCGTTAATCCAGTTTTCAATGCGCAGGTGATAGACCATTGTCAAACTGATCTTGAAGAGTGGTGGTGTTAACCCAGTTTTCAATGTGCAGGTGATAGAGCATTGTCAAACTGATCTTGAAGAGTGGTGGCGTTAACCCAGTTTTCAATGTGCAGGTGAAAGAGCATTGTCAAATTGATCTTGAAGAGTGGTGGCCTTAACCCAGTTTTCAATGTGCAGGTGATAGAGCATTGTCAAACTGATCTTGAAGAGTGGTGGCGTTAACCCAGTTTTCAATGCGCAGATAATAGAGCATTGCGGAACTAATTCTGAAAGGATATGAGGATGGAAATTTCCCTCTCTCTTGTTTGGCGGCATTATTACTACGGATATGTCTTGGTGTTCTTGTTAGTAGTGGAATTGGGATTATGTAGATAATGTTTTCAGTGGAGAATGCGATTAAAGATCTGTATATGCACCATATACACCATGTTATTACCACAGGAGAGTAGTTTCTCTCCTTGAACAAAAACTAGATTATCATGATCTCACACCAGCTATTGGAGTCAACTAAACTATTTCCTATTCACTATTATTTCTATACATTTTCTCACCTTGCAACTGAGGATTTCAGTAAGGGCATTTGTATTCATCATATCACACATGTTAAGGGTAACTTTATTTTGGCCTTTTTTTTGTGACAAGTTATTTATTCTGTCCATAGCATATAATCTCCTGTGAGGGTGCTTGTTTTCAACGCGGGGCAGCTGTGATTCTAAGGATATTATCATGTTATTTTACCATGTAGTCCTTACATTCCTATTTTATCTATCTTAATGAATGAACACACTTAGAATGGTAAATCAGAGCTAAAACCCAGTAGATCAGGATTGCTATTCCCAGAAGAATTAGACTCTGATCACCTCATTGGTAGTTATACTAGTTCTCTGATGTCATACAACAAAGAGAATAATGTTCTTATATTGGTTATAAGGCATACTCAAAGGGCTTCAAAATTTGCTTTAAGTGATAGTAATGCTTGTACTATTTCCAATATGCCCTAGCCTACACGACCGAGGACAGTGCTCAGGACTAAATGACATAAATAGCCACAACTTGCTAGCAAAGATCCCCGAGCCATTGCTGAGCCCTACATAACTGCTAGAGGATAGATTGTTTCAATCTACACAAATTATGATTAGTCCTGTTTGATCATAATAATTTTGAATAAGTAAAGTTGTTTTGGTAATGTTGCAGCCCCTTTAAAGTTTAAGGAGTAATTTCGCTCCAGGTTACCTGACCATACACCAAATACTCAACTCAATTAATCTATTAATTATTTCGTCAGGTATTTTTTTTCACATGAAAGGCATGTATGGACCATACCATTGAGAGTATATTATCAATACAAATAAATATTCCCTCTCCTTTAAGTAGAACCAAGCTATATACAGTAAAATACAGTAGATACTGAACATCTAATACACTATTCTTTATTCTCTCAGATATGTGATGTATAGCGAATTATGCGAGTATAAAGATACGTAAGGGTTAATTATTATTATTATTTTGTTATACTCCGTAAGACCAACACTGTACCAGTGGCTCCACCTTCCCTCCTCGCCTCCACCGGATGTAGACCAGTGTCAGTCGCACTGGAGGATTTTTGGCTAGACAATATATCGGGAAAATAAGCAAAGACGGAGAGAGAGAGTGAAGTAGGTGAAAACCTCCCATTATTCTATGAAGATCTTGGCTGAGCAATAAATAGTCCTACTAGTAGCACAAGTTTAAATTCCTGTAGCGTGTGACGTTCAATAGTTGAGGCGCCTCTCACTAGTGATGGTGGGGGTGCCACAAGCATCTATACGAGCTGCCCCACAGCAAATAGATGAATATAAGTGAAGAATAATAAATATATAAATACAATTAGGTGGTTCCGCCCATTTCTATAAATATAATAATTTATGTAATAAATATATATATATACATCTGTACAAACTGCAATGGATGAGTCTATGAAGGAGTTGACTATAGGCACACATGGACAGGATAGCCCAGTCAGTTGGAAGCAACAACAACAACAGCAACATGAGAACAACAGCGGGCACAGTTGGCTCTGTGTCATGCCAAGCTCACCGCGGGGCAGAAGGTCACCGATTCTATCCGATGACGAGACAAGACTGTGCCCGATCCCAGAAAAGAGCAGACTGGTCTCCCCGGACTTGTCTCAGCAGCACAGGAGCCGGAGGAGCTCCTGCTACTTGGCACACGACAATTTATCTCAGCAGTCGGGAGGGTGGCGGGAATCCTTCGCCGACGACGATATAATATCGCAGTCGACACCGACGACAGTGACGACAAGACGAGGCGGTGGCACCGGCTGCTCTTGCGACTGTGACGTCATTCTGCCGATGACACCGGAAGTGGGTTTCCGGGAGGAGGTGGAAATCGGCGACGACTTCCTGCCTGACGAAGTGCGCATCATGGTGGGCCGGCACCGAGTGCGCATCATCGCGGAGCATTCTGGGAGTAGAACTGACAGGGTTAGTCCATCCAATGGCATCACTAAGGACCACAGGGACTTCAGCCACAAGGAGAGTGTGCACAAAGTCGTTCACGTCCCTTCTTACATTGACTCCTATTCGCTCAAGTCGGTTTTCCGAAAGGGCCGCGTCGTGATAACCGGAAGCCCCGTGCACCACAAACGGAAGTGGACCGTTGGTAAAAATGGCCACCTCGTGATGCACGAGGATGGGTCGGTGCGCATGACCCTTGACCTGCCGGTAGGTGTCGCCACCGAGGACGTGTCCGTGACGACGCTCACCAAAAACTACATCGTCGTTAGTTCGCACAAAGGCCACCAGGGGGAGGAGCTCGAGCGCCAGGCGGCTGACGTCATCGACACCTACGAGCTGCCAGAGAGTTGTGACGTCACGCAAGTGCGAACCAAAAGTCTGGGTGGAACGACGCTGATCGTGGAAGTTGATTCAATAGGCAGGCGCCGTGCTTATACATATTAAAGGTCACACATATTAAAGGCCATACATATTAAAGGCCATATGATATGTACTTCTACTGCACAATTTAAAACATGATCCAATGGTGTTTAAAACAAAAATTGTGGAAGCCTATTGTTTTGGGTTTCTGCCTATATTTTGCGGAAAAAGATACAATTATTGAGCCGTTCTGATGTGACCATAGATGTTGCTAGGACGTAAAACCCTAACAAACAGAATGCACTTATTAAAGTTGGCTAGTACGATAGTTTTGAGTTTCTGAAATAAATATATTAGATTGATCATTGCAATCTACTTTACTTTAATTTGAAATAACCTTGATTTTAAACGGCTAACTTTTGAGATATTTGAAGTGGCAACATGTCAAATTAGTTTTGGCAAGCACACCAAAAGTCTGACACCATATGTTTCTGCAGTAACATGGTCTATTTAATTAAGTCAGTATTCCCTTCTATGCAGAAACAAAATGTTTAATAAGTGCATCAATATCTAAGTTAGATATGCAGAATCAAATCTAGATAATCGTTTTGGTTTTGAAAGTTTGATTCTTCATCAGACTATGCAGCTTTAAGTGAACTTTTGAGTTATTTTAAGTGAGAAAGGAAAACAAAATTGATGTAAGTGCCTCTCTGCGCATCCATTATTATAGTGTAAACATCTGCAATCCCTATAGCCGGAAGACCTTGGCACTGAAGAAAATGAATATTCTGATGAATAAATGTTTTTAAAAAAACCACACACACAAACCAAACTTGACAAATACCTTCAGTACGCACGCTCACTGTCAGGATAATGTGACTGAGTGGGAAATCAGGTCATGGTGCTGGCGGCCTGGTTTCCCAGTGGGGCAGCATTATAAAGTCGCCATGAGTGCGCACTGTCACAAGTCAGTACGCGTCCTGATATGACCTTAGATGTTGCTAGGACGCCATGAGTACGCCTGTCACAAGTCAGTACCAGTCCTGATATGACCTTACATGTTGTTAGGATGTAAAACAACAAACAAACAACAAAGATTGCATAGATACCCACACTGTAATTCTTTAAAAGGAATACCAACACGTTCCTTCAGTTTATATTTGCCTGCACTACCAGCTGGACCTCACATCGAACTTTGATAAAATATGCATTTTTATTTATTTGGGGCATACTCTATATTTATTGAATGAAGCAGACTTCCATCACCTGGGAATTATGATTATATAATGGAGGCGATATTACTGCTTCTACTTGAAGCTGGACAGCCCGATAAAACCATCAAATTAAAAAAAAGCAAGACTATTATCTAGATTTGATCCTACATATCTAATGAGATTCCTATGTAGTTATTAAGCATTTGTTTCCACATAGAAGGTTAATTGATTGATTGATTGGTGGTTGTTTCACGCCATGTCGGCAGCATATGCCATATTCACAGCGAGAAATATTAGTTTTTTGTTCAAACCACTTAGAAGGGAATGCTGAGTCAATTTACAAGAATCTGCTCTTGTTGACACCTACCAGATAAATAGGTGGTAGATCCTATCAGAGTTTTGGCAAGCTTGACAAAATTAATTTAGCATGTTTGCACGTCAAATTTATCCAAAGCTAGCCATTTGACATAAAAGTTGCTTAAGGTAGATTACAACCTTCAACCTAATAGTTATACATATATATCAGAAAATGACAAAAATTAAAAATCATCGGACTATATGCAACTTTAAATGTATTCCAAAGAAGACCAGGTATTGGAAAAATAATGATAAGATAAATATGTTGCCTTCATTTATCTCCGTATGCTACAGTAGTAGGTTGTTTTCAGCTCATCTGTACTCGGAAAACCTCTGCCATGTCCGAACAATTTTTCAATCTACAGTTTTGTTCTCATTGCCATTGAAGGCAGTTACCACAGCTATATATATCTATATGTATCTATGTCTATATATAAGTCCTATATATATAGGACATTGGAGTATATATATATATATATATATATATATATATATAAAGCTTCCTAGAGCTCATTACACCTGATAATAGGTTCATCACTGTCCATACATATATCATATATATATATATATTATTATATATATATGGAGAGTTCTGGATCAAAACCACGTAAATGCCAATCCAAAAATGTAGTTCAAATAGAACCTGTTCACCTGAAAGTAATTTACATTCTCACCAATTCCACTTTTCATATGATCAGATGCTTATGCAGCAATGAACAAAAAAGAAGGAATATTTATAAAAAAAAACTTGTTGGTGGTTTGATTCCAATGTTTATACCCATTTTTGGTTTGGCGTTTACGTGTTTTTGCGCCTGAACTCTTCTACATACAGGACACATAATATCAGAACAGCGAAAATAGATTACGTCGGTTTAAAAATCACCTATTTCATTACAATTGCAAATATACATAACATTATTCATGATGTAATACCGCTAAATAACATGGTAAATAAAATATTAATACGCCTTAATAGTCTGTTTCTTATATTGTAGTTTGCTAGGGATGTACATCTAAGGTCATATCACCATGGGTACCAATTTTCAACAGATAACGCTCATATCGACTTTATAGAGCTGCCCCATTGAGCAACCGGGCACCATGACCTGATTCTGATATCTGACTTTTAAATTAATTTTTCTTTTTACAATTTTGGAGGTACATTAGTTGATTTAGCAGGGGAAATTTCAGCCGTGGACAATTGATCTTTCTCATCCCATGGGTTCTTCTCCAATCTTGCAATCTTGTAATGCAGAGTGCCAGGCTAGGTAGTGACATGTATCAATTCCTAAGTTATTCGTTTGACTCGGCCAGGGTTCGAACCTACGAGTGACCAAATTGTTTGAGTGACATGCCCAAGGCTTTTTCATAGAATGAGGATTAGTTGCTCATCAATAGGCGATCAGGACCAGACCACTCCCAGATTAGTCGCAAAGTGATGTTCTGAACTGAGGACCGCCGCAGTCGCACCCAGTACACAATACTCCCCGCGTTCACCGTGACGAGCCCCGGACTGCCATTACCGGCTGGCGATACGGAGCAGTCCAGATAACCGTGAGGTGCGTGCTTTACTGACACCCCCTCATGCCAGCCTGATCCGTGGCTCGTCTGGCTACCCGTCACGCTCAGCCACCAGATCGTTCTTTATACCTGCTTAGAAAAGCAATGCCTGCGGCCATGTCGCGGGGTCATATGCTTGTGCAATCTGGAGCTCAATTTCGGGGTGTAGACCAGGTCTGGGGTTGGCTCAGGTAGGGTATCTCACTGGGAGCGGAGTAGGGTGACCCCTCCAGTGTCTGGAGAGTTACTGGGATCATATTGTGAGACGTTGTGACGGACCATCCGAGGGTATCAGGGACGGACCTCCCCGGCCTAGCCACGGACCACTCCTGGACTGCCCCCGTAAGACCGGGGGTGATCCAGGATAGTTCTTACTACTGCTATCAGAGGGCGGGTTAGTGGTGGAAATCCTCTATAAACCCTTTCTGACAGCACATGCATAGTGAGCTCACCTGCATAGCTGCAGCTCCCTAAACTGCTGTCATACAAAATCTTGGCAATGTTACAGAAGCCAGGAAATTTGTTTCAAATATACCTTTTCCACAGATTAAGCACAATGAATAACAAAACTGCAATACTAGTTCTTGCACTGCAATAAGCTGATAAGGCGTCTGGGTGCCGATGGAAATTCTCTATACTGGTATGTCGAAATTCTCGGCATCGCAGAGCTAATTTGGATCCCAGTGCAACATAATGGACGTAGGCGAAACGTCGATCCAACATAGTGGTAGTGCATGAGAACATAACAAAAATGCTCACGGAATGCTCGCAGAATGCCGGTGAATGTTATATACGTTATTCGATCACCAGAAGTGTGCCTTTATATGTTAAATACGTCATAACATGGTGGAGAAAAGCCAAACGTATGTTAGACATACATTATCTATACGTTTTCAATACGTTGTCAATACTCGGACTGTATGTTTCTGCCAGCTTGACTTAAGTCTGACATAGTTCAATGTATGTATAACATATCTGTAACATACGTCTAGCATACTCGATGTATACATAGCGTATGCTAATGTATAAGGCACACGTTGTCTTACGTCGAGCTACATCGTTTTGGATATGTCCAAAACCTTGACAAGTGTCGACATAGCACGACGTATCTCGACGTACCTTGACTTAGGCTTAACAAATGCGTAATGTATCTCGATGTTCCTGGAGGTATCTCAATGTAATGGCCAAATTTCTCCTACGTCGGCTTACGCTACCACATTACGTCGTAGTGTGCAGCCCCATTAGTGGTGGAAATCATCTATAAACCCTTTCTGACAGCATATGGATAGTGAGCTCCTAGTCCTACCTGCAATATTAGTTCTCGCCACTGCCGTCAGATGGCTGGTTACTGGTGGAAATCCTCTATAAAACTATTTACTCACAACATATGCTGCACAGCTCCTTCCTACCTGCAACATTAGTTCTCCCCACTGCCGTCAGATGGCGGGTTGCTGGTGGAAATCCTCTATAAAACTCTTTTCTCACAGCACATGCTGCACAGCTCCTTCCTACCTGCAACACTAGTTCTTACCACTGTCATCAGAGAGACGGTTGGTGGTGGAAATCTTCTATTACCTGAGTATCCTCAAGGGTTACCTGTTTGGTAAACCCGATCAAATAACCCTAAGTGTTCGTCTGTCAGGATCATGCAGCAATCATCGTACAATGCGATAAAACTTGCCATCTGACATCTTATTTATGATCCCACTTTCTCTAGGGTGGCCCAACAGTTGGCCAGTGACCAGCCATCCATGTCAGAGCTTAGATTAGATAGCCGGGAGCGGGGCGTGGCTCAGGCAATAGAGTGTCCACCTGTGAAGGTGTGGGTCATCCGATCGATCCTGCTCAGTGGACCCATTTGCAGTTTGGGCTATTTTCCATTCCAACCAGTGGCCCCCAACTGGTTCATCACAGGCTGTGGTATGTGCGGTATGACCTATCCATGGAACAGTCTCCCAGACCAAGTGGTTTAAGGACCAACGGTAAAGGCATTTGAGAGAAGGCTGGATAGACATCGGAGGGGACACCCACAATTATATGACTTCAGGGCACCGTCGACCT
Organism: Branchipolynoe longqiensis; assembly: GCA_030323885.1. Classification (NCBI taxonomy): domain Eukaryota; kingdom Metazoa; phylum Annelida; class Polychaeta; order Phyllodocida; family Polynoidae; genus Branchipolynoe; species Branchipolynoe longqiensis. Next base: position 56,751,009 of record CM059197.1, read on the forward strand.
ACATATGTGTTCACAAAAATAGTTCTCTTTTGCCATAATGAGCTGGCATTAGAGGCCCAATAGGGCCAGAAGAGGATCTGTAAGTTAATCTGTAAGTGCTGTCCTGTCTGTGCGAAAGTGCATATAAAAGACCACTTGCTTATCGGAAAGAGTAGCCAATGTGGAGGCAGCGGGTTTCCTCTAAAGAAATATGTCAGAATGACCATATGTTTGACATCCAATAGACGATGATAAAAATCAATGCGCTCTAGAGGCGTGGTTAAATAAAACAAGCTTTACTTTAGATTAGATAGCTGGCTGAAATTACCGGACGCGGTGGCCCGATCGGAAGAGCGCAGGCTTCCCGTGCGGAAGGTCGGGAGTTGGAATCCCACTGGAGTCAAACCAATGACTTACAAAATTGAAACTTGTCACCAGCTAGCCCGGTGCATGGCATTACTAGGACAGGGCAATGACTGGTAAGCTATTTACTGTTTATAGGCGCACGGCATGCATACATTTGCTGGTTTCTGGTAACATAGCCCAGATTGTGTATGATAACGGTTCGCTGGGGAATATTGTACAGAATAAACCTGAATTTCTTTGCTAACAGATGGGATAACTGAGTGAATTGAGTGCATGCTTCTCATGTGGTAGGTCTTGGGATTCAACAAGACTAACTTTTGAACCCCGAGCTGGATCAAAGTAATGACATAATTTAAGTTACAGTTAAACCTCTCTAACCGACCACCTCCACAGATCGACCACTCCCTTATATCGAGCCCTTTATTTGGGTCCCAAACGATCGCCTATTGTAATGATAAAGAAACTCCCTAAACCTACCACCTCCCTAAATGTACCATTTAAAGTTGGTCCCATGGTCGGTCCATTTAGAGAGGTTTTTCTGTATAAAACTGTAATGTATATACTACAACACTTAGCTAATATAAATAGAATTATATATATGTATATAGTATAATTATATACATTAGATATATATATATATATATATATATATATATATTTAAATTATTATATATAAATATATATATATATAAATATATATATAATATATATATTTATATATATAATTATATATATATAAATATATATATAATATATATATATATATATATACAGAAAACCCCTCTAACCGACCAACTCCACATATCGACCACTTGCTATATGTGGGTCCTAACAATAACATTGTAACCATATTCTAACTCCCTAAGCCGACCACCTCCCTAAATGGACCAGTTAAAGCCGGTCCCAAGGTCGGTCGATTTAGAGAGGTATTACTGTATATAATAAAATGTGTGACCCATGCGCACATGACTCATTTCCGGAAACAGGTCACTGACGCGGCTGTGTTCGTGTCGGTGAGGCGGCCCGATCACCTGAATGCAGACGCTGTCCCAGCTGTTTGTCGTCTGCTGGATACTTCCGGTAACACTCTGAACCACGCTCAAAACCAGACGGGATGGTCGAATGAGTTGAGCGTCCGTCTCCCGTTTTGATAGGTCGTGTGATTCGAACCCTGGTTAAGTAAAACCAACGACTTGAAAATTAATACCTGTTGTTTCCTAGCCAGGCTCTCGGCATTATTGCGATAGGGCAAGGAATGGTTAGCTCAGTGCCAGGATAATGTGAATGAGTGGGATATCAGGTCATGGTGCTGGCGGCCTGATTTCCCAATGGGGCAGCACTATAAAGTCATGAGTGCGCACTGGCAAAAGTCAGAACCCATCCTGATATGACCTTAGATGTTGTCGTCTTTTGTCTCTCGTCTGTTTGTGAATGTTTTCTTTTATGCTTAGTTCTTTTTTAGGGGTGGGGGGTGGGGGGGGGGGGCTGGAGCGGGAGTTCAGAGGGGGGATTCACAAACTGGCTTATGTTGATTTGTGGGCGTTCATTTATTCTTTATTTATTTTTGCGAAGACGAGACGATGGCGTGTTTGTGATCCGGAGACTATTCTGGGATCCTACAGGGTGCACTGAGTTCAGCCGTCACTGGGTATTATTAATAGAATTGAACCAGTTGGCCCAAGTGTTTGCGCCTTGACATTGAGTGCACACCAGTCGAGCCAGTAATCTAATAGAAAAACTGCGCTCCATAATTTATTCAGCTCACCACCAAAGCTGATCAGTGCCATCTGAGGCGGTCAGTCATGCTGTCCTAACCGTACTTGTACCTTTTTGACTGAGACTAATTCCAATTTAGGCGACCGGGCATGGTGGCCGAATCGGTAGAGCGCACATTTCGCGTGAGGGAAATCGGGAGTTCGGTTTCCCTGTCGAGTCAAATCGATGGCTTATAAAATTGACAGTATAAATACAGACTCAAAAAAAAAAAATTAAAAAAAAAAATTAAATTGATACTTGTTGCTTCCCAGCCTGGTGCTCGGCATTAATAGGATAGGGCAAGGACCGGTTGGTTCGGTGTCAGCATAATGTGACTGAGTGGGCTATCGGGTCATGGTGCCAGCGGCCTGAATTCCCAGTGGGACAGCACTATATAGTCACCGTCACAAGTCAGTACCCGTCCTGATATGACCTTAGCTGTTGCCAGGGTGTAAAACTCCAACAACCAACCAACCGTGTGAGTGGGACTACTTCCAATTTAGCCCAGTTGCAACGGGTAAGAAACAATAACAGAAATGGGGCAGAAAGTAGTCCCTGTTTCTTGCAATGTAAATATGCAATCCAACATAATATCAACTAGGTATTTCTAACTAATAATAAACATAATATTAGTATTGGTGTAATAAGTAATTAATGTAATATTTTCACCATTAAGGCTACAACACAAGACATAATCATATCATTTTTCAAACCCAAAACATTTAGCTAGATATGATTAGATAGATCCAATTTAGCTACTGGTGTACTTAATGAACATGTGTTGCTGCATAGAGTGCTATGCTAAGTCAATGTAATAACCATTTTACAACTGAAACCCATGGTATCCAACATTTTGAGATGAATTCACTTCACGAGACACCAAGTTCGACACAATGATATGATTTTGAGAATAACCAGACGTTTATTTTCTGATCATAAAAACCAGTCCGTACTTCAAGGAAGTGAGCAGCTCGGATAATATAGAGGAAGTCGGCGACAGGGCCTTCTTAGCTAGTGCAGTACCCCAGTACCAAGAATGTCTTCGAGATCGGAATGGTCTACAATCACATTAATAACATATAAGTGATAGGGCAAATCGGCGACGGGGTCTTCCTTATGGTGCTGTCACATTACGACGCTTCTCGCCGGCACGCCGCCAACGTGCAAAATCACTTTTAATCGTCGAGAGATGTCAAACTTTTCGGTGTCAGTGCAACGTATTGGTAGCATGCGGCCGACGTTGTGAGAAAAAAAAGAAAAAAAGTTTGGCACACCGTCCTGATATGACCTTAGATGTTGCTAGGATGTAAAACAACAACAGACAAACAAAGCAACAGTTTGGTGCAACGTGTGGGAATGACGTGCGTGCGGCGTGTGCCTAAAGTTTGCATAGCGTTATTCCAGTGCGTCCAACGTCCCCATAATGTTGGCACCCGCGCATCATCGCACATCAAAAGTTTTGTGCAAGTACAAAACTTCACCGATCCCCTAACGGGTGCCGCTGACCCTCATCGACTGTCGCCATCCATCAACGAATACCAACGTGTCCCTAACGCGCGCGTAACGCTTCGTGATGTATCCCGACATTGCGCCAAAATATCACAGACGTCGACGCCCGTTGGCGAGAAGCATCGTAATGTGACAGCACCATTAAACTAGCGCAGTCACGCAATACGATGAATGTCTTAGAGATCGAATTGACTTCACATCATATAACTCCAAAGTGAACTGCTCATAATAAACGTTACTTCAAACTAAAATAAGATTAATCATGGTGCGCACCACAACACCATGGGGTTTGGCAATAACATGTTTGTTACTTTGTCATGACTGCGTTGCTACATTGTTACATGTTATACCCCTGTCACACTACGACGTAACGAGCCAACGTAAGCCTGACGTGCTCACGTTTCGTCATTACGTTGACGTACGTTGGGTTACGTTATGATGACGTCGGAATGACGTTAGACTGACATCGAGCTACGTCATGTTACGTTGTGTAACGTCGGTGCGCGTCAAGGTTTTGAACATGTTCAAAACTTTTGATGTAACTCAAACATAAGGGTTTACGTTCGCCATACGTTCGCCATACTTTCTGTACACGTTTGGCGAACGTCAATGACATTAGACGGACATTAGTCAAATGCTGCTCACTACGTTCCACTACGTTCCACTACGTTCCACTACGTTCCACTACGTTCCACTACGTTCCACTACGTTCCACTACGTTCCACTACGTTCCACTACGTTCCACTACGTTCCACTACGTTCCACTACATTGACCCACATTAAAGTCAGTGGAACGTCCACGCGGCGTAATGGGAATGTCAGGAGAACATACGCCGAACATACGCCAAACGTACATCCAACGTACGTTCAGCGTTTCGCCACCATGTCATGACGTTTGTAACATCATGTAACGTAACACAACGTAGTTCTGGTGATGGAATAACATACATAATGTTCCGTGAGCGTAATTACGTTGTCCTCTCTCGTTGAATGACGCTATCACTACGCTTTACCGACGTTACGCTCTCGTCAACTACGCTGCATCCACATTCAACTTGTGCCCAAATTTGCATACCATGCCGAGAAAACGTTTTTCACGTTCTCCCTACGCTGACGTCGTTACAGGGCCTTTAGCAGTCTGATGGTTGTTGTCATGTCGTGAATTATTTATGTTGCTATATATCATACACAATATATAATATATAACAGATTACACCATAAATTATTAATTATATATTGTATACCTTACATTGTATATTTTATATTTAAAGTATGTATTGTATATTATATAGTATATGTAGGGGGAGCGCGATGTAGCTCAGATGGTAACGTGTTCACCTGTGAAGGTGTCGGTCATCTGATCGATCCTCCTCAGTGGAGTCGACCCATTTGCAGTTTGGGATATTCTCCGTTCCAATCAGTGGTCCACAACTAGTTCATCAAAGGCTGTGGTATGTTCTGTCCTGTCTGTGGGAAAGTGTATATAAAAGACCCAGTGTTGCTTATCGGAAAGAGTAGCCTATGTGGTGGCAGGGGATTTCCTCCAAAGAAATATGTCAGAATGACCATATGTTTGACGTCCAATAGCCGATGATATGAAAATCAATGTGATTTAGAGGTATCGTTAAATAAAACAAGCTTTACTTTATGATGTATGTAATGCAACATATAATTCCAGTATACTTAAATAATGAAGTGGATAAATTCTATAAGTGCCCAGCAATAGTGTCTGGGTTTGGGTGAGGGAGGTTGTGGCTTGAGCTATATGGCTTCGTCTAGTTTTATACAAAGACCCTATAATACTAAGACGGCTCACTCAGCCTGTACTGTGTAATCAAAATGATCAGACCCACCACTTGGTGCCCTGGCTGTTCTATTGGTTAAACATGTGCTATATTATATGCATAAATGTATATATGAATGTGAAAGATGTGTGATGATGGCGATGCTGATGATGATGCTGATGATGATGGGTATTTGTTCATAGCAATTTCATATTGATGTGTATTCATACTTACCTATCTCATGTATAATATAATTGTATGTGTTTACATGTGAAACACCAACCAGCAGCCGGCTGATCAAATCCACCACAAGGTAGCACTGCGAAATTTACATTACCATTGGAGAGATAGGGAGTGAGCCGTCTTAGTATCATAGGGTATTTGGTTTTATATTATTCTGCGAGATGACTATCCTGTATCCCGACTAGTTTAAAGACATCATTAACATTAAACCAGATGGAATGTCCAAATGAGTTGAGAATCTGCCTCCTATTTTGGTAGGTCGCAGGATTCGAACTCTGGTTGAGTCAAACCAATGACTTAAGGTTGGTTGGTTGTTGGAGTTTTACGTCATGGCAACATCTTAGGTCATATCCGGACGGGTACCGACTTATGACAGTGCACACTCATGGCGACTTTATAGTGCTGTCCCACTGGGAGACCAATCTGCCATCACCATGACCTGATATCCAACTCAGTCACATTTTTCTGACACTGAGCCAACCAGTCCTTGCCCTGTCTTAATAATGCCGAGCGCCTGGCTAGGAAGTGACAATTATCAATTTTTAAGTCATTGGTTTTACTCAACCAGGGTTCGAACCCATGGCTTCGGATCACACAATCTACCAACATGGGAAACGGACGCTCAACTCATTCGGCCATCCCGTCTGGTCACCAACGATTAAACAAAATGTATACCTGTCACTACTTAGCCTGGTGCTCTGCATTACTAGGATAGGGCAAGAATCAGTGGAATGAGGAAGACCAATTTTCCACGATTGAAATTTCCTCTGCTTAATCAACTAATGTACCAACAAAATTAAACTATGCATACACAATACATTCAATTCATAACAATAATTGTTCATGCTGAAATGCGAATGAATATTTTTGAACTGTCAACTTTGCCATAGTATTGGCAATCCGCTTGGTATACACAAATATAAAACAGTATCTAGTTGTTGTTCTCCCTCAGATACTTGATATGTATCACACTGAGTTCTCATTCTCATCATGTGCGCCATCTCAGCCAAATCGCATCCGTTAGTTCCAGTTTCTCCACCAGGTGTCAGTCTGCAAAAATATATATATATAGATTTAGAACTGGCATGTGTCAACAATACTCCATCGCCCAAGGTGCCATTTTACTATCAGTTAAATGTCTATATTCTCTGAAAAACTAATAGAATGACATTATGGGTTATCTAGAGAATTCTATGTATGTAGATTTCAGAATGTCTTTTACTTATATATATAAACATATAAACATATTTATATATGATATAATTATATATATATATATATATGTGGTCTCCCCAGTATTCAGGAAATGGATGGCGGGAATCGGTACAGCTGGTGGAAACTTATTGGCAGTATGTTGTGCAACTTATTCTGCCAATCAATAGAGGACTTACTCAAATACATCAACTTACATTGCAATAGATGGCGGGCCTGCCATTCCTTATGCTATGTATTGAGACCCCTGTATATATATATATATATATATATACATATATATATGTATATACTTAAAAGACATACGTTCATACATGTATGTATATATATATATATATATATATATCTATATATATATATATATATATATAAATATATATATATATATAACTTCGCCAATACCGCCACCATATACCAGGCTGGATGGCCAAATGAGTTGAGCGTCCGTCTCCCGTTTTGGTAGATGGTGGAATTCGAACCCATGGGTTCGAACCTTGGTCGAGTCAAACCAATGACTTAGAAATGGATACATGCCGCTTCAGAACCAGGTGCTTGGCATTATTTGAAGAGGACAAGGACTGGTTAGAACAGTATCAGGACAATGTGACTGAGTGGGATATCAAACCATGGTGCTGGTGGCCTGGTCTCCCAGTGGGGCAGCACTATAACGTCGCCATGAGTGCGCACTGTCACAAGTCGGAACCCATCCTGATGTGACCTTAGATGTTGCTAGGACATACAATTTCAACAACCAACCGACATCATACAGATACGTGCCTAAATTAGCAAGCCCACCTCATTCTCTGATCCTCGTATGCAGCGACTAAACGTAACCATGACGCGTTGTGACGTCACAACATATATGCCTAAATAAGGAATTCTGTGGTGTTCTCGGTGATATGAAACATCGCAAATAAAACGTGACGTGGTTTCTTAATACCTAGTACTGTTAGCGACGAACAATCCGAGAGTCTCACCCTCAAACATCTTAAACCTAAACCCAAACCTTAAATGGTGTATCTATACTTATGTGAACAATTGCTTAAATTGTATAAAGTCGCCATGAGTGTGCACAGTCACAAGTCGGTACCCTGATATGACCATATATGTTGTCAGATCGTAAAACTCCAACAACCTATATATGTACATGCACATACAAACACGTGCATACATTTGTACATGTACATATTTACATATAGATATACACATATACCAATAGACCAACATACATGCATATATGCATACACACAAACACACATACACATACATACATATATACATACACATACAGTAACACCTCTCTAAATTGACCGACCATGAGACCGACTTCAAATGGTCCATTTAGGGAGGTGGTCGGTTTATTAGGGAGGTTATTTTTATCGTTACAATGGTATTGTCGAATCCTGGTCGAGTCAAACCAATGACTTAAAAATTGATACTTGTCGCTTCCTACCCAGGCGCTCGGCATTATTAGGATAGGGCAAGGAGCAGTAGAATGAGGAAGACCAATCGTCCGCGACAGAAATTTCCCATGCTTAAACAACTAATGTACCAAAAATGTATGGGTGATGGTTTGGGACCCAAATAAAGCGATCGATATAGGGGAGTGGTTAATCTGTGGATGTGGTTGGTTGGAGAGGTTTTACTGTATATATGCATACCCACATCCAGACATCTACACACATTTACACAATTTACACACCCTTCTAGTAAAAGTTCTACATATATGTACTCATTTTTATTACATGTATAAATATACATGCTGTATAAGAATTATACAAGTATAATAACCCAGAATATCCCTCCTTTCACCCATCACTCACTCAGCTTCAATGGACTGATAGAGTCTGTCCTAGTCATCTACTGCTCCAGCCTCCACAACCCCAGCTCCGATGGTGGCGCCACCAACCCCGCACACTGTAACTGCCACTCACTGTACCCCTGAAAAATTATACATATGCATGCATATTTACTGATATATTTAAAAGCATATATAATTATGCAAAATAATATATACCCGCGAGACATATATATATATATATATATATATATATATATACATATATATATATATATATATATATATATATATATATATATGAGTATCTAAGAGGAGCCTCGTTATCACTGCCAGCACATCAGACACTTCAGAATTTCAGAATTAATCGTGCATCCTCTCCCCTAGTGGCAGACTGACGAACTAACAATGACAAGCCAGACACACATGATGGTTAGCATTGGCAGACCCATTACTTCATACAGCCCAGACCAGAGGTTCGATAAATACCACGTCAGACTGTAGCAAACCCAATGCATTTTCGGTCTCACGATGATGAAGAAGGGCGTTAATCTGAAAAATAAAATAGTGGATTTGATCAAATATAAAAGAGAAAAAAGTGAAACAACAAGATTTAACGTTGCATAGTCTGATGGTTTTGAGTTTCTGTCATTTTCTGAGATAAATATATTAGGTTGATCATTTTAATCTACCATACTCTAGTTTGGAGTAAATTTTATTTTACATGGCTAACTTTTGAAATATTTGGACTGCAAACATGTGAAATTAATTTTGGCAAGCACACCACCACTGCTTCTGCAGTGACAGATTCTATTAAATTGACTCAGTATTCCCTTCTATATGGCGACACATGTTTAATAAGTGCACCAGTATTTCAGTTATATTATATAGAATCAAATCTAGGTAATTTTTACAGTTTTGAATATTTGATGCTTTCATCGGACTATGCAGCTTTAAGCAGTGTGTGAGTGGCAGACGCAGACATTATGTTATTAGTAGTTAATCCATGGTCTTTGTTCACAGGTCGTGTTCTATTATGCAGTATATAGCTCAGTGTGTTACAACACTGGTAGATATTCTTGATTGACATGACTGCGGGATTTTTACATTAGGCACCTCATAACAAATGAAAGGATGGCAGCTTATCACCGGAGGTCAGCAAAGGTCACCAGGTCAGGGTCAGAACAACTGTCAGCAGACAATGGAGCACCCTATGTAATTCCGTGAGAGCGGTCTACCAAATTGTGTTTGTTGGGGCCCTACATCCTAGAAACATCCTTTTTGGTACATTAATTTTTTAAGCAGGGGAAATTTCAATTGCAAACAATTGGTCTTCCTCATTCCATTGCTTCTTGCGCTCTCCTGGTAATCCTGATTGCCAGGACATGTAGTGACAAGCATAATTTGTTAAGGCATCGGTTTGACTTGACCAGGATTCGAACCTGGGGGTTCAAATCCCCCGACCTACCATCAGGGGAGACAGGCACTAAACTCATTTGGCCTTTGCGTCTCAGGTCATATCAGGATGGGTACCGACTTCTGACAGTGCTCACTCATGGTGACCTTTATAGTGCTGTTCCACTGAGAAACTGGGATACAAGCAGCCATGACCCGATATCGCACTGTCATATTATTCTGCTACTGAGCAAGCCAGGCGTTGCTATATCCTAGAAATACGGAGTGCCAGGCTATGGAGTTACATGTATCCATTTTGTAAGTCATTGGTTTGACTCGGCCGGGTCTTCCGCACCGGAAGCCAGCGCTCTTACCGATCCGGCTGCCCAGTCTAGTGCTGTCTGTCAAAATCAAACCTTCTTTCTTTGACGATTTATACTGCCTATTATGGATAAGCCTGAATAGACTTGTTTTCACCGTTAGACAGTTTGTCGATAGAAAGCCCGAGCCTACACTTTTACCGACCCAAGGGATTTTTAACCTCCCACACCACATAGACATGGTATGAGAGCAAGTTGCCTTTCATCACACTGTAAGTTATCCACAGCGGTGGAAATCCAAATTGGCAGAGGTGCGGGCATGGGGAATCGAACCACCAACCTTCAGATTAGGAGTCTGACCTAGAAAAAAGTCAGACACTCTAACCACTCCGCCACAGAGAACACCTTCATATTGTCCTGTTGGAAAGCGTAGACTCCACTCATCCCTGACGAATACAGAATTTTTAATTTGTATTTATTTATTTATTTAATATTTGGGGTTTGGGGGGGGCGGGGGCGCCATCTTGTTTACTCTATTCTATCTACCAAAAGGGATGGCTGATTTGGTAACAATGTTGGTTAGCTTCCCGTGTGGGCTTCGCGGCTTCAACCCCCGACCCAGGCAAACCAATGACTTACACAATAGACACTTGTCACTACCTAGCCTGGGGCTCAGCATTACAATGATAGGTCAGTGATTTGAAGGACTGGTTTACTCAATATTATGAAGACCAGACGGGATGGCCGAATGAGTTAGAGCGTCCGTCTCCCGTGTTGGTAGATTGTGGGGTCATGGGTTCGAACCCTGGTCGAGTCAAACCAATTACTTAAAAATTGATACTTGTTGCTTCCTACCCTGGCGCTCGGCATTATTAGGGTAGGACAAGGACTGGTTGGCTCAGTTTCAGGATAATGTCACTGAGTGGGATATAAGGTCATGGTGATGGCAACCTGGTCTTCCAGTGGGGCAGCAGTATAAAGTCGCCATGAGTGCACAGTGTCACAAGTCAGTACCCGTGTTGATATGACCTCAGATGTTGCTAGGACGTAAAACAACAACAAACAAACAAGATTAGGACTGCGTTACTATGTACGATATCGGGTCATGGTTTCAAGTCTCTCAGTACATATTCCTGTATGACAGCGCTAGGAAATCACTATGACTGAGTGCACACTGTCACAGGTCGGTTGGTACCCGGCTTGCTATATGTTGATATTGTCTTGGGGGGGGGGGGGGGGGAGTGATGAAAATGAGAAATACTGCACTTAGAGCGGGACTCGAACCCACATCTGTTTGCAATCTGGGCCAGTGTGCTAACCATTACACCAGCTAGGCTCCCATGTCCAGTACCCATCCGGCGGTGTCCGGCGATGTCTGCTGGTTTCCGGCGGTGTCTGGTACACGTTTTGAACATGCACTAACCTTCAACCGGACACCACCAGACTGAAGTGTATGGTTGGTGTCGGTTTTAAGTCCGTTTCGTCCGGTTCATGTCCGTTACTCATTGTTTGTTAGGTGTCCATTTTGTATCCTGAAGAGTCCGTTGACGGTGCTGCGGGAATTCGGTCCTTCGGTTTTTGGCGCATCCGTGAACAGTCCGGTAGGTGTCCGGTAGGTGTCCGGTTGGTGTCCGGTTGGTGTCCGGTTGGTGTCCGTTTGGTGTCCAGTCCGTCCGTTTGACGTCCATTTGATGTCTGTTTGATGTCCGTTTAGCGTCCGTTTAGCGTCCATTTAACATCCGTTTCATCCGGCGGCCATTGCAACAGTTTGTCATCGGACACCACCAGATTAGAAAATTCTTTGTCCGGCGGTGTCCGGTACTCAGTCCGGTGAGGTGTGACTGGGCCTTAAGACCCGACGTGTTACATGTTCGTGATATTTCATAACATGTGCAATATTTGCGAGGAGAAATACACTGCAATCAGCAATATAAACATTAATAATTCTACCAAGGTTGGTCGCCAGAACCAGGTGTAAAGTAAGTTTAAAGCTGCATAGTCCGATGCAAATATCAAATTTCTCAAAACCAAGATAATTATCTAAATTTGATTCTACATATATAACTTAGATACTGGTGCACTTATTAAACATTTGTCACCATATATAAGGGAATACTGAGGCAATTGGCTAGAACCTGTTACTGCAGAATCCTATGGGGTCAGAGTTTTGTAAAGCTTGCCAAAATTAGTTTTGCAGGGTTCCACTTCAAATATCTCAAAAGTTAGCCACTTAAAATAAAAGCGACTTCAAGCTAAAGTAAGGTACATTACAATGATTGACCTAATGTATTTATCTCAGAAAATTTCAGAAACTCAAAACCATCGGACTATGCAAATTTAACGTACATATATGCAGTAGTAAAGGATAGGTCTGGGATGGGGACCTCTCCCACTTTCCACCAGTTAAAGTTGCATAGTCCGATGGTTTTGAATTTCTGTATTTTTTCTGAGTTAAATATATTAGATTGATCACTAGTATCTACTTTACATTAGTTCAAAGTTACTTTTATTTTAAATGGTAAACTTTTGAGATATTTTGAGTGCAAACATGGAAAAATTAGTTTTGGCAAGCTTGCCAAAACTCTGACACCATAGACTTCTGCAGTAACAGGTTCTGTTAAAGTCGCCAGCTATCCGCCGCGTGGAAAACAAACGAACTCGATTTGAAATTCTGTTGCGACTGAAAACTCCCCAAAACACCAGCGGCCTCTCGTGGCTTCTGCGCATGCGCGGATTTTCGCACGTTGCGGCGATCACTGCTATTTGTTTTGTTTACACTCGGCGATTCGACGCTGATCGAGCTGCTACGTTAATATCGCTTGGAATTTAAGGTTAATTTAATTAAATTTCATTATTTTAGTATGTAATTCTGTTAAATATGATCGCATTCAATAGATTTCGGCGTAATCGGTCTGAAATTTATTGCCGCCCATACTGGGAACCAGCAAATCTTGTTACTGTGTGAGCCTGTTGCCGGCACAATTTCAGCCAATCACAGCGCAGCTTTTGCATTGCAAATGGCCGCCGCCTATGGGGGTGGCCATTTTGAAGACAACAAACTGCCTTTGCAGTTCAGACTAGCAGTGCCCTGGTCCCATACTCTCCCCACACATACTTGGTTCATTTAAACATAAAAACTAAACAAGATTGTGCTTGGAAAGCATTTGTCGGAGTATGCGCAGTGTCCCAGCGAGCTATAGCTGGTCCCTTTAAATTGACTCAGTATTGCCTTCTATGCAGAAACAAATGCTTAATAAGTACATCAGTATCTAATATCCCTGTCACACTACAACGTAATGAGCGAACGTGAGCCTAACGTGGTAATTTTTCGTCATTACGTTGACGTACGTTGGGTTACGTTATGATGACGTCAGAATGATGTTAGACTGACGTCGAGCTACGTCACATTACGTCATGTTACGTCGAGTTACGTCGAGGTTTTGGACATGTTCAAAACTTTCGACGTACCTCGAACGTAAGGGTTTACGTTCGCCGTACATTCTGTACACGTTCAGCGAACATCAATGATGTTAAATGGATGTTAGTCAAATGCTGCTCACTACGTTCAACTACGTTGACCTACATTAAACCGGGTGGAAATGTCCATGCGGCATAATGGGAACGTCAGGAGAACGTCAGGAGAACGTCAGGAGAATGTCAGGAGAACGTATGTTCAATGTACGTTCAACGTTTCGCCACCGTGTCATGACGTATGTAACGTCACGTAAAGTTCTTCTGGCGATGGAATAACGTTCATAACGTTCCGTGAGCGTAATGACGTTGTCCTCTCTCATTGAATGACGGTATCACTACGCTTTACCGACGTTACGCTCTCGTCCACTACGCTGCATCCACGTTCAACTTGTGCCCAAATTTGCATACTACGCTGAGAAGTTCAACGTTTTTCACGTTCTCCCTACGTTTACGTCATTACGTCCTAGTGTGACAGGGCCATAAGTTAGATATGTAAAATCAAATCTAGATAATTGGTTTAGTTGTGAAAATTTGATATTTCATCGGACTATGCCGCTTTAAGCTGAACCTTCCGACCTTCCGAATGGATAGTCTAGGCTCTTACTGATGCAGCGGCCCCCTCTGGAATAATAAAGGATCCACGTGGTTCAGGTGCAGTGTGTGGGAATGAGGTTTAAAGCTGCATGGTCCAATTAAATATCAAATTTTCAAAACAAACCAATTATCTAGATTTGATTTTGCATATCTAACTTAGATACTGATGCACTTATTAAGCATTTGTTTCTGCGTAGAAGGCAATACTGAGTCAATTTAACAGAACATGTTACTGCAGAAGTCTATGGTGTCAGAGTTTTGGCAAGCTTGCCAAAACTAATTTTCCATGTTTGCACTCAAAAATATCTCAAAAGTTTACCATTTAAAATAAAAGTAATTTTGAACTAATGTAAAGTAGATACTAGTGATCGATCTAATATATTTATCTCAGACAAAATAGAGAAATTCTAAACCATCGGACTATGCAACTTTAAGCAATGACGCTATTCACGGCTGAACTAAGCCCATTTAGCAGAACCACCGATATTGTCCGACTGCAGGAGGAGGTTGGGCCTTTCTGTTTGGCATTGTAGATAACGAACAGTCGTACAATCTGTACCAGCAGGATGCGGGGCGGGGATTTGAACTGATAATCACTGACCATTATGTAACTTCAGTCTCAGTGATAACTAATCTAGCAGAATCAACCCGGACCTTGGTTTCGATAAGCTATCGCTACATATATCACATGTATCACAATATGTAGTTCTCTTTTGTATGTTTAGCTTTAAATATAT
The DNA here is from genome assembly GCA_030323885.1 of Branchipolynoe longqiensis. NCBI lineage: Eukaryota > Metazoa > Annelida > Polychaeta > Phyllodocida > Polynoidae > Branchipolynoe > Branchipolynoe longqiensis. Next base: position 56,766,175 of record CM059197.1, read on the forward strand.
ACAATGTCTACCCTTTAAAATAAAAGTGACCCCAAACAAAAATAACCAAAATGATAAATATCAAGCTAAAATATGTATATGAACAATATGCCAGGACCTATACATCATCCCATTTAATCCAACCCTATTATATTAACCGCATGCTTTCAAGCAACGTCACGTGACTGCTATTGTTTTGTTTGTCTCTTGTTGTTTTACGTCCTAGCAACATCTAAGGTAATATTAGGATGGATACCGACTTGTGACAATGCACACTCATGGCGACTTTATAGTGCTGCCCCACTGGGAGACCAGGCCACAAGCACCATGATCCTATATCCCACTCAGTCACACTATCCTGATACTTCACAAACCAGTCCTTGTCCTATCCTATTAATGCCGAGCGCCAGACTATAGGTAGCAACAAGTATCACTTTTATAAGTCACTGGGTTGATTCGGCTGGGATTAGAACTCCCGACCTTCCGCACGGGGAGCCCCCGATTAGGCCACCGCGTCCGGTCACGTGATTGGTGGCCGGGGGTGGGGCGCGATATTTCTAAAGTAGGTCTGTAAGTGTAACATGTGCAGGGCTGATCCGAGGACAACTAATACCATAACATCATAATACCATAATACCGTAATACCCTCACCAAACAGTGACACTGTGACAGCGCCAGCCGACCTGTCAATTAGCTCCACCCCATTCACACATGGCGGGCACACACGCAATGCGCTAAGGTTGACAGTAAACGCAAACACGCTGACACGTAGGCGCGTCCGGCATACGTCTCCTAGCAACTGGGTGAATAGCCACACAGGGCTTAATCGATTAATCAACTCGGGTAGCCCGAGGCACTTTTTGGCGCATGCGCACATCATACAGACTCGGGTTGAATAATCGAATGGTGGCTTAATCGATTTAAAAAAACCCAAAAAAACTGATATAACTACACCAAAATAGGATTTAAAGTATTTTATGATTGCATAGTTTAGTTATATTTCCATTTCATTAATCTGTGTTATTACCAAAAAAAAACATGTAGGACTGGTACTGGTAGCTATTATCCTGCAGGATGGTACCAGCACAAATGTGACGTCATCATTCCTAGCAAACCCCAGCCAAGAGGTGGGTTACTGGGGTCGGGTCGTTTTGTACAGGGCACATGTTTTTGTCAACTCCACTCGTGGGGCTTTGATTTGAAATTCTAGCAACTCGCGTGACCCGAATCGCCCGGGTCGTGTTAATCGATTATGCCCACAGTTGTGTGTGCAGTGAGGGGTGCATGCATGCAAACCAGACTGATAACAGTGATATTATATGCATATGTACATGCATATACATATAAGTACACATGACACTTATGCAATACAGAGAGACCAGACGGGATGGCCGAATGAGTTGAGAGTCCGTCTCTTGTTTTGGTAGATCATGGGATTCGAACCCACCTGTTCGAACCCTAGTCGAGTCAAACCAATGACTTAAAAATAGATACTTGTCGCATCCTAGTGTCAGGCACTTGGCATTATTAGGATAGGGCAAGGACTGGTTGGTTCAGTGTCAGGATAATGTGACTGAGTAGGATATCATGTCATGGTGCAGGTGGCATGGTCTCCCAGAGGGGCAGCACTACGAATTCACCATGAGTGCGCCCTGACACAAGTCGGTACCTGTCATGATAGGACCATAGATATTACTAGGACGTAAAACTCCAACAACCAACCACTAACCCGCCATTGATTACTAGGATAGCGCAAGGTACAGTGGAATGAGGAAGATCAATCGTCCGTAATTGGAATTTCCGCTGCCTAATTAACTAATTCACACACAAATATATTTGTTAAATGTAGGATTATATTTATTACTAGACACCTAGAATCACAACCAAACTCTGCTCCGTCGCCTTTACTGTTTACACACCCACATAACCATGTACATATCCGTTACCATCAGCCAGCTATAGACCCCTTTCAATGTTTATAAACATTGTGTCTGCACACGCAGCTTGGCTGCAGAACGAAGGCACACTGCCATTGAGTTTGCCGGTACGTGCAGTGCAAAACGTTTATTTTATTCAAAATTAATAGAAATGCAAAGCCATAACCTTATAAATTTAATATAATCTGTTTGTTGAATATGTTTACTATATGTGTTCCAAGCGGTTTGTTTCTAGATAGTGTGGTTTTAGAGATATTTCACTTTTTCTGAATGAAGATTGCTCACGGCCATTGACAATGCATTGAGTTTGCCGGGACGCGCAGTGCAAAACGTAAATTTTAGTCAAAATTAATAGAAATACAAAACCCTAACCATATAAATTTAATATAATCTGTCCGTTGAATATGTTTTGTATATGTGTTCCAATCAGTTTGTTTCTAGGTGGTGTGGTTTTAGAGATATTTCACTTTTTCTGTTTGAAGATTGCTCATGGCCATTGACAATGCATTTAGTTTGCTGACTTGTGACATTGCACACTCATGGTGACATTTTAGTGCTGCCCCACTGTGAGACCAGGTCACCACCACCATGACCTGATATCCCACTCAGTCACATTATCCTGACACTGAGCCAAACCAGTCCTGGCCCTATCCTGCTAATGTCGAGCGCCATGCTAGGAAGCAATAACTATCAATCTTATAGAACTTATAAGTCATTGGTTTGACTCGACCGGTAACCAAACTCTCCATTTCCCACACGCCTGACCCTAGATAAAGGATTCACCCAGTACTCGCAGTACACGGGTGATTACCAAACCTATATAAAAACGGTCAAAAAAGCGGGTTAATGAATTGAGAGCCTAATTTCACAATCTAAGAAGCAACAATTATTCTTTACATATGTCTTATTGATAGCCCACTACTTTTGAGTTGAAAAATATAATATAATATCTAGTATAATAAGATTTAAAAGTGAAATCGACGGCATTCTGCGGCCACCATCTTGTCTTTTTGCATTCTCTCCCATTTCACCAAGTCTGTGCCGATATAAGTAACCATTTGACACTGGAGGCAGGCATTCTACTTGCTGTTCCATACTAAAGCTATTTTCGCACATATTTACAGTACGTTGTCGTTCACCCGTGTACTACACGTGCCGGGTGAATCTTTTGTCTAGCCTGACCCGTGCTCTACTGATTCGGCCACCGCGCCCGGGTCCTACCCCTGTGAGCACACTACCCTCCGTGATATATTGGGCGGTAAACACCGTTTCCGTTATGACTCAAGTGCGGCAGCGATGGACCGTGCGGAAACAAGGGGTACTCAATAAAACAATGACTCAGTGGGGAGGGGGGGGGGGGGCGGGGGGCTGCTGCCTAAATCTGGCCTGAGCCTATACATACCAATGTAACAGTTCATTTAGGAAGCAGCCCTCCTCTAACTCCCCCTTTTATTATGGATAAAGCATTGAACTTTAGTGTTTGAATGAACACATGCGCACACACTCACACACATATTATGTCTATATAATATATAATATATATAATATATATTATAAATATAATATATATTATATATATATTATATATATTACATATAACACATATTACCTATATTACATATATTAGATATATTACATATATTACATATATTACATATATTACATATATTACATATATTAGATATATTACATATATTACATATATTACATATATTACATATATTACATATATTACATATATTACATATATTATATATATTACATATATTACATATATTATATATATTATATATATTATGCATATCATATATATAATATAATAGTGATATTATATATATTTTAATTATTATATATATATATATTTATATATATATATTATATATAAATTTAATTATCTTCAGAAAGGCATGTTTGCAGAAAGATCATTCCATAGCCTCCGTTTTCCTTTTATGTAATGTATATATATAGATGTATACATGCATATATATATATATTTATATATATATATATATTTCTCTGTCGGGAATGGGGTGATTTAAAAACCATAATCGATGTGTGTGCTTTCAAAGCTGCATTCAGAATGTGTGACACGACTGATTTAACTTTTTAAGGAACATTATTGAACAACAACAATATCATGGACCATAGGAGTGAAATATATTACGTGGTATAAGTGCTTTGTCTATGCCGTTTTGATGTTTGTTAGGGTTTTAGATCCTAGCAACATCTACTGTTATATCAGGATGGCTAGAGAGTTGTTACAGTGTACACTCATTATGACAGTGAAACTAGAGGCCACTGGCACCATGAAGCAATACCCCACTCAGTCTCAAGATCCTGACACTGAGCCAGATATTCCAATCCTCTGAAGGTTCAACGGGATGCTAGGTAGGGAACATGATCAATTAGGTAAGTCATATGTCCAGGTTCGAACCCAGCGTCCCACACAGTAAGCCAGCCAGTGTTCTTACTAATTCGGCCGTCTTGTCCAATCTCATATATATATATACGTATACAGTAAAACCTCTCTAACTCGACCGACCATGGCACAGACTTTATGTGGTCCATTTAGGGAGGTGGTCGGTTCGGGACTTAGAATATCCTTACAATGGTATTGTTGGGACCCAAATATAGTGATCGATATAGGGGAGTGGTCGATCTGTGGAGGTGGTCGGTTAGACTTAGAGAGGTTTTACTGTATAGGTATATATACACACATTTACATATATATATATGCACTTACATGCATATATATACACATATATAGACATATATACGTACATATACATACATATATATACATGTATTCATATATATATATATATACATAATACATATATATGCAATACATAGTACATATATATGGAAATATATACAACGACATGCATATATATGCATAGCTATATACATATATACACATATGCATTTGTACACATATACACATATACACATATGCCCATATCCACATATATGCACACTCTGAATATTTTATATACATATACGTTTGTTTATTGTTATTTTACGTCCTAGCAACATCTAACGTCATATCGACTTCATAGTGCTGCCCCACTGGGAGACCAGGCTGCCAGCACCATGACCTGATATCAGTCACATTATCCTGACACTGAGCTAACCAGTCCTTGCCCTATCCTAATAATGCTGAGCGCCTGGCTAGGAAACGACAAGTATCAATTTTTGAGCCATTGGTTTGACACGACCAGGGCATACGTATGATAATTGATATACGCATATATGCTTATGCAGATACACATATATATACATATATATATTTCAGTGCATAGATTATACACAACCTTACAGTACTGATTATATGTGTAAGTAAAACAGTTCAATATAAATCATTACTATATGTAATGTATGACTGCCTCCATTGATAAGCAGCGGCAGCTGACGTCATCACAATAGGATCCCATTGTATTTTTGATTGTGTGCAATCAGGTACAAAAGTACATCAATTTATGCATTTAATTCATCTAAATATCCGCACTTTTCCAACACCAAGACTTCAACACTGCCCAAAAGGAGCCTTCTCATTCATTGATTAAATATTAATCCCAAGAATAACTACCTAACTAAAAATATACACTGCAGCTTTCCCATGGATTACACTTTATTATTATTATTATTATTATTATTATTATTGTTTTGTTTAAATTGCGAGGTCAATCGAGATGTTCAAAGTGGTGTAGCCTTGAAAACATCGATGTGGATCTGCCTGGTATTTACATTTTCAACATTTTATGTTTTAACTGTTGTGTCTGCGTGTTTGTGAATTTGTGCACGCCGCATGTCGATCTTTTAGTACAACCGTCTCAGTGTCGCTGCGGTTTGCAATCTGATGTGTGTGTATTTGTTGGTACAACCGCCTCAGTGCTGCTGAGATGTGCAGGGTGATGTGTGTGTTTATTTGTTAGTGCAACCCTCTCAGTAGTGTGCAGTGTGATGTGTGTGTTGATTTGTTAGTACAACTGCCTTAGTGCTGTTGATGTGCAATGTTTGTGTTTATTTTTTAGTACAACCCTGTTAGTACCACTGAGGTGTGGAGTGTGACGTGTGTGTTGATTTGTTAGTACAACTGCCTTAGTGCTGTTGATGTGTAATGTGTGTGTTTATTTTGTAGTACAACCCTCTCAGTCCAGCTGAGGTGTGCAGTCTGATGTGTGTGTTGATTTGTTAGTACAACTACTGCCTTAGTGCTGTTGGGGTGTGCAGTGTGATGTATGTGTCGCATTGGACACACACTAGTCCTGCGGTCACCAGACACCTCCACCCACCCACACCCACTCCCCCACCCACCCACACCCTTCAACCCACCCACACCATCCCACCCTCCCACCCTCCCACCCACACCCACCCACCCTCCCACCCTCTCCCACGCACCCTCCCACGCACCCTCCCCTTCCATCCACTCCCCATCCCCACCTCCCTCCCACCCGCCCTCCTACACCCCTCCCACCCATCCACACCCACCCACACCCACCCACCCGCCCTCCCACCCACTCCCCCTCCCACCAACCCACCCACACATCGCCATGTAGGAGGGAACCAGCCTGGAGGCATCGTCCATATAACCAGCAAAAGCCACAGCCCATATAGCACGTGGTGGAGACACAGGAGGGACGCACAGGGGACGCAGGAGGGATGCAGGAGGGACGCAGGGGGGACGCAGGAGGGGCACAGGAGGGACGCGTATACTACAGTGGTAGCAATGATTCTCCTGTACATTCACACAGGTAAAGATGTACCTGTGTATATACCTGTGTATATAACTATGTATATATACCTGGGATTATAGTTGGTTGTTGGAGTTTTACATCCTGGCAATATGAAAGGTCATATCAGGACAGGTACCAACTTGTGACAGTGCACACTCATGGTAACTTTATAGTGCTGTCCCACTGAGAGTGAGAGACCAGGCCGCCAACAACATGACCTGATATCCCACTCAGTCACATTATCCTGACACTGAGCTAACCATTCATTGCCCTATCCTAATAATGGCGAGTGCCTGGCTAGGGAGCGACACATATCAATTTTATAGGTCGTTGGTTGACTCGAGCAGGAATTGAACTCCCGACCTTCTACACGGAAGGCCTGTGCTCTACCGATTCGGCCACCACGTGCGATTCCTGGGATTATATATACATGAATATGGTTAGTAGAAACTTTGGTGATAGGCTCATCTGACTTCAACGACTTCAACGGACAACCACCGTCAGATGAATCCTGCTCTGATACTGGAGTCCTCTCCTTGGAGGGACAACCACCGTCAGATGAATCCTGCTCTGATACTGGAGTCCTCTCATTGGAGGGACAACCACCATCAGACGAATCCTGCTCTGATACTGGAGTCCTCTCATTGGAGGGACAACCACCATCAGACGAATCCTGCTCTGATACTGGAGTCCTCTCATCGGGGGGATCAGTTAAATTAGACGCATTGCAGTTTGTACGCGGAACAAAGTGTATCACACATTGCAAAGGTTTCAACCGACCACCGCAGTCACTGAGGACCAGCAAGCACTACTAGGACTGCTACTAGTGAAATGTACACAGAGGACACAGGCAGCTGATCTATTTATAGAACACCTTGACAGAAAACCAGCGGAGCGTGGACACTTATAAGTCATAACTCCAGGGAGTAAATGCTACACGTACACACATGTAGTTTCGTTCGTTTGTTTAGGGTTTTACGTCCTGTCAACATCTAATAACACATATATGAATACATAGATACATATATGTTATATATATACACATATATCACAGGGCCATACATATGGTATAACAGAGTCATATATAACATATTTGAAACTAGGCGTGGGGCACTGACTTGATTTGTGGGGATGTGCGTGTGTTTCGTTTCGTTGGCAACAGGATAACTCACCCACTCCCTCTCTCCCCCTCTCCTTCTCTCCCTCTCTGACTCTCTCCCTCTCTCCCTCTCTCCCTCCCTCTCTCCCTCCCTCTCTTCCCCTCTCTCCCTCCCTCTCTTCCTCTCTTCCCCCCAGACTCCCCCCCCCCCTCCCTCCCTCCCAACCTCACCCAATTCCTTCTTTACTCACTAACACAATTCCTCCTTCACCCCTCCCTCTCTTCCTCCCTCCCTCCCCCTTACCCCCTCCACTCTCCCCTCCCTCACTATATCCTTACCTCACTCCCTCCCGCCCTCCCTCTATTTCTCCCTTACTGCCTCCCTTACCCCTTCACCCTCCTCCACTTCCTCCCTCTCTCCCTACCTCACTCACTACCACATACCCCCTTCCCTCGCGCTCCCTCCCCCTCCCTCCCTCCCTCCCTCCCTCCCTCCCCCTCCCTCCCTTGCCCCCTTCCTTCATTCCCGAGCTCTCAGCCACAAGCTTCACCGCAGTGGTTAAAATAACGGCACCCCAGGCATTACCCTATATAGCACGCATAGGGGCCCGATGTACCGACCCATAAATATCACACACTACAAACACACTGTCATGTGTGGAAATATCCTCATATATCGCTCACCTCCGAGAACCTATAGGAACATTCGCTAATTCAGTCGGCTAGGTGCAATGCCTAAGTGGATTATCAGTCACGTGTGAGAATATCCCCATATATCGCCCACCTCCGAGTATCTATAGGAACATTCGATACTTCAGTCATCCAGGCACAATGCTTCAGTATATTCTCAGTCACGGGTGAGAATATTCCCATATATCGCCCACCTCTGAGTACCTATAGGAACATTGGATACTTCAGTCGTCCAGGCACAATGCTTCAGTAGATTCCCAGTCACGTGTGAGAATATTCCCATATATCGCCCACCTCCGAGTACCTACAGGAACATTGGATACTTCAGTCGTCCAGGCACAATGCTTCAGTAGATTCCCAGTCAAATGTGAGAATATTCCCATATATCGCCCACCTGCGAATACCTATAGGAACATTGGCTGATTCAGTTGGCTAGGTGCACTGCCTAATTGGATTCTCAGTAGCCTCCACCATGTGCTGCTCACCCAAGTGATTTAATCTGACCCTGATATGTCGTCTAAATAAAAAAGAAGAAAAAAAAAAAGAAGAAAAAGAACCAGAAATATGCCAGTCATCACATGGGTTGCATCCTTAAGTTAGGCCCTGGCTAACTGGGCATTGGTTTGACTACATTTAGCGCTGGTTCATATGAGTATAAGGAGATTCTTTATCTTGGTTGTCTATCAGTGGCGATGATGACAGCAACTGATCATTTGTTGTGAACTCGTCGATGACTGATCAGTACAATTTGTGCTTGGAATGTGTGGTGGCACATTGGTCATGTGTGTCTAGCTGAAGTCAGAGAGTGTAGTTGGCGAAGGAGATATTTCCTCTGCTGATGCTTTGTTTAACGTGAGATATATGATCAGTCACAAACTGTGCTGTGTGTTTGTGAATAGAAGTGTACTATGAACTCCTGTTCTTGGCCACGTGACCAGTTCTTACCTTAGTGCCGATGGATTCTCTACACATGGTACTCATACAGGTACCTTAGTACTGATGGATTCTCTACACATGGTACACACATAGTTACCACAGTACTGACAGATTCTCTACACATGGTACACATACAGGTACCTTAGTACTGGTGGATTCTTTACACATAATACACATACAGGTACCTTAGTACTGATGGATTCTCTACACATGGTACACACATAGTTACCACAATACTGACAGATTCTCTACACATGGTACACATACAGGTACCTTAGTACTGGTGGATTCTTTACACATAATACACATACAGGTACCATAGTCCTGATGGATTCTCTACACATGGTACACACATAGTTACCACAATACTGGCAGATTCTCTACACATCGTACACATACAGGTACCTTAGTACTGGTGGATTCTTTACACATGATACACATACAGGTACCTTAGTACTGATGGATTCTCTACACATGATACACATACAGGTACCATAGTACTGATGGATTCTATACATACAGGTACCAGAGTACTGATGGATTCTCTACACAAGGTACACACACAGTTCCCAGAGTACTGATGGATTCTCTACACAGGGTACACACACATGTGCCAGAGTACTGATGGATTCTATACATTCAGGTACCAGAGTACCGATGGCTTCTGTCCACATGGTACACATATGGCTACCAGAGTACTGATGGATTCTCTACACATGGTACACATACAGTTACACGCACTGATGAATTCTCTACACATGGTAGAGATATAGTTACCAGAGTACTGATGGATTTTCTACACATAGTACACACACAGTTACAAGTACTGATGGGTTCTCTACACAGGGTACACATACAGTTACTTGAGTACTGATGGATTCTCTACACATGGTACACACACAGTTACAAGTACTGATGGATTCTCTACACAGGGTACACATACAGTTACCAGAGTACTGATGGATTCTCTACACATGGTACACACACAGTTACAAGTACTGATGGATTCTCTACACAGGATACACATACAGTTATCAGACTACTGATGGATTCTCTACGCATGGTAGACACACACAGCTACCAGAATACTGATGGATTCTCTACCCATAGTACACACACAGCTACCAGAGTACTGATGGACTTTCTACCCATGGTACACACACAGGTACCAATATACTAATGGATTCTCCACAGACGGTACACATACAGTGAGACTTAGGAGTTAACCACACACTTATGCCGCTTAGCGGGGTACTAAGCGATGTGCCCTTTACCTGGTGCACACATGATGAACTACAGTGCACACCCAACAAGCCCCGTCTCTCAGTGTACCACTGAGGGCGCTCTTCACGTTGAGAATTAACCTCGTGGACAGGGTACCAGGATACTGAGGAATCAACGCCGTCGACTGTTTACCCACCAGTGTAGAATTCACCATGACGCGCAGGTAGGTTTCAGCTTTTGGTTGGGTAGTTGTTGGAGTTTTACTTCCTGGCCACATCTAAGGTCATATCAGGATTGGTACCGACTTGTGACAGCGGACATTCATGGTGACTTTATAGTGCTACCCCACTGGGAGCCCTGGTTGGCCACCAGCACCATGATCTGATATCCCACTCAGTCACATTATACTGACATCGAGCCAACCAGTCCTTGCCGTATTCTAATTAAGCGGAGTGCCCGATTGGAAGTGACAAGTATCAATTTTTAAGTCATTGGTTTGATTTGACTAGGATTCGAACCCCTGGATTCGAATCCCACGATCTACCAAAACGGGAGACGGACGCTCAGCTCATTTGGCCATCTCGTCTGGTCCTTTCCAACTTTGAAAACGGGATCAGGTGGACTGAATATATATATATAGGCACATGGTCTCTGGACTTTTAACTCTGTAATGTTTGCATAATCGTGGGCGTGAGTTTGTGTGTGTATATGTGCGTGGTAATGGGACGTACGTAGGAAAAGGAAGTTTCTTTTATTTAATGATGCCTCTCGAGCACACTAATTTTTGCCATCGGCTATTGGACCTCAAATATATGGTCATTCTGACATATTTCTTTGGAGGAAACCAGCTGCCGCCACATAGGCTACTCCTTTGGATAAGGAACAAGGGGTCTTTTATATGCACTTTCCCACAGACAAGACCAGACGGGATGGCCGAATGAGTTAGAGAGTCCGTCTCCCGTGTTGGTAGATCATGGGGTCATGGGTTCGAACCCTGGTCGAGTCAAACCAATGACTTAAAAATTGATACTTGTTGCTTCCTAGCCTGGCACTCTGCATTATTAGGATAGGACAAGGACTGGTTGGCTCAGTGTCAGGATAATGTGACTGAGTGGGATATCAGGTCATGGTGCTGGTGGCCTGGTCTTCCAGTTGGGCAGCACTATTAAGTCGCCATGAGTGTGCACTGTCACAAGTCGGTACCCATCCTGATATGACCTTAGATGTTGCCAGGACTTAAAACAACAACAAACAAACAATCCCACAGACAGGACATATGTAGGTGGGACACAAACAAGATGCATTGTTTTGCCCTACGTGCCTTAGGAATGCAAGATATTCAAAACATCTAAGTTAACTGTCACTTGCACAGCTGCGGACAGACACACTAACTATTCTAACACTCAGCACCACCAGTTGAATTTGTAGTTGGGGGGTGATGTGTGAGATATGGGAAAGCTAGATTGAATGGTAAGTGAGATGCTTCCATTATATGCAGTAAAACCTCTCTAAATTGACCGTCCATGGGACCGACTTTAAATGGTCCATTTAGGGAGGTGGTCAGTTCAGGGAGGTTTAAAAAAAATCATTACAATGGTATTATATGGGCGATCGTTTGGGACCCAAATAAAGCGATCAATATAGGGGAATGGTCGATCTGTGGGGGTGGCTTGTTAGAGAGGTTTTACTGTACTTGCATAATTATTATGCATCAAATATATGTAATGCATAAGGTATTATGCGAGTAAAACGTCCTTGCCCTATCCTAGTAATGCCGAGCGCCAGCCTAGGTAGTAACAAGTATCAATTTAATAAGTCATTGGTTTGACTCCGCTGAGATTCAGACACCCGTCAGTAAGATTTTGTTTGTTGGTTGGTGGAGTTTTACGCCCTGGCAACATCTAAGGTCATATCAGGAAGCCTTCAGTAAGACTTTGCCACGTGAAGTCATACCATGTCCATGACTCATTCACTCCACAGCAGGTGGAGGGGGGACTCTTAATTGAATTCAATTTGTTTAAATTTCCTTTTTCCTTTCCCCCATTTCGACAGCTAGTAGCAGACTATTTGCATTTTGTATGTCAGTGAATTGGAAACATAGGTTTGTATTCTCTAGAGCGGAGGTCAGACAATTTCTTTAAAGATTTAACAAATTAATTATTATGAACCCTGGTTGAGTCAAACCAATGATTTAAAAATGTACAGTTGTCGCTTCCTGGCCAGGCGCTCGGCATTATTATGATAGGGCAAGGACTGGTTGGCTAAGTGGCAGGATAATGTGACTGAGTGGGATATCAGGTCTCGGTGTTGGTGGCCTGGTCTCCCAGTGGGGCAGCACTATAAAGTCACCATGAGCGCGCACTGTCACAAGTCGTACTGTCTGTATGACTTAGAATTGCCAGGTAAAACTCAACAATCCACCAAGCACACCTGCGAAGCCCTAGCTTGGAATGACAAGTGTCAATTTTCACGTTATTAGTTTGGCCGGACTGTACACCACTATAAATAGTATAATGTCGCCATGACTGCACACTGTCACAAGTCGGTACTTGTTCTGGTATGACCTTACATTTGCCAGGATGTAAAACTCCAACAATCCACCAAGCAACACCTGCCGAAGCCCTAGCTTGGAAATGACAAGTGTCAATTTTCACGTTATTAGTTTGGCCGGACTGTACACCACTATAAATAGTATAATGTCGCCATGACTGCACACTGTCACTAGTCGGAACCCATCTTGATAGAACCTTAAATGTTGCCAGTATGTAAAACCCCTAATGAAACATCATCTACATGATTTAATCAATTCTACACGCCTAAAACAACGGACTATGAAGGATACATATGTCAGCAATATATTTAGCATTTTAGATTTCGGCTTGGTATGAATCTGTTCACAGCCCAGTAATTAGATAAAAGATTCACCCCGACGCAGAGTAGGGGGGAATGACAAGGTAGTCTAAATATGGGCAAATATGGGCGAACATTGCTTTACTATGGAACAGGAAGTGGAATATGGGCGAACATTGCTTTACCAGTTTTTACTATGGAACAGGAAGTGAAATTCCTGGTTCCAGTTTCAAATGGCAACTGATATGGGCACAGAGTTGGTGAAATGGGAGAGATGCAGAAAAAACAATATGGCTACCATAGAATGCTGTCGATTTCACGTTTAAAGTCCATTAAACTGCATGTTTTAATATGAATAAGCAATGCTCAGGACCGACCCCTGCTAAATTCTCGGAGAATTATGTATTTATTTATTTAATTATTTATTTATTTATTTATCAACACGAGTATATTATTAACCAATTGCTGTCATCCACCCTGCTTACTGCATAGCGAAGTTCGATGAGGTATTTCCATTTCCGTTTGCTGGCTTTGGTTATTCAACCTGAGTTTACAAATGGGGGCACCCATATAGGGCTATTTCCGTTTCCATTCGCCGGATTTTGGTGATTTCATTTTCCACCACTATCAATACGGGTACTGTTTATATACACATGTTAGTCCTTAGCCTCCCCCTTTGTGGGCGGGAGGGGGGCGTCGGTATTATATTTTACAACTAAAGAATAGCGGGTACATATTAAGCTGTATGGCAAGAATATATTTTGCTTCCCAATTTAAGAATGTCTGTGCTGATTTAATTTACCCAGCCTTTTGCCACTTTTTCTAATGGGTTGTTCTTCACCAATACTCCAAGTCAATCTTTTATCTCCTCAGTAAACCGACGTTTTGTTTCTATGGGGTAGTTTAGTAGGCTCGTCCACGGAGTGTCAGGCTGGGGAAGTAACTAATATTGTCCAGCCACATACATGATATAGGCTTACTCGCCTGAGTACCCTTGTGGTATTACGAAGACTGGTGTGTCGCTCTATAGCCAGATCACCTCTATTCATACCAGACGGGATGGTCGAATGAGTTGAGCATCCGTCTCCCATTTTGGTAGATCGTGAGATTCGAACCCTAGTCAAATCTCACCAATGATTGAAACATTGATACTTGTCGCTTCCTAGCCAGGTGCTCAGCATTATTAGGATATGGCAAGGACTGGTTGGCTCAGTGTCAGGATAATGCGACTGAGTGGGATATTAGGTCATGGTGCTGGTGGTGCTCTCCCAGTGCATTAGCACTATAAAGTTGCCATGAGTGTGCACTGTCACAAGTCGGTACCCATCTTGATATGACCTTAGATGTTGCCAGGACGTGAAACTCCAACAACCAACCAACCCTGGTGGTATTACGTAGACTGGTGCGTCACTCTATACCTAGATGACCTCCACTGATACAGGAGAGTGATTGTAACAGTGACAAAGGTCAGCTCTGTGACTGGTCAGCGCGGTGAGTCCAGTAGGGATAGCCAGATAGAGAGACAGACAGGCAGACAGGCAGACAGGCAGACAGGCAGACAGAGAGACAGACAGGCAGACAGGCAGATAGAGAGACAGGCAGGCAGACAGGCAGACAGAGAGACAGACAGGCAGACATACAGACATACAGACAGGCAGACAAACAGACGGACAGAGAGACAGACAGACATACAGACAGGCAGACATACAGAGAGACAGACAGACAGGCAGACAGAGAGACAGACAGGCAGACAGACAGAGAGACATACAGACATACATACAGAGAGACAGACAGGCAGTCAGACAGACAGGCAGACAGAGAGACAGACAGGCATATACTAGACAGACAGAGATCCAGACAGACATACATGCATGCAGACAGGCAGACAGACAGGCAGACAGACAGCCTCCACAGCTGTCCTCTACACTGGACATTCTTTTTAACTGTATTGGTGGGTGACGGAGTTGCGAAGGGGGAAATAGAGAATGTGGACCTGAAAGGTAGAACTGCGCTTCCCACACCAGGTAAGATTGATTGTTGGGGTTTTACATCCTGGCAACATCTAAGGTTATATCAGGATTGGTACCGACTTGTAACAATACGCACTCATGGTGACTTTATGTTACTGCCCCACTGGGAGACCAGGCCACCAGTACCATATGACTTGATATCTTACCCAGTCACATTATCCTGACACTGAACCAACCAGTCCTTGCCCTGTCCTAATACTGCTGAGTGCCTGACTAGGAAGTGACAATTATACATTTTTATGTCATTGGTTTGACTCGACCAGCGTTCGAACTGATGACTTTGAATCCCACGATCTACCAAAACGGGAGACGGACGCTCAACTCATTCGGCCATCCCGTCTGGTCCTCCCACACCAAGTAAGATACACTGGACGTGGTGGCCGAATCGATAGAGCGCAGGCTACGCGTGTGGAAAGTCAGGAGTGTGATTCCTACTCGAGTCAAACCAATAACTTACAAAATGGATACTTGTCGCTCGCTACTAGCCTAGCGTTTGGGATTATTAAGATAGGGCAAGGATGGGTAAGCTCAGTATCAGCATTATCTCACTGAGTTGGAAATCAGGTCAGGGTGCTGGCAGTGTGGTCTCCCGGTGGGGCAGCACTATACTCTCTTGCTAGGTAGCATTAAGTACCTGTTTTGTAAGTAAGTGTGTTTTATTTAGCGATGCCTCTAGAGCGCATTGATTTTCATATTATCGGCTATTGGACGTCAAACATATGGTCATGCTGACATATTTCTTTGGAGGAAACCCACTGCCACCACATAGGCTACTCTTTCCGATAAGCAGCAAGGGATCTTTTATATGCACTTTCTGACAGACAGGACAGCACATACCACAGCCTTTAATGAACGAGTTGTGGACCACTGGTTGGGATGGAAATAGCCCACCCAATTGTGTAAGTCATTGGGTTGACTTGGTTGGGGTTTGTATCCCTGACCTCCCATATGTGAAGCCAGCCAATGCTCTCATCTTATCCCGTCTAGTCTACACTTAGAATAATCATGGATATTAAAAATCCCCAGCGCGAGTGAACAGTTGGGCGCGCCGTTAGGACGAATAGGTGAAATGGTGGCGCCACCGGTCGCTTAGTGTGGCAGGCTGCAGGTATCAGCAGCAATAAATAGTAATAATAATATAATGATATAATGATATAATGATATAATGGTATAATGGTAAAATGGTATAATAATATAATAATATAATAATATAATCATATAATCATATAATAATATAATAATATAATTCCCTTCCACGCCTTTATACTCGCATAATAGTTATACATCACATATATGAGTATATTCTTATATACATTTACTCTTATGTATATACTTATGCATATATATATACGCTTATATATAATAACTCAGCAGTATATGTCATCATGTTACAGTGACCGTCCTCATATGAACTTAAGCCGTGTTCACACGGGCAATGTAAATCGATTCGTAGAAATCGACTTCTATAGTTCGGGTTACATTTCGCATTTGAACGCGCGGCTGAGTCGGATTAGGGCTGAATCGATTCGTGTGATCTGGATACTGTAAACCAATTGTCGAGGTAGTGTACATGAATCGATTTCTGTGAACCGATTTATTTTGCCCATGTGAATGCACTGAGGCGGATTAAGGACATCACACGCATGCGCAGTCGAGACCTTAGTTTGTTGACTTTCCGGTCGATCAAAAGCACATATTATATATTTGAGTCTATGAAACCGCTAGCTGTGCGCAGATATTTTTTTCATCATATATTTTTAGGGTTTCACTGCCCAGCAGAAGTTTTGACCCTTCCAAGCCAATACAATTCAGTCCATACATATCTAGGTCGAACCCACACTCTCTCGTGGCGACGGCGACGAACCCAAACCGGCACTGGTTAGTATCGACTTGCTCATGCGCTGATATCGATTTCCGGCCCAAGCACTGCCCGTGTGAACGCGAAACACTTTCAAACTAAATCGCTTCATATGATTCGCTTTGTCTAAATCGCTTTAAACTTTTCCCGTGTGAACACGGCTTTAGATGCTGCTAGGATGTAAAATCCCAACAAGCAATCCAATATTGAATTATGTCTCTCTATTTATTGTAGCACTTAATGTACTAACCCTCTCCGTCAATAAACCTTCACCCAATACCTGTGCCATCATTAACATGTATGCCTCACTCCACACCGGACGTGGTGGCACAATCGGCACAGCGCAGGCTTTTCGTGCGGCAGATCAGGAGTTCAATTCCCGATCGAGTCAAACCAATGACTTACAAAATTGATACTTGTCGCTTCCTAGCATGGCACTCAGCATTAATAGGGTAGGGCAAGGAGTGGTTGGCTCAGTGTCAGGATAATGTGATTGAGTGGGATATCGGGTCACGGTGCTGGCAGGCCTGGTCTCCAAGTGGGGATCAGATGGCGTGGCCGAATGAGTCGTCTCCTGTTTTGGGAGATCGGGAGATCCGAACCCATGAGTTTGTGGGTTCGAATCCAGGTCGAGTCAAACCAATGACTTAAAAATTGATACTTGTCACTTCCTAGGCTGGCGCATGGCATTATTAGGATCGGGCAAGGACTGGTTTGCTCAGTGTCAGGATAATGTGACTGAGTGAGATATCAGGTCATGGTGCTGACGGCCTAGTGTTCCAGTTGGGGCAGCACTATGAAGTCGCCATGAGTGCGCACTGTCACAAGTCGGTACCCATCCTGATATGACCTTAGATGTTGCTAGGACGTAAAACAACAACGCACGAACAAACTCCCAGTGGGGCAGCACTATAACATCGCCATGAATGCACACTGTCACCAGTCGGTACCCATCCTGATATGAGTTTAGATGTTGCCAGGATGTAAAACTTCAACAATCAACCAATCACCCAATACCCTAGATAAAAGATTCACCTGGTACTTGTAGTATATGTGTGAACGACAACGTAGTGTAAATACGGGCGAAAATAGCTTTAGTATGGGACAGGAATTAGAAACTGTGGTTCCAGGTTCAAATGGCTACATATATAGGCACTGAGTTGATGAAATGGGTGAGAATGCAAAAAGACAAGATGGCAGCGCTAGAACGCCATCAATTTCACTTTTAAATCGTATTAAACTAGATATTTTATTATATTTTTCAACTCAAAGGTAGCGGGTAAATATGAAGACATCTACAAAGAATAAATGTTGCTTCTTAGATTGGGAAATTAGGCTCTCATTTCATTAACCCGTAGGTATAGCTCACTCCACAACAGGCATTCCACGACTGAATGTTTTTGTTCTTTGTTTTTAGTAAATATCCACGCAACAACAAACAAGAGGGCTGCGGTCTAGAACCTTGCTGTGACTCAGTGCAAAACAAATATAAATATATGCCCAACAGCAGGGCAATGTGGATTTCTGGTGGATTTCTTTTTCGTGGTAGAATATATATTTTTGTTCTCCCACTGAACAGTATATATATGTATGGTGATGTATTAGTTAAGCGGCCATAATGGTCGGTGTCATGTTAGTTAGGGCTTGGTGATTTATTATTCCGGAATGATGATCGATGCGACATCAGGCGCCAAGTGTTAAACAACCCCTCCATTGATAGGAACCGGGAAGAGACCAACTCACCTATTTACATGTCTGGCCCCTGCAGTGGTGGCCGATATAGTGAGTTTTTACCACCGTCAATCAGAACCAATGGTACACTGGGACTGGGTTAACTCGACGGGTCTACATAGCGGGGCATAGCGGGGCATAGCGGGGCATCGCGGTACAAAAAAATGCATAGCGCTACATAGATAAAGGATTCACCCGGTACTCGCAGTACACGGGTGAATACCAACCCTATATAAAAATGGTCGAAAAAGCGGGTTAATGAAATGAGAGCCTAATTTCACAATCTAAGAAGCAACATTTATTCTTTGTAGATGTCTTCATATTTACCCGCTACCTTTGAGTTGAAAAATATAATAAAATAGCTAGTTTATTGTGATTTAAAATTGAAATTGACGGTGTTCTATGGCCACCTTCTTGTCTTTTTGCATTCTCTCCCATTTCACCAAATATGTCCCAATATATGTAGCCATTTGATCATGGAACCACAGTTTCTACTTCCTGTTCCATACTAAAGCGATTTTCACCCGTATTTACACCACGTTGTCGTTCACCCGTGTACTACAAGTACCGGGTGAATCTGTTATCTAAGCGCTACATAGCGGTGGATAGCGATATATGACAGTCATAAATAGAATTAAATTGAATCAAGTCCTGTTTGTTTAAAGCTGCCTAATCCGATTGAAGCATAACATTGTCAACACTAACACACTTACCTAGATTTGACCTTACCTATCCAACTTGGATACCTATTAAACATTTGTTGCTGCATAGAAGGGAATGGTAAGTCAGTTTAATAGAACCTTTCACACTCCAGGCCATATGCATGAACCGGTGTTTGCCTCATCCGATGTTAAGCGCTAACACTGGGGTAGCTATCACCAGGGTGGCGAAGTAGGTCAAGCTGTATGCGGGGGCACGGAAAGTGGTGAGGGTAGCTAACCTTCCAGTTATTTTTAGATTGGGGAATCCCCTCTAACTGGTACCAGCGTGTACAGCTATATGCCTGATAGATCCGCTGGCACAGTAGACATTAACTGGTACCCACATGTACTGTATGTTTCTAAGCTCAAAATGCTTAATTATGGATAGTTGTGTCTTAAATATATTCATTATATTATTATATTGCATGCAAGTATGCATGTTTATGCCAAATTGTTCTGTATTTCTATTAATTTTGAATAAAATTGAAGTTTTGGACTACGCGTATCGGCAAATCTAATTGTTGTACGCCTTTGTTTTGCAGCCGAGACTGTTTTCAGCGACTTTACCCAACTTGACTTTACCCGACGTACAAATAACAGAATTTGATATTAACAGTGATTATCATACTCAGAAATAACCAGAATTGATATTAGCAGTGGATGGTCAATCTGTTTGTTTATGGTCGTTGTCAGCGCACAATCTACAGCTAACCTTGCCAAGGTAGCGCTAACCCTGCTATGAAACAGGATTATGCAAACCCAGGTTACAGTCATGAGGGTAGCTCTAACACCACTTCTTGCGTACTGTCTGTTCACTGCTAACCGGGGGATTCCCATCGAACCCCGGTGTAACAATTTCAACTTCCCCCCTTCCCAAGTTCCCCCCCAGGAATCTGAAAACGTTTTTAACTTCCCTCCGGGGAAATTAAAAACGTTTTCAGATTCCTGGGGGGGAACTTAAAAACAGTTTTCAGATTCCTCCCCCTATTTTCAAATTCCCCCCTCCGGGAATTTAAAATTGTTTAAAAAACTTTAAAAAACGTTTTAAATTTCAGACCTATAATATTTTTTTCTTAACCATCTTGGAGACTTTTTGTGTCATTTGTGGTTAAATATGTTTTATTGTGCTAGCAATAATTTCCATTATGCTATTCTCTGTATATTATAATATTTGTCATGAAAAATAACAAAAAATAACAAAAAATAACAAAAATAAAGAAAATTCCCCAAAAATGGGGGGGGGGGGGAGGGAAAGTTAAAACGAGGGAGGGAATTTGAAAACGTTTTCAAATTCCCCTGGGAGGAATTAGAAAACGTTTTCAATTTCCCGGGGGGGAACTTGAATATGGGGGGAATTTGAAATCTTTACACCGGTTTGGAGCGCTAACTGAGGTGAGTCAGAGGTCACACGGTGACGTCACCTCTGCGTTCCCCCTCACCCCGGCCAACCAGGTCTGATGGGGCTCCTTAAAGTTGCATAATCTGTTAGGTTTGAGTCATTGCCATAGGGAAAAAAGTTGAACATAACAAAGGTGCTTTTATTTCAAAGGGTTAAAGTTGCAGCAAGGGCCATGTTCATGGTACAGTATAACCCCATTAAACCAAACAAACTTGAAGGGACCCTATAAATTTGTTTGGATTAACCGATCATTGGTTTAACCAAGCTTTGGCTTTGACTTTGAGTAAGAGTGTATTGCACATGTAATATACAATGTATGTGGACACTTTGATTATTGTTTTTTATGCATGTACAGTATAACCCCGTTAAACCAAGCTCGGTTAAACCAAACCATCGGTTAATCAGCTGTTAATCCAAACTTTTTTTGGCGGCCCGGCAAAAACTACCATTCATCATATAAAAAAAGTCAGCGGGGTCTCCAATGACCTTATAACCACATGAAAGTTTGGTTTAACCTTACCGGAGTGGCCCGGGGTCCGAAAATGTTGTTTGGACTAACCAATAATTTGGATTCACCGACTTTGGTTTAACAAACTTTTTTATATGATAAATGGTAGTATTTTGCCGGGCCACTGAAAAAAGTTTGGATTAACCGATCGTTTGGTTTAACCGCGCTTGGTTTAACGGGGTTGTACTGTAATAAGCTAGGGGAATTCATTCTGTCAGTTTTCTTAAAGTTGCATAGTCCGATGATTTTGAGTTTTTGTCATTTTCTGAGATAAACATATATGGCTGATCATTATAATCTGCGTAATTTTCGTTAGAAGTAACATTTATTTTGAACGGCTAACTTTTGAGATATTTCAGGTGCAACCACTCACAATTTAGATATGTAAGAATCACATTTTGATAATTGCTTTGCTTTTGAATATTTTATATTTTCATCGGACTATGCAGCTTTAATGATACTTTCATACCTACATTGAAATGTACACAACAATCTGAAACAATCAGATCTGTGTCAAATGACCTATATGAAGATTGTGTGCAGTCCTGTGTAGTCATACTACCTCACTCCGTCCCACCACCGACCAGACGGGATGGCCGAATGAGTTGAGCGTTCCTCTCCCGTTTTGGTAGATCGCGGGATTCGAACCCACGGGTTTGAACCCTAGTCGAGTCAAACCAATGCCAGCATTGCTACTTGTCGCTTCCTACTCAGGTGCCTCGGCATTATTAGGATAGCTTAGGATATGCTGCAGGGTGTTGGTGTACTTGCCAAAACTAATTTGGCATATTTGCACTTCAAATGACTCAAAATTTATCCTATTTCAAATGAGAGTTGCTTCAAACTAAAGTAAGGTAAATTACAACGATCAACCTAATATATTTATCTTAGAAAATGACAGAAACTCAAAATCATCGGACTACGCAACTTTAAACATTTGTTTTCCACATTGAAGGGGTCACTACACTAACTCATAAATCGTGGGTTCGAACTCTGCTCAAGTCAAACCAATGATGCTCAGCATTATTAAGATAGAGCAAGGACTCGTCTGCTCAGTGTCAGGCTAATGTGACTGAGTGGGATATCAGGTCATGATGCTGGTGGCCTAATCTCCCAGTGGGGTAGCACTATGAAGCCACCATGAGTGTTCCTTGTCACAAGTCGGTACCCGTCCTGATATGTCCTTAGATCGTTGCTAGGACGTACAACAACAAACAAACACTCCTGGAGCATCTAACCACATGTTAGTGGAGACCTGATTATTCAGAACCTCTTATAGGTATAGCCAAGTCTTACTCTTAGTACTAATATCCATTGTCATACCCTGGTGGTTGGTCGGGGTTTAGCTGTTAGATAATTCATACCCGACAAGGTGCCCAACTGTCTGACCAGGACAGTTGTCACACATATAAGGAAGAAAAAAGTGACATAATTGAAGTATTTAAAATTATGAAAGGTTTTGATAAAATAGATATGAACCAATTTTTCACCTTGAATAAAAGAGAAGGCAGTCGGGGCCATACTCTCAAACTAGTAAAACCCAGAGCCATTTCAAAGTTAAGGCAACACAGTTTCTCAAACAGGATCATAAATATATGGAACAGTCTCCCACAAAATGTTATTATTGCCGAGTCAATAAATTCATTCAAGAACAGATTAGAAAAAGCATGGGCTGATGATTCAGGGAAATTTGACCCCTTATTCACCACATGCTACTAATTATTCCTTGTGTTGCATATTTACTTGCACTCAAGCAAAAATGAGAGACAAATAAATGTTCACACTTCCTGTCTACCATTCACTATTTCGCTATATAACCTGGAGGTCGTGGGGTCAATCCCCGGCTGAGTCAAAACAAAAATATACAACATTGATACTTGTTCTCAACTTTAATAGCATATACCAACAACCAGTTGGCTCAGTGTGAGGATAATGTGACTGAGCTGGATATCGGGACATGGTCACCATTGGCGCGGCATAACAATGGGGCTGCATTAGAAAGTCACCATGATAGCACACTGTCACAAGTAACTTACAGGTTAACTTACATAACCTCTTCTCGCCGATCTAGCCCTATTGGGCCTCCAATGCCAGCTCATTATGGTAAAATAAAACTATTTTATTTGCACACACAGCACCTGTAGTCATATAATTATTAGTGTACTCTCCAATGTCTATCTGGCCTTCGCTCACTTGCTTCTCTATCATTGGTGCTTTTACCACTTGGTTTGGGAGACTTCCATGTATCGGTCACTCGAAAGAAAAATGAGTGTTTCCTGACCTCAAGTCTGAGCCTCTCCTTGAAGATCTTCTACCATTGCTGTCTATTGTGAGGTTGAACAAACCCGTTGTGGTATCACTGTTATAAACACGAGTAATAATCCTATAAGTCTCTATCATATCTCCCCCTAGATACAAGATTCACCCCATACTGCTGCAGTAGGGGTGCAAACCAACCCTATGTAAAAGCTCTCGAAAAAACGGGTCAAAGAATTGAGAGCCTAATTTCACAATGTAAGAAGCAACAATTATTCTTTACATATGTCTTATTGATAGCCCGCTACCTTTGAGTTGAAAAATATAATATAATATCTAGTTTAATGCAATTTAAAAGTGAAATCAACGGCGTTCTGCGGCCGCCATCTTGTCTTTTTGCATTCTCTCCCATTTCACCAACTCTGTGCCTATAGAAGTATCCATTTGATACTGGAGGCAGACATTCTACTCCCTGTTCCATACTAAAGCTATTTTCGCCAGTATTTAGACTACGTTGTCGTTCACCCGTGTACTGCGAGTACCGGGTGAATCCTTTATCTAATCTCCCCCGAGACAACAATATGACAATGTTAATAGCTTGAGTCTCCTGAGGCGATCATCATATATGCGGTGCCTGTCCTGAGTTATTGCCTTAGTTGCTAACCTTGGCTGTTGCTTAGTCGTGAAACCCCCATCTAAACAATTGGATAACTCTCTCATGTAGTTAGTCTAGCGATTCATTGCCAACTCCCCCCATATCCACCCCCCCCCCCCCCCCACCCCCACCCACCCCCAGGCTAGACGCTGACCTTTAACGCTTCACACTCTTTGGCTCAAGTCGCTTCCTATTAAAGGTGCATAATCCGATGGTTTTGAGTTTCAGCCATTTTCTGAGATACTTTACCTTAGTTTAAAGTAACTTTTATATTAAATGGCTAAATTTGGAGATATTTGAAGTAAACAAAAAAAAACCCAAAAACCCATGCCAAATTAATTTCGTCAAGCACGTCAAAATTCTGACACCATAGGCTTTAGCTTGTTTGTTGTTTTACGTCCTGGCAATATCTAAGGTCATATCAGGACAGGTACCGACTTGTGACAGTGCGCCCTGATGACGACTTTATAGTGCTGCCCCACTTGGAGACCAGGCCACCAGCACCATGACCTGATATCAGACTCAGTCACATTATCCTGACACTGAGCAGACCAGTCCTTGCCCTATCCTAATAATGCCGAGCGTCATTGGTTTGACTCGACCAGAGTTCGAACCCACGATTTAGCAGTAACAGGTTCTATTAAGTTAGTGTAGTGTCCCCTTCAATGTGGAAAACAAATGCTTAAAGTTGTGTAGTCCGATGATTTTGAGTTTTTTTCCTTTTCTAGGATAAATATATTAGGTTGATCATTATAATTTACCATACTTTAGCTTGAAGCAACTTTGATTTGAAATAGGATAACCTTTGAGTAATTTGAAGTGCAAATATGCTAAATTAGTTTTGGCAAGCACGCCAACACGCTATCACCATTGGCTTCTGTAGTAACCGGTTCTATTGAATTGCCTCAGTATTCCATTCGAAGTTGTGACAAATATTTAATAAATGCATCAGTATCTAAGTTAGATATGAAGAATCAAATCTAGATAATTATTTTCGTTTTGAACATTTGATATTTTCATCAGACTATGCAGCTTTAATAAGGGCAGCAGTGGCTACGATGTATATGAGACTGTCTCAAAAGGTGCTAAGCAATATGGGACAAAATTTGTCCATTGTAACGATCAACATACTATCTGCTTATGCATTTGCTCAGGATAAACTGATTTGTTTTTTACATGGTGTTTCATAATCCCAATAGAAAACATATTGATTTGAAGCAAATGTCCTTGTCTTTTCATTGTAACCGTTGCTGTGATGTTTTGTGTCAATCGTTACAATGGACAAAAAAAGAAGAGTTATCACCTTTTGAGACATGCTCATATGTAGAATCAAATCTAGGTAAGATTTTTGGCTTTAACAAATTTGATGCTTTCATCGGACTATGCAGCTTTAACTCTAGACACAATATTTTAACTTCCCAACGTGACAGGATGTGTGTTTATTTGTTGGAGTTTTACATCTTGACAACATCTACGGATGGGTATTGACTTATGACAGTTGCACACTCATGATGACATTATAGTGCTTCCTCACTGGGAGACCAGGCCACTGGTATCATGACCTGATTTCCCACTCAGTCACATTATCCTGATACTGAGCTAACCAGTCCTTATCCTATCCTGTCGAGTGGCAGGCTAGGTAGCGACAAGTATAAATTTGGTCAGTCATTGGTTTGATTCGACTGGGAATCAAATGCCCGACCTACTACATGGGAAGCCTGCCCTTTACTGATTTGGCCACCGTGTCCAGTTGCGCAACCGGAAGTTGGGGTCATGTGCATCTCTTCCAGGAGACAACCAGACAGGATGGCCAAATGAGTTGAGTGGCTGTCTCCCACTTTGGTAGTTCATGATATTCGAACCCACGGGGTCAAACCGTGGTCGAGTCACACCAATCACTTAAAAAATTGATACTTATCACTTCCTAGCCAAGCGCTTCACATTATTAGGATAGCGCAAGGGCTGGTTAGCTCAGTGCCAGGATAATGTGACTGAGTTATGCTGCTTGCAGCTTGGTCTCTCAGTGGGGGGAGCACTATGAAGCCGCCATAAGTGCACACTGTCACAAGTCGGTACCCATTCTGATATGACCATAGATGTTGCCAGGAAGTAAAACTCCAACAACCAACTGCAGGGAGACATGGCGGCAGTGTGCCAGAAGGACTTGTCACGTGACATCGCTGTGAGCGGTGTCACGTTACCTGATGGCGGGTTCAACCCAGTTACCTATTTACACAACAACTGCCCAACAATGTCCGCAGTAACAACACCGCACATTAATCTACTTACTCACCCTGGCTAAGCCGTAATAATTGACTATGCAATACTAATAGCAGAGAGCGTGTATATAGACAGATGAGAGGGACAACTCCCATGAAAATATGTAACACAGGCTGCAGTGGCGATCCTGACGGTTATTGTTGAACAAGCCTTGAGTTTGCCGGTACGCGCAGTGCAAACCATTAATTTTCTTAAAAGATTAATAGAAATCCAGAACCCTAACCTTATAAATTCAATATAATCTTGTTGGTAAACATGTTTTCTATATGTGTACTTAGCAGCTTGTTTCTATTTGGTGTAGTTTTAGAGATATTTCACTTTTTCTGTAGGAAGATTGCACACGACCATTGACAATGCATTGAGTTTGCCATACGTGCAGTGCAAAATGTTTATTTTATTCAAAATTAATAGAAATCCAGAACTGTAACCTTATAAATTTAATATAATCCTTTTGGTAAACATGTTTTCTATATGTGTACCATGCGATTTGCTTCTAGGTGGTGTAGTTTTAGAGATATTTCACTTTTTCTGTAGCAAGATTGCACACGACCATTGACAATGCCTTGAGTTTGCCCATATGCGTAAACTGTTCAACAACCACCACTTGGAGCGCCACAGTCGGCAGCTGTTACACGGTCTAGTATGGGAGTTGTCCCTCTCATCTGTTTATATACACGCTCTCTGCTAATAGCTAGGGTTGTTGGAGTTTTACGTCCTGGCAACTTCGACGGTAAAACGATAGCCGAAAATGTATCGAACGATTCTTACACAACGGTTTTCGCGAAATCTGGGGTGATCATAAAGTTCCTTATAATATCAGGCTCGGCCCGTTTGACCAGGAAGTATCTCCCCACGTTACCATGGTGACCCTTCAGTGAGATTTGTTGTTGTTTGTTGTTTTACGCCCTAGCAACATCTGAGGTCATATCACCATGGGTAAGGACTTGTAACAGTGTGCACTCATGAGGACTTTATAGTGCTACCCCCACTGTGAGAGCAGGCTGCCAGCACCATGACCTGATATCCCACTTAGTAACATTATCCTGACACTAAGCCAACCAGTCCTTGTGCTGTACTAATAATGCCGAGCACCTGGCTAGGAAGCGACAAGTATCAATTTTTAAGTCATTGGTTTGACTCGATCAGGGTTGGAACCCATGGGTTCGGATCCCACGATCTACCAAAAACGGGAGATGGACGCTCAACTCATTCGGCTATCCTGTCTTGTATACATATATATAAATTTGTATTTATATATACATATACAGTAAAACCCTTCTAACCGACCGCCTCCACAGATCGACCACTCCCCTATATCGATCGCTTTATTTGGATCCCAACAATACTTTTATAACCATATTCTAATTCTCCAAACCGACCGCCTCCCTAAATGGGCCACCGAATATTGGTCCCAAGGTCGGTCGATTTAGAGAGGTTTTAATGTATATATATATATATTACGATGCGATCGAGAACAGGATATATTTAGCACACGTCATTATTGAACTGAATGTGAACAGTTGTAGTTTCGTATTTACACAACTTCCGCCGTGGTGCCGAACAGGACGCTGTGTTATTTGTTTACAGTGCGCGTGTGTTCCGAGGTCAAACCCCTGACCTCCCTCAATGTACCAGTGTGTACCTGTGTACTTTACTGCTAGTTGTTCACTGCAATGCGGGCAGCTGTTGGGATATACACAAAGCTCTGTGCTCGGCTATAAATAGACACAAGTGTGCGCGGATACTTAGCCGTTATTATCCGGTATGGTTGTTTATTTGTTGTTGTTTTACGTCCTAGCAACATCTAAGATCAAATCAGGATGGGTGCCGACTTGTGACAGTGTGCACTCATGGCGACTTTATAGTGCTGCCCCACTGGAAGACCAGGCCACCAGCACCATGACCTGATATCCCACTCAGTCACATTATCCTGCACTGAGCCAACCAGTCCTTGTCCTATCCTAATAATGCCGAGCACCAGGCTGGAAGCGACAAGTATCAATTTTTAATTCATTGGTTTGACTCGACCAGGGTACGAACCCACGAGCCCACGGTCTACCAACACGGGAGACGGACGGTCTAGCTCATTTGGTCATCCCGTCTGGTCTTCCCGATATGGAGTGTAAGTCTGGGTGAATAGCCTATTGACTCAAACACAAAATTTGTTTTATTTAACGACACCTTTAGAGCGCATTGATTTTTATCATCGGCTATTGGTCATCAAACATATTACCATTCTGATATTTCTTTAGAGGAAACCCACCACATAGGCTCCTCTTTCCGATAAGCAGCAAGGGGTCTTTTATATACACTTTCCCACAGACAGGATAGCACATACCACAGCATTTGATGAACCAGTTGGGACCCACTGGTTGGAACGGAAAATAACCCAAAATGTGTCCAGTGAGCAGGATCGATCGGATGACCTAGACCTTCACTGACTCAGACACAGCCGAGGTTAAATTGCACTCCGAATGCATCATTTTAGGGTAATTCTGTTTGTTTAAACATTCCCCAGCACAAAATAAACCTTCGCTATTGCGGGGTGGCGGGTAAATTATGGTAATGTTAAAGTGCCTGTCACACCTTCCCGGATTGAGCAACGGACATAACCGGACAAAGAATTTTCTCGTCTGGTGGTGTTGGGTATCAAAATGTACCTAAATGTGTCGAAATGTTGCACTTTCAATGGAAATGGAAGTACATTAACGAATAGCCACCCGATGATAACCGGACGATAACCAGACAATGACCAGATGCTACCAGATAACAAAGGACAAGCTACGATCAACCGATGGGTGAAAACCGAATGTCAAACGGATGGACCGAACATCAACCGGACACATACCGGACTGTTAACGGACGCGCAGAAAACATATAAAAAAACCAATGGACCGAATTCCCACAACACCGTCAACGGACTCTGCAGGAAGCAAAGCGGAGACGTAATGGATGGGTACTGGACATGAACCGGACAAAATGGAGTAAACCGACTTAAAACGGACACCAACTGTACACTTCAGTCCGACGCTGTCCAGTACAAGTTTTGTGCATGTTCAAAACACCGTACACACCAGACACCACCGGACAGAGAATGGACACACCGGATGCGTACCATATATAAAACGGACATTGATGTATCTCACTGGACAGTGTCCGTTTTCTATCTGGTACCCCAATCCGGTAAGGTGTGACTGAGCCTTAAAGGACGAGTCTATTTGCACAGCTGCTTTGCTCTCCGAATTAGTGGAAGAATGATTTTTATCCACAAAGCTGCTTTGCTCTGAGAAATAGATCGCGTAACCAGGACTTGTACCACTTCATCATGCTGTCGGTCACGATGCGACAAAGACTGCTTTCATTACTTGACTGCCGATCTCCATTTAGCTAATACATTTCATGAAAGTTGCCGGCAAAAGTGTTGAAGTGCTGCTGGCTTTTGAATTACCACAGCACTCTCCGGGAGCAGTAAAGAGTTTCACACCGGCGAGAACATGTGCAGACAGGCGCAAACTATTTGTCCCTGCAGTGGCTGGTAGGAATCATCGCACGCTTACCATGCAAATGCCACCGCCTTAATGCTGCCACAGTGACAGGTTTTCTGTTAGGGTTGCTACCTTAGCCTTCAGTTCTGACAAGACCTGTACTACAGGCAGTGGTTTACAACTCTCCGAGGGCCAGTCGCGAGACGGATCCCTGAGGTACGCGGCCCAGCTACTTGTACCACTTAGGCTATAGCAAAACCCTCCATTGTCAATTAACACATGAGTAGGCTACATTATGAATGCTATGTTTGAGAAAAACTAATGCACAAGTTAATTAAATGTGAATTGTAAAGTCTCTTATGTAATGAACATGAAATTGTGTCACATTTGTAGAAGTGTTGAACTTTGTAATGTGAGTAATAAAAGTATAGCAGGAATAATGATATAATTGTATCATGTAAAGCTTATTTACCATTGCAAATTATTTTCAAATAGCTGTCGGTAAAATAATTACTAGAAATTACACCAATTTATATAAATTATGTGATAGTTCTGTTAATGTGACACTGAAACGTTATACATTGAATTTTATTTTTATTTGGCTTAATGGTGATATAGTTTGTTTGTTGTTTGACGTCCTAGCAACATCTAAGGTCATATCAGGATGGTAATGGTGATCTATGGCTGTCACTAAGTGTCTTGATGAGCAGCTTTGATCTTGTTGCAACTCTGGGAATTACAGTATTGGTGGCTATAATTCCAGTACGAATGTCAAAGATGTGCAAGTTGTTTTTGAGGGCAGTTTCCGGTGACGAAGTTGTTTTACCCTCAAATGTGGAGGTAAATCAATTTCGTTCTTCCTCTCCAATGAAATACAGCCACATTTTTTCCACCAGAACCAAAGCACTTGTTATATGAAGTATTTAAACCCTACATTATATCCAACTTAGATAAATAACATTTATTACTGCATAGAAGGGACCACTAAATCAATTTAATCGACCATGTCACTGCTGAAACCTATTGGGCCCAGCATCTCACGATGCACGCACAAATTAATTTAGCAACTTCAAATATATCCACAGATATTTAAAAATAAAAATATCTTCAAGCTAAAATCAAGGGGATTATATTTATCATCCTAATAGCTGGCAGCCTGGTTTCCCAGTGGGGCAGCACTATAAAATCACCATGAGTGCACTCTGTCACAAGTCGGTACCCAAGCGGATATGACCTTTAATGTTGCCAGGCCATAAACCAATCAAAACAATAAGGCTATGCAACTTACCAATACAAAAAACAACCCCTAAATTATTGGAAAATTTAATTTACCTGAAAAAGGTGCATATTGCGCAAGCCGCTGTCGGTGTTCACTCCCTGCATTATGATGGCCACCTCTGCACTGATGTACAAAGTGTGTGTACACGCCCGGATCAGCGGGTAGTGAGTGTTCAGGAGCGAGCTACTCACGGCACACATGCGGAGAGGGGAGTCCGAGTCATTCATACGGCAGTGAGTGCTCACACAGCCGGGAGGCCACTGGGCCACCTCCGGGCAAGGGACCAGCATCACTTCAAACTGACAGGAACCGGAAGCTCATCAGTACTGAAGCTGCTTGCAGGTACTATCAGGGAGTAAGTACTCCAGGGAGCAGTGACGGCCAGGTACCACGCAGCGCTGGCTAGGACAGGCACAATCAGAGGGATAGGGGACAGGAGCCTGAGGCGGCTTTCTTGAATGGATCAAGAGCTGACAAAGGTTGATTGGTTGTTGGAGTTTTGCATCCTGGCAACATCTGAAGTCATATCAGGAAGGGTACCTACTTGTGACAGCGCACACTCATGGTGACCTTATAGTGCTGATTAACTGGGAGACCAGGCCACCAGCACCATGACCTGATATCCCACTTAGTCACATTATCCTGACACTGAGCCAAACAGTCCTTGTCCTATCCTAATAATACAGAGCACCTGGCTAGGGAGCGACAGGTATAAATTTGTCAGTTATTGGTTTGATTCGACCAGGGTTTAAATGCGTTTGTCTGAATCCCCAAATCTACCAAAATGGGAGATGGGTGCTCAACTCATTTGGCCATCCCGTCTGGTTGTCTTCCAGCAGAGACGCACATGAACCCAACTTCTGCTTGCACAACTGGACGCAGTGGCTGAATCAGTAAAGCGCAGGCTTCCCATGTGGAAGGTCAGGCATTTGATTCCCAGTCGAGTCAACTCATTCGGCCATCCCATCTGGTCTTACAAAGGAGACGAGGAGGCGTATAGTTGACAGTAATCCCTGCTTGACTGCATCACACACGGGCGGATTATGTGGGTCGGGTGTTGCTGGCTGACATCAGTGGCTGCCCACATGGATCAGGAGTCGCTCAGGCCTAGGCAGGACCTGCTCATTCACAGAGAAACCTAGATAAAGGATTCACCTGGTACTCGCACTCGCAGTCCATGGGTGAATACAAACCCTATATAAAAACGGTTGAAAAAGCGGGTTAATGACATGAGAGCCTAATTTCACAATCTAAGAAGCAACATTTATTCTTTGTAGATGTCTTCATATTTACCCGCTACCTTTGAGTTAAAATTGAAATCGACGGCGTTCTAGCGCCGCTATCTTGTCTTTTTGCATTCTCTCCCATTTCACCAACTCTATGCCTATATGGGTAGCCATTTGATACTGGAGCCACATTTTCTAGTTCATGTTCCATACTAACCCTATTTTCGCCCGTATTTACACTACGTTGTCCTTCATCCGTGTACTAAGAGGAACCCTGCTTCTGGACACATGAGCTCCGTCTGCACAAACCCACAGCTCCGCCTGCACCTGGTCATCCAGTTGCTGGTGGTGGTGCTGGTGCGGGAGACGACTGGTTGAGTTGCTCATGATAATGTGGGGCTGCTCAACTTGCAGATAATGAACAGTTCCCGCTGAGAAACTCAGCTTCACGCAAATAGAATGAGCTGCTCGTACAGAGGGACTGAGCTGTCACCACACACAGAGAGTGAGCTGCTGCAGCAGACACAGATAGATTGTGCATCACGCTCATATATCAAGCTACTCTCAGAGAGAGAGAATGGACTGTTGTCATAGAGACTGAGATTGACACAGAAATATTGAGCTTTCCATGGAGAAAATGGACTGTCGCCATCGAAACTAGTGCTCGGCATTATTAGGATAGGGTAATGACTGATTAGCACAGTGCTGGTATAATGTGACTGTGTGGGATATCGAGTCAGGGTACCAGTGGCCTCATTGAATGTGGATGCCATGTTGGGCGGGTCGATAAGTGTTGGTAGCACTAAGCTCATCACACAGAGAATGGACTGTTGTCATATAGTCTGAGGTTGACACCGATATATTGAGCTGCTCATGGAGAGAATGGACTGTTTCCATATAGACTGAGGTTGACAGCTATATTGGGCTAGCTCAAACAAACAGAGAATGGACTGTTTCCATATAGACTGAGGTTGACAGCTATATTGGGCTAGCTCAAACAAACAGAGAATGGACTGTTTCCATATAGACTGAGCTTGACAGATATATTGGGCTAGCTCAGACAAACAGAGAATGGACTGTTTCCATACAGACTGAGGTTGACAGCTATATTGGGCTAGCTCAGACAAACAGAGAATGGACTGTTTCCATATAGACTGAGGTTGACAGCTATATTGGGAAAGCTCAAACAGACAGAGAATGGACTGTTTCCATATAGACTGAGGTTGACAGCTATATTGGGCTAGCTCAAACAAACAGAGAATGGACTGTTTCCATATAGACTGAGGTTGACAGCTATATTGGGCTAGCTCAAACAAACACAGAATGGACTGTTTCCATATAGACTGAGGTTGACAGCTATATTGGGCTAGCTCAAACAAACAGAGAATGGACTGTTTCCATATAGACTGAGGTTAACAGCTATATTGGGATAGCTCAAACAGACAGAATGGACTGTTTCCATAGAAACTGAGGTTGACAGCTATATTGGGCTAGCTCAAACAAACAGAGAATGGACTGTTTCCATATAGACTGCGGTTGACAGTTATATTGGGAAAGCTCAAACAGACAGAGAATGAGCTGTTGCCATAGAGACTGCGGTTGAGACACAGAGAATGAATAAACACGAGTATCTATGCTTCTGATGTTTATTACCGATCCGCCCGGCATGGCTTCCACATTCAAGTGACCCGCACCCTGACCAGCTAGGTACCATGTCACCTCTGTTAGGGGGTCGGCGGGTAGGCTAGCCACACGCAGCCATAGAGAATGGACCGGTGCCATAGAGACTGAGGTTGACACAGATATATTGAGCTGCTTACACAGAGAATGGAATGTTGCCATAGGAACTGAACTTGACAACTATATATTGAGCTGCTTACACAGAGATAATGGACTCTTCCTATAGATACTGAGTTTTACACATATATTGAGCTGCTTACACGGAGAGAATTTATTGTTGCCACATAATCTGAAATTGACACATATATTGAGCTTCTGACACAAAGAATGGACTGCTGCCACATAAACTGAACTTGACACATGTATTGAGCTGCTTACAGAGAGAGAGAGAGAATGGACTGACTATTCCCACACAGACTGAACTTAACACAGATATATTGAGCTGCTTACACAGAGAATGGACTGTTGCCATAAGAACTGAACTTGACACACATATATGGAACTGCTCACGCAGAGAGAATGGACTGTTCCTATAGAAACTGAACTTGACACAAATATATTGAACTGCTCACAGAGATAGAGACTGAACTGTTCCCCCGGAGGGAGAGAGATAGTAAACTTATCCGTCTGAGCAACTGAACTATCTCCTAAGAAGGACTAAGCTGCTCACACAGTAAAACAGAATTGCTTACACAGTGACACTGACTTTCTCTTCCCCCCCTCCCCCCCCCCCGCCCCCCCACAGACACACACTATT
This sequence comes from Branchipolynoe longqiensis, assembly GCA_030323885.1. NCBI lineage: Eukaryota > Metazoa > Annelida > Polychaeta > Phyllodocida > Polynoidae > Branchipolynoe > Branchipolynoe longqiensis. The sequence continues at coordinate 56,801,471 of CM059197.1, forward strand.
CAGAATTGCTCACACGGTGACACTGACTTTCTCTTTCCCGCCCACACACACACACACGATTAAGAATGCTGACACAGTGTCACTGACTTTCTCCCCCTCCCCCTCACACACAATTCAGAATTTCTGACACAATGACACTTACTTTCTCTCCCCCCCCCCCCACACACACGATTCAGAATTCTGACACAATGACACTGACTTTCTCTCCCCCCCCCCCCCCCACACACGATTCAGAATTCTGACACAATGTCACTGACTTTCTCTTCTCCCAACCCCCCCACACACGATTCAGAATTTCTGACACAGTGTCACTGACTTTCTCTCCCCCCTCCCCGCCCGCCCACACACACACACACAATTCAGAATTGCTGTACTCAGTGACACTGACTTTCTCTTCCCCCCCCTCCCCATCACACACGATTAAGAATTTCTGACACAGTGACACTGACTTTCTCTTCCCCTCCCCCCCCCCCCCCCCCCCCACACACACATGATTCAGAATTGCTCACACAGTGTCACTGACTTTCCATTATCAGAATTGCTCACACAGTGTCACTGACTTTCCTTTCCCCCCCCCCCCCCCCCCCACACCACACCACCACCACACACGATTCAGAACTGACATGGTGACACTGAGTTTCTCCCCCTCCCCGCCGCACACACATACACGATTCAGAATTTCTGACACGGTGACACTGACTTTCTCCCCCTCCCCCCGCCCCCCACACACACACGATTCAGAATTTCTGAGACGGTGACACTGACTTTCTCCACCCCCCCCCCCACCCCCACACACACACAGACACACGATTCAGAATTTCTGACACAGTGACACTGACCCTCTCTCCCACACACCCACACACCCACACACCATTAATCTCCACAGTGACACTGACTTTCTCTCACACACACAGACCATAACACTCCGCTGCTCACGCCACGATCTGAGACAATGCAGGGAGGTGCAATGCAGACCTCACACTACACACAGAACGAACGCGTCACCCACAGCTCATACGTAAGATCCAAGGTGACAAGGCGAAGCGGGCTCGCTGCCAGGACACGCCGGTGTGAGGCTACACTCCCTATACGCCGCCAGGTGGCGCCACCACACCGTGAGACGCGGGCGTCGGCACATCGCAATCGCGCATCGGGAAAGAGCGAATTAGGGGCGAACAACACAGCAATCCGTCTCCAGCCGCTATGCATCACGGGTAGGTGTATATAGAACGACCGAATCGGTCGATCGGTCGATCGGTCGATCGGTCAATCGGTCGATCTGTCGATCGGTCGATCGGTCGATCGGTCGATCGGTCGATCGGTCGATCGGTAGGTCGGTAGATCAGTAGGTCGGTAGATCAGTAGGCAGGTAGATCGGTAGATCGGTAGGTCAGTACATCGGTGCATCGGTACATCGGTAGAGCACAGGCTTCCCCGTGCAGAAGGTCGGGAGTTCGAATCCCAGTCGAGTCAAACCAATGACTTATACAATTGATACTTGTCGCTACCTAGCCTGGTGGTCGGCATTATTAGGATAGGGCAATGACTGATTAGCACAGTGCTGGTATAATGTGACTGTGTGGGATATCGGGTCAGGGTGCCAGTGGCCTCATTGAATGTGGACACCATGTTGGGCGGATCGATAATAAACGTCATAAGCGTACATAGTCATCATTATGCTAGGTACACACCTACCGTTTACGACTCGCGAACTAAAACTCGCGACCTGACCCGACCCGCTTAAAACTGAAAACGGGCCGATTCATTTTTCGAATTGCGAATCGCAATTGTAAGGAGGCACTTTTAGCCCTAAAATTGAGTTTTAAGTCACGAATCGCGATCGGTAGGTGTGCTAGGGGAGTGCACACCTCAAGACTTTTGGGCAATTTTTGATCGAATACGGTAGGTGGGTGCGGAAAAACGGTAGGTGTGTACCTAGCATTATTCATCTGGTCTGTCTACATGAGATCCAGGTTCTGGGGCGGCTGACAGCGGCCTATCTCACTTCCAGTTCCATCAGACTATGCAACTTTAGGAAAGCAGTGTGGATTAAGGCTCAGTCACACCTTACCGGAATGGGGATATGGATAGAAACAGGACACTGTCCGGTGAAATACGTCAATGTCTGGTTTATATACGGTCGGCATCCGGTGTTTCCGTTCTCTGTCCGGTGGTGTCCGGTGTTTACGGTGGCAAGTTTTGAACATGCACAAAACTTGTACCGGACACAGCCGGACTGACGTGTATGGTTGGTGTCCGTTTTAAGTTTGTTTAGTCCGTTTTGTCCGGTTCATGTCCGGGTCCCATCCGTTACTTCTCCAGTTTGTTTCCTGAAGAGTCCGTTGATGGTGTGGTGGGAATTCGGTCCGTCGGTTTTTTATATGTTTTCAGCACGTCCGTGATCAGTCTGGTACGTGTCCGGTTGATGTTTGGTCCGTCTGTTTGACATTCGGCTTTTGCCCGTCGGTTGACCATTGCTTGTCCGTTGTTATCTGGTGTCGTCTGGTTATCGTCCAGTTATCATCCAGTTATCGTCTGATGGCTATTCGTTAATGTACATTCCCTGTCCGTTTAGAGTTCATTTCGTCCGGTGGCCTTTGACCCAATAGCACAACATTTCGACACATTTCGGTGCATTTTGATACCAAACACCACCGGACTAGAAAATTCTTTGTCCGGTTGTGTCCGGTACTCAATCCGGTAAGGTGTGACAGGCACTTTACGATTTTTTTTACCCTGGGTTATCCGTCCATGGAGGTATTTAAACTGAAGGCCTGTCTGTATTAAGAGGATTGATTTAATTACAGCAGATTGGTTAGAGTAGAAAGTGGCTCTTCTGAATAATAGAAGCCCCTGAATAGCGATTGATTCAAACTGCATGTCTGATGTTTGTTTGTTATTGTATTACGTCCTAGCAACATCAAAGGTCATATAAGGACGGGTACCGACTTGTGACAGTGCACACTCATGGCGACTTTATAGTGCTGCCCCACTCGGAGACCTGACCACCAGCACCATGACCTGCTATCCAACTCAGTCACATTATCCTGACATTGAGCCAACCAGTCCTTGTCCTATCCTAATAATGCCGTGCACTTGGCTAGGAAGCAACAAGTATCAATTTTTAAGTCATTGCTTTGACTCAACCAGGATTCGAACCCAAAAACCCATGGCTTCGGATCCCCCAATAATCTGATGAAAATAGAAAAAAAAACATTTTCAAAATCAAAGTACCTACCTATATATTTCATCCAGCCATATGCCACTTCGATACTAATGCACTCATTAAACATGTATTGCAATTTGGTGCTACTGATATACATGTTATGCATATATACATATATCTTCATATATATACATCTGTATACATGTGTATATGTATGTTATACACATAACACTACCCGGATACAGGCTCCATATATATACACATATATATATAAGTAAACAAACAACATGCCCAGGTTTTATTTGGATAAGCAGGAATGGTGGTTGCTGCATTAGGTGGGCACCACCTGCATGGCTATTAACTTATCTTAGACTTAAGTCAGAAGTGCGCATGTCTAAATGATGCAAACGATGTGTAACTAATGGCAACGTTATATGTATATATATATATATCTACAGTAAAACCTCTCTAAATCGACCGACCTTGGGACCGACTTTAAGTGGTCCATTTAGGGAGGTAGTCGGTTTAGGGAGTTAGAATATGGTTACAATGTTATTGTTGGGACCCAAATAAAGCGATCGATATAGGGGAGTGGTCGATCGGTGTAGGTGGTCGGTTAGAGAAGTTTTACTGTATATCCATAATACTTAAGGAACTTTGCATATATATATATATATATATATATATATACATATGCACATGTATACACTCACGCTCGGCATTATTAGGATAGGGCAAGGACTGGTTGGCTCAGTGTCAGGATAATGTGACTGAGTGGGATAGCGGGTCATGGTGCCGGTGGCCTGATTTTCCAGTGGGGCAGCTTCATAAAGTCGCCATGATTGCGCACTGGCACAAGTCGGTACCTGTCCTGATATGACCTTAGATGTTGCCAAGACGTAAAGCAACAACAAACAAACATGTATACACTACTCGTGAAAGTGGTCTTTGTTGACTACACAGGGTAAGTTTACCACCATTTTCTTACGTACATATATACATATATCAAATTAATGCAGTTTTTCCTAATGAGACCGGGCGCAGTCGCCTAGTCGGTAGAGCTCGGGCCTCGCGTGCGGAAGGTCAGGGAGCTCGGTTCCCGGTCGAATAAAACCAATGACTTAAATGTACACTTATCGCTTCCTAACTAAACACTCGGCATTAATAGGATGGGGCAAGGACTGGTTAGCTCAGTGTCAGGATAATGGGACTGAGTCGGATATCAGGTCATGGTGCTGGTGGCCTCATCTCCCAGTGGGGCAGCACTAAAAAGACGCCATGAGTGCGTCCTATCACATGTTGGTACCTGTCCTGATATTACCTGAGATGTTGCCAGGACGTAAAACTCCAACAACCAACCAACCAGCCTTATTATATTTTCTTTGATTGATTGCTGATGATTCACGACCATTTCAGTAGCTAGGGCCATCGATATTCATTGTGAACACTTAATTGTATTTAATCTGTCAATTTCTTTTACTCACGTGGAATGCCTACATTCAAATTGAAACATAATTGTGAAATGGTCAGATATGTGTCAAGTGATGAATCATATATGTACTATTTGTATTTGTGTTGTTGTTGTTGTTTGTTGTTATTTTACATCCTAGCAACATCTAAGGTCATATCAGGACGGGTACCAACTTGTGACAGTGCACACTCATGGTGACTTTATAGTGCTGCCCCACTGGGAAACCAGGCCTCCAGCACCATGACCCAATATCTCACTCAGTCACATTATCTTGACACTGAGCCAACCAGTCCTTGCCCTATCCTAATAATGCTGAGCGCCTGGCTAGGAAGCGACAAGTATCAATTTTTAAGTCATTGGTTTGACTCGACCAGGGTTCGAACCCACGATCCCATGGTCTACCAACATGGGAGACGGACGCTCTAACTCATTCGGCCATCCCCTCTGGTTATATAAATCTGTGCATGTACATGTATATATATATATATATATATGTATATATACACTGTCTGAACATCAACATACACTGTGTATCCAAATAGTTACTTGCATTATTGTATTACTGATAATGGAGGTCTCTTCAACTGAGATAGTTTTTGAACATCGCAAACCACTGCATGCAAACTGTGTACACAACACGTACTGCACGATGGCGACCTACTTATTGTGGGTGAAAACTACCATGTTGTGTATGCACGTGTCTGTGTCTGGGTGTGTGTGTATGTGTGAGTGGTGTAGTGGGGGACGAGGGACTGCAGTGTGGGTGTGGGGTGTGAGAAGGGGCTGGTACTCGTGATGGCGATACTGAGGGGAGAGGTGCTCAAGGATGTTGGGTGGGGGGTGGGCGTGGAGCTGGTGGTGCTGGCGGCGGCGGTGGTGGTGGTGGTGGTGGTGGGAAGGGCTTAAGTGTGTGTGAAGGTGGTGGAGGTGGTGGTTGTGGTCGTGGGGAAGGCTCAAGTGTGTGTGTCTGAGTGTGGTGGAGGAGGAGATGGTGGTGGTGGGGGTGGGGGTGGGGAGGGCTTATATGTGTGTGGGAGGGTGGTGGAAGTGTTGGTGGTGTTGGGGAAAGCTCAAGTATGTGTGAGGGTGGTGGAGGTGGTGGTGGGGAGGGCTCCGATGTGTGTGGGGTGATGAAAGTGGTGGTGGTGGCGAGGGCTCCAGTTTGTATGAGGGTGGTGGAGGTGGTGGTAGGGAGGGCTTCGATACGTGTGGGGTTGGTGAAGGTGTAGATAAAAGATTCACCCCATACTTCCAGTACAGGGGTGAAAAGCAGCCATATATAAAAACAGTCGAAAAATCGGGCTAATGAACTGAGTCTTTATGAGAGCCTAATTTCACAATCTAAGAAGCAACCTTTATTCTTTGTATATGTCTTCATGTTTACCCGCTACTTTTGAGTTGGAAAATATAATAAAACATATACTTTAATGCATTTTAAAAGTGAAATTGATGGCGTTCTATGGCCGCCATCTTGTCTTTTTGCATTCTCTCCCATTTCACCAACTCTGTTCTGATATAAGTAACTATTTGTACCAGGTGAATCTGTTATCTAGGTGTGTGTATGAGTGTGTGTTTATGGGTGTGCGGTTGTGTGGCATGGTGTGTGTGTGGGTGTGAGTGTGTGATTGTGTGTGGGTGTGATTGTGAGTGTGGGTGTATATGTGGGTGTCTGGTAGTGTGTGCGTGGGTGTGTGGGTGTACTGCGCGCGCGTGTGGGTGTGCCCGTGTGTGTGGGTGGATGGTTAGGTGGTTTATCTTACACAGGTGTGGGTGTACCAGTGTCAGGTGTTTACGTTCAATCCCCCAGGTCCAGGGTTTTCCTGTGGCGGGCCTTGGTGTAATATACTGGTGCTCGGCCGTCTGAGCCCCCAGTATACCACTTCCTCTTCCCAGGTGCGTTCTGACAACTGTCTGTCAGTTCACACCTGATGCCCCTCTCCAACAAAATCATAAGAAAGAAAGGGAAGACAAGTCACACAAGATTGATAGTGAAGAAGTTGTGCTTTATTGGCATCAACTCCTATTCACCTACTAGCGACCTATCACCCTCACTCCTTACCTCCTGTCCACACAGATCCTCATTACTCTCTTTAGTATGTATAGGAATCAGTGCCTACAGCCCATTGCACCAGAGTCCCATGGTTGTTGCACACAGCTCAGTTTTTATATGGAAGTGGAGCCTCAGACAGAGTGTCTGGGTTCCTGGCCAAGAGAAGAGTGTTTTCCCTTCAAAAGTCCATCAAGAAATGTCCCCTCCCAGAGGGCCTGGAGATGTGTCTAGAATAATCAATATCAGAATGAGGCCTGTGTGGTCAGGTGGGGCAAAGGGGTGCAGGTAACTGGGCCTCCCACAGCCAGCCAATCAGACACCCTCTCCAGCCTGGGGGGAAACGCCCTAATAGGGGCAGCTGTCACTCAACCCCAGCTGCAGGTGGTGTCCATAATGTATGCAGAGTGGCTGTATGTGCTTGCCCATCGGCCCTGTGGTAACAGGTAGTTGCAGATAGTTACAATAAATATATATATTAAAAATGTTCTTCTCCTCCACTTGCACCCTTACTGGTGAAAAGAGGGAACATTTCACCAAACATTAACTGTCTCTTATATAGGAACATCTCATCATAAATTCGGGCACTATGTATTAAAATATTTTTCACATAGTCTAATGTCACACAGTGAGTGGGGCACCCATTACTTTTCTATTACATAACCCTAGTCCCCACTCCATCGCCCCAGAATAATAATGCTCTCTGCCAATATATAATTCTGAACCGAAAATCCATATATTTTTACATTGGGTTATGGTGGTAGTGGCACTGTATGTGACTGACATCGTAGGGAGAAGTTGGGGTTGGGAGGGGGTGGGAACTGGTTACACATACGTGACAAGCGGTGTGGGGGGTGGTGAATGTAGGGAGGGCGATGCCCCCAGTATGCGGTTAACGCTGGTTGTATGTGACTGACATCATAGGGAGAAGTTGGGGTGGGAGGGGGGTGGGAGGTGGTTACACATACGTGACGGGTAATGTGGGGGTGGTGAATGTGGGGAGGGCGATGCCCCTAGTATGCAGCTAAGGCTGATTGTATGTGACTGACATCGTAGGGAGAACTTGGGGGTGGGAGGGGGTGGGAGGTGGTTACACATCGTGACGGGTAATGTGGGGGTTGTGAATGTGGGGAGGGCGATGCCCCCAGTATGCGGCTAAGGCTGATTGTATGTGACTGACATCGTAGGGAGAAGTTGGGGTGGGAGGGGGTGGGAGGTGGTTACACACACGTGACGGGTAATGTGGGGGTGGTGAATGTGGGGAGGGCGATGCCCCCAGTACGCGGCTAAGGCTGATTGTATGTGACTGACATCGTAGGGAGAAGTTGGGGTGGGAGGGGGGTGGGAGGTGGTTACACATATGTGACAGGTAATGGGGGGGTTGTGAATGTGGGGAGGGCGATGCCCCCAGTATGCGGCTAAGGCTGATTGTATGTGACTGACATCATAGGGAGAAGTTGGGGTGGGAGGGGGTGGGAGGTGGTTACACATACGTGACGGGTAATGTGGGGGTTGTGAATGTGGGGAGGGCGATGCCCCCAGTATGCGGCTAAGGCTGATTGTATGTGACTGACATCGTAGGGAGAAGTTGGGGGTGGGAGGGGGTGGGAGGTGGTTACACATACGTGACGGGTAATGTGGGGGTTGTGAATGTGGGGAGGGCGATGCCCCCAGTATGCGGCTAAGGCTGATTGTATGTGACTGACATCGTAGGGAGAAGTTGGGGTGGGAGAGGAGTGGGAGGTGGTTACACATACGTGACGGGTAATGTGGGGGTTGTGAATGTGGGGAGGGCGATGCCCCCAGTATGCGGCTAAGGCTGATTGTATGTGACTGACATCGGAGGGAGAAGTTGGGGGTGGGAGGGGGGTGGGAGGTGGTTACACATACGTGACGGGTAATGTGGGGGTTGTGAATGTGGGGAGGGCGATGCCCCCAGTATGCGGCTAAGGCTGATTGTATGTGACTGACATCATAGGGAGAAGTTGGGGTGGGAGGGGGTGGGAGGTGGTTACACATACGTGACGGGTAATGTGGGGGTTGTGAATGTGGGGAGGGCGATGCCCCCAGTATGCGGCTAAGGCTGATTGTATGTGACTGACATCATAGGGAGAAGTTGGGGGTGGGAGGGGGTGGGAGGTGGTTACACACACGTGACAGGTAATGTGGGGGTGGTGAATGTGGGGAGGGCGATGCCCCCAGTACGCGGCTAAGGCTGATTGTATGTGACTGACATCGTAGGGAGAAGTTGGGGGTGGGAGGGGGTGGGAGGTGGTTACACACACATGACGGGTAATGTGGGGGTTGTGAATGTGGGGAGGGCGATGCCCCCAGTATGCAGCTAAGGCTGATTGTATGTGACTGACATCATAGGGAGAAGTTGGGGGTGGGAGGGGGTGGGAGGTGGTTACACATACGTGACGGGTAATGTGGGGGTTGTGAATGTGGGGAGGGCGATGCCCCCAGTATGCGGCAAAGGCTGATTGTATGTGACTGACATCGTAGGGAGAAGTTGGGGTGGGAAGGGGGTGGGAGGTGGTTACACATACGTGACGGGTAATGTGGGGGTTGTGAATGTGGGGAGGGCGATGCCCCCAGTATGCGGCTAAGGCTGACTGTATGTGACTGACATCGTAGGGAGAACTTGGGGGAGGGAGGGGGTGGGAGGTGGTTACACATACGTGACGGGTAATGTGGGGGTTGTGAATGTGGGGAGGGCGATGCCCCCAGTATGCGGCTAAGGCTGATTGTATGTGACTGACATCATAGGGAGAAGTTGGGGGTGGGAGGGGGTGGGAGGTGGTTACACATACGTGACGGGTAATGTGGGGGTTGTGAATGTGGGGAGGGCGATGCCCCCAGTATGCGGCTAAGGCTGATTGTATGTGACTGACATCATAGGGAGAAGTTGGGGGTGGGAGGGGGTGGGAGGTGGTTACACATACGTGACGGGTAATGTGGGGGTTGTGAATGTGGGGAGGGCGATGCCCCCAGTATGCGGCTAAGGCTGATTGTATGTGACTGACATCGTAGGGAGAAGTTGGGGTGGGAGGGGGGTGGGAGGTGGTTACACACACGTGACGGGTAATGTGGGGGTTGTGAATGTGGGGAGGGCGATGCCCCCAGTACTGCGGCTAAGGCTGATTGTATGTGACTGACATCATAGGGAGAAGTTGGGGGTGGGAGGGGGTGGGAGGTGGTTACACACACGTGACGGGTAATGTGGGGGTTGTGAATGTGGGGAGGGCGATGCCCCCAGTATGCGGCTAAGGCTGATTGTATGTGACTGACATCGTAGGGAGAAGTTGGGGGTGGGAGGGGGTGGGAGGTGGTTACACATACGTGACGGGTAATGTGGGGGTGGTGAATGTGGGGAGGGCGATGCCCCCAGTATGCAGCTAAGGCTGATTGTATGTGACTGACATCGTAGGGAGAAGTTGGGGGTGGGAGGGGGTGGGAGGTGGTTACACATACGTGACGGGTAATGTGGGGGTTGTGAATGTGGGGAGGGCGATGCCCCCAGTACGCGGCTAAGGCTGATTGTATGTGACTGACATCGTAGGGAGAAGTTGGGGGTGGGAGGTGGTGGGAGGTGGTTACACATACGTGACGGGTAATGTGGGGGTTGTGAATGTGGGGAGGGCGATGCCCCCAGTATGCGGCTAAGGCTGATTGTATGTGACTGACATCGTAGGGAGAAGTTGGGGGTGGGAGGGGGTGGGAGGTGGTTACACATACGTGACGGGTAATGTGGGGGTTGTGAATGTGGGGAGGGCGATGCCCCCAGTACGCGGCTAAGGCTGATTGTATGTGACTGACATCGTAGGGAGAAGGTGGGGGTGGGAGGGGTGTGGGAGGTGGTTACACATACGTGACGGGTAATGTGGGGGTTGTGAATGTGGGGAGGGCGATGCCCCCAGTATGCGGCTAAGGCTGATTGTATGTGACTGACATCGGAGGGAGAAGGTGGGGGTGGGAGGGGTGTGGGAGGTGGTTACACATACGTGACGGGTAATGTGGGGGTGGTGAATGTGGGGAGGGCGATGCCCCCAGTACGCGGCTCAGAAACATCCCACCTCCGAAATAGACATACATGTAACTAGCACCACCCCATCGGTTGATGTTGGATTGAGCCTTGCGTTTCTGGCAACATCTAAGGTCATATCAGGACGGGTACCGACTTGTAGCAGTGCGCACTTATGGTGACTTTATAGTGCTGCCCCACAGGGAGACCACAGCTCAGGCATAATGATCTGATATCCCACTCAGTTACATTATCCTGACACTGAGCTAGTCTGTCCATGCCCTAACCTAGTAATGTAACACGCCAGGCTAGGAAGTGACAAATATCAATTTTGTAAGTCATTGGTTTGACTCGACCGGGAATTTTTTACGTCCAATAGATGATGATAAAAATCAATGCGCTCTAGAGGCGTCGTTAAATAAAACAAACTTTCGACCGGGAATCGGTATCCCGACCTTCCGCACGGAAAGCCTGCGCTCTCCCGATTTGACCACCGCTTCCGGCAGCGCCACACCATTTTCACCTCGTTGTTAAAGCTGCATAGTCAGATGAAAACATCAAATTTTCAAGGCCAGAACACTTATCTAAATTGGGCCCTCCATATCCACGTTTGAAACCGATACACTAATAAATCATTTATTGTTGTGTAAAAGGAATACTAAGTCAATTTAATAGAACCTGTTACTAGTGAAGCCTGTAATGTTAGTCATGTTGTAAAATATTCCATTGGTGGGCGAATGCAAATGTTCTATTTGTGAAACAGGTATATAGGGCCAGGTGCATAGAAGTTTATGTAGTTGCTGGTGGTGCTTGATTCATTGGTAAATAGTCATTGTGTGCTACCAGGATTGTGTGACAGGGGCACTCAAAGCCAGACACAATACCCCCTCCCCCCTCTGCTACTCATGGATCACCACACACTCAGCTCAGGGCAGGTGGTGGCCAAGCGAGCCACACGTGTGGTGGTGCTGGGCAGATCACTGTAACCATGGGGACCGGAAATGCTTGATTCTCATTGGTAGAGCTGTAGATGCTTGATTCTCATTGGGAGAATATGGTCAGGTGATATACCATACTGGATCCATGTACCATATAAATAATAAACCTGAGGGCTTGGCTCTCTCTCTTCTTTCACTCTTTATACTCTTCCTTTCTCTTTTTGCCTGTATTGATTTTACTATAGCCTGCCTACACAACCACAGATTCGAGCCATTGACTTTATAATCTGATGTGAACCAAACACTTTATTTGTCATTGTTTTACTTCAATTATCGCCATAGTTAGTCATTCATATTAAAAGTTACCTCAAGTTTGTTTGTTTGTTGTTGTTTTACGTCCTAGCAACATCTAAGCTCATATCAGGACGGGAAGTTACCTCAAAGTAAAGTATGGTCAATTATAATGTTAACATTAAAATTTTTATAATGATTAACCATTTTAACCACACAGGATGGCCGAATGAGTTGAGCGCCCGTCTCCCGTTCTGGTAGATCGTGGGTTCGGATCCTCGTCGAGTCAAACCAATTACTTAAAAATTGATACTTGTCGCTTCCTAGGATGGCACTCAACATTAGTAGGATAAGGCAAGGAGCAGTGGAATGAGGCAGACCGATCATCCACGATTGAAATTTCCCCTGCTTAATCAACTAATGTAACAAAATAACCAAAACAACAAATTTATCCCAAAATGTGGCAAGCACTCAAAACCATCAGGCTGTGCAACCTTCAGGAATCAAGTGCACTGCGATTACATGGACTGACTACTAAATCTGTTCCATTTAAATTTCTTTTAAATATAACACTACCTTTTAAATATAACACTACCTTTTAAATATAACACTACCTTTTAAATATAACACTACCTTTTAAATATAACACTACCTTTTAAATATAACACTACCTTTTAAATATAACACTACCTTTTAAATATAACACTACCTTTTAAATATAACACTACCTTTTAAATATAACACTACCTTTTAAATATAACACTACCTTTAAATATAACACTACCTTTTAAATATAACACTACCTTTTAAATATAACACTACCTTTTAAATATAACACTACCTTTTAAATATAACACTACCTTTTAAATATAACACTACCTTTTAAATATAACACTACCTTTTAAATATAACCTACCTTTTAAATATAACACTACCTTTTAAATATAACACTACCTTTTAAATATAACACTACCTTTTAAATATAACACTACCTTTTAAATATAACACTACCTTTTAAATATAACACTACCTTTTAAATATAACACTACCTTTTAAATATAACACTACCTTTTAAATATAACACTACCTTTTAAATATAACACTACCTTTTAAATATAACACTACCTTTTAAATATAACACTACCTAGTTGCCTATGTGCTCATTATGTGAAATTTGATAAGCAAACCCCGGCTTAAAAAAATTAGGCGCATTATTCCCACAATGCCTTCCGAAACTCTTTTAGTTATATTGTTACAGTTGCATTGTCCGATGGGTTTGAGTTTCTGTGATTTTTCTGAGATAAATATATTAGGTTGATCATTATAATCCACTTTACTTTCATTTGATGTTACTTGTGTTTCAAATTGCTAACTTTTGAGATATTTGAAGTGGAAACATGTCAAATTAATTTGGCAAACATGTCAAAACCCAGACACCATAGGCCTCTGCAGTGACAGGTTCTATTAACTTGATTCAGTATCCCCTTCTACATGGTGACGCGTGCTTAATAAATCCAACAGCATCTAAGTTAGATAATTATGTAGAATCAAATCTGGATAATTGTTTCGCTTTTGAAAATTTTATATTTTCATCGGACTATGCAGTTTTGATTAGTTAAGTGAGTTTGGACCATGTGCGATCTTTGTTACACTGCTTGGGTCACTCGATCACGTGACAAGAGATTTGACCTGCTATTTATTTTTATCTTGATCTTTTAGAGTTCGACATTTCCAGTGCATCCGTGTTAGCTACATAGATATGTCACTTATATTATAAATATATATTTTCTTTTTGGTGACCAGACGGGATGGCCGAATGAGTTGAGCGTCCGTCTCCCGTTTTGGTAAATCATGGGATTCGAACCCATGTGTTTGAACCCTGGTCCAGTCAAACTAATGACATAAAGATAGATGCTTTGGCGCTTCCTAGCCAGGCGCTTGGCATTATTAGGATAGGGCAGGGACTGGTTCGCTCAGTCTCAGGATAATGTGACTGAATTGGATATAGGTCATGGTGCTGGCAGCATAGTCTCCTAGTGGGGCAGCACTAATATGTTGCCATGAGTGCGCACTGTCACAAGTCAATGCCCATCCTGATATGACCTCAGATGTTGCCAGGACATAAATCTGCAACAACCAATCAGCCTATCTTTTTAGTGGTGCATTGATTTACTCTGCCCTTAGCGGATAAGTGTGTTAACACTGGTTTTACCAGCTGGGCAGTACTAATCAAATTTGATTCAAATCTTTTGAATTCTGTTTCAGTAATAATTTAGATTTTGTTGTTTTTTCTTCTTTATGGGTTGTAACTATTTGTAAACACTTCAATTCTGGCTTGGACCATACTTTGTTTTAGTCCATTTACCTATAATCTTATTCTATTTGTATGTGTGTATTTCTATCATAACTTGTTAATTTTATTAGTTGCTAGTAAGGCCTTAAGATCTACTCATGCAGTTAAGCACATAGATTTTGACAGGTTTAAATAGTCACTTGTTTTTGTTGTACTAAGGAAATATACATAGTCAGGTAGTATTTTGTCTGTGAACATTGGAGTTATATCTTGCACTTACTTCTATGAGATCATGCTGGTCATGATTTTGTAGTAAACCTATAGTACTCCCACAAGTAGTTTTTCTAGGCTGCATTATTTTTGTTAGTAGTTTCTTAAACACTGCTATTTTTTTTTAGCATTTCTTGTTGCAGCTGGCATTTTATTCCAGATATCGGCATTCATGTTAGCTACACTGATATATGTGATATATACGGTATTATATGAGTATTAAGGGGCGGAGCTGTATTTTCTCCATATTATATTGATTGTGCATGCTATTTATTTCACTCCAATGATCGCATGATATTATCAGGTGCAATAGTTCCCTATTTTCATCACCCCACATGACATATATATGACGAGGAAGCCCGAGGGCGGCGCCACTAGTCACATGGGTGGAGTCAAGGAGGCACAGTACAGAATAATAACATATAATAAATATAATAACAATAATTTGCTTCCGGGCCTTTATACTCGCAACACGCGTTATACATCACATATATGATTAAATAGGGTGAAAGTTTACTTCATCAATATAATCTGGGGCCTATTAATGGTTGGGAGGGGAGTATCGCTTGTTTACTGGTCGCTAGGCAATTGACAGTGATTGAGCCAGCATGGGACCCTGGGGGGATTGTTCAATGTCAGGTCAGGCAGTGCACTTCTCACAGTGGAGCAGCATAGACTTGTGGGTGTGGGCTTTTGTTTTTGTTGTGCTGAGATAAATAATGAGGTGTGGAAAAATAGATATATTTAGACCAATCCACTGTTGTATTTGTGTTCAAGGAGAGAAAGTGGGGCACAGGACTTATATAATTATATATATGATATATATTATGTAACTATATACACCATATTTCATTTATTTATATACAATATATATTAGTATTTACCCCAACCCTGATCTATATATAATATATATTATATATAGATATATGAAATATGGTCTATATATCTGGCCATATATTATATATAAATATATATATTACATACATTATTTTCTTGTTCAATTTCTAACTAGAATTCTACATACACAATTAAACAAAAATATATATAAATAAAAACCTCCCGCCCGACCCAGAACAAATTGAAATGAGTAGATGCTAAACAAGTTTATATTTTGTTTATGTGGCTTAAAGTTGCATGCTCCAATGAAACATATTTTTTTCAAAACCAAAACACTTTTCTAAATTTGGTTCTATATATCCAACTTAGATACTAGTGCCTTAGCTAAGTATTGGGAACACCCTATACAGAATAATCAGTGCATTTATTACCTCATCGCCTTGGACACCTACTTTGAGACAAGCATTATGCAGGAACACTCATTAAGCAATTAGGTCAATCTCATGACCTCATTAGCCATGCCCTCATTCCAAGTACCATATGTAAGTCCTAGGTCACCAGGCTATGCTGTATTTATGTCATTCCACATCACGTGGTCATCGCGAGATGTCAATACGGGTCATGGCGAGAAAACTTTTGGAAAGCTTGTCAAAAGTATTTTGGGTTCTTTCATCTCAAATTGCTTTAAAACTAGTCATGTTTAATCAAAATGACTCCGGACTAATGATTAGTAGGTCATAGCGATCAATTTGATATATTTATCTAAAAAAATAAGACACAAATTCAAACGCGATCTGACTATGCAACTTTAACTATCCTCCCCGCAGAAGTAGAACCTACGTCATGGACTCGGGCAGGGCGTTCCAGCTGCGCGCGCAGGTGGTGCGACGTCACCGCCTCGTTCTCGCCATCTGCTGCCTCGCTCTGGTCGTGCTCGCCTGCGTCGTGGTCGCCATGGCTGTGAAGTACGCCCTCACCAGCAAGACGGCTGCAGATGGCGAGATGACATCAGCAGGTGAGGCACTCTCCAAGCACAGCCACAACACTGAGACGTTGTTCTATTAAATAGATGGCTAACCGCCATTATTGGCAACGAAGGCCATAATCATGGCGAGAAGTGTTCAACTTGTGTTTTTTCATGTTTTTTTTCAACCATCGTGTTTACACAAAATTTAAAATCATTCAATCAATTATATGTCAAAAGACACTTAGGAGGCTAAAAGCACACAACTAAGTGTAAAGTCCACGGCTGGAATCTGTGGTTGTGTAGGCAGGCTATGGTGAAATCAATACAGGCAAAAAGAGAAAGGAAGAGTATAAAGAGTGAAAGAAGAGAGAGAGCCAAGCCCTCAGGTGTATTCTTATATGGTACATGGATCCAGTATGGCATATCACCTGACCACATTCTCCCAATGAGAATCAAGCATTCCAGGTGCCCATGGTTTCAGTGATCTGCTCACCACCAAGCGGCATGGCTGCTTTGGTCACCACCTGCCCTGAGCTGAGTGTGTGGTGATCCGTGACTAGCAGAGGGGGGAGAGGGTAGTGGGTAGAGCTCCAAGTGCCCCTTACACACTATCTTACTAGCACCACAATGTCTATTTACAATGAGTAAAGTACCACCAGCAACTACATAAACACATCTATGCCCCTGTATAAGTAGAACATTTGCATTCCCCCACCCATGCGTCATTATCAGAATATTTTACATACGGTTGACATATTAGCTCAGTAAATAATGAACATGCATAACACAGTCATTGTTGTAGCTTTTCCGGAGGTTTGGCTCAGAATTGCTGAGGTGGTGAGACAAAATGGCGAACCATATTGGTGCCTGAAATATGTCGCCACTGTGTCTCTGCCGTAAGGTGGCGCCACCACTTCTGTCTAAAGGCCCGGTTACATACACGTTAGTGGACATAGTTGAATGTAGTGTAGGCTAATGTAGTTGAACGTAGTTGAACGTAGTTGAACATAGTTGAACATAGTTGAACATACCGGCATCCATACTTGTCCGTGATGTTAACTTGGTAATAACGTGGGTGAGCCGTGATCTCCGATTTAATTTTTGGACATGTTCAAAAGAGCGGTACGTTAGAGGCTGAATTTGCATCTGTGATGCTAACATACTCTAGCATACTCTAGCATACTCTAGTGTACTCTAGCATACTCTAGCTACTCTAGCATACTCTAGCATACTCTAGCATATTCTAGCATACTCTAGCATACTCTAGTATACTCTAGCATACTCTAGCATACTCTAGCATACTCTAGCATACTCTAGCATACTCTAGCATACTCTAGCATACTCTAGTATACTTGGACGAAGCCCTGGTCACATAGCTGTTAGTGGACGTAGGTGAATGTAGTGGAGGCTAACGTAGTTGAACGTAGTTGAACATAGTTGAATGTAGTTGAACATACCGGCATCCATACCATAACATATTTATCCATACCATAATCTATTTATCTGTACCGTAACGTATTTATCTGTACCGTAACCTACTTATCCATACCATAACCTATTTATCCGTACTGTAACATATTTATCCATACCGTAACATATTTATCCGTACCAAAACCTGCCTTACCTTAACGTATTTCAACATAGTTTCACATACTTACACCACATTTGACCCACATCAGCCTCCACTAGGTTCACCTACGTTCAACTACTATACGTCCACTAACGGCTATGTGACCGGAGCTTTAATCTGCTGGATCAGGTTGTAACGTTTGTTGTTTGGATTAGGTATTCTATTACAACATTGGTCCACACAGTTGGTTGGTTGTTGGAGTGTTATGCCCGGGCAACATCTAAGGTCTTATCAGGATGGGTACCGACTTGTGACAGTGCACATTCATGGCAACTTAATAGTGCTGCCCCACTTGGATACCAGGCCGCCAGAACCATAATCCATGCTGTCAGTCGCAATGCGACACAAACTGCTTTCATTACTTAACCGCCGCATCGTGCGGTTGTATTGTACATTTCATAAAAAAGAACCTGCTTGAAGTGTTGAAGTGCTGCTGGCTTTTGCAAGTTACTAGTTCCACTCAGTCACATTATCCTGACACTGAGCCAACCAGTTCTTGCCCTATCCTAATAATGCCGAGCGCCTGGCTAGAAAGTGACAAGTATACATTTTTAAGTCATTGGTTTGACTCTATCAGGGTTCTAACGTGTAGGTTTGAACCTGTGGGTTCGAATCCCACGATCTACCTAAACTGGAGAGGGCCGCTCAACTCATTCGGCCATCCCATCTGGTCATTGGTTCACCCAGAAAGTCTAAGCTTTTGCACATATCCAGAACCACCAGGCGCCGTGGCCGAATCGGTAGAGCACAGGCCTCCCATGCGAGAGATCGGGAGTTCCATTCCCAGTCGAGTCAAACCAATGACTTACAAAAATGGATACTTATCGCTTCCTAGTTTGGCGCTCGGCATTAATAGGATAGGACAAGGACCGATTAGCTCAGTGTCAGGATAATATCACTGAGTGGGATATCAGGTCATGGTGCTGGTGGCCTGGTCTGCCAGTGTGGCAGCACTATAAAGTCACCATGATTGTGTGTGCACTGTCACAAGTCGATGCCCGTCCTGATATGACGTTATATGTTGCGAGGACGTAAAACCTCAAGAGCCAACCATCATCCCAAGTCTTTGCTTCTTCGGCAAAAGACACTTATGAAACTAAATCCACACAACTAACTAAAGTGCCTGTCACACTATGCCGGATTGAGCAACGGACAGAATTTTCTAGTCCGGTGGTGTTCGGGTGTGATAAGTATCAAAATGTATTCAAATCTGTCAAAATGTTGTGATATCGGGTCAAAGGCCGCCGGACGACCGGACATGAAACGGACATGAAACGGACATGAAACGGACATGAAACGGACATGAAACGGACATGAAACGGACATGAAACGGACATGAAACGGACATGAAACGGACATGAAACGGACTGAGTACATGAATCTGACATGAAACTGACATGAACCTGACATGAAACGGACATGAAACGGACATGAAACGGACATGAAACGGACATGAAACGGACATGAAACGGACATGAAACGGACATGAAACGGACATGGAACGGATAGCCAACGGACGATAACTGGACTAAACAAACTCAAACCGGACAGGAACCATAGATGTCAATCCGGCGGCATCTGTTCCAAGTTTTCTGCATGCTCAAAACTTGTAGCGGATCGCACCGGATATCACCGGATATCACCGGATATGCAACAGATATGTAATGGACACAAACCGGACTTTGCCGGGTATCAATGGACTTTGTTTGGTTTCTTTCCGTTTCCCCGATCCGGTGCTGTGTGACAGAGCCTTAACAAACTAACTTGTGTACCAAACTTCCTCTGTGTCTCCTCTTTTCGTCGCTGCTAGCCCCGGGTGTCGCCGGTTCGCCCATGCGGCTTGCCGGGGGGTGGAGCCAGTGGCTCCGCTGGTCCGTCTGCACGCGGACGTGCGGGGGCGGGTCGAGGATCCGGCGGCGCTACTGCGACGACCCGGAACCGGAAGCTGGTGGCGCCCCCTGTGGCGGCGAGGGCGAGCAGACGACAACGTGCTCCGTCTGGCCTTGTCCAGGTGAGAGAAGTCACTGCCTCTTCTTTTGTTACCAGGCAACAAGGACTTGCTTATTTAATTAATATCAGAAGGATGTGATTGAGTGAGATTATATATATATATATATATACATATATATATATATATATGTATCATGCCGGCAATTTTTGTAAGTCATGGGTCTGACTCGGCAGGCATTCAAACCTCCATACATTCCACATACAAAGCTAGTGTCATGAAATAGAATATCCCCATCAACATTTTCTAAATTAAAGTCTCAATGTATATGTATATATGTGGTATACAAATATGGAATTCACTTGATGATAATATCAAATGTTCAAAAAACAGTCTATATGTTTCAATGAATGTATAACAAGAAAATATTTAAGCTTTACCAGAGGGAAAATGCATAGTAGTCTAGTACATACATATTTAGATGTAATTTACAGCATTGACGGTAATGTTGATATGCTTTTTACTTATATTTTTCTATTTATTATTTCTATGGTATAAATAATGTATCTGTGTTATTTTTAAATGGGGAAAGCACCTCATAAGTATTGTACTTCTGCTTTCTCCTTTTTTCATGTGAAAGAATGATTGATATAAATCTCAACTTGTGTGTACATTGATCATGTGGAAATAAATATTTTATTATTATTATAAATAAAGCTCCCCCTCCACTACCTTCTCACTCCCCTCGTCACCTCCTCCCCCCATCGCTCTTCCTCTCCCCCTCCACCTGCCTCATCCCCTCACCTCCCACCTCCCACCTCCCACCCCCTACCTCCTCCACCTCCCTCTCTCCCTTCCCTCTAAATCACTACCTTCCTGCCACCCCATACAGTAAAACCTCCCTAACCGACCACCTCCACAGATCGACCACTCCCCTATATCGATCGCTTTATTTGGGTCCCAATAGTACCATTGTAACCATGTTCTACCTCCCTAAGCCGACCAGCTCCCTAAACCTACCACTTATAGTCGGTCCCAAGGTCGGTCGATTTAGAGAGGTTTGACTGTATATATATATATATATATATATATATATTTATATATATGCATATTCGTATACATATAAGTATTATGATAATTCTTACGTTATGATAGTGGAACAAGTAGTGTTATGATAATGAACAATGAAAAAAATGCTTCCCTGCGAGTGGCGAGTCCCAACCCACGCAGCGTGTGGGGAGGGCGGTGGGGGGGGAGGGGGGAGAGCATGCTGGTATCCGCCCCCAACCCCAACAGGAGGGGGGGAGGGGAGGACCACTACAGAGCTTATTAATGCAATAAAGGGTTTATCACTATCCATATATATATATAATATTATATATATATATATATATATATGAAGCTGATTTTCGTTGGACATGGCGATTCGATTTCAAGGTGGGAGGTTTTATTTTAAAATAAATTTGCCAAGGGGAGAATATTTTGAGTAGGGGAGGGGGGGGTTCTATTTCGTGACACCGGCCCTTTTACCGTGTCTGCTTTTTGCATCGGGTGAATTCACTCACTGAAAATTCACAGCCGAAATTACAATAATACCTCACCCCTCTTCTTGTGCCACTTACTCACCTGACCCCGAGTTGCTCGGGGCATCTGGCCATGTCCTGCTGGCCTGCAACAGTTTACTTACCCACAGCTGGCATTTAGGAGGCAGAGTCTAAGTAGTCTGAGCTGTGGGGCTCACTCCTAA
The DNA here is from genome assembly GCA_030323885.1 of Branchipolynoe longqiensis. Classification (NCBI taxonomy): domain Eukaryota; kingdom Metazoa; phylum Annelida; class Polychaeta; order Phyllodocida; family Polynoidae; genus Branchipolynoe; species Branchipolynoe longqiensis. The sequence continues at coordinate 56,823,100 of CM059197.1, forward strand.
TTGTCATCAACCAGACGTGATGGCCGAATGAGTTAGCCCGTCCGTCTCCCGTGTTGGTAGAGAGTGGGATCGTTGGTTCGATTGATTGATTGATTGGTGGTTGCTTTACATCATGTCGGCAGCATAGGCCATATTCACGGCGAGAAATGTTTGTTTTTTGTTCAACCATCGCTTTTACATGTAAAAGCAGACAATCAATTATGTGCCAATAGACACTCATTAAATTAAAGAACCCTGGTCTAGTCAAACCAATGACTTAGAGATTGATTCTTGTCGCTTCCTAGCCAGGCGCCTGGCATTATTAGGATAAGGCAAGGACTGGTTAGCTCAGTGTCAGGATAATGTGACTGAGTGGGATATCAGGTCACGGTGCTGCTGGCCTGGTCTCCCAGTGGGGCAGCACTATTAAGACACCATGAGTGCGCACTGTCACAAGTCGATACCCGTCCTGATATGACCTTAGATGTTGTTAGGACGTAAAACAACAAAAAACAAACAACAAATCTATTTGTCATCCGACTCTTGGAGCCCGAAAGAACTGCTCACTGATTGGTCGGTTGGTTGGCTGGTTGTTGGAGTTTTCCTTGATGTTTTATGGCTTACCCTACTGTCTATACCTGATCTATTACTTAGTCCTAAGAAACACCTAAACACTACAAGAATACAAAAAGAAAATAAAGACAGACGGGAAGTGAGATATTAATTGTTGATTTGATTTCCTGTTTCAGATTGTGATCGGCCATGTCGGCGCGGAGTCCTAACGGACTGCTCCTACTGCGCATGCGCTATGACCTCATTATCGGGACATGTTCACGACGCTGCAGGGACGCCCATACATGACGTCAGCGTCTTCCTATTAAGCCGACAGTGGCTCCCTCTGGCGGAGACAAACTCTGGTGGCGGCTTTTTGTTAAGGTAGCTTCCTTGGTAATAATAAATTAGACGCAATCCTCAAATTTCATGCAGTTGGTTGGCTGTTGGAGTTTTACGTCCTGGTAACATCTATGGTAATATCAGGACCGGTACTGACCTGTAACTGTGCACACTCATGGCAATGTTATAGGGCTACCCAGTGCGAGACCAGGCCACCAGCACCATGACCTGATATCCCACTCAATCACATTATCCTGACACTGAGCCAACTAGTCCTTCCCCTATCCTAATAATGTTGTGCGCCTGGCTAGGAAGTGAGAAGTATCAATCTTTAAGTCATCGGTTTGACTCAACCAGGGTTCGAACCCATGGGTTCGAATTCTACGATCTACCAAAATAGGAGACGGATGCTGAACTCAATCAGCCATCCCGTGTGGTGATTTACATACGGAATTGGTTATACATTTGGTTCACTTGAGTAAATTTGAGGAAACTAATCAATATTATATAAGTTATATATTATATATAATCAGTTAAGTTGTGCATATGATTTGTGTTAACCAACCACAGGTCCGTAATACCTTATCTGAAATCCTTGGGACCATTTGTGTTTTGGAATTCAGAATTTTTCTGATTTCAGAATGAAGGTAAAAATATATATATATATATATTATATATATATATATATATGTGCTCTATAATCTATTATGGGAATATAAACAAGGACACTATCTATCTTCAGTTCCCTATGTAATACTAATAATATGTTCACTAAATGATACATCCTATTTAACTGGTCCTGTGCAGTGCAGTATTGGCCACACTGGCGCCACCTGTGAGGGGCTCTAAGCGCCGTATGCCAGCTGCGTCTGGCTGTTATCTCCTATATACCCACTGTATCCGTCTCGAGGGTTCGCATCCCACGACCCACCATCCCATCCCACGACCCATTATATATATCTATATATATATATAGATATATATAATGAGCACTCCCATTTATGCACATGGCCTCACCTATGTCCCAGACTTTAATGGCGTCTGGGGTAGCACTTCATAATCAAACATTAATACTGCAGTAACTTATTAATGCTGCAGTAAAAACATTAATACTGCAGTAAAACCATATATTAAGTGTGATACATAGAGACTATGCATATTATGACAGCTAATTCATAGAGTAATATGCGGGGAAAAGTAACCTGATGCTCAACTCATTCGGCGATATGTAAAGTTATGGTGGTGACCTTAATCTTGACCTTTAACCTTTCAGCAATGTATGCATGGAGGACATGAAGCTGGCTTTCAAGAAGAGCGGGTACACCTCAGCCTACCTGAATGTGACGTCATCAAGTGTGAACATTAGCGACGTGAGGATTGTCCTCCATGAACTGCGTGAGTACTAGCTGAGTACCAGGTGAGTACTAGACGAGTATTAGCTGAGTACTAGCTGAGTACTAGCTGAGTACTAGCTGAGTACTAGCTGAGTATTAGCTGAGTACTAGCTGAGTACTAGCTGAGTACTGGCTGAGTACTGGCTGAGTACTGGCTGAGTACTGGTCGAGTACTAGGTGAGTACTAGATGAATACTAGATGAATACTAGCTGAGTACCAGCTGAGTACTACCTGAATACTAGCTGAGTACTAATTGAATACTAGCTGAGTACCAGGTGAGTACTAGCTGAAGATTAGAGGAGTACCAGCTGAGTACCAGCTGAGTAGTAGCTGAGTACCAGTTGAGTATTAGCTGAGTACTAGCTGAGTACTAGCTGAGTACTAGCTGAGTACTAGCTGAGGACCAGCTGAGTACTAGCTGAGTACTAGCTGAGGACCAGCTGAGTAGTAGCTGAGTACCAGTTGAGTACTAGCTGGGTACTAGCTGAGTAGTGGCTGAGGATTAGCTGAGTACCAGTTGAGTACTAGCTGAGTACTAGCTGAGTACTAGCTGAATACTAGCTGAGTACCAGCTGAGTACTAGCTGAGTACTAGCTGAGTACTAGCTGAGTACTAGCTGAGTACTAGCTGATTACTAGCTGAGTACCAGCTGAGTACTACCTGAGTACTTGCTGAGGACTAGCTGAGTACTAGCTGAGTACAGGCTGAGTACCACGTGAATACTAGCTGCATACTAGCTGAGTACTAGCTGAGTCCTGTCAGGATGCTCAAACTGTCAAAGGCATCGAGAGAGATTCCCGTGACGTTACACAATCCGATGGTTTGTAATTATGTTTTAGATAAACATAATTATTAGGTTAGTTTATTAATTTTTTAAATAAATTAGCATACTAATTATGGTACCTTAGATAACACTGGAAGAAAGTATGAAAAATTGCTAGTTTTGATACATACCTATTTGGGTATATATATACTCGCGTATATCCCTGATATGCTGCGTATATCCCTGTAAATAACGGTATCCGCCCTTTGTCGTTTTGGTTTCTGCATTTCACTACACCAAATTACAAGGGCTGTATATTAAAACAATACATCAAAAGGCACTTTATTACAGGCACTTTTGCTAATTAGTGCATTATTTTGCATCACATTAATCAGCACTTGATAAATTTTGGAATAGTATCAGTGTAGCCAGTCCTCACCACGTGACCACTATATTTATGACAGGCCAAACCTGCTAACAAGCGATTATGCCTCAATATATAAACAAAAGAGGATAAGTCTAAGTAAGTATGAGTATAAGTATTTCACTTCCGGCGTAGCAGCTGGCGGATTGACAGTACTATTATGTGGTGTATAAATACTTAGGCGAATATTATTGCGCTGGTTTCCTTCAGAGCGCCCCGTCGTTTCACTTCACCCTCAGGACGAAACGGTGGTAGAGGGCAGCACTTTGACCTTGACCTGCGGAAGTGACGCACCAGAGGTCACATACGAGTGGTACGCCCCTCTATTTGTTATAATCGGTAGCTTTTTACCAACAGATTTGGGTTTGAATGTGGGTGCATTGTGCTAATTTTTGTTATTATTATTAATATTATTAATTCTGTGTGGTATTTATTTTTGGTAATCATAGCATATTGATTTATTAAAATCCATTGCCGGTGTTGCAGTTTCTGTGGTACGCCAGTTTGCAAGGTACACATCGCTTCTGCGCATGCGTCAAAATCGAACAGCATCGTCGCTAACCTTATAAATTTAATATACTGTTTTTGGTAAAGATATGTTCTATATGTCTACCAAGCGATGTGTTTCTAGGTGGTGTGGTTTTAGAGATATTTCACTTTTTCTGTATTTTCTGTATTTTCTATATGAAGATTGCTCGCGACCATTGACAATGCCTTGAGTTTGACGGTACCCGCAGTGCAAAACATTAGTTTTATTCAAAATTAATAGGAATCAAGAACCCTAACCTTATAAATTTAATATAATCTGTTTGTTGAATATGTTTTCTGTATGTGTGCCAAGTGGTTTGTTTCTATGTGGTGTAATTTGAGAGCTATTTGACTTTTTCTGTATGAAGATTTGCTCACGGCCATTGACAATGCATTTGAATGTATATGTACCTCGCAAACTGGCGTACCGCGGAAACTGCAACACCGGTACCTGGAAACTTGTTTTGATTTAGTTTTTTATGTATTGTATAACGTGTTATGCTCATATTATTTAGGCTGCCAGGCCTTAATATCGCCTACCACCGAGGGGGTGGTGGGCGCTGTGCCGACTGCGCTCTCCCGGCCGGGGCTCTGTGAGCCTCGGGCAAGCAGCCAATCAGCGGGTAGCTCCCCGGGAGAGGTGAAGTGAGGCGGCGCGGCCTCTACCACGCATCCATTCGATCGAAAATTTGACTTAATCTTTATACTATTCTTGACTATTTCTAATAAAACGGAGGGGCCTTTAGAGGTTCAGCCAGAGATATTCTCATCCAACTAATACCTCATGTCTTTGTTTGTCCGTAAGAATATAAATAATATACACATAATAATAGGGCAAACACACACTAATTTATACAAATATATATATATGCATAGTTTAATTCTATTATACCCCCACTACATTTGCTGGGACCCCCCCCCCAACCTCTGTTGGGGGTGCGGGTGGGGTGAACACTACAGAGCTTAATACACACGATAAAGGGTTTATCACTATCCATATATAACTATCTCCTATGACAGTAGGATAGAAGGTAATAACTAATATACAGAAGAGAACTGATAAGTGATAGTATCCTTGTATTGGCTGACCTTGTATTGTTTATATTCCCATAATAGATTATACAGCACATATATCTATATTTGCCTTTGCACTATGATAACCTCACACTGAATATTTCTTATTCTTCTGCCTTTTTTTAAAGGTTTAGAGACGGGCAGATTTTGGTGGTGCGCATCGAAGATTCCGGAAGTCATTCACAGTCCGAGGAGCATGCGCCAACGCTCACAATTAGCAACATCCGGAAAACAGACGCAGGCCTTTATAGGTCATTACATATTTTAATGTTCACGTCAATTGCAATATATTATTCCATTATGTATAATGTATGTGCCAAGTACAGTCGTGGGTGGGTGGGAGGGAGGGTGGGAGGGTGGGTGGGGGAGGTTACACACAAAGGGAGCACGGTGCCTAGAGTGGGGTTCTCGAACCCACACTTTTGCCATTCCCGGGAAAAGTTGAAAAAAGAGATGGGTTAATGCCTGGTGTTGATGAATGTAAATTTTTACATTCCACATTAGAACAACATCATTCAAGCATGCATCTGATGCATTTTGTGGGATAGATTAAATACATGTAGTATTGCTAACATACTAAGCACATGGAGACAGCAACACTAACTATTTGACTTGCTACCAACAAAAGAATAGAGAATTAATTATCACTATCGTAAAATTGGACCCAAATATTTGCTAACCAGTTTCAGAGAAGAACCCTAATCACAATGCAATGTGCACATTTACTATTTGGGCACATTGATTTAATTTTTTGTTTAAAGTGTTTATAAATATATATTGTATGGGATAAGGAAACAGATGTGAGTGAGCGTCTAACAACTACAAACATGTTTGTGTCCACACACCAGGTGTCGAGTTGTTTCTGCCGGTGGAATGATGTTCTCCCAACCTGCACTTGTTACGGTTATAGGTAAGTTATGAACAAGGTAGTCCTCATTATCAGATTATAGAAACCATTGCAGCTTTCGTCAATTCATAAATACACACATAAATATTATAAGCTGTAAAAGAAGTCATCATCATAATCATGCTGTCGGTCGCAATGCGACAAAGACTGCTTTCATTACTTGACTGCCGCTCTCCATTTAGCTCTCTGCTGTGAGAGTGATGTCCATGAGTCGGTCTTAATGTCTCTCAGCTTCAGGTTTCTCTTGATGGTATCCTTGAACCGAGACGAGGTATCCTTGAACCAGAATACAGTTGAGAATAGAGGATCTGCTTTGGTAGCCTGTCTGATGACATCCTCATGAGGTGCCCAGTCCACCGGAGATTCTTTTTGATCAGAAGATCTTCCATAGAGGGCAGCTGGGTCCGTTTAAGTATTTCCTTATTTGTCACTGTATAAGAAGTATACTAGTATAATAGGCCGGAAGCTTCCTCTTGCTCCTCAGCATTCCCCTCAGTCATCGGGTGCTGGAGCCTGGACCAGTCATCGATTGCTCGAACCTTCTCAACCTCAGCTCCGATTGTGGCGCCACCTGTCCCTTCACACTGTAACGGCTGCACATCCTCTCTCACTGCACCGCTGAAAATTATATTAATTTTGTTCGCTGGCTGTTGGAGTCTTATGCCCTGTCATCATCTAAGGTCATATCAGGACAGGCACTGACTTGTGATATTGCACACGATATCCATGCCATGATATCCTACTCAGTCACATTATCCTGATACTGAGCCAACCAGTCCTTGCCCTATCCTAGTATTAGTAATGTCTGACACCTATCTAGGAAGCGACAAATATTAATTCATATGTCATTTGTTTAACTCGACCAGGGTTCAAACCCATGTGTTCAAATACCACGATCTACCAACATGGGAGACGGACGCTCACTTCATTCGGCCATCCCGTCTGGTCAATTACATTTGTTAACATTAGTGTGATTCAGTACTTATGTGCTCTATAATCTATTACAGGAATATAAACAAGGGCAGTACCACCTTCAGTTATATCTGTATTGTTAAATTGCGAACCACAGCTAGTGTATGACACGGTCAGTCTTGTTGTTGTTTCTTGTTGTTGTTTCTTGTTGTTGTTTCTTGTTGTTTCTGTGTAATGGGGCCGACTGTTTATATACACATAACACATTTCATCACCCATCTTATGTTGCCAAATCTGTATTTATGCGCAACATCAGCACCACCGTTTGATCTACTTACCAGAGCTGACCTGTTGTGTGTGTAATCACACCTGCTATGTAGAGAGTCACTTTGAAGAAAAAGGTATTTCACACCAACCTGTATGAGCTAATCTAAGTCTTTTGCACATGGACATAACATACCATTGTCCACCACCAATCAACCCCCTGATGGCAGTGGAAGAATTATTATTTTGGGGCACATATTCTGGTGCAGTAATCTCTGTTGAAAAGGTTTATTTCTACTTCTAAGCTGCCCTCTGACGGCAGTGTGAAGAACTACTGACGTGGGTCAAAGTTCACTGTAATTCAGGCTCTGTGGAAAATGCATCATAGAGTTTTCACCCCTACGCTGCCCTCTAACGGCAGTGCAAAGAACTAATGTTGTGGGCTACACTTCACTGTGCATTAGGCTCTGGGGAAAATGTTTTATAGAGTATTTCCACTACTAAGCTGCCCTCTGATGGCAGTGCAAATAATTCATGTTGTGGACTACACTTACCTGTGCATCAGGCTCTGGGGAAAATGTTTTATAGAGTATTTCCACTACTAAGCTGCCCTCTGACGGCAGTGCAAAGAACAAATGTTGTAGGTCACATTTTACCCTGTGGCTGGCTCTGGGCAAAAATGTTTGATAGAATATTTCCACCACCAAGCTGTTCTCCGATTTCAAGGCAAAGAACTAATGTAGGTCAGAGTTCACCGTCTGGCATGCTCTGTGAAAAAGTTCTCATTGAATATTTCCACTACTTAAGCCCCAGTCACCCATACCCGGATCCGGGGCCGGACGAGCCCTGGACCGCCATCCGGGGTGGTCCGGGGCGATCCGGGGTGATCCGTGACTCATCCGTGGCTCGTCCGTGCCAACACCCCCTGATCCGGCCTGATCTGTGGCTCATCCGGCGCCATCCGGGCTCAGCCCCGGATGTTTTAAAATGTTAAAAATATGCAGGGCGATCCAGGGGATTTTGCGATTCGGGCTCAATCCGGCCTGATCCGGGGGTGGTCCGCGGGTGGTCCGGGTATTTAGGGGGTGGTCCGGGGTGGACCGGGCCTGTCCTGGGGTGGTCTGGGGTCATTTTGAGCCACGGTTTGACCCGGACCATCCCCAGACTATCCAGGACTACCCCCGGCCTAGCCATGGACCACTCCCGGACTGCCGCCGTAAGACTGGGGGTGATCTGGGATAGTCCGGGGGTGATCCAGGATAGTCCGGGGGTGGTCCGGGGCAGTCCGGGGGTGGTCCGGCCTCGTCCGGGGCCAGTCCGGCCCAGTCCAGGGGTGGTACAGGGCTCATCCGGGGCTCATCTGGGAAAGTGTGACTGCGAGGCAAAAATCGATGAAAGCATTGATTTTATCCGTGGCAGTCCGGGACAGTCCAGGCCGTTGATCCGTGGGTGGTCCGGCTCAAAATCCGGGGCTCATCCGGCTATGTGTGACTGGGGCTTAAGCTGCCCTCTCACGACAATGCAAAAACTAATGTTTATGGGTCACTCACATCTCAGTTCATAGCAGGCTCTGAGAAAAAGGCTTTCTAGAGGATTTCCTGCAACAACCCACCCTTGGATATTAGTTTGTTGTTGTTTTACGTCGGCCGGGGTGACGTCACTTCCGGTCACCTCGCTGGTGCTGCCAGGATATGCCACCATTGACGGCCGGGGTAGGGTTTACAACGGCACCATCAACGTTTACACGCTGTTCATGGAACAGCATTCGATGAATGACATTGTCCATGTCCCTGAGCGACTCCGAGGGCCGGAGAGGTCATATCAGGACGGTCCCACCCTTGGATGACAGGGAACAAAATTAATATCCGTGAATATGACCCATTTCTGGCGGCACTGCTTAAAGAAACTACATCACTCAAGTCAGAAAAAAAATGATTGATATGAGTAATGATGGCAATGTGGGTATCGGCTCACTGCGCATGCTCCGCGCCAGTGGCTTTGTGTAATATTTGATTCCTGTTCCAGAACGCGGAAGCATTGACAGCTGCGACAACCAGCCGCTGCCCCACTACCACCGCCTCCCTGCCAACTGCTCCATAGACGGGGTGACCGGGGAGCTCGTCGACATCAGGCGTTGTCCCCGGCGGAGCTGCACCACGGCCGGCCCAGCTCCCCGCACCGCCACCGCCATCACCACCACCACCACCACCGGCGGCTCCCCGGGACTCCAGCAGCAGCAGCCGACAGCCCTGTGCTGCGGGCCCGTCACCACCCACACGGACATTGTCACCTGCAACGGCTGGTCCTACCCAATAGTGGGCACGTTCCGATGTGGATGCACTACAGTGTGCGGCGGCGGCGATCTGGCGGGAGTTCGGCCAATCACTTTGCAGGCATACCTGCACGATCCAATGGACAGCGTCGATAGCTTAACACCGGCGACTACGCTGACTCGCCTGCGGTACGGGCGGGTCGATATAACCAGCTCCCACAGTGGCTCCTTCACGCTGAGCGTTCCCATCGATGCCACCAGGGTCGTCCTTGACCTGCCCGCCGACTCGCTGCACGACCCCACCGTCCAGGTCATCCCAGTGTGGCGCGACACCAAGCGGCTGGCGGTGGTACTGCAGACGAAGGCCTCTCCGGTCAGAGTTCACAGCTCGCAGAAGATGGTCTTCCCGGTCATGTCGGCGGCCAGGGTGACGTCACTTCCGGTTGCCTCGCTGGTGCTGCCGGGATACGCCGCCATTGACGGCCGGGGTAGGGTTTACAACGGCACCGTCGATGTTTACACGTTGTTCATGGACCAGCGTTCGGTGAATGAAATTGTCAACGTCCCCGGGCGGTTTGAGTATGCCGACTCCGAGGGCCGGAGAGGTCATTTGGAGCTGGTCGGGGTCATGTTGCTTTACACTGAGACGACAGGGGGCGCTGGGTTGGAGATAAATGCAAAGGTTGACGTTTCACTGGACGTTGGTGGTGTTGGGATCGAGGACGCGATACACGAGGAAGCAGTGATTCGCAACTTTGTACTGAATCATGAAACTGGGCTGTGGGAAATGACAGACGCGCTGTGGACTTGTAGCAGGTGAGTGTGTTCCAAGATGAGTGTGCTTATTTTGCATGTGTCTAGGATGTATATATATATATAGCAATGTATAGGATGTATATATCTAGCAAGTTCAATGTTGTGCTCTATTAATTACAGTGACACCTCATTTTAACATGCCCCATTTTAACGCAAATTTGCACATCAGGTAGGAAGCAGGAGGTGGGAATAACACAACTTTATTTTCATGACAGGCAGGGTATCCAGCTGACTAGTGCAGCTCTACACAATGCAGCTAGCTGTGAGTGACCAGTAACAAGGCCCGGCATGCAAGTGAAGTTATGGTAATTAATAATAGTTACATGAGAAATAAATAAATTTTAATCACAATCACAGGACATTTCAATCAGCATAAACCAAACATTTTTGTCATCAGTCATCAATCGGTCATCAAGCAATCATCAAACAATCATCAAATCTACATCAGTGCACACATTTCAATAATATGAGTTTCAATTTTTTATCAGGTCAATTTTAAAAGTTGTTTTAGCTTTTTCATTCATTTTGATTTTTGCTCGAGTTTATTTTTAAAGATCGAGTTAAAGCTGCATAGTCTGATGAAATATTAAATTGTCAAAACCAAAACAATTATCTACATTTGATTATGCATATCTACCTTGGATACTGGTGCACTTATTAAACATTTGTTGCACCTACAAGGGCAGTTGAATATAACCTGTTACCGCAGAAGCCTATGGGTCAGAGTTTTAGCATGCTTGCCAAAATTATTTTTTGCATGGTTGCACTTCAAATATCTCAAAAGTTAGCCACTTCAAATAAAAGTTACTTCAAGCTAAAGTAAGGTACATTATAACGATCAACCCAATGTATTTATCTTGGAAAATGTCAGAAAGTCAAAACCATCGGACTATGCACCTTTAAGTGCATTGGTTGTGGGTGGGTGGGTTACGAATACGTGTTGCTGCTACTGTGGGCCATGTGCGAGTGGCTATTCCGAGGTTTGCAGTGGCGAGTCTGGGGTTGGGGTTTTGAGGATGAAGTTGATTGGTCGAGCGGGTTTTTGGGGATGGCCAGTGGGGTGGCTTGTTGGTGTGAGTGGCAGGTGGGAGGGGCTGCTTACCCGTTCTCTGCACCCCCAGCAATGACAGCAAATGAGCGCCACCCGCTCATTTAACCCAATGTTTTTGGTTGGTTGTTGGAGTTTTACATCCTGACAACATCTAAGGTTATATCAGGACCGGGGATATAATGTGATGTTTCATTGGACCCAGAATTCTTTATTTTTCAAAGGTAATTCAGTAAACTGAACCCTGATTTAGCATGACCCCCGCTGTTTTCGCGATGATTTGTTATGGACCTGAACGATTGCGCCATAATTGGGTTTCACTGTACTACTCATGTTTGTGTGTGCATTTGCATCGTGAATATATGTGCTCTATATTCTATTTTGGGAATATAAACAAGGACACTATCTATATTCAGTTCGCTATATTATAGTCATCATCATCATCATCATCATCATGCTGTCAGTCGCGATGCAACAAAGACTGCTTTCATTACTTGACTGCCGCTCTCCATTTAGCTCTCAGCTGTGAGAGTTGCGTCCATGAGTCGGTCTTAATGTCTCTCAGCTTCAGGTTTCTCTTGATGGTATCCTTGAACCGGAGACGGGGGAACCCTCTCTTTCTGTAACCAGAAGACAATTGAGAATAGAGGATCTGCTTTGGTAGCCTGTCTGATGAGATCCTCATGAGGTGTCCAGTCCACCGGAGATTCTTTTTGATCCGAAGATCTTCCTTAGAGGCCAGTCCCATCCGTTCGAGTATTTCCTTATTTATAGTATACACACTATATCCTATCTAACTGACCCTGTGTGGTACAGTTTTGGCCACGCTGGCGGTACCTGTGAGGGGCTCTAAGCACTCTATGCCAGCTGTCTCTCTGGTCATTACCGTTTGGACAGTCAAATTATATATATACATGGGTCACTCTCCTGAAAACTGGGCAGACATGTCCCTTGGAGAGTTAAAATCTAATATTTGAATTTTTAACATCTTTTGGTTGCAAATGAAAGCGGGATGTCTCCCCTTTACATGTAAAATATAAATTGATGAGATCAAAACTAAAGGTGTAGTCTGTGATTAAGATATGTCATATGGCACTAGCACATGTGTTGCTCAAACGTAACACATGTTTAGGACACCATACAGTCTGCTTAATATAAATCTAAGCAGAATTAAATAATTTCATACTTAGAAGCATATTAATCATGGCATAATATCCAGAAATATGCAGGGCTTATATCGATGAAAGAAAGTAATTCCCAGCCATGCTTTATTCACTGAATAATTAGTGTACACTATCTGTATGGCATCCAGGCACCACTGGTTACATCTGTGACTGAAATTTGTAATGTTATTTCTGAAGACATCAACTAATTTAAAAAAAATTTAAGCATGCATACATGTTAATAAATACTTCCTTTTGATTTGGGAACTGTGACCCATATATATCCGTCTCGAGGGTTCGCATCCCACAACGCACCAGACCAGGAGGCAGATGTTCACCTCATTCCGCCACCCTGCCTAGGATTAATTTACCAATTAAAAAGTATTAATAACAAATTAAAAAATTCTCCATTTCAGTCCAGGATCTTGTCCGACGGGCAAACTCCAGTGCCACGTCGACATGCACACTGGCGTCCGCTTCATCATGGCGGCGCGCGTCATCCGCGACAGTCATCTGTGCGAGCTGAAAGTCATGACGCTGAGGGAGGAGACCCACAGGGAGCCACTGCCTGGTCACCAGGTGCAGGTCCTCTCCAAGCGCGGCGAGCGATACGTCCATCTGAGTCGGGGTATCACCGACGACTACGGCGTCGTCTGTCTGCCGGTGCCGTGCGGATGTGAGCATATTGTCGCCGCCAGAGGGCTGGTGCCTGTGGCGGACCAGCGTCTCCCGAAGGCCTTCGCCTATCGGGTCGTACCCGGCCCGCACGGGGGCGCCCTGCACTTCCGGTCGCAGCTGCGCAGTGAGGGGATTGTCTCCGTGGACGGCCCCGTCCACCGGTTCGCTGCCCGAAGCTGCCGCCGGTGGTACCCGGCCGGCGCGCCGGCGAGGGACTTCCGGGTGGAGTTTTCGGGCCGGGACCGAGGAGGCCTGGCCGGGGCCGGGGCCGGGGCGGGGGTCGAGGCCGGAGTTGGGGCCGGGGCTGGGGTCGGGGTCGGGGTTGGGGACCGGGTTGGGGATTACTCCGGCCTGCTGATGGTCGTCGAACCCCGGCCGCAGAGGGAGCTCAGTTGGTCCTACCACTCCGAGGATAGCGCGCTGTTCTCCTCCTGCATGGTCAGGATATTGTTCAAGGTAATTATCCTATTTCCGCTACTGAATTGTGGTTCTAGCTGCATAGTCCGATACAAGCATCAAACTGATCAAACAAAATATGTTTGGTTGCTTGGTTGTTGGAGTGTTACGGCCCCCTAACATCTAGAGTTATATCAGGATGGGTACCGACTTGTGACAGTGTGCACTCATGGCGACTTTATAGTTCTGCCCCACTGGGAAAGCAGGCTGTCAGCACCATGACCCAATATCCCACTCAATCATATTATCCTGACAGTGAGGTAACCAGTCCTTGCCCGATCCTATTAATGCCGAGCACCAGGCTAGGAAGCGACAAGTATCTACTGATACGGACACCATGCAGGGTCTAAAACCAAAGCAATTATCTAGATTTGATGCTATATATCTAACTGAGATACCGGTGCATTTATTAAACATTTGTCTTCACATAGAAATGAATACTGAGGCAATTTAATAGAACCTATTACTGCTGATGCCTGTGCTGTCAGAGCTTAGGCGTGGCTTGCCGAAAGTAATTTTGCATGTTTGCACTCCAAATATCTCAAAAGTTAGCCATTTAAAATAAAGTTACTTCAAGCTAAAGTAACGTAGACTATAGTGGCCAGCCTAATATATTTATCTCAGGAACTCAAAACCATCGGACTATGCAACTTTAAGCGGTAGGACTGTATCAGGATGCCTACCGCACCTCCTATTTCCAGATTATTTATTTACTATTTATTTGGTAGGTTATAAGTCTTATCAGGATGTCTAGAGTACCTTGTATTATTCTATGGTCTATATCTCCTACCTATTTGGTTAGCTATAAGGTAATGTTTATTGCAACTTATATTCCCTGGTCTATTTTTGCTACTTATTGTGACCGGACGTAGTGACCGAATCGGTAGAGATCCGCACTTTCCGTGCTTTCCGTGGGAGTTCAATTCTCATTTGAGTCAAAACAATGACTTACATAATTGATAATTGTCGATTTCTAGTTTGGGAGTCAGCATTAATAGGATAGGTTAAGGATTGGTTTGCTCAGTGTCAGGATAATGTGACTGGGTGGGATATCGGCTCATGGTGTTGCTGCCCTGATTTCCCAGTGGGGCAGCACTATATAAAATCACCATGAATGTGTATTGTCACAAGTTGGTGCCCATCCTCATATGATATTAGGTGTTGATTGCTAGACTATAAAACCCCAACAAAGAAGAACAAAATCTAATTATCTACAATATCATAAAACAATATATATATATATATTATCTCACCCCAAAAGCAATATCATGGAAATAACTTGTAATTTGTGCCTGGCATATTAATGGAATAATGACAACAGTTTACCCCCATCAATAAACTGTGCAATGTCTCATATAACCTCATTTTATACTAACGTGTATTACAATGTGATGTGCTATATAAAGCCTTGATATTTCCTTTTCTCTTTCGTCTAATCAATGCCCACCATTTTCTCCGGTGAATAAATATAGCGCTACAGCAGCCTGAAGGTGTTTTCTGTCAGTCGCCAAAATAACAGAGAAGGAGATCTTCTTGGGACATATATCACCACATCCTCAAAACCTGACACCGCAACTGATAACTCATTTGTGTGTCTACGAGTAAGATGCCCAGTTGCACAACAGAGTTATGGTGATGTTCCGCAGTCTACCCACGTCACCACCCACGTGGTCACCAACAGAGACCACCGGCTACACTGCAAGATGTATGTATGGCAATTGACTCTTATTTAAAAAATGTATTCTTTTAGTTTTTTTGGTAAATGATCATTATATTCAGCGAATACACATACCATATATGTCCCAATAGATGCACACTGCGCAAGTGCAGCCACATGGATGCGCGTCTATTCAAAGTTAAAGAATTTCATGGAATTGTTTTTGTCGTGCCTCTGAAATAAAGTGGGATTGTCTTATTTTATGTGCATTCAGTCTGAATATTATCGTACATTTTGATTTGTTTTTGTCGGGCCTCTGAAATAAAGTGGGATTGTCTTATTTTATGTGCATTCAGTCTGAATATGATCGTAAATTTGTGTGCACTTTCAATTTTGAAATGTGGGTGTGTGGTTCTATTGGGTAGCGTGCTACTATTGGGACATAGACAGTATTTCTTTTAGCGCCTAGGGACTGGTCTTCTGGCAATATCATGTTCCATTCATTGACGTTAAAGCTGCATAGTCCGATGAAGTATCAAATTACCAAAACCACATAGTCGGGAATACCAACGCACCTTTTGCTTCAGAAGCCTATGTTGTCAGAGTTTTGGCATGCTTGCCAAAACTAATCTGACATGTTTACACTTCAAATATCTCAAGATTTAGCCATTTAAAATAAAAGTTACTTCAAGGTAAAGTAAGGTAGATTGTAACAATCAATTTAATATATTTATCTCAGAAAAATGACAGAAATTCAAAACCATCGGACTATGCAACTTTAATAATAACGTCTAAAATAAAGAAGAGTTTGATACAAAGAACAACCGAATAGTGCTGTTACCCAACAGCATTGAGAGATAACAGAGTGTACATTTCATATTTTCAATGTCAAGGTCAGGGTAACTTTGTACTCTAATATGCGCTTTGCTTAAAGCTGCATAGTCCGATAAAGCCTCACATTTTCAAAACCAAAGCAATTATTTAGATTTGCTTCTAAATATTTAATTTGGATACTGATACACTTATTGTGTGTATTGCCACATAAAAGGGGGATACTGAGTCACTTTACCAGAACCTGTTGGTATGCAGGTATTGCAGGTATTGCAATACCTCAGGGAGTTTGACGCCCCTGCCCTGCAGAGTTGTAAACCACTGCTTTGTGGTACAGGTTCTTGACAGAACCGAAGGCTAAGGGAGCAAACCCTAAACAGAAACCCATGCCTCTGTGGCAGCATTAAGGGCGGTTGATGTATGGAACTCCCAAATCTCCCGACCAGCCACTGCAGGGACAAATAGTTTTGCGCCTGTCTCAACATGTTCTTGCTAGTGTGAAACCTCTATTTACTCCCTGAGAGAGTGCTGGTGGTAACTTGCAAAAGCCAGCAGCCCTTCAACACTTTTGCAGGCAGCTTTCATGAAACGTTTAGCAGTGTTTCTTGCATTGCGACCGACAGCATGATGATGATGATGATGATGATGCTGCAGGAGCTTATGATCTGAGAGTTTTGGCGTGTTTGCCAAACATAATTTTACATGTTTATACTTCAAATATTTCAAAAGTTAGTCATTTAAAATAAAAGTTACTTCAAAGTAAAGTAAGGTAGATTCTAATAATCAGTGTAATATATTTATCTAACAGAAATAACAAGCTCAAAACCACTGGACTATGCAACTTAACAAAAAAGAAAAACAGATTAACATTTATTCAGTAACCAGACTTCTTTCACTGCATTCTCTTGTCAGTGCTGGTGGACTGGTGTGGATGGATGGCCATGTGACTTTATACGCGCGGAGGTGAACTGGGCCGAAGGTGGCGCCACTGGTTGGTTGGCTTGGTTGGTTGTTGGAGTTTTACGTCCTGGCAACATATAATGTTATATCAGGATGGGTACCAACTTCTGACAGTGCACACTCATTGTGACTCTTTAGCGCTGCCTCACTGTAAGACCAGGCTGCCAGCACCATGACCTGATATCCCACTCAGTCACCTTATCCTGGCACTGAACCAACCAGCCCCTGCCCTATCCTAATAATGCCGTGATGTACTTCCTGTCGCCCCAATTGCAACGATTTTATAATACCACTGACAAAGCGTCACCTAAAAGAAATATATAATTATTATCAAATATTTGTGAACTTGTCTGTAATAATTGTCTTTTATTGTTATTTCAGTGCTATTCCTGAGCAGTCTCCATTGCAATTAGACAGGAATGCGAATTCTGCTTTTACCATACACCCATCTGCTTTAACAGGAGCTGGCTTTTTCCGGTTAGTTATACACCATTTTTAACTAATATGAAAAGTAAGCCACAAATATACAGGGTGATTCCCCCAAAAACTATCACCCACAAAAATGCTCATACCATCTACATGTCTTCAGCGAATTACTTCATATTTGGTACACATTAACTTCAGTTTGTGTGTGATCACTCCATGAAGCTACCCTTTTGTAGATAAAATAGTCCGACTTTTATGCCTAACTCTTGGCTGCATCACCAGAGAGGTTTCTTAGGGCTGTGACCAATGGAGTCCATAATAGCATCAATGTTTTTTGGTGACCTTGCACTTACTGGTTAACCAGAATGTATTCCCTTACACACATAATGTAGCATCGTCCTGTGGTCCTTGAATTTCTAGACCCATCTTTTTTCTAGGTCGCACTCCTAATCTGAAGGTTGGTGGTTCGATTCCCCATGCCCTCCACCTCAGTCAATTTGGATTTCCACCACTGTGTATAACTTACAGCGTCATCAAAGGCCTGTTGCTCTCATACCATGTCTATGCGGTGTGGGAGGTTAAAAATCCCTTGGGTCGGTAAAAGCGTAGGCTCTGACTTTCTATCGACAAACTGTCAGATGGTGAAAACAAGTCTATTCAGACTTATCCATGATAGGCAGTATAAATCTTCAAGAAAAAAATGAGTCTTTAAAGTTGCATAGTCCAATGTTTTTGAGTTTCTATCGGTTTGTAGGATAAATATATTAGGTTGATCATTATATTTATAGTCTCAATTACATCAGTTCGAAGTAACTTCGCTTTAAAACGCCAAACTTTACCATTACTTCTACCACCAGCAACTCTTCAATGTATCAAACTGCTTTATTTTATATCTGGAAGCCCCGGGGTTTCAGTGTTGTCGAACTATATCATTCAAAGGGTTCAATTTTGTTTGCCTAAACAAACAAAAATATCATCTTCTTGTTTTCGCGAATTCAGATCAATAGGAAGAGGGGCGACAGCCAATCAGTGGGCTGAACACATATGCATTACATCGTCAGAGGCAGCAGCGGAGTTACTATGCCAGATGGACCCTTGACAGCAATTTGATGAGTCAAACAAGAAAAACAGACACAACAATGCCAGTTGATCTTCAAACAGGATTGGACTTTAGCTGAACCCTTTGCAGTAAGGCGACTTGGAAAAGGGTTAGCGAAGCCGGTCAGTTATTGAATGAGCATGTATTAATTACAGCTTTCATGATCGTCCTGAAGATCCTAACGAATGAGACCTGGTACCAACACAAGGTACGTTAGGCATACAATCATTGAAGTTAAACAACGTTGAGCCTTATCAACGCTGACCCTCATCAGCACTCGGACGGGTGACCGCCTGCGAATGCAAGGTGCTGTAGACATCCTGATACAGGCTTATAGCACGCCAGCCTGCCAAATCGGTAGTATTAGTTGGTTTAATTAGGTCATGGGATCATGTGGACAGATCGGGGCTAAACAAAGGAATTTCCAGATACCGATGTTATTATCTACCATAAAAGGTCCTCAATGGCAAGACCTCAGCATTGTTTATTGAGCAGAGTGTTGTAGGAGTCTTGAAGTTGCATAGACCCATGGTTTCGAATGTCTACAACATTTCGAGATAAATATATTAATTTCCTCATTATGAACTACTTTACTTTAGCTTTAAGTAACTTTTAGATTAAATGGCTAACTTTGGAGATATTTGAAGTCGCAACCCGCCTAATTAATTTTGGTGAGCACTAAAACCTCTGACACCATAGGCTTATGCAATAACAGGGTCTATTAAATTGACTCGGCATGCCCTTCTATGTGGCAACAGATGCTTACTAAGTGCGCCAGTATCTAAGTTAAATATATAGAATCAAATCTAGGTGAGTGTTTTGGTTTTGAAAATTTGATGCCACGTCGGACTATGCAACTTTAAGAATGTCGCAAGCAGTCTTATCTACCCGGCTAAAAATGTGCTTAACTGTTTTGGAGAAGAATCGCTCACTACATCAATACAGAAGTAATCTGGGTCATCGTTGATGCAGTGTTGACTAGAGTATCAAAGCCCCGAATTCAAAGGGTGCTAAGTCACTCAGACTGAAAGGCTGTCTGCCTTTGTCTTGCATTTAAATAAACTGAAATTGTCACAAAGTTTCCCAGTTCAGGGTTAATGCCATGCAACTTACCTGTTGGACATGTCAGTCTATGCAAACAATTAGGGATGAACAAGAGTGGCTGTAAAAAGTAATTATATATATTTTTTATTACATTTGTTGATTAAGCAGGGGGAATTTCAAACGTGGACAATTGATCTTCTTCATTCCACTGCCCCTTGCCCTGTCCTAGTGTGGTAGTCCACAATGTTCACTGTTCCCACGGTCTGTCACTCTGACACGCACTCATGGAAGAACGCCAACATTTAGTGACAGTACACTTCCACTGGTTTATTACAAAACCTATCCGCTCTCTGTGGTGCCAACAGTCAAGTGACCTGCCCCCTGACTTGCTAGGTCCCACGTCACCTCTATTGGTGGGTGGGGGTGTGTGCTAGCCACATGCAGTAGAGGGCAGCCCAGTCAGCCACCTAGCGCAGTTCAGTGTAACTGCGTAGGTGTGCAGGCATAGTGTCTGCCACCACCGCGTGGTAGTGGAGCTCATGTACAGACTACTACACTAGTAATGCCGAATGCCAGGCTATGTTGTGAGAAGATAGTATAACTTTTTAAGTCATTGGGTTGGGTGGGTTTCGATTTGTCCGCGACATGTTTGAAAAGTGGTGAGCTCGGTGTGAATATTTGATTAATGGCTACTTCGAAACTGATTTGGTTCTAATGTGCATTCAACTGCTAGCATTTGCCTCTCGAGACCTAAATAAAAATATAGTATAGATATTTGGTTCACAGAAAAGCTTTCACCACAAAATACATCATATATGCTGCAATACAATGAGTCTGCCATATTTCCCCATGTCACCAAGAACGAGACATTAGTTCATTACCACTAACAAAAGTTGCATTACTCATTATGTAGGTCAATATGTTAAGCCATGCCATGGTGATAGCTAGGCATTTTTACGATGGACCCATCACAAAAAGTAAACTCAGAATAACGCAAATCCATGATGCACAATTATAGATAAGAAAATATGAACTTTATTGTTAAAGTTGGGATTTTCAGGTGGTACCCTGATGGAATAAATGCTATTGGAGTAAAATGCGATGCCAGACGGGATTGCCAAGTGAGGTAGAGCGTCCATCTCCCGTGTTGGTAGATCGTGCGATTGTGGGTTCGAAAACTGGTCGAGTCAAACCAATAACTTAAAAATTGATACTTGTCGCTTCCTAGCCAGGTGCTCAGCATTAATAGGATAGGACAAAGTGCAGTGGAATGAGGAAGACCAATCGTCGGGGATTGAAATTTCCCCTGCTTAATCAAATAATGAAGAAAGAAAAAAGAAAAGGAATAAAATGCTATAGACTATCATATATTATATTTTTTTAATATTTGTATTCTCAGGTGGTATGCGGTTGGATACCTGCATATATGGAAGCTAGGCCCTTGTTAATATCCAACATGCAATTTTAAATTTGAAGGAATCTAAGAAGTTACATAGTCCGAAGGTTTTGAGTTTCTGCCATATTCCTTCAGGTAATTAATAAGCGTAATTGTTCTTGTCTACCTTACTTTATTTTAAAATTCCCTTCTACGCAGCCGACAAATGCTTAATAAATTCACCAGTATCTGAGCTGGGCCGCATACAGGGTCCGTCTCTGAGGCGTCTCCGAGACGTCTCCGTGATGCTTTTTGGCTTATTTCCGTTCAGGGTCCATCTCCGAGGCATCTCCGAGACGTCTCCCTTTTCTTTCAAACAGGAGACAAAAAGTGCCTCAAAAATTGCTGCCGTAGTCAGTGGTTTCAGCCAATCAGAGCGCTTCTTTTTCATTGCAAATGGCTGCCGCCTATAGGGGCAGCCATTTTCGAGGCGACTAACTGCTTTTGCCGTTCAGACTAGTGTGACGTTAGGGATTTCCTCGAGATGTCTCCGGGGCGCACCTTGAACGCGGCGCAGGATATGTAGGGTCATAGCTAGGTTAGTGTTTTTGGTTTTGACAGACAACCACCATGCTTTGGGAGATAAATTCGGTATTTTGTAACATTTTAGCCACTATCGCTCTTTGTATCTGTCATATATTTTAAAGGGCCAGTAACACGACCAACACAGCTTTACTTATTAACAATTACTGTTATCGAATATGATTATTCATGCTTGGAATATCTTGAAAACAACCTATTCACTGCAAGTTAATTAAAGCTGCATAGTCCGATGACATTTTCAAAACTAAACCAATTGTGTAGATTAGGTTTGACATATCTAACTTAGATACTGATGCACTTATTAAGCATTTGTTTCTGAGTAGAATTCAATATTGAGTCAATTTAACAGAACCTGTTACTGCAGAAGTCTATGGTGTCAGAGTTTTGGCAAGCTTGCCAAAACTAATTTTCCATGTTTTCACTCAGAATATCTCAACCGTTTACCATTTAAAATAAAAGTAACTTTGAACTAATGTAAAGTAGATAGTAGTGATCGATCTAATATATTTATTTCAGAAAGAATACAGAAATTCAAAACCATCGGACTATGCAACTTTAATTAAAGCTGCATAGTCCGATGAAAACATCAACATTAACACAACCAAGACACTGACCTAGATTTGATTAAACATATCCAGCTTATTGTTGCACTTATTAAGAATTTGTTGCCACAGGGAACACCAAATCAATGTAATAGAACTTCTTACTGCTGAAACCTAAAGTGTGAGCATTTTGGCATGCTTGCCTAAATTAATTAGGCATATTTACACTTCAAATATCTCCAAAGCTAGCCATTTGACTAAACAGTTACTTCAAGCTAAACAGTGAAGATAGATTATAACTATCAACCTAATATATTTATCTAAAATAATTAGCAGCAATTCAAAACCATCGGACTATGCAACTGTAACTTAAGATTGATTGATTGGTGGTTGCTTTACGCCGTGTCGGCAGCATAGACCATATTCACGGCGATATAACTTAAGTGTAAGGACCAATCAAAACTGATATGAGGGCCAATGTTGTCAAGCTCTCACCATTAGCGCCATTTGATCCTAATGACTCTCCCCAGCTGTTAGAACTATTCTTAATGGTTCTAAGTGTAATTATTATTATTATCCTCTTCTTTGATGCAGGCTTGTAACATGACCAACACAGCTTTACATAGCTCTCAGCTCTAGTGGTATGCAGCCTCAAAATCATACAGGAATGTTTCTCTGGCCCAGGCCCTGTCCAGCGCATTCTTGAATTGGTTTATGGTAGCTGCTTCCACCGCTTCTTCCGGTAGCTCATTCCACATGTTTATCACTCGCTGTGAAAAGAAGGCCCCTTATGAGTGAGCTGTTGTACCTTGGCTTGAAAAGCTTCTATTAATACAGGTACCTTACCAAATATCTGGCAAGATGGAACCGGAAGTGGCCAGGATTTCTGGATTTTCCAGTTTTCTAGAGACAGCTTAAATTTATACTTAAAATATAAAATAAAGAATGAAAAATGAAGAAGTAAATTGTATTTAACATATACAGATTCAAACACTGTAAAAACCGGTTCTGTTTTTTCTTTATTAATCCACTTAATATACTTAAAATATATAATATTGCATCATGTATACAGCATAATGAACAACTAGCCAGTTTATATAAAATTGCCGGTTTCATGGTCATTCCGGATCTCTGGAAGCCAGATACGAGGTTCGGTATCTGTATTTCTAGAATTTCAATACTATGTTTAAATGTAGTGATTATTCAGGTACACACAACTTCTATATTAAGACAAGATAATCAGATCTTTAAGACTCTTTCAAAGTTATTTATTGCCACCATTGGCGTCTCATGTCATTATAAGACACCGCATGTTTGGTTACCTCTTTACTGATTGCGATATATACACACTACATGAATGCAATGCGACGGTGTCCATCAAGGATTGTTCTCAGGAAAAATGATTTTAGTCAGTAGTGGTAAGACAGTAAAACCTCTCTAACCGACCACCTCCACAGACCAACCACTCCCCTATATCGATCGCTTTATTTGGATCCCAAAGAATCGCCCATACAATACCATTGTAGCGATAAAACAAACTCACTAAGTCGACCACCTCCCTAAATGGACCATTTAAAGTAGGCCCTATGGTCAGTCGATTTAGAGAGGTTTGCCTGTAAGTAAATAATAGGATGAAGGTGATCAGGTGATCAGGACAGCCTCCTCTATTTGTAATATTGAAGAGTCTGAAGTTAATGTGCTGCCACCTTGGGCCGTGTGCACCAATCGGTGATAGGCTTAGCCGGGGCTAAGGTGCTAGCCGTGGTTAGCTACCTCAGGGTAGTGGCAGGTTGGAGAGATGTGCGAATCAGTATGCACCAATGTTCTAGCCGGGGCGGACAGCTAACCGTGAGGTTATTTATAGATTTGGGAATTCCCTCCAGTCGACGATATGAATAACACCACCAATTCGGCGGGAGCGTTAATAACGGTTCGATTTGATGGTTAATTTGAATAAATTTCACTTATGGCGTATGTAATTATGTTATATGACAGCATTTAATAGATTTGGGCCTAATATATTCCCGCCGACATGGCGGCGACGGCGGCGGCCATGTTTAGTAGACGTTGGACAGTATGGATATCGACGACGCTGTGGCGACGGCGATTTGTTTCCTTAACATTCGTCGATTTGACAATATGAATAATGCCGCCAATGCGGTGGGAGCCTTAATAATGGTTCGATTTTAGGGTTAATTTGATTAAATTTCACTTATTGAGTATGTAAATGTGTTGAATATGATGATTGCATTGAATAGATTTACACCCATACATGCACACTAACCGCCCCGGCTAGCAGTCAAACCTGATTTGAAAATGGTTTAGCTTAGACTAGGCTAAAGTCGGCGGTTAGCGCTGGCACCGATTCGTTCATACCGATTTCTCACATTTAGCCGTGTGGGGCTAGCCAAACCGCGGTTACGGCCCTAACCCCGATTCGTGCATACGGCCCCTGGTGAGTTGAACTGGTACAACCTAATTAATGTCTGTGCATACACATGTTGATTGATTGATTGATGATGGCTTAATGCTGTGTTGGCAGCCAGGGCCATATTCATGACGAAGCGCTAGTGGTATTTATTCTGACAGTCTTGTCAATCACATTCACCGGCCTACATTGAAATTGATACACAATTTCAATGTGGTCTGATCTGTGTCAAACGATGCAATTTTTAAGTCGTTCGACTTTTGTCAATTGATAATGAATTCCAACTCACAAAAAGATTGCTAAAATTACAGGAGGCGATATAGCCCACTTGTTTTATTTTGTTTGTTTGTATACACATGTATACTCACTCTATCATAAGTAAGGCACAGTGTACATGTTAAAGTTGCATAGTCCGATAGCCTTGTGCTTCTGTAATTTTTATGATATAAAAATTGTAAAATGATTGTTACAATCTATCTTTCTTTAGTTTGAATTAACCTTTGTTTGTTTTTAATTGCTACGTTTTGAGATATTTGAAGTGCAATCATGTCAACTTAGTTTTGGCATGCATACCAACACTCTGACACCATGGATTTCAGCAGTAACAGGTTCTATTATATAGCCTCAGTGTGGCCTTCTATTTGGCAACAAATGATTGATAAGCACACAAGTATCTAAGTTAGATAATATATAATCAATTCCAGATAATTGCTTTTGTTTCGAAAATGTGATGCTTCATCGGACTATGGAGCTTTCTATAATATAATATATATATGTAAATATATATATAAATAAATAAATATATATATATAAATATATGTGATGTATAATGCATTATGCGAGTATAAATGCAAGGGTAACATGTACATTCTATATTTCCACATGCGCATTGGTGGAGCGCACCCCCCTCCACCCAGCTGTCCGGTAATTTCTGGGCGGGCGCCCCCTCGCATCACACTCTGGAGGAAATGTCATTCAACATTTTGTTCACGAAGAGTACTAGATTGGGAAAATGTGTATAGCTAAAGTAGCTGTGTGTTAAAAACATATTAATGACATTAGATCATGAGGTGTGTAAGGGACTTCCGGTTCCCAAGCTTGATGGGTGTTTGGTTCGGTACCTGTACTAAACGGTTGTGCAAAAATCTCATTGATAGCGCTTCCATAAAACTAAAACCTCCTTTAGAAGTCCTTGTGCCTCATGATGGTAAGCATTCTGTTTATCCTAGCGAAATCAGCTAGTGGTGACATATTTTGTTTTCTTCCATCTGATCTAAGTGTCAAAGCATACCCAAACTACACAGGAACTTTGTAGTTCAAAAGGCACAGTCTTAGCATCCGCCATCTTGTAAATACGCCATCTTCATTTCATGATTAAACTCATCCAATCTGGGTTCCTGATATTACAGTATAACCCCGTTAAACCAAACTTGAAGGGACCTAGTATATTTGTTTGGATTAAACGATCATTGGTTTAACCAAGCTTTGGCTTTGACTTTGAGTAAGCATGTATTGCACATGTAATATACAATGTATGTGTACACTTTGAATATTGTTTTTTTATGTATATACAGTATAACCCCATTAAACCAGGATCGTTTAAACCAACTGATCGGTTAATCCAAACTTTTTTCGGCGGCCCGGCCAAATACTACCATTTATCATATACAAAAGTTGGTGGGGTCTCAGATGACCTTATAACGACATGAAACTTTGGTTTAACCGTACCGGAGTGGCCTCGAGTCTGACAATTTTGTTTGGATTAACCGATAGTTTGGATTAACCAACTTTGGTTTAACCAAGTTTTTTATATGATAAATAGTAGTATTTTGCCAGGCCGCCGAAAAAAGTTTGGATTAATCGATCGTTTGGTTTAACCGAGCTTGGTTTAACGGGTTTATACTGTACATAATTGGAATAATTTAAAGTTGCATGGTTTTGAGTTTCTGTCAGTTTCTGAGATAAACATATTAAATTGCTTGTTTTAATCTACCTTACTTTAGTTTCAAATAACTTATTCTAAATGGCTAACTTTTGAGATATTTGAATGCACAATTAACTTTGGCAAGCAGACCAAGACTCAGACACCATCAGCTTCAGCTGTAACAGGTTCTATTAAATTGGCTTAGTATACCCTTCTATGTGGCAACATATGCTAAATAAGTGCTTCAGTATCTAAGTTTGGTATGTCAAATCAAATCTAGATAATTTCTTTGGTTTTGAAATATTAAAGTTTTTATCTGACTATGCAGCTTTAAGCTCATTAGCTAATAGCAGACTACAATATTATCATTGTTTTGTAAAATTGTAGATCTTTTATCACGTGTCTTCTTCCTACTATTCCATCTATCTAAATGAATGTGGTGAAATCTTTAGCCCAGTTTCCTTAGCTTGAATCCTGTTATCAGAATAGTAGTCAGATCATCACAGTGGACATCTGCTCAAACCGATGACCTTTATTGGCGTTTCACTGTATCCACTCAATAGCATTTTCATTAGTAAAGAGACCATTGCTGTCTTTAACAGCTTAATGAGCATGATTGATTTACACTACCCCACTGGACTCAAACTTATTTAATTTATTCAATCTAATAAAATCCAGATTGAATTGTAAAGACACAAGTTGGATGTACTTTGAGTTAGTTTGTTGTGAATTTATTTCCTAATTCTTGAAGGCGTACATTGAGTGACATATGACATACTCTGCTTCATTTGATCAGTGACTTCTTAATGCCTGGTTCCTAGTTCTTGATTCGCCCATGATTAACGCCGCAGTCACACATCACCGGATTGAGCAACAGACAGAATTGTCTAGTCCGGGTGTCATAAGTATCAAAATATAATAAAATGTGTCAAAATGTTGCAATATCGGGTCAAAGGCCGCTGGACGAACGGACATGAAACAAACATGAAACGGACATGAACTGATAGCCAACATACGGTAAGCAGACTAAATGGACTCAAGCTGGACAAGAAACATAGACGTCAATCTGGCAGCATCCGTTCCAAGTTTTGTGCATGTTCAAAATTTGTATGGACACAAACCAGACTATCAACGGACTTTGTTCAGTTTCTTTCCATTTCCTCCAATCCGGTGAAATATGACAGGGGCTTAATGCCCAACTCTTTGCCTTGAATCGATGCAGACATTCAGTTAAAGTTGCATAGTCCAATCGTTTTGAGTTTCTGTAACTTTTCTGAGATAATGATATTAATTTGATTGTTATAATCTACCTTTCTTTAGTTTGAAGTGATTTTATTTGAAATGGCCAACTTTAGAGTTATTTGAAGTTTGAACATCTACAATTAGTTTCGACACACATGCCAATGTTCTGACACCATAGGACTCTGCAGTAACATTTTATATTAAATTGACTCAGTATTCCCGTCTGTGTGGCAACACATGTTTAAGTATCAGTATCTAAGTTAGATATGTAGAATCAAATCTAAATAAAAGTTTTGGTTTTGGAAATTTGATGCTTCATCGGACTATGCCGCTTTAAGTTAATATATAGCGCTACCCCGCTCAGCTCTGATTCACTATAGCATTCCTTTATTCACTCTTGCCGTGTAGCCAATAGGAAGATGACAACCAATTCTCTCAACACTCCATACATGGGAGCTCGAATCAGGGCAGCTAATTAAATCTATTCAGTATACAGTAACATCTCTCTAACCAACCACCTCCACAGATCGAACTCTCGCCTATATCGATCGCTTTATTTGGGTCCCAACAAAAATACCATTGTAACCATATTCTAACTCCCTAAACCTCCCACCTCCCTAAATGGACCACTTAAAGTCGGTCCCGAGTCGGTCGAATTAGAGAGGTTTTACTGTATTATCCTATAATTATCAGAATATTTTATAATGGTAAACATCTGTTTGTCTTATGTACATCATCATCATCATCAAGCCCGTAACCACAAAGGTCCTTGAAGCACCACAGATGAGTTTCTAAACAATTTTCTCCATTTTCTCCTGTTCCCCACTGCACTCTGGGACTTGCTGAACTCCAGGCCTGTGGGCCTCATGTTGCCTTCTCACCTTTTCCTTGGTCTGCCGTGTCTTCTTCTCCCTACGTTATTATGTCGATGTCGTAGGATCAACCTCTTACGGAGCCAAACCGGAGATTTAGAATATTTGTATTGTGGTAATATTGGCTGGCGCTTAGAAATAATTGCTCGATTAAAGTGTCAAGATAATGTAACTGAGTCGGATATTAAGAACTGGTGCCAGTGGTACTGAAATGGGGCAGCACTATAAAGACGCCATGGGTGCAAAAAACATGTGACCTTAGATGTTGCCAGGACGTAAAATTCCAACAACCAACCAATGAATCCTACAAAATCCAGCATTCAAAGCGACTGTTCCTTCATCACGTGTGAACCTCAGATGCTACTAGGAGGTAAAATATCATTAATCAACTGCAGATATGTCACATTTGGATTCCTTAGTTAAGCCCCAAAGTCAGCTGTGCAATCGGATATAAAGGCAGCACGCATCGGACGCGGTGGCCAAATCGATAGAGTGCAGGCCTTCCGTGCGGAAGGTCTGGAGTTCAATTCTTGGTCGAATCACACCAATGACTTGTCACTTCCTAGCCAGGCACTCAGCATTATTAGGATAGGGCAATGACTGGTTGGCTCGGTGTCAGGATAATGTGACTGCGTGGGATATCAGGTCATGGTGCTGGTGGCCTGGTCTCCCAGTCGGGCTGCACTGTAAAGTCGCCATGAGTATGGGCTGTCAAAAGTCGGTACCGATCCTGATATGACCTTAGATGTTGACAGGACGTAAAATTCCAACAACCAACCAATGAATCCTACAAAATCCAGCATGCAAAGCGACTGTTCCATCATCACATGTGAACCTTAGATGCTACTAGGAGGTAAAATGCCAATAATCAACTGCATACATGTCACACTTGGATTCGTCAGTTAAGCCGCAAGGCCAGCTGTGCAATCAGATAGAGGCCAGCATGAGCAGTCAGAACCATCCAAGTCATCGAGGTCACGACCACGTGAGGCGCGTTGGACCGACGGTGGTTACAAGATGGCGCCACCGTTCCGCAACCGACGGTGGCGCCGCCTGTGGGGACGCCCGCGTACTGGTAGACGTCGCCCCGCTCGCTGGATGTGACTCTGATGTTGTCACGTGACGCCATGGACGGGTCTTCGTCGAAGTAGTTGTAAGGGACGAGGTGGAAGGTGAGCTGGGAGCCGACGTTGTTCACAATCGGGATGTCTTCGGAGTGTGGGATGTGATGTGTTCCAAGTGTGATCCACACAACTAGATCCTAAGGACAAAACAGATGGTTGGTTGGTTGGTTGTTGGGAGTTTTAAATCCTGGCAGCATAACAGGTGATATCAGGGCGTGTACCGACTTGTGACAGTGCACACTCATGGCACATTTATTATAGTGCTTGCCCTACTCCGAGACCAGGCTGCCAGCATCATTGATTGATTGATTGATTGGTGGTTGCTTTACGCCGTGTGGGCAGCATAGGCCATATTCATGGCGAGAAATGTTTTTGTTGTTGTTCAAACCATCACTTTTACATGTAAAAGCAGACAATCAATTATGTGGCAATAAACACTCATTAAATTAGAAAGCTCACAATCATATATTTGTGGTCAAGGGAAACAAATTCCCATAGAAAAAGAAAAGTTTTATTAATAATTGATAGAATTTATTTAGTAAACTATATGAGGTGGTATTGTCCAGCTGCCCTCAAAAAGGCTCAACATGTTTTCTTGTTTTACTTTAGTAAAAAGGTCACGCATACTGTCTGCAGTGTAGAATTGTTGGCATCATGACTTGATATCCCACTCAGGCACATTATCCTGACATTGAGCTAACCAGTTCTTGCCTTAATCCAATAATAACCAATCACCTGGTTAGGAAGCGATAAGTATCAATTAGTAAGTCATTGGATTGACTCAACCAGGGTTCGAGCCCATGCGTTCAAATTCCATGATCTACCAACACGGGAGACGGACACTCAACTTATTCGGCCATCCCGTCTGGTCATTAGGAATATAAATCAACCCTTATATTACTTACTTCGGGATTAAACACTTCAGCTTCATTATTCATTTGTCAAGTGAACAACTACCCCCACCTCTGGAACCTTCTCCACAGACTGTACCGTAGCCCACACATACACCCCCTTGCTCCGTAGTTACTGTAATTGTAAATCCCAACCGAAAACAGAATATTGGAACATTTGACAATTTGTCAGCCATGAGAATCCCTTATGTCATTGCTCACATGACCAGAATTATGTACATGCTGTATGTTGTATTGTGTGAACTTTCCATATGCATATACTCTAAGCACGATACCTGGATATGCGTAATTCTAAGTGAGAGACTCCTAATTCTAGGGTATGAGTGTAATATCCACAAGTAGTATACATTAGTAGGTAACCAGACGGGATGGCCAAATGAGTTAGAGCGTCCCTCTCCCGTGTTGGTAGACTGTGGATTGTGGGTTTGAACGAACCCTGGTCAAGTCAAACCAATGACTTAAAAATTGATACTTGTCGCTTCCTAGCCTGGCACTCAGCCTTATTAGGATAGGACAAGGACTGGTTGGCTCAGTGTCAGGATACTGTGACTGAGAGGGATATCAGGTCATGGTACTGGCGGCCTGGACTTCCAGTGGGGCAGCACTATAAAATTGCCATGAGTGCACACTGTCACAAGTCGGTACCCATTCTGATATGACCTCAGATGTTGCTAGGACGTAAAACAACAACAAACAAACAAATCATTTGGAACCACCACCACCCCACACAGAAAAAGTTGCAAATCTTAAACAAAAAAAGCTGCCATCTCCTCACCTCATCTACTATGTCGTCATCATCATTGATGTAATCATCAAAACTCATCACGGGATCAAATGGCTCAGCTGCCGCGTAGATACTTGAGCTGAACCGCTCCTCCTCCCTGTACTTTGTCACTGCCACCTAGTGGGAGACACCAACACTAATTCTGCACAGTCTGACGACAGCATCAAAACATTTACCTAGATTTCATGTTACATATCCACCGCCGCGCCACCGCCTCACTTCCATCTACAAGAGCACCCGACGCCCAAAGATCCCCCCCCCCCATCACCGCCCTCCTGCCACCCCAGGAGATGAAGAGAACGAGAGAGAAAACAGAAAAAAAAGAAGAAGAAAACACTACCAAAAAACAGGCCGTTTTTTCCTCGAAGATTTATACTGCCTATCAAGGATAAGTCTGAATAGACTTGTTTTCCCATCAGACAGTTTGTCGATAGAAAGCCCATGCCTACACTTTTACTGACCCAAGGGATTTTTAACCTTCCACACCACATGGACATAGTATAAGAGCAACTGGCTTTTGATGATGCTGTAAGTTATATATACACAGCAGTGGAAATCCAAATTGGCTGAGGTTGGGGACAGGGAATCAAATCACTGACCTTCGGATTAGGAGTCTGACCTAGAAAAGTCACGATCCCCAACAAAGTCATACCCAACTTCGACACTCATCTAGTCCACTTATTAACTATTTGTTGATGAATGAAATTTAACATTAAGTCAATTTAATAGAACCTGTCACTATTTGTGGCTGAATAAAAGGAAATATTAAAGTTGCATAGTTCGGTGATTTCAAATTACTGTATTTTTTTTTAGATAAATATATTAGATAGATCACTAGTATCTACGTTACATTAGTTCAAAGTTACTTTTATTTTAAATGGTAAACTTTTGAGATATTTTGAGTGCAAACATGAAAATTAGTTTTGACAAGCTTCAATCAATCAATCAATAGGATACAGCTATAATAGGCCTTGGACCTGTTAGCCGCTCTTAATTAATTGAAATGGAGACAGTTCTTCAGATGTGGTCAATCGTAGCAACTGTCACTGGCTCCAAGATATATGTAATGCTTGACCAGTATGCATCCAGTCGGGACTTGAAGCAGTTCACCCGACTCCGCTGCTATGACACTCTCCGGCAGGTCATTCCACAGGTCAACCACCCTAAAGCCGAAAAAGTTGTGTCGCAGATCCAGTCTGGAGTACCGCTTCCTCAGCTTCAGGGAGTGCCCTCTGGTCCTGGTGTTGGAGTCTCTGATAAGGGGGCCGCCTGTCTTGTAGATACCATGGAGATATTTGAATACTTCAATCATATCCCCCGGGCCCGTCTGTAGTACATGCTTGGGATCTTCAAATGACGCATACGTTGTTCATAGGGTATTGCATCGAATCCATGTACAAGCTTCGTTGCTTACCAAAACTCTGACACCATAGGCTCCTGCAGTAACTGGTTCTGTTAAATTGACTCAGTATTGCCTTCTACGCAGAAACAAAAACATACTAAGAGCATTAGTATCTATGTTAGATATGTAAAATCAAATCTAGATATTTGGTTTGGTTTTGAAAATTTGATATTTCATCAGACTATGCATCTTTAAGTAAATATAATAGAACATGTTACTATTTCTTGCAGAATGAAAGGAAATATTAAGTCGATTTAATAGAACCTGTAACTATTTTTCGCTGATTTTTGAAAGGACATACTAAGTAAATTTAATAGAACCTTTTACTATTTGTGGCTGAATGAACAGGTTGGAGAGCTTACCTCGTTTTGGCTACGGGGGTTATTGGATGTCTGATTCAATTACTAAGGTAGTAATTTGATATATTATTTGGGAGTGAAATGACATATATACCTGTGGCACAGTGAGTTTAGGCTAGTTTTACTATTGGAACATATCACAGGAAGGACAACAATTATTTTAAGATCTCTGATTAGTGGCAGGATATTTGGTTAGGGAAGTAATTAGTAAAACAACATTAAAATATTAGTGCATAAGGGTTATGGGCCATGTTCCCTGTGTTAGTTACTGTGTTGATATAACCAAACAACAACATCACAATAGGGGTACCTCCAGTCAGCCATGGGTGTATATGTAGGTCAGTGGCACACCTTGTGTGACTGCCCCCTCACACCTACACATCATCATCATGCTGTCGGTCGCGATGCGACAAAGACTGCTTTCATTACTTGACTGCCGCTCTCCATTTAGCTCTCTGCTGTGAGAGTTGCGTCCATGAGTCGGTCTTAATGTCTCTCAGCTTCAGGTTTCTCTTGATGGTATCCCTGAACGGGAGACGGGGGCGCCCTCTCTTTCTGTAGCCAGAAGACAGTTGAGAATAAAGGATCTGCTTTGGTAGCCTGTCTGATGACATCCTCATGAGGTGTCCAGTCCACCGGAGATTCTTTTTGATCAGAAGATCTTCCATAGAGGGCAGCCCCATCCGTTCGAGTATTTCCTTATTCGTCACTTTGTCCTTCCAGGCTAGCCTCATGATTGAACGCAGATGTCGCATCATGAAGGCATGCAGCTTTTTCACCTGCCGTCTGTACACTGTCCAGGCCTCGGCTCCGTATAGTATGGTGGATAGCACGATTGCGCGGTAGATCTTACCTTTGACCCGAATGGACACATGGTGGTTGTTCCAGAGTCTCTGGCGTAGTCGGCCGAAAGATGCGCTAGCCTTGGCCATCCTCCTCTGTATCTCAGCATCAATGCGTCCATCACTTGATATAGTGCTTCCGAGATAGGTGAATTCCGGAACAGAGTTCAGCTTGTTTCCGTCAACCATGATCTCCTCCTCTCGGATTCTTGTAGAGTTCGGTTGGTACAGCACCTCCGTCTTCTTGATGTTAATTTTCAGGCCAAACTTCTTTGATGCATCGGAGAAAGCGTCCACTATTTTCTGGGTCTCTTCAGCAGAGTGGGCAACCAGTGCACTGTCATCTGCGAATAGTAGCTCTCTCACCAGTATCTGAGTAGTCTTGGTCTTCGCTCTGAAGTGTGCGACATTGAATAGGTCAGCGCTCTGTCTGGACTGTATATAGATGCCATCCCCCATGTCTCGGAAGGCCTCATCTAGCATTGCTGATAGGAAGATGGAGAAGAGCGTGGGGGCCAGTACACAACCTTGCTTGACCCCATTGGTAACCCCGAACGATTCAGAGACTTCCCCTCCAGCACTAACGTTCGCCATCATTCCTGTATGTAGAGCCTCGATCATAGTTGTGAACTTCTCTGGGCATCCGTACTTCCTCAGGAGCTGCCATAGCCCGGTCCTCCCGACTGTATCAAATGCCTTAGTGAAATCGACAAATACCATGTACAGTGGTCGGTCCTGCTCAATGCACCTTTCTTGTAGCTGTCGGAGACAAAATATCATATCCACAGTGCTCCGGTTACCTCTGAAGCCACACTGTGACTCCGGAACTACACCAGGTGTTATGTGGATAGATAGTCTGTTGAGTAGGATCCTGGCGAAGATCTTCCCTGCTATGGAAAGAAGAGAGATTCCTCTATAGTTCCCACAGTCTGTTCGATCACCTTTCTTGTAGATGGTTACAATGCTGGCATCCTTCCATGCTTGGGGTACAGAACCCTCCTCTGAGGCATTGGTGATTAGTTGGTGCAGTCTGTTGAGCAGATTGTCTCCTCCATGCTTCCATACCTCGGCAGGAATTCCATCACCCCCAGGTGCTTTGCCATCTTTCAGGCTGGCGATTGCTCTAGCCATCTCATCCATGGTTGGAATCTCATCGAGGCATGTTTTGGTAATGCGCTGCTGGATGTTGTCCAGAGCTTCGTGATCTATGTCACCAGGGACATTGAGTAGCTTCTGGAAGTGTTCGCTCAATTGTCAGTAGTTGTATTGTGTTGCGTTGTGTTCCTCCCAGCTGATTTTCCGCTGTCGACGGAAGATGAGCTCGAGCAGCACGGTCCTTGGTAACCCGGGCGACGACCGAGCCGGTATGGTGTTTTGTGCGGTTGTACATTTCATGAAAGCTGCCTGCAAAAGTGTTGAAGTGCTGCTGGCTTTTGCAAGTTACCAGCGGCACTCTCTCGGGGAGCAAATAGAGGTTTCACACCGGCAAGAACATGTCAAGACAGGCGCAAAACTATTTGTCCCTGCAGTGGCTGGTCGGGAGATGTTGGGAGTTCCATACATCAACCGCCCTTAATGCTGCCACAGTGACATGGTTTTCTGCTTAGGGTTTGCTCCCATAGCCTTCGGTTCTGTCAAGGACCTGTACCACAAGGCAGTGGTTTGCAACTCTGCAAGGCAGGGGCGTCAAACTCCCTGAGGTATTGCTATACCTGCATACACGCACCCTTTACAACCCCTTCAAAAGCAGTGGCCAGCTTACTGGCG
The DNA here is from genome assembly GCA_030323885.1 of Branchipolynoe longqiensis. Lineage (NCBI taxonomy): Eukaryota > Metazoa > Annelida > Polychaeta > Phyllodocida > Polynoidae > Branchipolynoe > Branchipolynoe longqiensis. Next base: position 56,858,865 of record CM059197.1, read on the forward strand.
GTTGGGGGTTAGTTCAGAGAGGGAGAACAGTGAAAATGCCAGATTAAGTTTACTAGCTGTATTAGTACCTATATTTTTATTATCAATTATTATTATTAGCATTTTTTTTAGCATTATTATTAGCATTATTATTATTGTCATTACTATAATAATTATACATGTAATCCTTATTAATGTCAATATTAATATCAATTATTATCATTGTCATTATTATTATTTTCATTATTATTATTGGAAGTATTATTTTCATTATTATAAGTGTCATCCTTGCTCTCAGGGGCAGACAAGGAGGAGACCGCCATGCACCCCCTGCATGCCCCCCCCCCCCCCCCCCCCTCGGCCCGGCCCCTCTGGCCGGGTGGAATGCGCCTAACCCTCCCGCGTGAATCGTCCCCCCTCCCCTCTATTATTATTATTAACAATAACATACACTCACCATTATAATTATTCCCGACCTATAGCAATAACAATAAAACAAATGATATAAAGTGAAGAAGAAAAGAGTAAGTGTATGGATGACTGCATCACATGTTGCACAGTAATCCTCCATTTGCTAATAACAAGTTGACCCATGGGTAGTCTGTGACATTCAGAGGTGTGTGTGTGCAGTGCACTGTGACACTGGGCCTGATATACCAAATCCAATCCACCCTCACACCTATTCTAAGTGGCATAAGCTATGGCACCCTCACACTCAGTGGCATTAGCTGTCACTGGAGGTGTAATTACGGCATGTGGTACTCATCCCGAAATAGTGAACACACTGAATGGTCTGGAAAGCGTATGATTTGCATGGTTAAACTTTCTATCTACCCAACTCGACTTTACTCGACTCGACTTTACCCGACCTCACTTTACCCAAACTCACTTTGCCCAAACTCACATTAGCCGACCTCACTTTACCTGACTCAACTTTATCCGACTCGACTTTACTGACTCGACTTTACCCGAGTTTACTTGATCCGACTTGACGGGATTCGACATGTGAGAGTGCGCACTCATTGCAACTTTATAGTGCTGCCCCACTAGGAGACCAGGCCACCAGCACGATGACCTTATATCCCACTCAGTCACATTATCCTGACCCTGAACCAACCAGTCCTTGCCGTATCATAATCATTCTGAGCTCCTGGCTAAGCAGCGACATGTATCAATTCTCAAAGTCATAGGTTTTACTCGACCAGGGTTCGAACCCATGGGTTCGAATCCCACGATCTACCAAAGAGTCTTGAGGGAGATGCCACTTTCTGCTCACCTGATTCTTGGCCACCAGCACGATGACCTTATATCCCACTCAGTCACGTTATCCTGACCCTGAACCAACCAGTCCTTGCCGTATCCTAATAATTCTGAGCTCCTGGCTAAGAAGAGACATGTATCGAATTCTCAAAGTCATAGGTTTTACTCGACCAGGGTTCGAACCCATGGGTTCGAATTCCACGATCTACCAAAGAGTCTTGAGGGAGATGCCACTTTCTGCTCACCTGATTCTTGGTCCAGCCTCTGGACCTACTGCCGCGGTAGCTGTCAGGCAGCAACATCTTCGACATCCCTTCTGATATAATCCGATATCCGCGAGGGTTGCCAAACTTGTTCTTGGCATTCTCATTGAACACGATGAGGTAGGCGGGCGCCGAGAAGTTGAACTTGCAGGCAGCCTCAAGTTCAGTTCGCTTCAGGCTACGCTTGAAGTATCTATTAAATAATGTCTCACCTTCTGCTAGGTCACTCTGAAGGTCAGGATGGGGGTGGGGGTATGGGGGCAACAAATTATCATTTTGATTTTGATCTTACACAAATTGAGAAAGATGTTAAAATTAAATATGTAACAACCATCCATAACATAATTCTACCACAAATCCATAACAACATTTTACCACACACAACAAATTCAAACAATATTTGACTAATTACAGTCAAAAAGAATATCTTTTGACAAGAAAAACCTTGGAAAAAAACCATTCATATTTTCACTTCAGCACAAAATCAAATAAGCATATCTTGGATGCATTTTGTTGGATAAAACAAATATATTTAGCATTGGTAGCAGAATAGTTCCGATAGTTCCATGGTTTTGAATTTTTGTCATTTCCTGAGATAAATATATTAGGTCGATCATTATAATCTAGTGTACGTTAGTCTGAAGTAATTTTGATTTAAAATGGCTAACTTTTGAAATATTTGGGGTGCAAACATGCCAAATTAATTTCACCAAGCAGGCCAAGGGTCTCATGCCATAGGCTTCAGCAGTAACAGCATCCATTAAATTGTCTCAGTGTTCGCTTCTATATGGCAACATATGCTTAATAAGTGCATCAGTATCTGAGTTAGATGTGTATAATCAATTCTAGATAATTGCTTAGGTTTTGAAAATGTGGCGCTTCATCAGACTAGGCGGCTTTAATACACAGAGTCACCACTCACTATTTTTCTTACTACTCCCCAAAAAGAAGGCAAAATCATTAACAATCTAATGTGGAAACCACAAATGTGGTACACAGTTTCTGAGAATGACCCACTAAAATAGATTACATCCAATAAGCAATACCTTGATTGTCTCAAGATGAATATCCAGCGTCTCAAACCGGTTCGCCCTCCCAGCAATGTCAAGGTCGGCCTTGATGTTGAGCAGGTGGTGGTGGATGACCCCGATTGACCCCGCCTCGTTCAGCGCGAAGCCGTACCTCTCAATATCGGGCCCCCCCGCCGAGGCCGAGGCTGAGAACGCGCTGAGCACATAACCTGACATGGTGACCTTGACCTCTATCTGGCCGGCTTGGTGGAACCGGAAGTCGATGGTGTAGTCGTAGTTGTACACGGAGAGCGCGTGCCGGAAGACGAGGACATTGTCTGGCATGCCCTGCGCGAACCAGGAGGACCCGGGGTCCTCGGCGTCCTCGGCTGAGTTGTAATGGCGGCGCAGTGGGATGCCAGCATCGTGCTCAAACACGCATGCACCATCGCGATACACATGGGGCGCGTCGCGGAGGAGGTGCACAAAGTCGAAGAACTGCGCATGCGCAGGACAGTCGATCCCGGGGAAGAGCCTGGACGTCCGCTGTCCGATGATGGTGAAGGAGTCGTGGTAGGTCGTGTGGCTCATTGCAGCGGTAGGCCCGCTGTAGAACACAGACAGCTCCTGCAGATGCATATATATAAATATTATATATATATATATTATATATATATATTATATCTATATTATATATATATTATATATATTATATATATTATATATATTATATATATATTATATTTATATTATATATATTATATGTATATATATTATATATATATATTATATACACACATAATATATATATACTATGTGAGTATAAAGATTCGCAAGGTAATATTACTTTTATTATTATTGTTATCCTCCGTAAGATAGAACACTGTACTAGTGGCGCCATCTCGCCCACCTCACCTCCCCCGGATGTTGACCAGTGTCAGTCGCGCAGGAGGATTTGTTCTTTTTTGTTATGGGCAAGGGCATATAATCCGTTGCCAGACATTAAATTACTCAACACACTGCCTTAGTTGTCTCTCTTTTCATTGTACTGTAGATATATTTATATGAATATATACAGTAAAAACTCTTTAAAGCGAGCGACCATGGGACCGACTTTAAGTGGTCGGTTTAGGGAGGTGGTCGGTTTAGGGAGTTTTTTAATCATTACAATGGTAATGTATGGATGGTCGTTTGGGACCCAAATAAAGCAATCGACATAGGAGAGTGGTCGATTTGAGGAGGTTGTTGGTTAGATATGTTTTTACTGTGTATATATATATATATATATATATAGATGAATATATATACAGGACATATAATGAATTCTGCACGTAGAAATGAGCAGAGGGAAATGGTTATATACTGGTCATTCTCAGAAATTCTGTGCCACTTTTGTGACAGGGAAACCAAAAGTAAAAGCATTCCAAGTAATAGAAGAAATAATTCGAAATGATAACAGAATCCATATGGGCCATTTTCAGAAACTGTGTCACACATTTCTGGTTTCCATGCTACATTGTTAATGAATTTGCCTTCTTTTTCTGGGGTATTAAGCTAAATATTTAGCGGTGACTCTGTGTATTAAGTATGCTAACAATACTACATGCATATAATCTATCCAACAAAATGTATCAAGAAAATACTTTTATGATTTTGTGCTAAAGTAAAAATGTGGAAATTTGTATATGGACACCATGCATCTACCCAAATGTTCTTTTCAAGTTTTTTCTAGTAAAAAAACAATTCCTTTGACTATTCTGTGATCAACAAAATCTTGTTTGAAAATGTCATGGATGTGTGTTAAAGTGATGTTATGGATGGATGATACACAACTAATTATAACAGCGGTTTCAATTTGTATAAGATCAACATCAAAAAGTGAAACAAAATAAAAAATGTGAACTCTGACATATGCATAACATGTACACCTTCATATAAATATGAATTCGGCTATTATTTGGAATGTTTTCACTTTAGGTTTCCATGACACTAAAGTGGAACGCAGTTTCTAAGAAGGACCCATATATACATATATTGTATAAAAATATATAGGACATATAATGAATTATGCACATATCAATGAGCAGAGGGAAACTGGTATACAGATTCAGCCACCATGCCTGGTCCCAGCCTCTAACGTCTAAGTCAGCCTACCTGTAGACTCAGTTCCCAGGCTATTCGTTCCTTTAGGAAGCGGACATTGTGCAGCTGGATCCCGGATGAGGTGAGCATGCTGAACTCAAACTCCCACCCCATCCACTCCACCTGCCTTCCACGGACCGTGAACCGGGGGCCGTCCGGCATGAACCCACGCGGTCCACGCTGAGGTGTCGGCGGCCGCGGTGGGCCGCGAAAGTGCAGCGACGATGGGAGGCTGTCCGAGAAGGCGCCCCGAGGGAGCGGTACAGGTATGACACTGACCATGCCCCGTCTCCGGGCCCGCCTCAGCTGCGCGAAGCTGGCGAAGTGCTGGCCCTGGAAGCAGACGTGCTCGACTCGCCACTCAGATGGCAAGGGGCTGTCCATGTTGACGGTGCACTCAAGGCCGAGCGGGTGCGTCGAGGGACCCTCGACGTCCCAGACGAGGTAGGCCGTCGCCTTGTGGTGTCCTGCTTCCATGGCGGCCGGCACGCCGAACAGCCAGGTCACACACGGCGCCGTGCAGTTCCCATAACCTCCGCTGCCGTCGACACCGTCGCTGAGTTTCCTATTCCTACCGCTGTTGGCGTCACAGTCGCTGAGTTTCCCATCCTTACCGCGGCTGGCGCTACAATTGCTGAGTTTCCCATTTTCACCGCTGCTGGCGCCACCATCCCCGGGAACCGCGCTAAGCGGCCCGTCCCGGAGCTTCCCGCTCCTCCCCACGCCACCAGCTCCGGCGCCGCCGGCCTCGGGCCTGCCCGTCCCGGTGACGTCGGCCAGAAGTCCCGGGATCCCCTCCAGCTCCGTCTGCAGCAGCTGCACGAAGGCAGACAGTTGCGGGAAGGCGTAGCTTGACCGTGCGCTGAAGGGGATTGGGTCCCGCCACTTTGGGTTCCGAATTTGTGTCAGCTTGCTGGGGTTTGGGATTGGGGCAACGCGAAACTCCTGTATCTGCGGCACGGCCATGTCACCTCTGGGAAGCACGAAACAGATACAAATATTAATATTTTTGAATCGCAGGACATGGTGGTGTGTTACAGAAGCTAATTGAGTCGTCTCGGGTCCGTGATTGTACACACATGACATATTACACAGGTAAAACTATGCATATTTCATAACAATGATCTATGTATATTTCATAACACAACGTAAAAAAGTGAAACTGTGTATATTTCATGACATAAAGTAACAGGTATAACTATGTGTATTTCATATGACAGAGTAAACAGGTAAAACTATGTTAATTTCATAACACAGCGTAAACAGGTCGAACTATGTTAATTTCATCATCATCATCATCATGCTGTCGGTCGTGATGCGACAAAGACTGCTTTACATTTCATGAAAGCTGCCTGCAAACATGTTGAAGTGCTGCTGGCTTTTGCACGTTACCAGTTGCACTCTCTCGGGGAGCAAATAGAGGTTTCACACTGGGAAGAACATGCACAAAACTATTTGTCCTACAGTGGCTGGTCAGGAGATGTTGGGAGTTCCATACATCAACCACCCTTAATGCTGCCACCATGACATGGTTTTCCATTTAGGGTTTGCTCCCTTAGCCTTCGGTTCTGTCAAGAACCTGTACCACAAGGCAGTGGTTTACAACTCTGCAGGGCAGTGGCATCAATACCTGCAATACCTGCATACCACATTACATACCATTTAATTTCATAACACGGCCTAAACAGGTAAAACTATGCATATTTCATAACACAGAGTAAACAGGTAGATGTAAATGGCGTCGTCATCCCTACCTGAGGATGACTGCCCGTGCTGCCCTTTGGGGCATTGGGCCTGAACCATCCAGGTAGCGAAGGGCCTCCAGCTTCGGGGGCCGAATCGCTTCGACCAGGAACACCGATGCATCGGTGAGCCGCGCCCGGTCTAGGCGCACCAAGGTCAAGGTCGTCTGCTGGTACAGGTACTCCAGGACGGCGTTCAGCTCCTCCACGGTGAGGTCAGCGAAGAGCGACGTCCCGGTTGGGTCGCCATGATTAGGCCCTGGAGGAATATGAAGTTAGCGCCTGTGTATGAGGATATGAGGGGATAGGTTTCTTTAGAATCTCTTTTTTCTGAGCATTTTATAATAAGAACTGGAGCTCACACAATATCCGGCCATGGACACATGGATCAGTTCTAAGTGGTAAATAATCTAACGCATGTCAGTATAGTCACAGCACCATATGTACCTAGATTTAGCTAGTATTCCTTGGCAACATCGAAGGTCATAACAGGACGGGTACCACCTTGCGACAGTGCGCACTCATGGCGAGCTCACAGTGGGAGATCAGGCCACCAGCACCATGACTTGATTTCCCACTCAGTCACATTATCCTGACCTGAGCCAATCAGTCCTTGCCCTATCCTACCAATTCCAAGCTAAGAAGCTGGATAGGAAGGGACAAGTATAAATTCTTAAGTCATTGATTTGACTTTCCCAGGGTTCAATTCCCATGATCTACCAAAGCGGGTTCCAGACGGGATGGCCGAATGAGTTAGAGCGTCCATCTCCCATGTTGGTAGACCGTGAGATCGTGGGTTCAAACCCTGGTTGAGTCAAACCAATGACCTAACGATTGATAGTTGTCGCTGCCTAGCCAGGCACTCGGCAGTATTAGGATAGGGCAAGGACTGGTTAGCTCAGTGTCAGGATAATGTGATTGAGTGGGATATCAGGTCATGCTGCTAGTGGCCTGGTCTCCCAGTGGGCAGCACTATAAAGTCACCATGAGTGCGCACTGTCACAAGTCGGTACCTGCCCTGATATGACCTTAGATGTTGCTAGGACGTAAAACAACAACAAACAAACAACAAAGCGGGAGACGGACGCTCAACTCATTCTGTCTGGTCCGACTATTTGGGTCATTCACTCCTAATGACCATACCCGCCTTAGATGTTAGAGTGGTGAAGACCCAAGAATACTTACACAGCTGCTAGGTTTTCTTTGTTGGTGTATATTCGGGTCTTACATCCTTCGTAATATCTACGAACATATCAGGATGCGCACAAACTTGTGACAGTGCAGAAATGAATAAAATTCTGCATGATTTGAAGGGAGTTAACGTAATTACAGATGACATTTTGGTGTACGGGAAAACAATAACCGAGCACAACGCGAATCTCAACGCTGTCCTAGTAACGGGCATGAGAGGTTGGATTAACCCTAAATCCTGACAAATCTAGCATTGGTAAAACAAGTGTCAATTACGTAGGCCACGTCATTTCGGAAGAAGGGGTGAAACCAAGCAATGAGAGAGTACAGGCAATAACAGACATGCCCACACACCCCACCAACAAACAGTCGGTACAAAGATTCTTGGGCATGGTAGCCTATGTAGCTAAATTCATGCCCAACCTCGCAGAACTAACAAAACCATTACGCATTCTAACAGTAAAGGAAACGGCATGGCATTGGCAAGAATCGCAACAAAATGCATTCGATAATCTAAAAAAAATGATCACAAAAGCACCTGTCCTCAGATTCTATGACGTAACTAAAGAGATAACTCTCCAAGTTGATGCCTCAAAGTCAGGGCTCGAGGCGGCACTGTTGCAAGAAGGCAGGCCAATAGCAATGGCATCAAAAGCGCTTGACGAGACCCAAAGCAGCTATGCGGTGATCGAAAAAGAACTCTTAGCAATCTGTTTCGGTTGCACGAAGTTCCATAACTACATATTCGGAAAGAAGGTACGGGTCGAAACAGATCATAAACCACTGGTAGCAATTGTAAATAAACCAATGTACCAACTGTCCGCGCGCGCATGCAACGCATGAGGATGCGCTTATTGAATTACAACCTAGAACTGGTCCACATAAAGGGTTGTAATATGTATGTTGCAGATCCGTTGTCCAGAGACCACAGCGACAAGACAGGACCTGAGCAGCTGTTCGACACAGACATCACAGTAAGCAGCAATACACTTAGTACAAGGGGGCCTTAATGACATCGCAAAAGAAACAAACAAAGATAAAGTGCTAACGGAAGTAATCAAAATGGTTGAGAACGGATGGCCAGAGGATAAAAACTCAACACTCATGGCAACTTTACAGTTCTGCCCCACTACGAGCAAGACCAACCTGCCGACACCATGACACAATATCCCACTCAGTCACATTATCTTGACACTGAGCTAACTAGTCCTCGCGATACCCTGGTAATGCCGTGCACCATGCTAGGGAGCAACAAGTATCAATTTAGTAACTCAATGGTCTTAGTCGGCTGTGATTCGAACTCCCAACCTTCTGCATGGAAAGCCTGCGTGCGCTCTTACCAATTCTGTCATTCCACCCAGTTGCTTTTTCTCTATGATATAGAACTGAAACCTAATTGGACCAGCGGGTCACTAATTATTCACTAATTATTGGCTCGAAAGAAGTAGGTCATTGCAATGGCGACTTCTATGACCTACATAACCTTCGTTAACTGATATCGAAGTCAAAGCCCTTTACACCAGATGGGATGGCCAAATGAGTTGAGCGTCTGTCTCCCGTTTTGGTACACCGTGGGATTCTAACCCATGGGTTTGAACCCTGGTCGAGTCAAACCAATAATTACAAAATTGATACTTGTCACTTCCTAGCCAGGCAGTTGGCATTATGAGGATAGGGCAAGGACTGGTTGGCTCAGTGTCAAGATAATGTGACTGAGTGGGATATCAGGCCATGGTGCTGGTGGCCTGATGTCCCAGTGGGGCAGCACTATAAAGTCGCCATGAGTGCGCACTGTCACAAGTCAGTACTCATCCTGCAATGACCTTATATATTGCCAGGATGTAAAACTCCAACAACCAATAAAACCCTTTAATCGATGCCTTATGCACATATAATTGCACCTATCTGTTCCCAGCATGACGTCACAGAATGTACTATTTGATTTTGAGATTCAACCCAATATAAATCTCTCTAGTTACACTCAATATCCTATAATTCTCTTTAGTTCTATTGTAGTTCTAAGTGCAATATGCAGCTGATATTTCGTTAACATGAATCTTTTCTCAAAATATAACGAATATATATATATATATGCATTATTATATATTCCTATATGTTTAAAATACTATGTGATAGAGACATGAAAATATAATATTATATATGGAATAAGAAATGTCCTCAATGAAAACTAAAAATTGTCAGCTCACATGAGTTGCTAGGGGGAAAACCCCACTAACTGTTCATTTTGCTGACATGACATTAAACCACCAGCAATCAATCAGTCACTCAATTTTCATATTAATATTTGGAGAACATCTATCTTTTAATTGTCATGGGAATGCGTGATCAACAGCATTATACTATTTAAGCTTTCAGTATTTCCTGTCCTGATATGACCTTAGATGTTGCTATATACATCATCATCATCATCACGCTGTCGGTCGCGATGCGACAAAGACTGCTTTCATTACTTGACTGCCGCTGTTTTGTGCGGTTGTACATTTCATGAAAGCTGCCTGCAAAAGTGTTGAAGTGCTGCTGGCTTTTGCAAGTTACCAGGGGCACTCTCTCGGGGAGCAAATAGAGGTTTCACACCGGCAAGAACATGTCAAGACAGGCGCAAAACTATTTGTCCCTGCAGTGGCTGGTCGGGAGATGTTGGGAGTTCCATACATCAACCGCCCTTAATGCTGCCACAGTGACATGGTTTTCTGTTTAGGGTTTGCTCCCTTAGCCTTCGGTTCTGTCAAGGACCTGTACCACAAGGCAGTGGTTTAGAACTCTGCAAGGCAGGGGCGTCAAACTCCCTGAGGTATTGCTATACCTGCATACCTCCCAAAAAGAACCAATCAGTATGTTAGCATTTCTCTCTGTGCCCAAACTTAAACTCTAAATTTTCCAACAAATATAAGCCTTTGGAAAAGACATTAAAGTTGTATAATCCGATGGCTTTGAGTTTCTGTCGCTTTTCTGAGATGAATATATTAAACCGATTGTAACAATCTACCTTACTTTAGTTTGAAGAAACTTATATTTTAAATGGCTAACTTTTGAGATATTTAAAGTGTAAACATATCAAGTTAGTTTTGGCAAGCATGCCGAACATTCTGACCCCATAGGCTTCCGCAGTAATGGGTTCTATTAAATTGACTCAGTATTCCCTTCTAAGTGGCAATAAATGCTTCGTAAGCGCATCAGTATATAAGTTTGATATGTAGAATCAAATCTAAACAATTGTTTTGGTTTTGAAAAGTTGATGCTTCAGTGGACTATGCAGCTTTAACTAAAGACTACATTTTCAGTACTCTCCAGATGACTCTGTCAACCCGAGAAGCAGTTTCAATAGACGATATCCATTACTCTGTGTTCACACCTCATTAGTTCCCAATTGCAATGTCCTAACACCTAATTACATCCAGGTGCTTTGGCAATGTGGAAAATCACTTAACAGCAATGGATGGTAATATAATCAAATGTTGCTATTTGCAGCCTGACTACCATGACTACACATCATGGTCTCTCGGAAGTATGGAGTGCCCGGGGACCAGCTCAAACTAAAACGTTATACCGGAAGTATGGACTGCCTGGGGACCAGCTCACTCTACAACATCATACCGGAAGTATGGACTGCACCGGGACCAGCTCACTCTATAACGTCTTACCAGAAGTATGGATTGCACCAGGACCAGCTCCCTCTACAATGTTAGACCGGAAGTATAGACTGCATAGGAACCAGCTCACTCTCCACCGTTATACCGGAAGTATGGACTGCACCGGGACCAGCTGAAATCACAATGTTATACTGGAAGTATGGACCACCCCAGGACTAGCTTCGTCTACAATGTCATACCGGAAGTATGGACTGCCCAGGAACCAGCTCACTCTACAACATTATTCCGGAAGTATATACTTCCCAGGAACCAGCTCACTCTACATCGTCATAGCGGAAGTGTGGACTGCCCAGGAACCAGCTCAACGTTATACCGGAAGTATGGGCCCTCCTGGCACCAACTCACTCTACAACGTCATACCGGAAGTATGGGCCCTCCTGAGCCCAGCTGATTCTACAACATTATACTGGAAGTATGGCCCCTCGTGGGACCAGCTCACTCTACAACATCATACCAGAAGAATGGAATGCGCAGGAACCAGCACACTCTACAACCTTACACCGGAAGTATGGGCGCTCCTGGGACCAGTTCACTCTACAACATCATACTGGAAGTATGGACTGCCCTGGAACCAGCTCACGCTAGAAAGGCATACCAGGCATACGACTGGACTGCCCCATGACCAGGTCACTCCACAGCGTCATACCGGAAGTAAAGACTGCCTGGGAACCAGCTCATTCTACAAAGTCATACTAGAAGTATGGACTGCTCTGGGACCAGCACTACCCTCTCACTGCTTCCTTCACAAACCTCAAGTTCGTAGCGAACACTAATTTCTTGAATGAATGAATGAATAAATAAATACATAATCCTTGATTTGAGCACGGAATATAACTAGCTGGATCCGATTTGAATTAAACCAGGTTAAACCAAAATTATAAATTTTGTAAGTCATTAATTTGACTCGGCCGGGGTTCAAACTCCCAACCATCAGCACCGGAAGCCTGTGCTCTTACCGATTCGACCAATGGGTCCGATAGTAGTAATTAGTAATTAGTGACTGACTGACTGCCAGTGTGGTTGTTGGAGTTTTACATCCTGGCAACATCTAAGGTCATATCAGGACCGGTACCGACTTGTGACAGTGCACCCTCATGGCGACTTTATAGTGCTGCCCCACTGGGAGACCAGACCATTGGCACCATGACCCAATATCCCACTCAATCACATTATCCTGATACTGAGCCAACCAGCCCTTGCCCTATCCTAATAATGCAGAGCGCCAGGCTAGGAAGCGACAAGTATCAATTTTCTAAGTCATTAAATTGACTGGGCCGGGTTTTGAAGTCACAACCTTCTGCACGGGAAGCCTGCACTCTCACCGATTTGGCCAGTGCTTCCGGTAGTACTAATTAGTAACAAATACCGTAAGACGGCCCGCTCCCTATCTCTCCAATGGTAATGTAAATTTCCCAGTGCCACCTTGTGGTGGGTTTGATCAGCCAGCTGCTGGTTGGTGTTTCACATGTAAACACATACAATTGTATTATACATGAGATAGGTAAGTATGAATACACATCAATATGACATTGCTATGAACAAATACACATCATCATCAGCATCATCATCAGTATCACCATCATCACACATCTTTCACATTCATATATACATTTATACATATAATATAGCACATGTTTAACCAAGAGATCAGGTGGCGCACCAAGTGGTGGGTTTGATCATTTTGATTACACAGTACAGGCTGAGTGAGTTAGTAATTAGTGACTGATTGACTGGTTGGTTGAATGTTGGAGTTTTACATCCTGGCAACATCTAATATCATATCAGGATGGACACCGACTTGTGTCAATGACAGTGCGCACTCATGGCTACTTTATAGTGCTGCCCCACTGGGAGACCAGGCTGCCACCTGCCACCTCTTACCGATTCGGCCACTCGTAATTAGTAATTAGTAATGAGTAATTAGTGACTGATTGGATGTGCGGTGTGCTTTGCTTACCTACGCTGAACAGGGTGAGGGTGAGTGTGATGAGGAGTGGATGTCCTGTCTGGAGTCTCATCCTGTCCGGCCGCCACTCTAGGCTCAGTCTCGTCGCATACCCCTATTTCACACACCATTTCCGTGAGTGGCTCACCTGGTGACGGGACTGACACGTGATCAGTTGCGCGCGCATTTGGGGGCGGAGCTGAGTCGAGCTGAGTCAGTCTGTAGCTGTGGTGTTGTGCCGTGTGGCCCGGCATGGGGAAACCAGGCTTATGGTGCTGGTGTTGTTTGCTTGGGTTCTACTTCCTAGCAACGTCTAAGGTCATATCAGGATGGGTACTGACTTCTGACAGTGGGAACTCGTGGCAATTGGTTCACACAACTTTATATTTATAGTGCTGTGACACTGTCAGAAAAGGACACCTGACAATACAAGTGAATTGAGATGGTTGGTTGGGTGTTGGAGTTCTACATCCTGGAAACATCTAAGGTCATCTCAGGATAGGTACCGACTTGTGACAGTACGCAACTCGTGGCACATGTTTTTTTGGTAGTGTATCTATAGTGCTTCCCCACTGCAAGAACAGGCCAGCAGAGAAGACAAGTGAATTGAGAAGAAATATAATTAATTAATCTCTGGCAAGATTGTTGGCTTGATAAAATACAATAATGTTGCAACTGACAGAGTTAGGTGTACGCAGTCATGACACCCTCAAGTTTGGGACGACTAAGTTGGTTAAATTGCTTGCTTGTTGGGACTTTACCTACTAGCAACATCTAAGGCCATATTAGGATGGATACCAAATTGTGACAGTGCGCACTCATGGCAACTTTATAGTGCTGCCCCACTTTGAGAATAGGCCACCAGCATCCTGACCTGATATCCCACTCAGTCATATTATCCTGGTACTGAGCAAACTAATCATTGCCCTGTCCTAGAAATGCAGACGGGATGGCCGAATGAGTTGAGCGTCCGTCTCCTGTTTTGGGAGATCAGGGGATCCGAACCCATGATTTCATGGGTTCGAACCCTGGTCGAGTCAAACTGATGACTTAAAAATTGATACATGTCACTTCCTAGCCAGGCGCTCAGCATTATTAGGATAGGGCAAGGACTGGTTGGCTCAGTGTCAGGATAATGTGACTCAGTGGGATATCAGGTCATGGTGCTGGTGGCCTGGTCTCCCAGTGGGGAAGCACTATAAAGGAGCCATGCAACAGGTCAGTACCCATCCTGATATGACCTTAGATGTTGCTAGGATATAAAAGAACAACAAACAAAGCTAGTAATGCCGATAACCAGGTTGGGTAGCAACAAGTATTTTGTTTCCCATACCTGACACAATCACTGAGTGAGTGAAATTCTTAAGGCACAGCAACATGTAAAATTGCACAGTCTGAAAAATGCACCACATTTTCGTAAACAAAGCACTACCCTGGATTTGAACCTACAATAACCAACTTAGATATTAATGCATTTATTAACTATTTCTTGCTGCATGAAAGGTTATATTAAAGCTACAGAGCGCGATAAAACATCACATTTTCAAGACCAAAACACTTACCTAGCTTTTATTCTACGTATCTACCTTAGATGCAGATGCACTTAGTCAGCATTTATTGCCACATAGAAGGGTGTACAGAGTCAATTGAACCTGTTCGTGCCTACCGCCGAAGCCTATGTGGTTCAAGTTTTTGTGTGCTTGCCAAAATAAAATCCGCATGCTTGCACTTCAAATATCTCCAAAGATGGCCATTCAAAATAAAAGTCACTTCAAACTCAAGTAAGGTAATTCCTAACAATCATTCTAATATATTTATCTCAGAAAAATGACAGCAACTCAAAACTATGCAAATTTGACTCATACTAAGTTAACAGAACCTGTTCCTGCTAAAGTCTAGGAGATCAGTTTTGACAAGCATATCAACATTAATTTGGTATCTTTTTTTTGTTGGTAAAACAGTTTATTCATCAGAATATACATTTTTTTTCAGCGCCAAGGCCCTGGTCTTCCGGCCGTTTACATGACATTGTAAAAAGGTAGATGTTAGTACATTGTGAGGGGGGTTAGTGTGTTAGTGGGTTAGCCATAATAAGTTCAGTGTTACGGGCTAATATAAGAAACCAGACAGGATGGCCGAATGAGTTAGAGCGTCCGTCTCCGGTGTTGGTAGACCATGGGATCGTGGGTTCGAACCCTTGTCGAGTCAAACCAATGACTTAAAACTTGATACTTGTCGCTTCCTAGCCAGACGCTCGACATTATTAGAATAGGGCAAGGACTGGTTAGCTCAGTGTCAGGATAATGTGACTGAGTGGGATATCAGGTCATTGTGCTGGTGGCCTGGTCTCCCAGTGGGGCAGCACTATAAAGTGGCCACGAGTGCACACTGTCACAAGTCGGTACCCGTTCTGATATGACCTTAGATGATGCTAGGACGTAAAACAACAACAACCAAACAAACAAGCTAATATAAGATGGTGGGTTGCTGCAAAAATGTGCTGCTATTACAGTCTAGCTGAGGTAAGTAATTGAGTGAGAGTGGGGGGGGGGGCCTAAAGGAGGGAGGGGGGGAGCAAGACACTTAGACTTCAAATATCTGCCAAGTTAACCATTTTAAAGCAAAGTTACTTCGTATTAAAGTAAGGTACATTTTACTGCTCCACCTAATATGTTTATTTCATAAAATGAGAGAAACTCAATACCATTGGAGTACACACCAGATATGCGAGTCTGAGAATAGAGGTAGGTACATTTAGTAGGATTATATCTATGTCTGCCAACAAGACTGGTCTCTCTGTAAGTGTCACATATTTAGTTGGTTAGTTCTTGGGGTTTTGCGTCCTGGCAACATCAATGACTTAAAAATTGATACTTGTCACTTCCTAGCCGGGCACTCGGCATCATGAGGATATGGTAAGGACTGGTTGGCTCAGTGTCGAGATAATGTGACTCAGTGGGATATCAGGTCATGGTGCTGGCAGCCTGGTCTTCCAGTGGGGCAGCATTATAAAGTTGCCATGAGTGTGCACAGTCACAAGTTGGTATCCATCCTGATATGACATTGTGCATGTTACTGGTAACATGGGTAAT
The DNA here is from genome assembly GCA_030323885.1 of Branchipolynoe longqiensis. Lineage (NCBI taxonomy): Eukaryota > Metazoa > Annelida > Polychaeta > Phyllodocida > Polynoidae > Branchipolynoe > Branchipolynoe longqiensis. The sequence continues at coordinate 56,875,160 of CM059197.1, forward strand.
TCGAGACGCTGGAGACCGTGCTAGTGTACCAGGATAATTACCCTGACGCGTTGCTAGAGCATTCTCGCACATCACCGATATCGTCATAGCATCCGTATCACTATGGGAACCTAAGGTGTCATGGTAAAGCTAAACAATGCCAGCGGCCATTCACTACTGGAGCATCACAGGGTACAGATCGATTTCAAAATTTGAATCCGAACGGTTAAGGACCATCTTCTGTTATTAAAAAATACCAAAAAAACAAACAAACAGAAAACCCATTGGAGTATACAACTTAACGGTCACATCAGAACACGCATCCAGATATGCGAGTCTGAGAAGAGACTCAGTGTCAAGATAATGTGACTCAGTGGGATATCAGGTCATGGTGCTGGCAGCCTGGTCTTCCAGTGGGGCAGCATTATAAAGTTGCCACGAGTGTGCACAGTCACAAGTCGGTATCCATCCTGATATGACATTGTGCATGTTGCTGGTTATGACATTAGATGTTACCAGGAGATAAACACTCCAACAACCAACAACTAACATGTCTCTTAATGTCATTCTGAGCAAATTGTTGACTTCTTCAGGTTACACAAATATTATTGGTCTCGAGCATCAAGCCTGATAACTAGCAATAATCGAGTAGTGAACTTCTTTTCTTCCCAACTACTGTGCTCTAACAGTTGAACAGTTAGATTACAACGCAACCCCCCCCCCCCCCCCCTCCCCCCCCCCCCCCCCACCACCACCACCACCACCACCTCCACCACCACCACCATCACCACCACCACCACCACCACCACACACACACACCGTCCTGTCTGCCCCTTCTCCCTCTCCCGTCCGCCTCCATTCCCACCTCCCACCCTCCCTCCCATCGTTCCCTCTCCCTCTCCCTCCTCCCCTCCCTCATCCCTCCCTCCCGCTCCCCGCCACCTCTCCCTTCCTCCCCCTCAAGTCCCAAGGCGGATACACGAGTTGAACCCCCTCCAGGGAAACTGCCATTGCTCCCTTGTTGCAGTGTCGCCACCTAGCGAAACCCACCCGAGACAGAATGAGAAAGCAGCACCGCTTCTACATGCCAGGTGGCAGCACCAAAGCGGAAGCAATCTGCCAACTGGTGTTTCCTTCTCCACACTCGTTCGACCAGACAGCAGCCGGGCAGTGTCTCCTCTCCTACTGTAAAGTCTGGACAGTCCCCCACACCGACCGACACCGTGTCCAGTAGATAACAGATTCACATCTAACTCTGTTCAGAGGTGAATTACAGCCCTATGTAAAAATTGGAGAAAATGTGTCTCAAGATTGATGGCCTTAGTTTGGCATTCCTACCCTATGGTGCTGCCACATTATGACACATCGCGCAAATGTACATCGACGTATGTGATTTTTGGCCGCTACGTTGGGATACGTCGCTATGCGTTATGTGTGCATTAGGCATGTGTTAGTACACATCAACGTTCCTCGAGATACGGCATCGCACGTCAAGGGGTTGGAAAAGTTTTGTGCATGCACAAACATTTTGACGTACGACAATGTTCGACAGGGTGTGGATTTGATGTATGTAACATATGACGTGAAGTTCTGGCGATCGACTAACATATATAACATTCACCGGCGTTCTGTGAACATACCGTGAGCGTTATTCAAGCATTTTTCGCCGGGAGGTACATTAGCCATACGTTGGCCATATGCTGTGTATATGGTATGTATGCATCCAACTTTGACCCCCACGCCAACAAGGTTGATGCTTCTCGACATAAAAAAGTGATTTTACGCGTTGGTGGCGCACTGGCGAGATGCATTGTAATGTGACAGGGCCATTATGTGGATTAAAATCCAATAGCTACAATCCTATTCTATATGTTTTCCCTCCACATATACTCTTCAGAGTGTTAGAATCACATAAACCCAAACCCCCCATCCACACATGCACCCACCCATTCAAAGGCATAATGAAACAAAGTCAGTTTGAAGTGATAGAGTTCATGAAATAAATCCTCCACGTTTGAAAGAACTGGGGCCGTATGCAGGAGTCGGTGATAGCGAGGCAAAACGGTGTTTGGCCGGAATTCCCGTTTAGCGGCGAAAAATGGCATGCACGAGTCAGTGATAGGCCTAACACCAGAAGCTTAAACTAGGTTAAGGTAAACCAGAAAAATAGCTAGTTTACAGCGGTGTTAGGTATCAAATCTATTCAATGCTGTCATATTTAACAAAGTTACAGAGTCAAATAGTGAAATTTGATTAAATTAACCCTAAAATCGAAGCGAGATTAACGCTGCTGCCGCAAAGGCGGCGATATTAATATTGTCAAACCGACGAATGCAAGCAACCGCCACCACCACCGCCAGTATGGAAAGCGACGTCGATGCGGCGGCGGCGATTTGTTTAGTTTACATTCGTCGATTCGAAAATATTAATATCGCCGCCAACGCGGCGGCAGCATTAATATTGCTTCGAATTTAGGGTTAATTTCATGAAATTTCACTTATTGCGTACGTAATTCTGTTAAATATGACAGCATTGAATAGATTTGGGGCTAATATATTGCCGCCGATGTGGCGGCGGCGGCGGCGTCGACAGTATGGATATCGATGTCCATGCGGCGGCGGCAATTTGTTTACTTTACATTCGTCGATTCGAAAATATTAATATCGCCGCCGTTGCGGCGGCAGCATTAATATTGCTTCGAATTTAGGGTTAATTTCATGAAATTTCACTTATTGCGTATGTAATTCTGTTAAATATGATAGCATTTAATAGATTTGAGCCTAATATATGGCTACAGACGCAGAGGGATTTCCCCAATCTATAAATAACTTCACGTTTAGCTATAATGTATGTGTTACGGGCTCCTGCATACCACTTGACACAGTTCCCGACGTCGGTGATAGCTAAACGGTAACATGCTGTAACACCAAACGCCGCTAACACTGACTCCTGCATACGGGCCCTGGTTGTACCACTGGACTACCTCAGCCAATGAAAATTACTGCTATTTTGACCTAGATTGGATTATTACCCAGGAACCATTCAACTTCCTGCCAATGGCTGCATGTGGGCTGGGTAAATTCAAACGTTAAAGTTCATTGATCTACTGGACTAATCTACTATTTTACTAATCAGTTCAAAAGTGGAGGGTTAATATATCCAGGTACGTGATGAATATAATTATGTTGCTTCGTAATTTTAAAATTTATGTTTTCTTTTCATTTCGCCACATTTTCGACAGGTTTTATATAAGGTTGTTCTTCACCCATTCTAAAGGCTACTCAGTAGAGGGTGAATCTTATATCTACATGTTCAGATGAAAAGATCAATGGGGTATGTTGATAATACTCTATATTAATAGTGCTGAGGGCCAGGCTAGGAAGAAACAAGTATCAATTTTGTAAGTCATTGGTTTGACTCGACCGGGAATTGAACTCCCGACCTTCCGTACTGGAGGTTTGAACTTTACTGATTCGGCCATCACGTCCGGTAGACTCTGGAGTGAATTCAACCTACGTTCAAGACATTCGGGTAGACACATTAAAACAACCCTATGGTGGATACATTATAATTTGTATATTATGGAGTTATCCTCTACTGGTTGTGGGAAGCCAGGTGGTGTGTCTGTGTGAGGGGGGGAATCATTCAAAACCTAATAACCATTCAGGTCATATTATCATAACTGTTTAAACCTGCAGCAACCAACCAACCTCCCCCAGCCCTCTTAAGGCCCGGTCACATACACGTTAGTGGACGTAGTTAAACGTAGTGGAGGCTAACATAGTTCAATGTAGTTCAACATAGTTCAACGTAGTGCAACATACTGGCATCCATACTTCTCCATGATGAGTATGTGATAAGAATGTGTGTGGGCCGTGAGTTCCGATTTAAGCTTTGGACATGTTCAAAAGAGAGGTACGTTTGAGGCAGATATAGCCTCCGTGATGATAATGTACTCTAGTGTACTCTAGCATATGCTAGCATACTTTGACTCGCACAAAACCTTGGCTGTTCTGCCGTGGTCACATAGCTGTTAGTGGACGAAGTTGAATGAAGTTGAATGTAGTGGAAGGTAACATAGTTCAACATAGTTTAACTTACCAGGATCCGTACCGTAACATACCAGGATCCGGACCATAATGTATTTATCCGTACTATTAGGTGGGTGATCAACCAAAACCTGTCGTACCTTAATGTAGTTTAACATAGTGATAGCACGTTTCACCTACTTTAATCTATCTACGGATCACTACGTCCACTAACGTGTATGTGACCGGGGCTTTAGAGGACCCGAGTTGGGCTCCTAGCTTACCTTTTTCTCTCCACCCCGTTACTTTGCTCCACGTATCTGTTTCCCCACCACCTTCCTCCACCCGTGATGTCTCCGACCACTACCCACTGGAAGCTGGCCACAGGTGACCACCTTCAGCGCTGCCCATACAGTGCTGCAGATTTGCAGCCTTTGGCCTGCCAACGTCACTGAAAACTCCCCAAAAACAAACAACAACCCAATTACTCATCCCCATGCCTCCATACATATCTCCATACCCTACCTCAGCCAAAGCCCAGCGCCCCCTACCGCCCACATACCGCCCTCATTCCCGGACAGCCACCAGACGGTGTGGCCGAATGAGTTGAGCCTCCGTGCCCCGTTTTGGTAGATCGTGGAATTCGAATCCACGGGTTCAAACGAGTCAAACCAATGACTTACAAATTGATACTCGTCGCTTCCTAGCTAGGCATTCGGCATATTGGCGAGGAACGGTTGGCTCTGTGTCAGGATAATGCGACTGAGTGGGATATCAGGTCATGATGCTGGTGGCCTGGTCTCCCAGTGGGGCAGCACTATAAAGTCACCATGGGTGTGTTCTGTCACAAATCGGTACCCATTCTGATATGATCTTAGATGTTCCCAGGACGTAAAACTCCAACAACCAACCAACTCGGTGTCGCAGTTTCAGCTGCCTTTCAGTTTCAGCTGCCTTTCAGTTTCATGCGCATGCATCAAAACCTAACAGCATCGTCACTAACCTTATAAATTTAATATAATATTTTTTGTAATGATGTTTCCTATATGTGTACCAAGCGATTTGTTTCTAGGTCGTGTGGTTTTAGAGATATTTCACTTTTCCTGTATTTTCTGTATGAAGATTGCTCACGACCATTGACAATGCCTTGACTTTGACGGTATGCGCAGTGCAAACCTTAGTTTTATTCAAAATTAATAGAAATCAAGAACCCTACCCTTATAAATATTTTATAATCTTTTTGGTAAAGATGTTTTCTATATGTGTACCAAGCGATTTGTTAATAGGTGGTGTGGTTTTAGAGATATTTCACTGTTTCTGTATTTTCTGTATGAAAATTGCTTACGACCATTGACAATGCCTTGAGTTTGAGTCTATGCGGGCGGCGGAAACTGGCGGGCGGCTGAAACTGCATCACCGGACAGACCCCAATAAGATTACAACCCTCTCACACCTCCCCCGTCCTCCTCCACCACCATCCTCATCACCCTCACCGCCCCAGTATGCTATTTATAGCTTCACAATGGCTATTTACACATGCCAGCCGCAGTAAACCCAATCACCTTATGACGGCGGGCCCAGAATGTGAAGCTCCAACCTGATCTAGTGGCGATAGCGGCCCACGCCCTGATTACATCAACCGGTCACAACAAAGATGGCGTCTTCAAGTACATCCGGGAAACGCTCGAGTGACGGTCATGCGCACTTCCCGGTCGCCGACCCGGTATGCGCCTGCGCAGAGTTCTTGTCCACCGGCCTCTTTCACCTTCCCCCGTCTTTGATTGTGTCATAGAATAGATCCGCCCCCTCAAAATTTAGTTTCTTCCGACCATTCTATTAGAAGATTTCAGACGCAAAATCCCATTAACGCCAATCCAAATATGTCATTGTTAATTCTCGATGTCGGCATGACGTCACAACCCCGGAAACTAGCCCGGGAAGGGTAAAATACTGCAGTGTTGTGTGGTGCAGCAATGTTATGTCTATGCGAAGCATTTATTTTTGTAAAATAAATTTAAACGCTTTCATTGGATCGATTAAAAATATCTTAATGCGCGATTGAAGAGGAAGATCTGAAGTATTTAATGTAACCTAAGAGCAATTTACCTCCCATTTCCTTTCTCCTCTCACCTCCCAACTGCCACCTCCCAACTCCCCTCCTCACCTCCCATCTCCCTCCTCCTCTCACCTGCCACCTCCCAACTCCCCTCCTCACCTCCCATCCCCCTCCTCCTCTCACTTCCCACCTCACAACTCCCCTCCTCACCTCCCATCCCCCTCCTCCTCTCACCTCACAACTCCCCTCCACACCTCCCACCTCCCTCCTCCTCTCACCTCCCAACTCCCAACTCACATCCTCACCTCCCATCTCCCTCCTCTCACCTCACACCTCCCAACTTCCCTCCTCACCTCCCGTCTCCCTCCTCCTCTCACCTCCCAGCTCCCACTCCCAACCCCCTCCTCACTCCCATCTCCCTCCTCCTCTCACCTCCCCCTCCCACCTCCCCTCTCCCCTCTCCTCACCTCCCACCCCCCTCCTCCTCCCTCCCACCCTCCCCTCCCCTCCTCTCCTCACCTCCCATCTCCCCTCCTCCTCCACCCCCACTCCCTCCCCCTCCACTCCCCCTCCCTCCTCCCCCCCCTCACCTCCCACCCCTCCCCTCCCACTCCCTCCCTCTCTCTCCCCTCCCCTCCCCTCCACCTCCCACTCCCTCCCTCTCCCCCTCCCCCCCTCCCCCCCCACCCCCCCACCTCCCCCTCCCCCCCTCCTCCCCCCTCCCCCCTCCCCTCCCCTCCTCCCTCCCTCCCTCCTCCCCTCCCCCCCTCCCCCCCTCACCCCCTCCCTCCCTCCCCCTCCTCCCTCCACCCCCCACCTCCCCCCTCCCCCCCCTCACCTCCCCCCTCCCCCTCTCCCTCCCTCCCACCTCCCCCTCCCCACCCCCCTCCTCCCTCCCCTCCCCTCCCCCCTCCCTCCCACCTCCCCCCTCCCTCCCCACCCCTCCCCCTCCCCCCCTCTCCTCCCCCCCCCACCTCCCCCCCCACCTCCCCCCTCCCCTCCCCTCCCTCCCTCCCCTCCTCCCCTCCCCCCCCCCCCTCCACCCCCTCCCCCCCCCTCCCCCCACCCCCACCCCCCCCCTCCCCCTCCCTCCTCCCCCCACCTCCCCCCTCCCCCCTCCCTCCTCCCCTCCCCCTCCCCCCTCCCCCTCTCCCTCCCACCCCCCCTCCCCCTCCCCTCCCCCTCCCCCTCCCCCTCCCCCCTCCACCTCCCCCCTCCCCCCCCCTCCCCCTCCCCCTCCCCCCCTCCCCTCCCCTCCTCCCCCCCTCCCCCTCCCCCCTCCCCTCCCCACCCCCCTCCCCTCCCCCTCCCCTCCCCTCCTCCCCTCCCCACCTCCCCTCCCCCCACCTCCCACCTCCCCTCCCCCCCTCCCCCCTCCCCTCCCCTCCCCCTCCCCCCCTCCCCTCCCCTCCCCCTCCCCTCCCACCTCCCACCTCCCCCCTTCCCCCCCCCCCCCCTCCCCCTCGCCCTCCCACCTCCCCCCTCCCCTCCCCCTCCCCCCTCCCCCTCCCTCCCCCTCTCCCCCTCCCACCTCCCCCTCCCCCTCCCCACTCCCCCTCCCCCTCCCCTCTCCCCTCTCCCTCTCCCCCCCCCCTCTCCCCCTCCCTCTCCCTCCCCCTCCCACCCCCCTCCTCCCCTCCCTCCCCCTCCTCCTCTCACCTCCCCCTCCCACCTCCCCTCCCCCCCCCTCCCCCTCTCCCTCCCCCCCCTCCCCCTCCCCCACCCCCCCTCTCCCCCTCCCCCCTCCCCCCCCCCTCCCCTCCCCCCCCACCTCCCCCTCCTCCCCTCCCCCTCCCCCTCCCCTCCCCCCTCCCCCCCTCCCCCCCCCCCTCCCTCCACCCCCCCTCCCCCTCCCTCCCCTCCCCTCCCTCCCCCCCCCTCCCACCCCCCCTCCCCCCTCCCTCCCCCCCTCCCCTCCCCCCTCCCCCCCCCCCCCCTCCCCCCCTCCCTCCCCTCCTCCTCCCCCCCTCCCACCTCCCCCCTCCCCTCCCCCTCCACCTCCCATCCTCCCTCCTCCCCTCCACCTCCCCCTCCCCCTCCCCCCTCCCCCTCCCTCCCCCCCCCTCCCCTCCTCCCCTCCTCCCCCCCTCCCCCCTCCCCCCACCTCCCCTCCCCACCTCCCCCCTCCCCCCCCCTCCCCCCTCCCCCTCCCCCTCCCCCCACCTCCCCCTCCCACCTCCCCTCCTCCCCTCCCCCTCCCCCTCCCCCCTCCCCCTCCCCTCCTCCCTCCCTCCCCTCTCCTCCTCACCTCCCCCTCCCACCTCCCCCCCTCCACCTCCCCTCTCCCTCCCCCCCCTCCCCCTCCCTCCCCCCCTCCCCCCCCTCTCCCCTCCTCCCCCCTCCCCCCTCCCACCACCCCTCCTCCCTCCCACCTCCCTCCCCTCCCCCCTCCCACCTCCCACCCCCCCTCCTCACCTCCCCTCCCCTCCCCCTCACCTCCCCACCTCCCATCCCCCTCCTCACCCCCTCCCCCTCCTCCCCTCCACCTCCCACCCCCACCCCCCCTCCTCACCTCCCCCCCCCTCCCCCTCCCCCTCCCCCCCACTTCCCCCCTCCTCCCTCTCCCTCCCCTCCCACCTCCCCCCCCCACCTCCCCCCTCCCCTCCCTCTCCCTCCCCCCTCCCCCTCCCTCCCCTCCCCCCTCCCACCTCCCCTCCTCTCCCCTCCCCCTCCCCCCCCTCCCACCTCCCCTCTCCCTCCTCCCTCCCCTCCCCCTCCCTCCCCTCCCACCCCCTCTCCCTCCCCTCCCCCTCCCACCTCCCCCCTCCCCTCCCACCTCCCTCCCCCTCTCTCCTCTCACCTCCCACCTCCCCACTCCCCCTCCCCTCCCTCCCCTCCTCCTCCACCTCCCCCTCCCCCCCCCCTCCCCTCCCTCCCCCCTCCCCCCCCTCCCCCTCCCCTCCCTCCCTCCCCCCTCCCCTCTCCCCTCCCCTCCCCCCCCCACCCCCCCCCTCCCACCTCCCCTCCTCCCCCTCCCTCCTCCCCCTCCACCCCCCTCCCCACCTCCCTCCTCCCCTCCCTCTCCCTCCCTCCCATCCCCTCCCCACTCCCCTCCCCCCTCCTCCCCCTCCCACCTCCCCACCTCCCCCTCCTCACCTCCCGTCTCCCTTCTCCTCTCACCTCCCACCTCCCAATTCCCCTCCTCAGCTCCCATCTCCCTCCACCTCCCACCTCCCCTCCTCACCTCCCATCTCCCTCCTCCCTCCCTCTCACCTCCCCTCACCTCCTCCTCCCCTCACCCTCCTCCCTCCCTCCCACCTCCCACCTCCCTCCCACCTCCCATCTCCCTCCTCCTCTCACCTCCCACCTCCCAACTCACCTCCTCACCTCCCATCTCCCTCCTCCTCTCACCTCCCACCTCCCAACTCACCTCCTCACCTCCCATCTCCCTCCTCCTCTCACCTCCCACCTCCCAACACCCCTCCTCACCTCCCATCTCCCTCCTCCTCTCACCTCCCACCTCCCAACTCCCCTCCTCACCTCCCGTCTCCCTCCTCCTCTCATCCCCCACCTCCCAACTCCCCTCCTCACCTCCTCTCTCACCTCCCACCCACACGTCCCTTCACCCTCCCACCTCCTCACCTACATCCTCCACCTGCCTCTCTTCCTTGTCTAGAAACCACCACCCTCTTCCCCTCTTCTCCCACAACCACCCACTCCTCCACCTCACTGTATATGTATTCATATACATATGGGTCACTCTCCTGAAAATTGCTCAGCATGGGATGGGATTTTAAAACATCAATAAAAAACGTCCTACTTATTTTTTTCCTTATACTTTTCATATTCATGTTCAGATTTGATGTAAGAAATAAGGGAAATAAAATAAACTGTCTGTAAATTTGGTCTTATTAGTCATGAAGTGTTTTTGTAAAAAAAAAAAACATTTTACATTCAGCCATTTGTGATATGACATATGGGACATGGTTGGATCCTTACTAACACCTTGTATTGCAGTGATATATCAAACAAAACAGTTCACAAATCAAAAGGAAGTATTTATTAACATGTATGCATGCTTAAATTTAAAAAAAAAATGTGTGTCTTCATAAATAACATTAGAAATTTGTCTGGATGCAACACAAATATTGTCCACTAATTATTCAGTGAATAAAGCATGGCTGGGAATTACCTAAAAAAAAAATCAATATATGCACTACATATTTCTGTATATTATGCCATAATTAATATGCTTCTCAGTATGAAATTATTTAATTCTGCTTAGATTTTTATTAAGCAGATTGTGTGGTGTCCTAAACATTTGTTGCATCTGAGCAACACATGTTATCCTGCCATATGAGATAGCTTAATCATGAACTACACCTTTATTTTTTATTTCATTAATTTATATCTTACATAGATGTAAAGGGGAGATTTCCAGCTTTCATTTGCACCCCAAAAATGTTAAAAATTCAAATATTAGATTTTACCTCTCCATGTGACACTTCTGGCAAGTTTTCAGGAGAGTGACCCATATACATTATTTGTATATACATTAATATCCCGGATGCAGTGGCCAGATCGGTAGAACACAGGCTTCTCGTGCGGAAGATCGGGAGTTCGATTCCCGGTCGAATCAAGCCAATAACTTTCACAAATAATATTGATTGCCTCATAGCCAGGCGCTCGGCATTATTTGAATATGGCAAGGACTGGTTAGCTCAGTGTCAGGCTAATGTGACTGAGTGGGATATCAGGTCACGGTGCCAGTGGCCTGGTCTCCAAGTGGCGAAGCACTATAAAGTCGACAAGAGTGCACACTATCACAAGTTGGTACCATCTTGACATGACCTTAGATGTTGCAAGGACGTAAAACTGCAGCAAACAAACTATTTTAGCCAACATGGGAATGCTACTATGCTAGTGATTAGACAAACCAGCCCCCCCCCCCTAAAACTGGCGTTAGCGAATTATCATACAACTTAATTGGATGGTTGTTTGTTGGAGGTTTACGTCCTGGTTACATCTAAGGTCATATCAGGACAGGTACCAACTTGTGATAGTGCGCACTCATGGTGAGTTTATAGTGCTGCCCCACTGGGAGACCAGGCTGCCAGCACCGTGGCCTGATATCCCACTTAATCACATTATCCTGACACTAATCCAAACTTATCCCGATAATGCCGGTCGCTTGGCTAAGGAGGGACAAGCATAATTTTGTAAGCCATTGGTTTGACTCGACCAGGGTCTGGGCCCGTGGGTTCGAATCCCATGATCTACCAACATCGGAGACGAACGCTCAACACATTCGCCCATCCCGTCTGGTCCACACCACTTAAGTGTCACATTCACGACTCGGCGAGTACCAATCAAACCCTTCCCTAATTAAATCATAGCCCGACGTTATGTCCCGCTGTCGACTTCCGGTTGCGCAGTAGCCGTGCATGCTTTTACTACCGGAAGTGGTGGGAGACACCAGCACACGGCCGGATGGACGCCCATGACCATCGGTCCTTGAGAGGGTCCTCTTGGCTCTCTCGGCTCTCTGCACGACACACGAGATCTCGCGAGAATTATCAATGTGGCGGCCTGATGGTGAGGGTGCTGCCACATAGCGGTCATTGGTGAATGGCTGGCTGGCTTCATTCCTGACTTGTGGCAGAGGAGTCGCCATGGAAACGGCTGAGGCTGCAGCTAGCAACGCACTATCGTGCCTCTCTCCCTCTTTCTTTCTCTGCCTCCCTTTCTGCCTCTTTCTGCTACCCTCCCTCACTCCCTCTTTCTCCCTCTCTCAGCCTCTCATTCTCTGCCTCCTTCTCTTTGCTCTCTCTCTGCCTCTCTCTCCCTGCCTCTATATCATTTCACTCCTGACTTGTGCCAGCTGTGTCGCCATGGAAACTGCTGAGGCTGCAGCTAACAACGGACGAGCGTGCCTCTCTCTCTCCCTCTTTCTCTCGCTGCCTCTCTCTGCTTCTCTTTGCCTCTCTTTGCTTCTCTCTGCCTCTCTCCTTGCCTCTTTCTCTGCCTCTCTCTCTGCTTCTCTCTCCCTCTCTCGGCCTCTCTCACTGCCTCTCTCACTGTCCCTCTCTCTGCCTCTCTCTCTCCCTCCCTCTCTCCCCTCTCTCTCCCTCTCTCTCCTCCCTCTTTCTCACTCACTCTCCGTCTCTCCCCCTCACTGCCTCTCTCTCCCTCTGTCACTGCCTCTTTCTCTCCCTCTCTCTTTTCCTATCCCCCCTCTCTCTGCCTTTCTTCCCCGCCCCCCTCCCTGTACCTCTGTCTCCCTCTCTCTTTCTCTCGCTGCCTCTCTCTGCTTCTCTTTGCCTCTCTCTGCTTCCCTCTGCCTCTCTCCTTGCCTCTTTCTCTCCCTCTCTCTCTCCTTCTCTCTCCCTATCTCACTGGCTCTCTCACTGTCTCTCTCTGTGCCTCTCTCCCTCTCTCTCTCCCTCCCGTCTCCCTCTCTCTTTCCCTCTCTCTCTCCCTCTCTCTCCTCCCTCTCTCGCTCTCTCTCTCCCTCTCTCCCTCTCACTGCCTCTCTCTGTCACTGCCTCTTTCTATCTCTCTCTTCCTCTTTCTCCCTCTCTCTGCACCTATCTCTATCCCCCCTCTCTCTGCCTCTCTTCCCCTCCCCCCCTCCCGGTCCCTCTGTCTCCCTCTCTCTTCTTCTCTCGCCCTATCTCTGCACCTCTCTACCCCGTCTCTCTGCTCGGACCCTGCATGCCAATGTGTCTGGTTTTCACAATGGTTTTCACTGTGACTGGTGACCGTGACTGGTGTGGGAAAATCTGGATACCTTCCTATCGGGTGACTGACGCTAAACCCATCCATGCGTGTCAGTGGTGTGTGGTTGAGTTAGGTAGTCCTCGCACCCTGTCAGAGCTTAAAGTTGGATGGTCCGATGGCATTTGAATTTGTTAGTTATATTTGAGATAAATAGCTCAGGTTGACCATTATATACTAATATTCATTAGTCCCGGGTAACTTTGATGAAAAATCGCTAGTTTTGGAGCAATTTGAGCAGAAAGAACCCAAAATAATTTTGACAAGCTTGCCAAAAGTCCTGTGGCTATGACCCAGATGGTCATCTTGCGGTGACCATGCAATGTGAGATGACCTACTAATCCTGGAACCTGACAGGGCTGTAGGTAGGTATTTCTGTTTGGGGTGTGAACATTCGGGGAACGGATTGGTGCCATAGGCCTGTGGCACTAGGGTTTTTAACAAAATATTATTTTGTAGAAAGGTTAAGCTTATTTATATCTATCGAATTGATCAAGTAGTATTGAATATCCAACATCACATATACATTGGTATATGATTCACATCATCCCAATGGCAGACATTTTAAAACATCAAACTATGCAACCACCCACCAAACTGCACGTCCTATGATTCAGCCGGGCCTGAGCATTAATGGTTTGACGGGATCCGCCACAATTGTGCAGGTTTCTGGCTTTAATGCTATGATTGCATCAGCCGTTCTGGTTGTACCTATGTGTTATCATTTGGACGGGATTCATCGCAAATGTACAGTTCCACAGCGTTCGCGTCAGAGGACAGCCTAGGGTTGTAGCACCTTATCAGTTTCTACACTCATCTATGATGAACTGCACGCTTTGCGATCCTGAGCTGTTCACCGCTGCCATCATAGCGTTAAGCCCAGAACCTGGCGCATTTGTGATGGATCCCGTCCAAACGATAACGCATAGGCACAACCAGAATGGCTGTTGCCATCATAGCATTAAAACCGGAAACCTGTGTATTTGTGGCGGATCCCATCAAACTATTAATGATCAAGCCTGCCTGATGTGGCCAGCATGGAATGGCTGCTGCATTAGCTAATACAACAGCTCTGAAAGTCTAAAACTTTCAAATGCACATATCTCACTCCATATGGTTCACTCCCTTTTACATTCAATAACAAAAAAACATTTTCCTTTCATATACAGTGTAATTGACAAATTTCAAATGGATGCGCGCAAAACACATGCGTGCACATCCTCACATACATTCAGACTGGATATGCGTACTGCTTGCATTTCTCACATACATATTATTTCTCTGTTATTATTTATTATTATGTCATCCATATGTCTCATCCTCCCTCATACAATACATAGTCCCGATGGCAGATGCAATTTTAATTGACAAATGTAAAAATGTAAAAATTTAAATTACACAAATTGATTAATTATATTTATAGAATTGACAACAGCATTGAATATCCAACATGGAGGGAGGGCCAACATCCACCTCATTTCCCCTTCCCCTCTATGGCCCTGCACAATGGCCTACTTGGTTGGGGGAGGCTAATGAGGTCATGAGATTGACCTAATTGGTTAATGGCCTCCCTGTATGATGGGTGTTTCAAAGTGAGTGTCCAAAGGGGTGAGGTTATAAACTCACTGGTTATTCTCTATATGCTGTCCCAAATCATTAGCTAATGCACCAGTATCTAAGTTGGATATATAGGATCAAATGTAAGTAGTTGTTTTAATTTTGACAAAATTATATTTCATCGGACCATGCAACTTTAACCTAAGCCACCCAAACCGCCACGCACACCCACCCACACCTTATAACACCAACCACACCCACATTGACACCAACATCAACACCGACACTGACACTCAGATCCAGATTGACACCCACATCAACACCCACACCCACACCCACATTCACATCGACACATTACACCCCACACCCCCACCCCACGGACACCCAAACCCACATCCACACACCCGTCGACACCCTCACCCTCACACACCCCACCCACACTCACACCCACGTGTACACCCGCACGCATACCCACCCGCACACACCCATACGAACATGCCCCCCACACCACACACATACACCCACACACACCCACCCATCCCCACCCCACCCACCTCCACCCACCCCCACTCCCACCCACCCACACCTCTGCACCCCTACCCCCACCCCCACCACACACTCCACCACACCACACACCCCATCCCCACATCCACCCCTCACACTCTACACCTCCTGCCCCACACACCCACACATAGCCACCCCCCCTCCCCACACACACACCATCCTAATGGCCTACACCGGGGCACAGACAAAGGGCATGCACCCGGCCGACTACGTCACCATGACAACAGAGGCTGGAGGCCGGTGTCGGACGTTCAAAACACTACCCAGTCGAAAACACTACGGTATTGTTTTCAACCTAAGTTCAAAACACTACTGTTAAGTTCAAAACACTACCCCTACATGAGTAAAAAAGACTACCCAGGTTCAAAACATTATCGTAACACGGGAGTGGGGGCTGTAAGAGTACAAAATGTTACCTACTGGTACATATTGGTATGCACATACTATTTGGTTTGGTTATTGGGAGTTTTACATCCTGGGAACATCTAAGGTCACACATACTAGTAGTATATGCTGATAGCACTGCGGCGTCTGCACCACGTATTAGTATAAGCTGATGGTGCTGCGGCAACTGTGCCATATATTAGACTACGCTGATGGTGCTGCGGTGTTTGGTTGTTTGTTGTTGTTTTACATCCTAGCATGGTATGCAGGTATTGCAGGTATAGGTATAGCAATACCTCAGGGAGTTTGACGCCCCTGCCTTGCAGAGTTGTAAACCACTGCCTTGTGGTACAGGTTCTTGACAGAACGGAAGGCTAAGGGAGCAAACCCTAAACAGAAAACCATGTCACTGTGGCAGCATTAAGGGCGGTTGATGTATGGAACTCCCAACATCTCCCGACCATCCACTGCAGGGACAAATAGTTTTGCGCCTGTCTTGACATGTTCTTGCCGGTGTGAAACCTCTATTTGCTCCCCGAGAGAGTGCCACTGGTAACTTGCAAAAGCCAGCAGCACTTCAACACTTTTGCAGGCAGCTTTCATGAAATGTTGACAAATAAGGAAATACTCGAACGGACGGGGCTGCCCTCTATGGAAGATCTTCTGATCAAAAAGAATCTCTGGTGGACTGGACACCTCATGAGGATCTCATCAGACAGGCTACCAAAGCAGATCCTCTATTCTCAACTGTCTTCTGGTTACAGAAAGAGAGGGCGCCCTCGTCTCCAGTTCAAGGATACCATCAAGAGAAACCTGAAGCTGAGAGACATTAAGACCGACTCATGGACGCAACTCTCACAGCAGAGAGCTAAATGGAGAGCGGCAGTCAAGTAATGAAAGCAGTCTTTGTCGTATCGCGACCGACAGCATGATCATGATCATCACATCCTAGCATCACCTATGTCATCTCAGAACGGGTACGGACTTGTGACAGTGCACACTCATGGCAACTTTATAGTGCTGCCCCACTGGGAGACCAGGCTGCCAGCACCATGAGAGTAATGTTTTGAACTTAAAGGGAGTATTTTGAACTTAAGGATAGTATTTTGAGCCTGGGAACGATAGTCTTTTGAACCTACGTTTAACTAAGTTGAAGAAAACACTACCGCAGTGTTTTGAACCTAGGTTGAAAACACTACCATAGTGTTGTTGTGGGTTAGTGTTTTGAACTTACTACACCGGCACCAGGGCACGACACCAGGGGAGGGGGGCGAATGGAAGCAGAAGATAGGCCATCTTTGAACCCGCCAGGTGGCTCTGCTTTTCATTTGACAGGAAGTCGCCGCCCCGCCATGAACTACCCGCACATGACACGTGCGCAAACTGATCCATCCACTTCCGGTGTGATGCTGTCGGCGTTAGGGGTGGGGGGATGCGGGGATGCGGTGGGGTAGGAGTGGGTTGGTGGGTGAGGTGGGTGGGGGGTGGTTCCCTTTGAACAATCTGGACGACTGGTTGTTGCCGGGTACCAGTGACGGACGTGGTGGGCGGCGGAAGTAGTGACGTCACACGGGGGTTTGGGGTGTGGATAGGGCTGGGGGTGTGGGTGGGTGGTGATGGGGCGATTGGGTAAGCTGGTGCGCAGGTTAGTCTTTATGCTTCTTTTTGTTTATCACATTTTTAAATTTTGTTACTAAATGTATTTTATTCAGCGAATAATGTCTTTTGTCAGTGCCAGAGCACTGGTCTTCCGGCCGTTCATTACAATTTGTTGGTACATAAATGACAATATCAGTTGCAATAATAACCACATGAAAATGCTGTTCGATAATAGAAGCATAATATAAATTGACTATTAGTTCTAATAGTAACTGCATACAATTCCAGTTCAACATATGTATTATGCACTTGGTGAGCATGCATCACATGGTATTGCATGATTCTAGAATTGTCTTTAAACACTTCTTTATTCCTTTGCTTTCTCTCTTCTTTTTTCAAAAAGATATGACATATATTCAATACACATATATATATATATATTATATTGTAAATATGCAAATCAGTGGATCCAATCACCAATACCAAAGGCGAGAAACCTGCCCATTTTTGAATCCCATCACAAGTGTTCTGTATTGTGTGGCCTGATGATGGGATCGGAAGTCTGAGATTGCAGTGGGGACTTACATCAGTCAGGTTTTATGTCAATTTAAAGGAACATGTTAGGTAATAGGTTTTGAAAGAAGGAGTAGTAGGGGTCAGGTAGGGTTGGGAAGGGGATCAGCGTGCAGGGCCGTGTATTGCATTTGAGAACATATATACATATATGTATGTACAAGCGTCAGGTCAAGGATGGCCTTTAGAATTCCTATAACTGTGTAGGGATCTGACAGGCCTGTTGTATTTTCATTAAGTTTTAAATTCAAGGAGACTTGTCCTGACTGGAAGTTTATTCCAGTGGCTTCCACAGGGATGGATGGAGCCTGGTTGACAACCAGGTGAGAATGCAGACCAAATACCAGACATTACCTTAAAGCCGTATAATCCGATGAAAACATCAATTTTTCAAAACCAAAACAGTGATCTAGAGTTGATTGACCATATGTGACTTAGATACTGGGGCACCTCTCAAATTTGTACATATATAATGGAATACCGAGTCAATTTAAGAGAACCTCTTAGTGCAGAAGCCAATGGTGTCCTTGCGAAAATTAATTTGGCAAGTTTGCAAGTTTGTACTTCAAATATCTCAAAAGTTAGGTATTTAAAAGTAAAGTTACTTCAATTTAAAGTAAGGTAGTCTATGCATATGATGATCAGCCTATTATATTTATCTCAGAAAATGACAAAAACTCAAAACCATCGGATTATGCAAATTTAAAGCTGCAAATGCACTACACAGCCCTGCACGCTGATCCCCTTCCCGCCCCTACCCCACCCCTACTACACCTTCTTTCAAAACCTATTACCTAACATTTTCCTTTAAATTGACATAAAACCTGTCTGATGTAAGTCCCCACTGCAATCTCAGACCTCGATCCCATCATTAGGCCACACAGAACGGAACACTTGTGATGGGATTAAAAAAATGGGTAGGTTTCCGCATTTGGTATTGGTGATTGGATCCACTGATTTGCATATTTACAATATAATATATATATATGTGTATTGGAGATATGTTATATCTTTTTGAAAAAAGAAGAGAGAAAGCAAAGGAAGAAAGAAGTGTTTAAAGTCAATTCTAGAGTCATCTTGTACATTTATTGATGCATGCTCACCAAGTGCATAATACATATGTTGAACTGGAATTGCATGCAGTTACTATTACAACAAATAGTCAATTTATATTATGCTACTATTATCGAACAGGTTTTTCATGTGGTTATTATTGCAACTGATATTGTCATTTATGTACCAACAAATTGTAATGAACGGCCGGAAGACCAGCGCTCTGGCGCTGACAAAAGACATTATTCGCTGAATAAAATACATTTAGTACAACAAAATAATTTGATGACTTTGAGTTTCAGTCCACTTTAATTTTTAAAGATGAACACTTCAGGTTACTCATTATTACCTATGTTAAGTTAGTGAGATTTAAAAAAGGTAAATTCATTTTATTCAACCAGTGGGGATGACCGAATGAGTTGAGCGTCCGTCTCTCCTATTGGTAGATCATGGGATTCGAAGCGACGGGTATGAACCCTGGTCAAGTCAATGACTTAAAAATTGATACTTGTAGCTTCCTGGCCAGGCACTCGGCATTATTAGGATAGATAGGGAAAGGACTAGTTGGCTCAGTGTCAGGATAATGTGACTGAGTGCGATATCCGGTCATGGTGTTATCAGCCTGGTCTCCCAGTGGGGCAGCACGATAAAGTTTCCATGAGTGCACACTCTCACAAGTCAGCACCCGTCCTAATATGACCTTGGATGTTGCCAGGACGTAAAACTCCAACAACTAACCAGCCAACCATCCACTGACAACATAGGGGTGGGTTGGTAGTAGCATTAGCCTATTTCCAATTCCCAGAGTTTCCAAAGGAGATGCCTAGCCATGTAATCTCGTCTATGCGTTAAGTCATTGTCACACCTCACCGGACTGAGTACCGGAGACCACCGGACAAAGAATTTTCTAGTCCGGTGTTGTCCGGTGAAGAAATCTATCGAAATGTACCGAAATGGAGCGTAAAATTGTGTTAATTGCCGCTGGACAACCGGTTAAGTACCGTACATGTACCATACATGTACCGGACGAGAACCGGATGAGAACCGGACACATAAAGGATGGGTACCGGACATGTACCGGACAAAACGGACAAACCGGACACCAACGGATGGGTACCGGACATGTATGGATGGGTACCGGATGTGTACCGGACATGTACCGGACAAACCGGACACCAACCAGACACCTCAGACTGGCGGTGTCCGGTAGAAGTTTTGTGCATGTTCAAAACTTGTACCGGACACCGCCGGACACCACCGGATGGTTACCGGATGGTACCCGAACATCGCCGTACACAACAGGACAGTGTCCGGTTCTCGTCTGTTTCCCCCAATCCGTTGAGGTGTGACAGGGCCTTTAGGGTTAGTGGGGCTTAGAGATGATTGTAATAATCAAAACAATTTCATTTTCATGATGATGTCGGCACCTGATGGCATTGCTACTTACTACCTTGTCTAATTCAGAACTTGCAGTCGCCCAATATCCGAGATGTGATTGGGGTGGTTATTAAGTCTGAATGTAAAGGGTGTCATCAATACAATAGTCGGATTCATTTAGGTGTCATAACTAGTCAGAGACCAGACGGGATGGCCGAATGAGTTAGAGCCTCCATCTCCTGTGTTCGTAGACCATGGGATCGTGGGTTCGAACCCTGGTCGAATCAAACCAATGACTTAAAAATTGATACTTGTCACTTCCTAGCCAGGCGCTTGGCATTATTAGGATAGGGCAAGGGGCCGGTTGGCTCAGTGTCAGGATAATGTGACTGAATGGGATATCAGGTCATGGTGCTGGTGGCCTGGTATCCCAGTGGGGAAGCACTATAAAGTACCATGAGTGCAAACTGTCACAAGTCAGTACCCATCCTGATATGACCTTAGATGTTTCTAGGATATAAAGCAACAACACACAAACAAAGCTACTAATGCCGAGCACCAGGCTAGGTAGCAACAAGTATGGCCTGGTATCCCAGCGGGGCAGCACTATAAAGTCGCCATGCGTGCGCACTGTGACAAATCGATACCCGTCCTGACATGACCTTAGATGTTGCTAGGACGTAAAACAACAAACAAACAACATAAATAGTCAGATTCACTATCAACAACAGTATTGAAAGGCGGAGGAACATCAATCTGTATCACCGAGCAGTGAAAGGCACGGCTTTACTTGTTTTTCCACCAATTTCTTTATTTCTTTGAGATCTCCAATATGTATCTCACCAGGTCTGTGACATAAATGCGTGCATATATTATACATAAATATGAAGAGTTCAGGCGCAAAAACGACATAAACGCCAATCCAAAAATGTAGATAAACATTGGAATCAAACCTTCAAAAAGTTAATTTTGTTATATTCCTACTCAGTTGTTCATTGCTCCATAACTATGTGATCATATTAAAAGGGGAATAATTAATGAGCTTTAACATTATTTTCAGGTACAAATATTTTATTTAAACTAGATTTTTAGAGGGATATTTACGTGGTTTTGCGCCTGAACTCTTCATATATATATATATATATATATATATATATACACATATACATATATAAACATATATATGCATATGTACACACTTATACACATATCCACATGTGTGCATGTGCATGTGTATGTATATGTGTGCATATGTGTATATATATATGTGCATATGTGTATATATGTGGATATATGTATGTACATGTTTATATATGTGGATATGTGTATATATGTGTGTATGTGTATATATATGTATATATGTGTGTATATGTGAATATATATGTGTATAAATCGGTATATGTGTGCATATGTGTATACATGCGTGCACTTGTGTGCATATGTGTATTTTGTGTAGGCCCCTATATATGTGCATATATCATGTGCATTATGTGTATATATATATGTGTGTATATGTAGATATTTATGTATGTGTGCATATATATAGTTCACGACCAATAGCTGATGATACAAATCCATGTGCTCTAGAGGCGCCGTTAAATAAAACAAACCTTCCCTTTTGTGTGTGTATACATGTGTATATATGTGTATACATGTGTATACATGTGTATATATGTGTATATATGTGTATATATGTGTATATATGTGTATATAAGCATATACATGTGCATATATGTGTATCCATATACATATATGCACAAGATGGCCCAGGACCGGGATAACTGGATAGCCCTTGTTCATGGCCTATGCCCAAAGTTGGGCGGTAGGCGTAAGTAAGTAAAAAATATACATCTATGTATACATATTTATATATATAAGTTTATATAGATGCTTATATCAAAGATATCATTCTTGATAAATTGGAAAAAAAGTGGGTTGAATAAAACTAGATGAGGCAGCACACTCCTGCCTCCTCGAAAAGGCTAGAAGCATTTCCTGTTAGTGAAACACACCATGCATGCTGTTTGCATCGTACACTAGTTGGCGTAAGGCGATGATATAAAACCCCAACAAACCAACCTCTTATCCCGATATAGATAGATAGACAGATATCAGAGGCCATGGCAACATTGGTTCCAGACTGACTGACGTTTTTGCTGAGTTTCCCCGGCCCGTCTTTGAGATGCGAGTGTCGGAGGCATCTGCAACGGTTTCTTTGATATGTCATTTGGTGGAAATTGGCGGCTGCTTTTCTACCGGTGTATCTGTAATCACCCACGGTTGTGGATTGGGCCGGTACGCTGCCTGCAGATCGGGACCCGGATGCTTGTCTCGCTACATCAAGGATGGGATCCGCCAGGGGGCGCGTGGAAGGTGACGGGGTGTGTGGGCGGGGGGAGGGGACGTGGGGAGAGTGGGGGAGGAGAGGTGGTGGATGGGTGGATGGGTGGCGGGGAGGGGGGGGGGAGGAGGAGGGAGGAGGGGAGGGAGGAGGGAGGAGGGAGGAAGGAGGAGGGAGAAGGGAGGAGGGAGGAAGGAGGAGGGAGGAGGGAGGAGGGAGGAGAGAGGGAGGAGGAGAGGGAGGAGGGGGGAGGAGGGAGGAGGGAGGTGGGGGAGGGGGGGGAGGGAGGAGGGAGGAGGGAGGAGGGAGGAGGGAGGATGGAGGAGGGAGGAGGGGAGGTGGTGGTGGATGTGTGGTGGGGAGGGGGGAGGAGGAGGGAGGAGGGGAGGAGGGAGGAGGGAGGAGGGAGGAGGGAGGAGGGAGGAGGGAGGAGGGAGGAGGGAGGAGGGAGGAGGGAGGAGGGAGGAGGGAGGAGGGAGGAGGGAGGAGGGAGGAGGGAGGAGGGGAGGAGGGAGGAGGGGGGTGGGTGGGTGGTGGGGAGGGGGGAGGGGGGGGGAGGGGGGAGGGGAGGGGGGGGGAGGGGGGGGGTGGAGTGTGTGGCGGGGTGGAGGGGGGGGGGAGGTGGGTGGTGGGGAGGGGGTGGGGGGTGGGGGGGGGGGGTGGATGTGTGGCGGGGTGGGGGGGGGGGAGGTGGTGGGGTGTGTGGGGGGTGGAGGAGGGGGGGGTGGATGTGTGGCGGGGTGGGGGAGGGGGGGAGGGTAGTGGATGTGTGGCAGGGTGGGGGGAGGTGGATGTGTGGCAGGGGGGGGAGGGGGGGAGGTGTGGTGTGTGGCAGGGTGGGGGGGGGGGGGGGTGTGGGAGGGTGGGGAGGGGGGGGTGGTGGATGGTGGAGGGTGGGGGTAGGGGGAGGTGGATGTGTGGTGGGTGGGGGGGGGGGAGGTGGTGGAGTGGGAGGGTGGGGGGAGGGTGGGGGGGGTGGAGGTGGGGGGTAGGGGGGGGGGGTGGGGTGGGGATGTGTGGCAGGGTGGGGGGAGGGGGGAGGTGGTGGATGTGTGGCGGGGTAGGCGGGGGGGGGGAGCTGGTGGGTGTGTGGCAGGGTGGGGGGAGGGGGGGGGTGGGGATGTGTGGCGGGGTAGGCGGGGGAGTGGAGGTGGTGGGTGTGTGGCAGGGTGGGGGGAGGGGGGAGGTGGGGGATGTGTGGCAGGGTAGGCGGGGGGAGTGGAGGTGGTGGATGTGTGGCAGGGTGGGGGGAGGGTGGGGAGGTGGTGGATATGTGGTGGGGTAGGCGGGGGAGTGGGGGTGGTGGATGTGTGGCAGGGTGCGGGGGGGGGGGGAGGTGGGTGGATTTGTGGCGGGGTTTGGGTAGGGGGAGGTGGATGTGTGGCAGGGTTGGCGGGGAGCAGGGGAGGTGGGGATGTGTGTTGGGGTGGGGGTATGGGGGAGGTGGATGTGTGGCAGGGTGGGGGGGTGGGGGGAGGTGGATGTGTGGCAGGGTCAGGGTGGGGGTTGAGGTGGTGGATGTGTGGCAGGGTGGGCGGGGGAGGGAGGTGGATGTGTGGCAGGGTGGAGGGGAGGGGGGAGGTGGATGTGTGGGAGGGGGATGGTGGGGGCTTGGGGAGGTGAGGGGACGTTGGGGAAATGTGGAAGTGGGGGTTGGGGGTGGGGGATGGTGTAGAGGGGAGGTGCGGGAAGTAAGGAGGTGGGGGAGGTGGAGCTGGTGGGACGAGATGGGGGAAGGTGGAGGAGGTGCAGGTGGGGGTTGTGGGAGCAGTAAGGATAGGAGGGAAGTGGAATTTTGAATTTTGGAGGTAGGGCGGTGGGTGGTGAGATGGGAGGTGCAGATGTGGGGAGGTGGAGAGCTGGGGCAGGTGGTGGTAGCGATGTGAAGTGGGAGAGATGGGTGAGGTGGGAGATGTGCGGAGCAGTGTGTGAAGTGGGGAGCGGTGTGTGAGATGAGGAGAGGTAGACTGAGGTGGGGTGAGGTGTTTGAGGTGGGGTGAGGTGTGTGAGGTGGGAAGCAGTGTGTGATGTGAGGAGAGGTAGCGTGAGGTGGAATGTGATGTGTGAGGTGGGGAGTGGTGTGTGAGGTGAGGTGTGGTGTATGTGATGAGGAGAGTTGGGGTGAGGTGGGGAGTGGTGTGTGAGATGGGAAGCGGTGTGTGAGGTGAGGAGATGTAGGGCGAGGTGGAAAGTGATGTGTGAGGTGGGGAGCGGTGTGTGAAGTGGGGAGCGGTGTGTGAAGTGGGGAGCGGTGTGTGAAGTGGGGAGCGGTGTGTGAAGTGGGGAGCAGTGTGTGAATTGGGAAGTGGTGTGTGAGGTGGGGAGCGGTGTGTGAGGTGGGGAGAGGTAGGGTGAGGTGGAAAGGGATGTGTGAGGTGGGGAGCGGGGGATGAGGTGGGGAGCGGTGTGTGACATGAGGAGAGGTAGGGTGAGGTGGAAAGTGGTGTATGAGGTGGGGAGTGGTGTGTGAGGTGGGGAGTGGTGTGTGAGAAGGGAAGCAGTGTGTGCCATGAGGAGAGGTAGGGTGAGGTGGAAAGTGGTGTGGGAGTGGTGTGTGAGGTGGGGAGCGGTGTGGGAGGTGGGGAGCGGTGTGTGAGGTGGGGAGCCGTGTGTGAGGTGGGGAGCGGTGTGTGAGAGGGGAAGCGGTGTGTGACATGAGGAGAGGTAGGGTGCGGTGTGTGAGGTGAGGACAGTTGGGGTGAGGTGGGGAGCGGTGTGTCAGGTGAGGAGCGGTGTGTCAGCTGGGGAGAGGTGTGTGACGTGGGGAGAAGTGGCGTGCGGTGGGGAAAGGTGAGAGTGGGGAGGTGGGAAGGTGAACTGAGGTGTGTGACGTCGGTGAGGTGGTGTTGGAAGGAGGAGGAGGAGGAGGAGTGGGGGCAGGGGGTGTATGTGGGAGGTCACAGCGCCCCGGCCATGTAGCTGCACTGAAAGGCCTCACCTGCCGTCAGGTGCCATCAGTCACCCACTCAAGCTGCCAGCCACCCCTTTGTCTTCTTCTGCAGCACGTCACACTGACGTCACGCTGACGTCAGCGTGACGTCACAGTCACCAGGCATCCGCTATGACAACCTAATGCGTGCGCAGCCGGCCACAGACGGCGCCCACTGACGGCTAATTTGCATATCGACCTCTGGGACGCCACCCCTCGGCGGCGCCATTGTGAAACCCACAGCGCGCATGCGTAGTCAACTCTGGCTCCAATTTCCTCCATTCCCCGCTACATTCGCCTCCGAGGCAAAACGTTATTCATTCACTTTTCTTGTTGCATTGAGAGGCACTAGAGCCGGTCTAGGAGCCGACCCGAGTTACATGTTTATATATATAGATATATATATATATATATATATATATATATATATATGAGACTGTCGCAAAAGGTGCTAAGCAATATGGGACAAAACTTTGTCCATTGTAACGATCAACATACTATCTGCTTATGGATTTGCTCAGGATAAACTGACTTGTTTTTTACATGGTGTTTCATAATCCCAATAGAACATATATTGATTTGAAGCAAATGACCTTGTGTTTTCAGTGTAACCGCTTCTGTGCTGTTTTGTGTCAATTGTTGCAATGGACAAAACAAAAATGAGTGATCACCTTTTGAGACAGGCTCATACATATATGAATATATATATGTATATATATATGTGTATATAAAACTTCCCTACGAAAAACAAGGGTACCATCATATTGGATTGGTTCGGTTATTCAACTACGGGATGAGCGATAAATGCCCTACCTAATTGTCATGGGGGGGATGAAAATGGGAAATATTGCGCCTAGAGTGGGACTCGAACCCACATCTCTATGCATTCCGGGCCAGTGTGCTAACCATTACACCACCTAGGCTCCCTGATATAACCACACTACCCACGCCTACCTGTCTATGTGGTTACTTGCCTGAGAGGTCAGTGCAGACTACTAAACTATTGTCATGGGGGTGATGAAAACGGGAAATATTGTGCCTAGAGCGGGACTGGAACTCACATCTCTTTGCATTCCGGGCCAGTGTGCTAACCATTACACCACCTAGATTCCTGACAACACCACACTACCCACGCCTACCTGTCTATGTGGTTACTTGCCTGAGAGGTCAGTGCAGACTACTACACTCGTCCCCCTGGAATTGTAAGTCTTTTAATGCTTACAATTACATACATACCGGCAATGCACTAACACATACACACACAGGGTAGGTTCAACAACAATACAGCGCATAGCTTGTACAGGATCATGGTCACGGCAACCAGTGTCATGGGGGTGATGAAAATGGGAAATATTGTTCCTAGAGCGGGACTCGAACCCACATCTCTTTGCATCTCTGTATCTCTTTGCATTCTGGGCCAGTGTGCTAACCATTACACCACTTAGGCTCCCTGATATAACCACACTACCCACGCCTACCTGTCTATGTGGTTACTTGCCTGAGAGGTCAGTGCAGACTACTACACTTGTCCCCTGGAATTGTAAGTCTTTTAATGCTTACAATTACATACATACAAGCAATGCACTTACATAGACTACTACACTATTAAACATAAAAGCAAAAAAACTGACGGCAAGTGACAATTCAAAGTAGCGTGGGCGATGTTGAATGCCACAGGTTCCTGGCGAGCCACAGCAAACCAAACAGACAACAGCGATTGGTCAATAATACACCATCATTGAATCGCCTAATCATTAAATAAATAATTCTCCGAGCATTTGTTTATATATATAATAGATTATATAGAATATATATATATACAATAGAGTGTTAACATCAAGTAAGATATTAATACAAACAAGGAAGCGTATTCTTCAGTGTTATGTGTGGTCTACTCTAATGTATGGGGCAGAGACATGGACAATCTCTAAGAAAATGTACAAACGTTTAGCAGCATTTGAGATGTGGACTTATCGAAGGATGATGAAAATATCATGGACAAAGAAGATCACCAACAAAGAAGTTCTCAGAAAAATTAAAAATAAGAAAAGCTTGTTTTCCACTATACAGAAAAAGAAACTTATTTATTTTGGCCACATCATTCGTCAGAGTTCAATATACCGTACATTGTTGGAAGGGAAGGTGAATGGCAGCAGAGGGAGAGGGAGACCAAGAACATCATGTTTTACAAATATTTCACAGTGGACAGGCTTGAATTATTCACAGTCTATCAGAACAGCACAACATCGGGACAAGTGGAGAACCATTGCATCCAACCCTCGACTAGAGGATGGAACTATTGATTGATTGATTGATATATATATATATATATATATATATATAGGCCCTATATATACACATACAAATATATATATAGTTTTGAAAGTGAGCAGAGTGACAGTTGGCTCACGGCATATAGGAGGGCGGGGAGGAGAGAATGCCCATTCCGCAGTAAATAACATGGAAGTTTTAAGGTGGTCAGAGAGAAACATTAAGGGGCTGTCATTATTTATATCCACAAAACAAATTATATAGCACCTATATATATGTATATAAAACTTCCCTATGAATAAGAAGGACACCAGCAGATTGGATTGGTTTGGTTATTCGACTCTGGGATGAACGATAAATGCCCTATCTAATTAAACATAAAAGCAAAAAAACTGACGGCAACTGACACATCAAAGTAGCGTGGGCGATTTCGAACCGGAGACGAGGGCGCCCTCTCTATCTGTAACCAGTAGGCAATTGAGAGTAGAGGATCTGCTTTGGTAGCGTGTCTGATGACATCCTCATGAGGTGTCCAGTCCACTGGAGATTCTTTTTGATCAGAAGATCTTCCATAGAGGGCAGCCCTGTCCATTCGAGTATTTCCTTATTTGTCACTTTGTCCTTCCAGGTTAGCCTCATGATCGAACGCAGATGCCGCATCATGAAGGCATGCAGCTTTTTCACCTGTCGTCTGTACACTGTCCAGGCCTCGGCTCCGTATATTAGGGTGGATAGCATGATTGCACAGTAGATCTTGCCTTTGACCCGCATGGACACATGGTGGTTGTTCCAGAGTCTCTGGTGTAGTCGCCCGAAAGATGCACTAGCCTTGGCCATCCTCCTCTGTATTTCAGCATCAATGCATCCATCACTATGCCCCCTTTAAAACAACCACCCGGAACAACGACCACTCACAATATATGGCCAGAATTCCAATGCAGCAACATATTTTAACTACCAGTCACCCCTCACCAACGACCACCCGCCTAATGTGACAAATGACCACCATTTTCCCCCCTTTCTGCAACCATTATTTTAAAACCAACATGTATGATTACATGACATTTAAATAGACATTTTAAAACCAGTGTGATTATGTGATGTTTTAATCAGTTAATGTGTTATTTTAAAACCAACAAGTATGGTTATGCGATATTTAATTATACATTTTAAAAGCAGTTATTATATGATGTTTTAATTACTTAGTGCGGTATTTCAAAACCAACAAGTAATGATTATATGATATTTAAATGTGTCGCTCCCACTCATCCTAACGCTAACCCTAACCCTCTCATCAGCGACCACCTCTGTTATGCGACCACATTCTCTCGGCTGTTCACTTAAGAGGCAGGGAACTGTAATTGATTTTTGTTGTTGTGGTCCCAAAGCCGCAATGCTCCATTACTCTGCGCACACACCAGCAATATAGGTGACTTTATGGTGGAATAGTTAGTACCACGGCCCCACACTTCCGGTCCGGGATCCCTGGGATGAGCAGATTGTAGAAGAGGCCACCAGTCATGGTGTAAGGGCTCCTCCCTTCACGGTCCACTGACTCCTGGTTCCAGGGCGCGTCACGCCCTCCTGGCACGAGGTTAAAAGGTCACGGCTTGTACGTCTGGATCAAGCGGTGAACTGCCTATTTACAATGTGATGTACGCGGCCGGAAGAACACTGCCTCGGCGCTGAAAAAAAAAAGAAGCATGTTATGATTAATAAATTGTGTTACCAACAAAAAGAAAGAACGACAATATATATATAGGTATCCGGCCGGAAGTGGCCAAGATATAGAAAGTGCACAACTTGTCCTACGTATCCATCCAATCCTGGTGGTTAAAGCTGCATAGTCCGATGAAAACATCAAATTTTCAAAACCAAAAATCTACATTTGATTCTATATATTCAACTTAGATTCTGGTGCACTTATTAAGAATTTATTTATGCATAGTAGGTCATAATACATCAATTTAATAGAACCTGTTAGTCCTGAAGTGTCAGAGTTTTGGCGTGCTTGCCAACATTAATTTGGCATGTTTTAACGTCAAATACCTCCAAAGTTAGCCATTTAAATTCAAAGTTACTTCAAATTAACGTTACGTAAATCATAACGATCAGCATAATGTATCTCAGAAAATGGCAGAAACTCAAAAGCATCGGACTACGCAACTTTAAGCTGAATATAACTACTCCATAACACAATGCAGAGGGGAGAGTAGTGTGCCTGTATATGACATGAATGGATGTTGAGTTGCTTAAAGCTGCATAGTCCGATGAAAACATCAGATTTCCAAAACCAAAACAATTATCTAGATTTGACTCTACATATTTAACTTAGATACTGGTGCATTTATTCAGCATTTTTCGCCACACAGAAGGTAATACTGATGCAATTTAATAGAACTAGTTAATGTAAGTAGCATATACTGTCAGACTTTTGGCATGCTTTCCAAAATTAAGTTTGCATGGTTGCACTTCAAATATCTCAAAAGTTAGCCATTTAATACCGACCCACCCAGGGGGGAGGCTAGAGACTAACAATACCCGCAGGCCTACTCATAGGTGTCAAATGAAATCATCAAAATCAAGCAAACGGAAACGGAAATAGCCTGATGGCGGCCGCCATTTGTATACTTGTGTTGAATCGCATAATAATAAATAAATAATTTTCCGAGCGTTTATATGTATATGTCAATAGACTAGTTTGTAATTCCAAACTTTCATGTTTATGCCAAATTGTTCTGTATTTCTATTAATTTAGTTTTGCACTGCGTGTAGCAGCAAACTCCATACAATGCAAACTCAATGGCCACGGGCATTTGTTTGGGTCTCGATGCCGTTTTCAGCATGCAGTCTATAGACAGTTTCGTAATTCCGACTAATGTGCGCGGGTCGGTTCTAAGCATTGCTTATTCATATTATAAAAGTTACTTCAAACTAAAAGTAAGGCACATTACAACGATCGACCTGATATATTTATCTCAGAAAATGACCGAAACTCAAAACCATCGGACTATTGAACTTTAAGAAATGCCCACCGCCTTCGACAGTCGAGGCAGAGCACCATCACGCATGTGCAGCCTTCATCCTGGCAGTCACCGGAAGTGGCTCAAGTCACTCTCGTCTGTGCCTCTCACGAGATGGCGCAGGAAAGGCAGCACCTATTGACCTGCAACCCTCGCCTCCCCTAATATCGCTCACTCCCAGATAGCACTTTCACTATGGGCGTTTCTGTTCAATACCCTTTACATGTATATATATATATATATATATGTATATTTATTTATATGCATATCAATCAATCAATAGTTCCATCCTCTAGTCGAGGGTTGGATGCAATGGTTCTCCACTTGTCCCGCTGTTGTGCTGTTCTGATAGACTGTGAATAATTCAAGCCTGTCCACTGTGAAATATTTGTAAACCATGATGTTCTTGGTCTCCCCCTCCCTCTGCTGCCATTCACCTTCCCTTCCAACAATGTACGGTATATTGAACTCTGACGAATGATGTGGCCAAAATAAATAAGTTTCTTTGTCTGTATAGTGGCAAACAAGCTTTTCTTATTTTTAATTTTTCTGAGAACTTCTTTGTTGGTGATCTTCTTTGTCCATGATATTTTCATCATCCTTCGATAAGTCCACATCTCAAATTCTGCTAAACGTTATATGCATATACTTGATTATAATATATATAACAACGCTGTCTCTGATGTCCCTATAATATAATATAATAATTAATAATATAAATTTTGGAGCGAGTGGCACAGCTGTGAGGCAGAGCAAGGCTAGGAGGAAGTGGCAGGCGGCGCCTAGACCCATCGGAAATTCGACTCCGTATATTAAGGGGTGTTGTGTTTGGTTTCTCTGTGATAAATGTTGATTGTCGCTTAGCCTATGAACCTGTTGGGAAGCGTAATAAGTCACGTAGAGATAGGCATATTATTAATGATAATTTGTTGAAGGAAATCGAATCTGGGATAATTTTGAAAGTTGAGGATCGACCCATTTGCATTCACAACATATTTGTTGTCCCTAAGGAGGGGGAGGATGGAGGTAGGTGTGTTGTCGATTGTAGTAAGCCGGACAGTGGTTCTGTGAACGATATGACCGATGACTGTTCTGTTAAATTTAGTTATAACACAGTTGACACGGTAGCAGAGTTAATGAATGAAGGTGACTATTTAGCAACATTCGATATAAAGGACGCCTACAGAGCGGTGTCCGTTCACCCCAGGGATAGGCCAAGACAGGTAATTAGATTGCGGTTTGAGGGCGAATGGGATTATGCGTTTATTGAAGATAATCGCTTGTGTATGGGGCTTTCATCGAGCCCTTACATTTTTTCGAAAGTCTCCAACTTCATTGTCAGATGTGCCTTGTATGAGAGTACAGAGAGGGTGGTAAATTACTTAGATGATTTTTGCGTCATAGTGCCTACTGCAGATGACGCAGTACATGATCAGTTTGTGATTTTGAGATTACTGAGACGCTTAGGATTTTTTTGATTAGTTTTCATAAATTAATAATGCCTGCAACGGAAAACAGATTCCTTGGAATTATCATTGATACGATTAATTTGGAGATGCGCCTCCCGGAGTACTGAAGCTCGTTAGAATACTTGAGACTTTTGTGGGTCGTAGGCGTGACTAGAAGGGAGTTTGAAAGGCTAGGAGGACTCCTTGCGCATTGTGCGAAAGTGTTACGGGGTGGGAGGACATTTACAAGGCGCATCTATGACACAATCGCAAAGTTGAACCATCCCTACTATAAGGTTAGGTTAGTGTCGGGGTTAGTGTCATTGGTGGCTAGCATTTGTTCGGAAATTTAATGGAGTTGCAGCTATTTTAGGAAAGTTTGCGGTCGTTAATTCAGTTTATTCGGATGCTTCGACTTGGGGCTTTGGAGCATTGCAAGAGCAGAGCTGGATTGTAGGGACTTTTGATAAGCGAGATGAGGGTGACTTGCACTCGGTGGTAGGCCATCACTTGGTGTCACCTGAGGATAAATCGCGCGAGGCACACATAAATGTTAAGGAGATGTGCAGCGTTTATGCGGCAGCATCGCATTGGGCTGAGTTTTGGAGAGATAGTGAAACATTAGTTGTGACAGACAATACCACCGTGCAGGCCAGCTTATGCACTGGTAGGTCGAAGTCAGTGGGGGTGATGTTCTATGTAAGGTGCCTCTTCTGGCTGGCGGTCGATGACAATTTCACTGTGTCATCGACCCATATTGGTAGAGCTGACAATATTGTCTGCGATGCCTTCAGTCACGGAATGAGGAGGGGGCCCTTAAAAGACTCCGTATTGCAGATAGGGCACATAGTATGTGCTGTAGTATTATTTTTGATAGAAATTCTATTTTTTCCAGGGCTGGCAGTTTTGAGGAAGGAACAGAGAGCCTACCAGCAGCAGTTCTACGCCCCTAACTCAATAGTAACCAGGGACATTCAGATTAGGAAGTATATGGAGTTTATTGAGGAGTTTGCAGGTTATTTCTTGCTTTTATAATGCCCATCAGATCAGGTAGCCCTTTATGCGACATAGCTGTCACGATCATTGAAGTATACATCGGTAATTAATTACTTGAGTGGGTTGAATTATTTTCTTTGTCAAAATGACTCACCTCCAATTAACTATAAAGACTTTGGCCTACAGACTATGTTGAAATGGATTAGGCGGGTTAAGGGTGATGCACCACATCAGGCAACCCCCTTCCTACCATCTATGCTTAGGAAAATATTCTGACCTATACTGTTGGGTCACACGGCTTAGCGAGCAGTGGTGCTGACTAGCTTTAGAGCACTATTGAGGAAGTGTCAGCTGACTTTGTCAGGTTCCATGCTGAAGAGGGCTGATTTTTAATTTTTTGCTTGGGGTATGATAATCTGAGTGTGTCATTCAAAGACGATCCAATTTGGCCAGCGTAGGCTGAAGATACCAGTTGCAAATTTCCCGAATTTGTCATTATGTGCAGTGTATTTGGTAAAGCGGCACTTCGCCGAGATCCCAGCTGGGCAGCATGAGCCAGCTTTTCGGATTCCTGAGGATAATGGTGGCTCTGTACCCTTACGAGCATCTCGGAAGTGATCTTTTTGCAAAGAGGCTGGCCAGACCGTGAAATTCATCCCCCTGAGAGGGGGTGCACTTATCTGTCATTGTGTGGAGCTTCCATGGTGGAACTCCACGTAACGTTGAGTGATTTCATCTATGCCTACTTGAAGACTCCTATTGCTATGAGAACAGTAAGTGATATTAGAGTGGCGACTCTATTTGCTGACAACTGAGTCGATAGGAATGGCTTGGGAGACACTCTTTAAGTGTCTTTGGGTATTCCGAGCCATTGGTCGAGAGATATATATAAAGTTGCCAATCTATTTACCATCTCACTTTGTTGTTTATTATTTGTAGCTCCTCTTATAAGGCGTATAAAGAATTATGCAAATATAGGTAGGCATAAAATACATTATGTCCATTTGAATATGTTACCCAATGTTAATGCGAAATGGTCTATTGATTCATTAGCACTATTCCACCTTGCTGCGAGCCTGCTCTGGCGGTGCTTCGGTCCTATATATACGCTGTCAGAGCGCCTGCCTCACCCCACTCGCTTGATTTTTCCATATTTTTTTTTTACCGGTACGGGTATTCCGAGCCATTGGTCGAGAGATATATATAAAGTTGCCAATCCATTTACCCTCTCGCTTTGTTGTTTATTATTTGTAGCTCCTCCTATATCTATATATATATATATATGCTGTATAAGCCATTATACGTCGACTGCAGCATATCTCAGGGCTGTACTGATCAGGTATGCATCAAATTTAAATACCGATCTGTTGACACTATTGCTGACCTTATGGAGACTGGCAACATGTGCACTGTTGACATTAAAGATGCCTATCGTGCTGTCTCCATTCACCCTGACGACCGGGATCGACAGAGACTCCAGTGGGACTTTGCTGAAGGCAGGAGCACCTACCTGAAGGACAACTGCCTATGTATGGGTCTCTCCTCCAGCCCTTACGTCTTCAGCAAGATCTCAGACTTAATACTCAGATGTGCCGCCAGAGGGGGTGTTGATAGAGTTATCAACTACCGTAACAACTTTTGTCTCATCAGCAGTAGCTTTGAATAGGGCTGCTCTGATTGGGGGAGACTGATAGCTATCCTTAACCGGATAGGTTTTCTTGTGAGCTTCCCGAAGCTCTCTTCCCCAAACACTGTCGTATGTTTCTTAGGCATCATCAACATTGACTCTGTTAGGCTTGAGGTGAGCTTGCCCGATGACTAGCTTGCACGCCTACTCACCATCCTCGAAGAGGTCTCTGGCCATAGAAAGGTCACCAGGAAGGTGCTTGGGCACCTGGCTGGCCTTGTCGCTCACAGCAGCAAGGTCGTTAGAGGAGGATGCACATTCTGTCGTTGAGTCTAAGACAGTGTCGGTAGTGTCTGTGAACCTTACCACATTGACCGTCTCTCCAAGGGATTCAAGGACGACATCGATTGGTGGAGGGGATTTGCTGCGAAGTTCAACATACTCGGCAGTTTCGCCCAACACCTCTCCACCTACAGTGATGCTTCAGACTTCGGCTTCCGTTCTGTCCACTCTGACAGCTGGGTAGCTGGAGCCTTCAAGGACAGTGATGACCAGCACCTCAGAAGGGTACTGGGTCACCACCATTTCCCACATGACGCTGTTAGCCCCGCTTCTCACATTAATGTAAAGGAGATGTGGGCTGCTTATACCACTGCCCTCCCCTGGGGCCATTGCTGGAAGGATTCAGCTGTTGTCATGGTCACTGACAGTACAACAGTTTGGGAAGCCCTCAACACTAGTCACTCAAAATCTCTGGAGATCATGTATTTTCTTCGCCGCCTCTTTTGGCTGGCCACTGAAAATAATTTCCAAATAGCTTCTGTTTACATCCAGAGCAATGACAACAAAATCGCAGATGCCGTGAGCCACCTCAATGTCCCTGAGAGTGTGGGCCGCCTCCGCGATGCCGACCCAGGGAGATTCATATATTGCCTGCACCTCTTTGACAATGGTACTTTCTATGATTCCCGGGTTCTCAGAGCTGGTCAAGGAAAAGTGCAGGTATCAAAGCAAGTCTTACGTGCCCAACTCGGTGATCGCAAAGACAGTGCAGGTGTGCAAGTACCTGGAATTCGTGGGGGAGTTTGCAGAGATGCATGCCCCACTTTCCTGCCCCTCACCACAGGTGGCTCTTAATGTGACCTGGCTTACCCGGACACTCAGGTACTCGTCTGTGCTGAACTATCTCAGTGGGCTCAATAACTTCCTTAGGCAGCACGGCTCCCCGCCTATAACTTAAACAGATTACGAGATCACCACTACACTCTGAGGGATCCTCTGGGAGCATTCCTTTGCCCCCCGTCAGACTCTTCCCCTGCTGCCTTCCATGCTGCTGAAGATGCTGGCCCTCCTCACCTCCAAACCAGGCCATGTCGCATGGCGTCCCGCCTTGCTCTGTAGCTTTAGTGCCCTCCTTTGACCCTGTAAGACCTTTCCCTGCTCCGTGGTGACTTTAAGTTCTTACCTTGAGGTCTACTCATTTCCATCCACAGATCCAAGACGATGCAATTCTGGGAATGGGTCCTACAGGTCCCTGTTGCCCGTTGTCCAAACACCCTCATATGTGCGGTCCATTGGACTGAACGTCACTTTGCTGAGGTCCCTGCTGCTGGTGATGCCATGGCTTTCCGGTTCCCCCTTCCGGATGGGGGCTCCACCCCATTGCCTCACCGATACTACCAGGCAACCTTAAAACACTTCACAGCCAGGGCTGGCCTTGACCCTGAGGAGTTATCCTGCCACTCCCTTCGCCGGGGTGGTTACACCATCCTCTCCATGACACTGTCTTCACCTACCTTAAGACCCCTCTCACCACAAGGATCCTGAATGATATGCATGTTGCTACAGCACTTTCCATCTCCGCTGAACACTCTGAGGATATTTATTAACTGACCTTGCACAGCATGAACTGACTAACTCTAGTGGGTGGGGGAAGACCCTCTTGCCAGAGATTACAACTCTTAACCACTATCATGTCTTGTGTCTTTCTTTATTATGTAGGACAACTATTATATGCTGTATGGGCCATTATACAAGTATAATAAGGCTGGAAGCTTCCATCTGCTCCGCAGCCCTATATCCTCCCTCAGTCATCTACTGGAGGAGACTGTCTGTTAACCTAAAAACTTCCATCCTACTCACACTAAGATCCATTGGGGGGGTTGGGCGCCACCCGTCACCACTGCACCCCCCTACATACACTCACTGTACCACCGAATTTATTTCTATGTGACATCTTAGCACCAATTTAAAGTTGTATCGTCCAGTGAAAACATCAAATTTTCATAACCAAAACACTTATCAAGATTTGACGCTACATATTCAACTTAGATACTGGTGCACTTAGTAAGCATTTGTTACCGCATAGAAGGTCGTAATAAGTAATTTTAATAGAGCCTGTTACCAGAGAACGTGTATATAAACAGATGAGAGGGACAACTCCCATACTAGACCGTGTAACAGCTGCCGACTGTGGCGCTCCAAGTGGTGGTTGTTGAACAGTATATGACACAGCTGTCAAACTCAAGGCATTGTCAATGGCCGTGAGCAATCTTCGTACAGAAAAAGTGAAATATCTCTAAAACTACACCACATAGAAACAAACTGTTTGGAACACATATAGAAAACATATTTAACGATGAGACTATATTAAATTCATATGGCTAGGGTTCTGTATTTCTATTAATTTTGAATAAAATACACGTTTTGCACTACATGTACGGCAAACTCAAGGCATTGTCAATGGCGGTGAGCAATCTTCATACAGAAAAAGTGAAATATCTCTAAAACCACAAGACCTAGACACAAACCGCTTGGAACACATATAGAAAACATGTTTACCAAAAGGATTATATTAAATTGATAAGGGTAGGCTTCTGAATTTCTATTAATTTTGAATAAAAACAAATGTTTTGCACTGCACGTACCGGCAAACTCAAAGCTTGTTCAACACTAACCGCCAGGAACGCCACTGTAGCCTGTGTTACCGATTTTCGCGGGAGTTGTCCCTCTCATCTGTTTATATACACGCTCTCTGCTGTTACTACTGAAGTCTACAGTGTCAGAGTTTTGGCGTGCTTGCCAAAATTAATTTGGCATGTTTTGTCGTCAAATATCTTCAAAGTTAGCCATTTAAATTAAAATTTACTTCCAACTGAAATAAAATAGATTACAATGATCAGCATAATATAGTTATCTCCGAAAATAGCAGAAACTCAAAAGCATCGGACTATGCACCTTTAATCAATCTCTCCGTTGATTAATAGGGGATGGTTCATTTGTTTGTTTGTTGTTTATTTTATGTCCCACCAACATCGAAGGTCACATGAGGACAGATTCTGACTGTGACAGTGCACACTCCTGGCGATTTCATAGTGCTGCCCCACTGGGGTACCACGTCCCGCTATCCACTGCAGTCTCATTATATTGATACTGAGAGCAAATCAATCCTTGCTCTAGTAATGCCGAGTGCCAGGCTAGGTAGTGACAACTATCAATTTAATAAATCATTGGTTTGACTGGGCCAGGTTTCGAACCCCCAACCTTCCACACTGGAAGTCACTGCTCTTACCGATTCGGCCAGCGTGCTCGGTCGAGATATGCATTAGGATTGCAGCCATCTGTGATGTCACAAGTGATCCCATGGGTGTCAGTTGAAGGAAAACCAAAGGCATATCCATGATAGAGAATATCCAGCGAAGAGCTGCTAAAATGCTACTGGAACTGAATCATCTCAGTTATCTAGAGCGTTTAAATGACTCAAATTCCCAAAATTGGTGTATCCGTGCTTGTGTAGAGAGACATGATCCGATAAATACAAAAGTATATGAGAGATGTACACTCTACTGCCTTTGCCGCCATTTCTATTTCCTGGACCAAAGACCAACTTGAGGACATTTCACTATTCAAGAAACCGGGCGTGGTGGCCGAATCGATAGAGCGCGGGCCTCGCGTGTGGGAGATCGGGAGTTCGATTCCCAGTCGAGTAAAACCAATGACATAAAATTCCGCTTCCTAGCATGCCGCTCTGCATTAATAGGATAGGGACTGGACAGGATAATGTGACTGAGTGGGATATTGGGTCATGGTGCCACTGGCCTGATTTCCCAGTGGGCTAGCACTATAAAGTCACCATGAGCGCGCACTGTCACAAGTCGGTACCCATCCTGATATGACCTTTGATGTTGCCAGGACGTAAAACTCCAACAACCAACCAACCATCCACTATACAATATATGCAAGAGAAGAACCAGAACCGCTGCAGTCAACTCTTTGTCCCCGAGAGAGTTACAAATATGTAGAAGAGCCTTCTAAGTTGTGTTGTAAAGGCCCCCTAGTATTAAAGCATTTGAATGAAGGATTGACAGTACCGAGAGGATCAAGATATTCTATATACTTATCAAGCGGCTTTGAACTCATGTCACTCAGATATATCTCCACATTCATCAGACAATAATTTGGATGTGGTGGATAATGCATTATGCGAGAACAAAGACACGGAGGGCACTATTACTTATTATTGTTATTGTTATACTCCATAAGCCCAGCACTGTACCGGTGGCGCCATCTTGGCCCGCCTCGCCTTCACCGGTTGTTTACCAATGTCAGTCGCCCCGGAGGATCTTTAACGTGATGTATAATTGTTAGTAAAGACATACGTAAACTGATATCAACAAATCACTTACTCATTCCTATAAAAGGAAGCTCCCCTTGCGTTTCCATTAACCATTTCGACGATCAAGAAGATACTCCAACAACCAATAAATGCATTGTTGGAACCAGTTTTTGTTATCTGATCTCCAAATGAATTGTATATGTTACTCAGTAACATCTATAATTCACGACGGTAACTAGGAAATAAGTTCACTGCATCTGCAGCACTACCAATATCGAGGCCAAATAACTATGACATCACTAGTGGACTGACGCTGTCACAATAGCTACCAGAATTAACGTCATATCTGCCAATTTTACTCGAAATCATTCTCAAATCCTGATTCAAGCGAACAAGGCAAACTATTAAATACAAATCTACAAAAACCTCCCTGTCACCCTACTCACGTTCGGATCTATTTATTGATATATGAGCGCTAAGTGTAAAAAATCCAGCCGTGAAATTGTGCACTATTTGGTAGTACATACATTATTAATAGCGAACAAGGCATCATTAAAAACACATGCGTGTGTCAAGTGCCGTCTTCATACATAAAAATATCTATATTTTAACGACATAATATTTATAGTAAATTCTTGCAAATTGAAAATTTGATGATATTCTCAACTTATTAAATATTTGTAAAAAATGTCATCATCATCATGCTGTCAGTCGCAATGTGACAAATACTGCTTTTATTTCTTAACCACCGCTATTTCATGCGATTGTGCATTTCATAAAAGCTGCTTGCAAAGTGGCGAAGTGCTGCTGGCTTTTGCAAGTTACTAGCAGCACTCTCTCGGGGAACAAATAGAGGTCTCACACCGGCAAGAACACGTCAAGACAGGCGCAAACTATTTGTAAAAAATGTAAAGTCTATAATAAATGATTCATGCCACTGTTACCATGTCTTGTGAATTATACGCCTAGTCAATACTTGGACGGTTGGCCACTCGGGAATAGCAGGTGCCATGGGCATCAAGGGTCACGTTTATAGCTTACCAAATCAGTCATAGATCAATTAGATCAATAGCAATCTAAAAACAAAGATCAGATACTAGGTAACAATGGCGACACACCCCACAACAACCAACTACAACACACATAAGCGGACCTGATACAATACGAACTGTATGTATGCTTGCATTCAGGGGTGATTCGTAATTGATTTGTTGTTGTTGCCCATTCGATGAATAAGTCGGATATTTTCAATCGTGAACAATTGGCTTTCCTAATTCCACTGCTCCTTGAGCTATCCTAGTCATGCCAAGTACCAGACCAGGTAGTGCCAACACTGTGCTTATTTACTGATTTGTTGGTTTATTTGTCACTGTTTTGAGCAGTTTGCCCTCAGAAGTTGATGCTAATTGTTTTACTGCTTACAATTCATGAGCACGTCATGTATTGCATGAAACGACAAATTAATTGGTGATTCAGTTTGTTCATTTATAACAAATTTAGTTCGGCAATAACAATAAACAATTGGACCATTATACTGAACTGTTGAGGAATGCATACAAGGGAATACGATGGTTACACATTTTTAATTCAGAGAGTTAAAATAAAATAATTGAATTGAATTGAATTCCACAAATTTAACTATAAACCCATATCAAAATGGTGTATGGCCGAATCACTAAAAATAACCCCAAAATCCGTATTGCATACGGGTAACCAGGTATCACATGGCAGTTCTGATAATGTGATTGAGTGGGAAATATGGTCCATGGTGCTGGTAGCCTGATATCCCAGTGGGGCATCACTATAAAATCGCCATAAGAACACACTGTCACAAGTCGGTGTTCATCCTGATATGACTTTAGATGTTGCCGGGATGTAAAACCCAAACAAACAAACCTACTAGATGTTGCTAGGTTGTAAAACCCCAACACACAAACAAGCAAACTTAGTAGCTGACATACAGCCCACCCCTCGGCTTTAAACACTCCCTTGTGAATAAGATCTTTCGAAAAGAAACAAAAGAGGCCAAGCAACATGAATGAATAGCTTCATGACCAGCTGCGCTACAACCTGCTGGTGTTTACAACGAAATGGCGCATGCGCACTCCCGGTTTCCATAGTGACAAGCCAACACAAAGCCAGCTTCTTTGACTGTGTACTGATTTGCACTCAATTACCTACATGAAGTGATGCATACACAGGTAGGTATTGGTCAGGTTGATTGTGTCGTGGGGTGGGGGGGGGGGGGGTAATGAAAATAGGAAATGGTTGATTGTGTCGTGGGGTCGGGGGGGAGTAATGAAAATAGGAAATATTGCGCCTATAGCATATATTGTTTGTTTGCTGTTGAGTTATGTCCTAGTAACATCTAAGAGTCATATCAGGATAGGTACTGACTTGTGACAATGCACACTCATGGTAACTTTATAGTGCTGCCCCACTTGGAGACCAAGCCGCCAGCACTTTTTAGTAGTGGATATGTAAATATGGTGCATAGCTAGCCACATACTTCCTCATTGTTAGGGAGCATTTGTTTATCATCCTGGCAACATCCAAGGTCATATAAGGACAGGTATCTCCTTGTTACAGTGCATACTCCTTACGATGTTGTAGCACTGTTCCACTGGGAGACCAGGTCACCAGCTCCATGACCCGATTTCCCATTCAAGCAGATCACCCGGATTGTGAGTTAACTGGTCCTTGTCCTATCCTAGTAATGCCCAGTACCTGGCTAGGTACTGACAAGTATCAATTTTGGAAGTCATTGGTACGATGCCTTCCACACCGGAAGCACGTGCTCTTACAGATTTAGCCACCACATCCGGTTTGTTAGTGAGCAGTAAGTAATGTTTCCACCACAACTTCTGTTATTCACAGTTATCAAACACATATATGACAATGGATTGCTTATATCATGTAGTAGTCTGCACTGACCCCTCAGGCAAGGAGACGCGTAGACAGGTAGGCGTCGATGGTTGTGGATGTGGTTGTGGATGGTAGGTGTTGGGTGGTAGGTGTTGGGTGGTAGGTGTTGGGTGGTAGGTGTTGGGTGGTAGGTGTTGGGTGGTAGGTGTTGGGTGGTAGGTTTTGGGTGGTAGGTGTTGGGTGGTAGGTGTTGGATGGTAGGTGTTGGGTGGTAGGTTTTGGGTGGTAGGAGTTAGGTGATAGGTGTTGGGTGTTGGGTGGTAAGTGTTTGGCGGTGGGTGGTGGTTGGTGGGTAGTGGTCGGTGGGTGTGGATCTTGGGTGGTGGGTGGTGGGTGGTCGATGGTGGGTGTTAGGTAGTAGGTGGTGGGTTGTGGGTGTTAAGTGGTGGGTGGTGGATGGTGAGTGGTGGGCGGTGGATGGTGGGTGTTGTGTGGTTGGTGGTGGATGGTGGATGGTGGGTGTTAGGTGGTAGGTGTTGGGTGTTGGGTGTTAAGTGTTGGATGGTGGGCGGTGGGTGCTGGGTGTTAAGTGATGGGTGTTGGGTGGTGGGCGGTGTATGGAGGATGATGGGTGGTAGATGATGAGTGGTGGGCAGTCGATGGTGGGTGTTAGATGGTAGGTGTTGTGTGCTAAGTGTTGAGTGGTGGGTGGTGGTTGGTGGGCGGTGTGTGTGGGTGGTCGGTGGTGGGTGTGGATCGTGGGTGTTGGGTGTTAAGTGTTGGGTGGTGGGCGGTGGGTGTGGATGGTGGGTGTGGATGGTGGGTGTTGGGTGGTGGGTGGTGTATGGTGGGTGTGGATGGTGGGTGTTGGGTGGTGGGTGGTGGGTGGTGGATGGTGGGTGATGGTCGGGGGCATTAGGCGTTGGATGTATGATAGGTGATAGATGTTAGGGAACCTAGGTAGTGTAATGATTAAGTCTACCATGCTAACACCCGAATAGCAAGAGGTCTGGTCCAGGCGCAGTATTTCCCATTTTCATCACCCCCCTGACAGTCATGTGAATTCAGAAAGTCACCATTAGAACATGAATACTTGGCGCAGTGGCCCGTCGAGTCAAACGAATGACTTACAAAATTGATACTTCTCTCTTCCTAGCCAGGCGCTTGGCATTAATAGGATAGGACAAGGACTGGTTGGCTCAGTGTCATGATAATGTGACTGAGTAGGATATCAGTAATGGTGCTGGCAGGCTGGTCTCCCAGTAAGGAAGCACTATGAAGTCGCCATGAGTGTGCACTGTCACAAGTCAGTACCCTTTCTGATATGACTTTAGATGTGTCCAGGACTTAAAACTCCAACAACCAATACAAACCAACCCTTGAACAATCATAGCAAGGACTCTGGAAACATTGCTAATCTAACAAGTGTAAAGACACAGCCGGCCACAATTGATTAATAACCTCGGATCATTCCAACCACCTTTTTTTCTCATGCGCAGACCCTGCAACCTCGTGTCACATAAATAAATACGTTTGGGACAGTAAAAATGGTGGCTTAATCCAAACCTTTTTAAAAATAAAAAATAACCAATATAACTACAGCACGAGAGGATTTAAAGTACTTTATGATTGCATAGTTTAGTTTTATGTCCATTTTAATCTGGATG
The DNA here is from genome assembly GCA_030323885.1 of Branchipolynoe longqiensis. Lineage (NCBI taxonomy): Eukaryota > Metazoa > Annelida > Polychaeta > Phyllodocida > Polynoidae > Branchipolynoe > Branchipolynoe longqiensis. Next base: position 56,918,829 of record CM059197.1, read on the forward strand.
GTCGCTTACATACAAAAGATAGTGTAGCTTTGCAGGACGTGCTCTCATTACAGGTACCAGCACAAATTCTCCAACACCTGGGGCATTGGAGTCGGATCATTTTGCACACGGCCCGTGTAATTTTAGGTTCACCTCAGGGTGTTCTATTTGAAATTCTGAAGACTCGGATGGTCCGAATGGTCCAGAGCGTCACAATCGAATACTGCCAGTGTGGCTGATACTCACTCGAAGTTGTCCAGCAGGCATCAAGTAGTTAGACACAAGCAAGGGATGAGGCAAAAACATCTAGGGGCGTATTCGATTAATCAACTCGGGTCACCCGAGTCACTTTTTGGCGCATGCGCATATCCTACAGACTCGGGTTGAATAAATGAACACGCTTCTCCACGCTCGGGGTGGAAAAAATGGTGGCTTAATCCAAAACTTGTTCTTTATTTTAAATAACCGATATAACTACAGCAAAATAGGATTTAAAGTATTTTTTGATTGCATAGTTTAGTTATATTTACATTTCATTAATCTGATTTATTAAAAAATAAAAAAACATTAAACAATCACATAGGACTTGTACTGCGACAGGACGGTACCAGCACAAATGTGACGTCATCGCTCCTAGCCAACCCCAGCCAAGACGTGGGTTACTGGGGTCGGGTCGTTTTGCGCACGGCACGTGTATTTTAAGACTCCATTTGCGGTGTTCGATTTGAAATTCTAGCAACTGGGGTGACCCGAGTCGCCCGGGTCGTGTTAATCGAATACGCCTAGGTGTGTGGTAAGCCAATGCCATCTGGGTGTGTATATGGCATACTGCCCGCTTTGTGCGTCACGACTGGCATTCAGAGAAAAAAAGGCAATCTGGTGTCGGCGTTCTAAATGGGTATTGGATGCTTTACATTAAAATGCATAAACTCTCATGGCTAAACTGATTTATGTTCAGCAATTAACCTCTCCCTGGATAACACTCGTTGTAATCTGGCAGTAAACATCATCCATAAAAATCACGAAGGAGGGTTTCTATATCTCTTAAAGCTGCATAGTCCGATGACAACATCAACATTTCAAAACCAAAACAATTATCTAAATTTGATTCTACATGTGAGCCTGTCTCAAAAGGTGATAACTCTCTTTGTGTGTGTCCATTGTAAAGATTGACACAAAACAACACAGAAACGGTTACACTGAAAACACAAGGACATTTGCTTCAAATCAATATGTATTGTATTGGGATTACAAAAAACCATGTAAAAAACAAATCAGTTTATCCTGAGCAAATGTATAAGCAGATAGTATGTTGATCGTTACAATGGACAAAAGTTTGTCTCATATTGCTTAGCACCTTTTGAGACAGTCTCCTATCTAAGTTAGATACGGGTGTACTTATTAAACATTTGCCGCCACACAAAAGGGAACACTGAGGCACTTGAATTGAACCTGTACTACAGAATGCTATAATTCAAAACCAGACACATAGATTCAATTTTTGGGCAAATACTTTGTTAATCAGGCTTAAAAATGGGTACAATAGCCACCTAATATGGCTACGAATAACTAACACATATATTAAGCTACTTATCACCAGTACAAGTGATCATTATGCTTGACTAATCAATGTCTCTACTTTGGTTAGTACAAACCATCTATTGTTAAGCCTGAATATTGTATTACTTATATGCAGGTTAATACTATATTATCTAGGTTTTTTATGTAGAATAATTATTTTAATATTTGTGTGTTTCTTGATGAAGGATGACATGAGACAGCAGCTATAGCTATATCACGGCCATACACTTGACACACGCACCAGGCACACCATACTTCATACTTTACACCCATACAAGGGACATCTAGTTCTCAGCCCTATTAATTATTAGGATTATAGATGGGATGGTGGGATGGTATTTGTAAACCGTAATTTTGAAATGCTCAGAGCATAGATGTGTACCGGACAGTATCGCAGCGAGAAATGCCAGTTCGATCTCTTGTTACTCCGGAAGTTAACTATGGTCAGGGTTACCGAATGCTATACTGCATCTGGTATCTATGGTATGCATCACTATGGATCGCATGGTCGTGGCTTTGAATTATGCATGTTACCGGCAACACGTACGATATAATATAATAATATAATAATATAATAATACAATTTAAACACATCTCATGGGTGAATTTGGCCTTTGCTGCCGCCATCGCATAAAACCATCATCATTCAGATGGGATGGCCGAATGAGTTAGAGCATCCGTCTCCCGTGTTGGTAGACTATGGGGGTCGTGTGTTTGAACCCTGGTCGAGTCAAAGCAATGACTTAAAAATTGATACTAATTGTTGCTTCCTAGTCAGGTGCTCATCATTATTAGGATAGGGCAAGGAGCAGGGGAATGAGGAAGACCAATTGTCCACGATTGAAATTTCCCCTGCTTAAACAACTAATGTACCCAAAAAACATTAAAAAATCAATCAATCAATCAATCAATCATCATTTCCACATTCGTGCAAGCTGAATCCATCCTGACTGGATGCAACAATGTGTAATGCGCAACATGCTTCTTCGATTGTTGTGTAAGGACAATGCATGCCATCTTTTGAGAACTCGCGCGTGTCATGCTTGCTCAGCACAATTTGTTCGACAACTCTCTCACGCTCTGTTTTAGGGGGATGCCATTCATTACAGAGTTCGCCCAACTACAGGACCACCTGGGGTCTATTGAGGGCGGAAGTGGCCACCTCCATTAGGGCCTTCTCACTGTTGGACACCACTTGTATTCATGCAGCTAACTTTGTTAGCTTATACCCCAGTCACACTACAGCTTGCGACTGCTTGCGATCATTTTCCGAGCACTTTGGACCAAAGAACCCACAGTCACCCCAGCGACCTCCTTGTGAACAAAGCAACCTATGAAAATGGTCGGTGACCTCCAGGCGACCATCTTGATCACAAGGAGATTTCTTTGTGCAGCAGCTGCAACCTCCGTGTGACTAATGGTCGCAAGTAGGTCAGCGACCACTGAGGACCACATTGCAACCACTTTGCAACCTCTTTGTGACAAGCCCTTTGTTTTGTGGTCACAATGTGGTCGCCACTGGTCACTTGTGACAGTGCACAATCATGGCGAAATTTATAGTGCTGCCCCACTGGAAGCCTAGGCTGCCAGCATCCTGACCTGATATCCCATGGCTAGGAAGCGACAAGTATCAATTTTTAAGTCATTGCTTTGACTCAACCTGGGTTCGAATCCCACGCTCTACCAAATCGTGAGACGGACGCTCAACTCATTCGGCCATCCCGTCTGGTCATAATAATAATGAATATACATATATATTAATAATGAGGGGGACTCCACTTACTGTGGAATTAGTTTCTTTGGGTTTTATATCCTGGCAACATCTAAGGTCATATCAGGACAGACACCGACTTGTGACAGTCCACACTCATGGTGACTTCATAGTGCTGTCCTACAGGGAGACCAAGCTGCCGGCACCATGACCCAATTTCCCACTCAGTCACATTATCCCAATACTAACTTAGCCAGTGTATGCAGGTATTGCAGTATAGCAATACCTCAGGGAGTTTGACGCCCCTGCCCTGCAGAGTTGTAAACCACTGCCTTGTGGTACAGGTTCTTGACAGAACAGAAGGCTAAGGGAGCAAACCCTGAACAGAAAACCATCTCACTGTGGCAGCATTAAGGGTGGTTGATGTATGGAACTCCCAACATCTCCCGACCAGCCACTGCAGGGACAAATAGTTTTGCGCCTGTCTTGACATGTTCTTCCCGGTGTGAAACCTCTATTTGCTCCCCGAGAGAGTGCCGCCGGTAACTTGCAAAAGCCAGCAGCACTTCAACACTTTTGCAGGCAGCTTTCATGAAATGTACATTAAGAACGACTCATGGACGCAACTCTCACAGCAGAGAGCTAAATGGAGAGCGGCAGTCAAGTAATGAAAGCACTCTTTGTCGCATCGCAACCGACAGCATGATGATGATGATGATGATCTTAGCCAGTCCTTTCTCTATCCTACTAATGCTGAATGTTAAGGTAGGTAGCAACAACTATCAATTTTCTAAGTCATAGTGCTGTCCCACAGGGAGCCAAGCTGCCGGCACCAAGACCCTATCTCCCACTCAGTCACATTATCCCAACACTAACTTAGCCAGTCCTTTCTCTATCATACTAATGCCGAATGTTAAGCTAGATAGCAACAACTATCAATTTTCTAAGTCATTGGCTTGACGTGGCATGGAGGTTGAACTCCTCACCTTCCCCATTGAAAGCCTCGGCTCTACTGATGTTTGTTTGTTGGTTTGTTGTTTTACGTCCTAGCAACATCTAAGGTCATATCAGGACGGGTCCACTGATGTGGCCACCGCGTCCGGTCGCTCACTGTTGAACGATACATGTATTAATGTGTTGTACGGGTGGCGCCCTCTAGAAGAGTGTGGCGGAAGGAAGTTGCAACACAAATGCTGTTACGCCATGATGCGGGTGGGTGTTGTGAACGGGTTAACATTCGTTCAGGCATCATCAGGCCTTGAGGCCATTGACTCGATTTCCATCAATGGCCACTATTGGCTAATACCAATAACAATCATGGATAGGGACACTATGAACGATTAAAGCTCCATGGTTCAATGAAAACATCAACTTTTCAAAAGCAAAACAATTATCTAGATTTGATTGTACATGTCTAACTGGTGCACTTATTAAACATTAGTCAGCACCGATACGGGAATACTGAGGCAATTTAATAGAACCTGTTACTGCAGAAGCATATGGTTTCCGAGTTTTAGCATGCTTGCGTGCCAAAATTAATTTAACACGTTTGCACTTTGAATATTGCAAAAGTTAGCCATTTCAAATAGAAGTTACTTCAAACTAAAGTAAGGTAGATTGTAATGATCAACCTAATATGTTTATCTCAGAAAATTACAGAAACTCAAAAATATCGGACTATGCAACTGTAAGTAGTTATTGCCTGATATGAGACTTCACATGCATTTAGTTAAAGGTGCATAGTCTCATGGTTTTGAGTTTCTGCAGTTTGCTATTAGATACATTTATTAGGTTGGTAGTTATGATCTACCTTCTTTTAGTTCCAAATGAGTTTTCTAATAAATAACCACACAACTTTAGTATGATGATATGTTTGAGCAAATCCCCACGTGGTATATAATTCGGAATAGGGAGGCAGGGGGGAGGAGGCTGTGGGTGTTGGGTGGTGGATGGTGAGTGGTGGGTGGTGGATGGATGGTGTTGGGCGGTAGGGGTTAGGTGGTATGTGTTGGGTGTTGGGTGGTAAGTGTTCGGTGGTGGGTGGTGGGCGGTGGGTGTGGATCTTGGGTGTTGGGTGTTGGGTGGTGTATGGTGGATGATGGGTGGTGGATGGTGACTGGTGGGCAGTCGATGGTGGGTGTTAGGTGGTAGGTGTTGGGTGGTGGGTGTTACATGTTGGGTGTTGGGTGGTGGCCGGTGGTTGGTGGGCAGTGGGTGTGGGTCGTGGATGTTGGGTGGTAGGTGGTGGATGGTGGAATGTGGGTGGTGGGCATTGGGCGTTGGGTGTAGGATAGGTGCTAGGTGGTGGGTGGTGGGTGGTGGGTGGTGGGTGGTGGGTGGTGGGTGGTGGGTGGTGCGTGGTGGGTGGTGGGTGGTGGGTGGTGGGTGGTTGGTGGTGGGCGGTGGTTTTGGGACGGAGGGAAAAGGGGTGGGGGGACACACCTATCCCTCCCCTAGGTGGCGCTGTTGAATTATAGATTAAGTCGGCTGCACTGGTAGCATGTGATGCATTATGGGAAGTTATCACTCACTCACGCCACCCCCCCCTAACCCGTCCCCTCCCTCCCCCAACCCCAACCCTACCCCCTCCTCGCCCAATAATCCTCTGCCCTCTGCCACCCTCTCCGCCGTTCCCAATTCCCTCCCCTCTCCCCCAATCCCACCCCCCCCCCTCCCCCCCCCACCCACCCCCCCCCCCCCCCCCCCCACCCCCCCACCCCCACCCCACCCCCACCCCCACCCCTCCTCTAAACCAACCCTCTCCCTAGCTCCTCCCCCGTGTCCATCCCCTCCTCCAAGCCCCTCCCTATCCCCTCCCTCCTCAACCTCCTCGCTACCCCTCCCCCAATCCCCCTACCCCCTCCCCTCCCCAACCCCCTCCCTACTTCCTCCCCTCCCCCCCTACCCCCTCCCCTCCCCAACCCCCTCCCTCACTCCCCCCTCCCTCTTCCCCCCTCCCCCAATCCACTGCCCTCCCCCCCCCCAATCACCCTACCCACTCCCCCTCCCCCAACCCCCTCCCTCCAACCCTCACCCTCACCCAATCTCAATTCCCTACCCCCTTCCACTGCCCAACACCCTCCCTACTCCCCCTTCCCCTCCACCAACCCAATCCCTAACCCCGTCCCCCTCGCCCGATCCCCTCCCCCACCCACCCCACTATCCCCTTCCCCCATTCCCCTCCCCCACCCCAACCCACCGCTCCCCTCTCCCCTCCCCTTCCCCACCCCAACCAACTCCCTGTCTATTTCCGCTCCCCCAGCACCCACCCTACATCCTGCCACTTCCCCCAACACCCTCTCTATATCCTCCCCTCCCACTCCCTCTCCCCCTCATCCCTTCGTCTCCCTCTCCCCCAACACCCTCCTTAACTCCCCCCTCCCCCCCCCCCACCCCCCCCCAACTCCCTCTCTACATCCTCCCCTTCCACATCCCACAGTCTGGGTATCAAATAAGCATTGCTTATTAATGAAGAGCGAGCGCTGTATGGCGCGCCGCCGCCTGTCAGGGCAGACGGCAAACTACTGATGATTGCTCGACTGTGAGTCAATACCCCTGGCGGGTTGCATACGCACTAAAGGAGTGGCGATATCACGTGTCGCGGTGTAATGAATGGCGCAGCGACTATAGGCGGATGAATCTGCCTGCAGCAGTTGTTTGCACACGTGTCGTATGTGTGTTCCAGTGTGAATTCCATGGTTGTGATGCATGGAACTAATGGTTGCGATGCATGTATCTGATACTTGTGATGCATGTAAATAATGGTTGCAATGCATGTAACTAATGGTTGTGGTGCATGGATCTAGAGGTTGTGATGCATTCCACTAATGGTTGTGGTGCATGGATCTAGTGGTTGTGATGCATGCAACTAATGGTTGCGGTGCATGGATCTAGTGGTTGTGATGCATGTAGCTGATAATTATGATGCATGTACCTGATGGTTGTCCTGCATGCAACTAATGGTTGTGGTGCATGTACCTAGTGGTTGTGATGCATGCAACTAATGGTTGTGGTGCATGTGCCTAGTGGTTGTGATGCATGTAGCTAATAGTTGTGATGCATGTAACTAATGGTTGTCATGCATGCAACTAATGGTTGTGGTGCATGGAACTAATTGTTCTGAAGCATCTGACTGATAGTTCTGATGCCTGTAAGTAATGGTTGTAATGCACGTACCTAGTGGTTACAGTGGTTGTGATAAAGATGCTAAGCCATATGGGACAAGACTTTGTCCATTGTAACGATCAACATAGTATCTGTTTATGCATTTGCTCAGGATAAACTGATTTGTTTTTTACATGGTGTTTCATAATCCCAATAGAATACATATTGATTCGAAGCAAATGTCCCTGTGTTTTCACTGTAACCGTTTCTATGTTGTTTTGTGTCAATCGTTACAATGGACAAACAAAAGAAGAGTTATCACATTTTGAGACGGGCTCATATGCATCACAACTAATAGTCACATACATGCTTGTGATGCATGGAACCAGTGTTTGGGATGCATGACACAAATGGTGCCTGCACAATCTTTGTTGTTGTAAATATAGTTTAGGGCCTACTCATTGACTAAAATCTTTGGTCAGTGCTGTGGTACTGGTCTTCTAGCCATGTGACAATACAATTATTTACCATACATATATGTGTGATGGGGCCCTTTGTTGGCCACCTGGAACTTGACTCTCACGCAGTGGACCCCAAAGCAAGGAGGAGGAATGAGTACACTTGCTTCTTAACGTCGTCTTTATTGCTCTCCGCTCACTGCGGCATCCATGATCAAGTGACCTGCCTCTACCCTGACAGATCCCATGTCAACTTCCTTGGGGGGTGGGGGAGGCAGCCCTGTCATGGCGATGCCCAGTGGCTACCAAACCGCCACCTAGCGCAATACTGCGACAGTGAGGGAGCAGTCCTACCTGCCACCATATGGTAGTGGAGGTCATGCCTGGACTATTACATTATATGTATTCTGATTTTGCTCAAGTCAGTCACAATGACAATATTGTTTATTTCAAAACTTACTTAGGGCATATTTTTAAAAACAAATCCACTCAATAGATACTAATTATATGTTGTAGTACTCTCACAGCAATCCGCATTTAGAAACAACCTTCCTAAGTTCAGTCATCAGGAGGGCAGAGTTATCTGTAATAAAACAACTATACCCTGTCATCATTCCGACCTACATGCAACCACACCACTCATAAACACACCGACAGCTTACCTGTTATTTCCACTTCCAAGAAATATCCCCAAATACATAACAGCAATTACAACTACCGAAACTTTTCAGACTACTGACTCATCATCATCATCATCTTTTTGTTTGTTGTTTGTTTGTTTGTTTGTTTAACGACTCCCCCCCCCCCCCCCCCCCTGCCCCAAGCACAAACATTCGACATCGGCTATTGGGGGTCAGACTGGTTTAAAGATATCCAATTAAAAAATTACAAGTCTTTATTTGTTGTTGGTTTTTCGTTGTTGTTTATAAAATCCCACATTTGATCAAACAGATAACATAGAGCACAGACATAAATGCCAAAAGAGCATACAACTGTTGTAAAATCACAAGTGGTGTATAATAAGTCAAATCAATGGTACCATACTTTTCAAGTTAAAAATGGAAAATTAACTTTAGGTAAAAACCAGTTTCTCTCAGAAATGCACGGTGAGAAATGTAATAATGAGTTGTGGATGGAATCGGAATGACCCCATCACACCCTCACATCCAAATATATCATCTCAAATTGTAGGTGAGGACATTTCACCAAAATGTGACGCACTGTTAGTATACACTGGCAGTGCTCAGACTGAGTCAGACAATCTCCAGCCAAAATAAAACTATGTGTCAAGTGTGTATGACCAATATGGGAGTGACAGAGGATAACCTCATCCTGTGTCAACCATCTGTAGGAAGACTGCCAATCTCCCAAGACTGGCTGGCCTCACAGAGCGAAGTTTGTTCGCTCCCACATCGTTCCATTCATCATGCCAGTTAGGCATGATGTGTTTGTCAATGTGAAATTTAAGATTTGTATATGCTATTCCCAGGTTCGCATTGTGGCAATGTCAAAGCAGCCTTGGCAGCCAGGTCTGCTTTCATCATCATCATCAACCCTTTAACTGCGAGCGTCAGTGGGGTACCACAGATGACGCAGCAACCAGTTTTCTCCAGCTTTCCCTTTTTTTTTTCTTGAAGATTTATACTGCCTATTATAGATAAGCCTGAATAGACTTGTTTTCACCATTAGACTGTTTGTCGATAGAAAGCCCGAGCCTACACTTTTACCGACACAAGGGATTTTTAACCTCCCACACCACATAGATATGGTGTGAGAGCAACTGGCCTTTGATGATGCTGTAAGTTATCCACAGTGGTGGAAATCCAAATTGGCAGAGGTGGCAGCACTGGGAATCAAACCACCGACCTTTAGATTAGGAGTCTGACCTAGAAAAAGTCAGACACTCTAACCACTCCGCCACAGAGAACACCTGTTCTTCATGTCCCTCTGGGACTTGCCAAACTCAAGGCCTGTCCATTCCCTGATGCTGTCTTCACACTAACCATACTTACCACAGAGCAATCACCACTCTTATAAATCCCACCTTGCTGAGCCCCCTAAATAAAGCCAAAGACCCTATAATACTAAGACGGCTCACTCAGCCTGTACTGTGTAATCAAAATGATCAAACCCACCACTTGGTGCACTGACTGTTCTCTTGGTTAAACAGGTGCTATATTATATGTATAAATGCATATATGAATGTGAAAGATGTGTAATGATGGTGATGCTGATGGTGATGATGATGGGTATTTGTTCATAGCAATTTCATATTGATGTATATTCATACTTACCTATCTCATGTATAATATAATTGTATATGTTTACATGTGAAACACCAACCAGCAGCCGGCTGATCAAACCCACCACAAGGTGGCACTGCGAAATTTACATTACCATTGGAGAGATAGGGAGTGAGCCGTCTTAGTATTATAGGGTCTTTGATAAAGCCATAGTCCGATGAAAACATAAAATGTTCAAAACCAAAACAATGATGTAGATTTGATTCTACATATCTACCTTCGATACTAATGCAATTTATCCTCACATGGGAGGGGCTATTAGAGCAATTTAATAGCACATGTTCGTGCATAAGGCTATGGTGTCAGAGTTTGGGTGTGCGTGTCAAAATTAATTTTACATTTCAAAAGTTAGACATTTAAAAGGAAACTTACTTCACACTAAAGTAAGGTAGATTATGACAATTGTGAAAGTATGACGTCTGAACACTTTGACTTCTGGATACTGAAAGGTTTATTCACATCCAGGGCCCAGACCTCTGGCACCCTTTCAACTCTGACGTAATCTCATTTACATATTCCTTTGTTCTCCACATGTGCCTGGATGTCTTTTATGCATATATTACATCCCCCCTTCAAAAGTATTTCTGAGATATGCAATATCTCAAAAATCGTCACAGTCACACCAAGTTTACATGTTAAAATACAATAACGTACACCGCATTTGACACCATATGAAAGTACAATGTCTGAACACTTTGACTTCTAGATACTGAATGGTTTATTCACATCCAGGACCCTCCTAGACCGCCGGCACCCTTTCAACTCTGACGTCATCTCATTTACATATTCCTTTGTTCTCCACACATGCCTGGATGTCTTTTCTGCATATATTGCAACAATCAGTTCAATGCCCGAAAAGTGACCAAAACTAAAAACCATCGGACTATGCAACTTTAATACAAAAAAAAAATAGGAATGACTGTAGCATGTGTGTCCAGTTTCCTTTACACAAGCAGGAAGACATCCTAATTTTGGACCGGCATCGGTCTCCTGCAGTTAACTGACGCCAGAGGGCTCTAGTAGCTGTCAGCTGGGTGACAGTAAGGAGTCAGCTATCCTGAATATTGCATGGACTTAGCTTTAATGAGAACCATTATGATGAGACAGGTGGCCCCCAAACAGGAAAAGGAGCTTCAGCTGTATGTAACAACAAAATGAAATTATCCTAGTCTTCAGAAGCAAACGCATTCTCCATAAACAATAATAATGTTGAGACGCGCCTTGACTGAGGCCAGATGGTACCTTTGAGACTCTCCTCACTATTCTCAAGAGTAGGCAAACATGACATCACTGGAAGCTGAACTAGTCACTGAGTGGCCGGTAAACAAAGATCCTGCTCGGCTGAGAGGCGGCTATATTTACAAAAGAACCCTTCTTGTTTGCACAAACTTGATCAATGGATAAGCAGAAATAGAAGTGAGTACAGAAACAGTGTCATTACAGTTCAGGGATGAAAGATCTCCACGATTTCACAAATTTCCGTTATTAAAATAAAAATCATTGATTAAAGTTGTCAAAAGGACAAGGAATCAGGATATATGTGATGTATGACGCATTATACGAGTATAAATGCAAGGGGAATATATACTATATATATATATAAAGGTCACTACGGCAGAAAGGTAACCAGACACAAGTTGGGCTGAGTACTAGTTTATTAGTTCTCTGGCAGGACTCATAAATATGCCCACCTAAAAAAAAAAGAAGAAAATTCTATGAGAAGTGGATCGAATCAGGCGCTGACAGGTAGCGCCCCATGCGCGCGGGCCGGTGGGGTTGGCGCGCGACTCCTAATACATCGATAATATGCAACGACAATAATAATAAATATATAATTAACCTTATGTGGGCTCCGTTATTTATATTATTATAATGCATTATAATACACATATTCCTCCTTGGCACATTGGTGGTGGCCCTCCCTCCTCCCAGCTGTTGGAGTAATTGGTGGGCAGGCCCCCCTTCCCCTCGCGCCACACACACATGTGATATATTTGATTTAATGTAGATGTTGCGGATGGACTGTGCAGCCTTAGCTCATTTCTTTACAACCAGATACCAGTATGCTATGGGTATTGTGATGCACCACATTCTACTCCAACTCATCATCATCATCATGCTGTCGGTCGCGATGCGACAAAAGCCGTGTTCACACGGGAAAAGTTTATGCCGCTTTATACATGGCGGATAATATGAACCGAACTAGTGTCGCGTCCACACGGGCAGTACTTGGGCTGGAAATCGATATCAGTGCATGAGCAAGTCCATCCTAACCAGCACCAGTTTCGGTTAGTCGATGTCGGCATGAGAGAGTGTGGGTTCGACCTAGATATGTATGGACTGAATCGTATTGGTTTGGAATGGTCAAAACTTCTGCTGGGCAGTGAAAACCTTAAAATAAATCATGCACAAAATATATGTGCACCTCTAGCAGGTTCATAGACCAAATTATATTATATAGTGTGACATGCTTAATCCACCTCAAGTAAGTCGGTTGCGTTCACACGGGCGATATAAGTCAAATCATAAAATTCGGTTCATATAAATCACCTACACAAGGGGTTTATAAAATCCGAATAATATGAATCAAATTAGCCCTAATCCGACTTAGCCTCGCGTTCACACGCGAAATGTAACCCAAACTATACAAGTCAATTTTTATGATTCGAATTAACTGCCCTGTGTGAACACGCTAAAGACTGCTTTCATTACTTGACTGCCGCTCTCCATTTAGCTCTCTGCTGTGAGAGTGATGTCCATGAGTCGGTCCTAATGTCTCTCAACTTCAGGTTTTTGTGTGGTTGTACATTTCATGAAAGCTGCCTGCAAAAGTGTTGAAGTGCTGCTGGCTTTTGCAAGTTACCAGCGGCACTCTCTCAGGGAGCAAATAGAGGTTTCACACCGGCAAGAACATGTCCAGACAGGCGCAAAACTATTTGTCCCTGCAGTGGCTGGTCGGGAGATGTTGGGAGTTCCATACATCAACCACCCTTAATGCTGTCACAGTGACATGGTTTTCTGTTTAGGGATTGCTCCCTTAGCCTTCGGTTCTGTCAAGAACCTGTACCACACGGCAGTGGTTTACAACTCCAATTAACGAATATATAAATAATGATGAAGTTGCTTCAAACCCAAGGTCATATCCCTGGTTTAATCCATCAAGGTCAGAATAGAAGTGACATGTCACTGACCAGCCGGGTTACACATACTCTCCTGTGGGGGGGGGGGGCGGGTCACCACATTTTTAAGTTGCAACTTCAGTGCCCAATGTATTAATAGGTAGTTAATGGGTTTCAATATTAATTTCATTATTGCTTCGGTGGGTAATGGTGTGTCATTTGTAACCAGTGTGAGAAGTTGTAGGGTTAGAAGTTACACCGGTCAGTTATAGTTGGGTGCTTATTCTAGTATTTTTGGAATAATTGTAGTCAGGTACTTGACTTCACTTTTGGGTGGTTCGTAACCTTGACGGTTACAGGCTGGAGGACTGCAGCAATAGAAATAAGCCCCAATAATTCGGTCCGTTTTTGTAATGAAGAGTAAACTTCAGAGGGGATGGTTGTAGAAGTAGAGGGGTTCTTCACATAAATAATGACAAGTCATTAGAGCAGCACCAGTTCAGTTGGGTCCGATTGTAGCTGTGCACCTGTGTCCAGTCGCCAATGGGTTAGGAGGAAAGGAAGGGGAAAGGTGGGATCTGCAGCAAGAAGAAAGCGAAACAGTGAAAAGGGGAAAGGACCCGCACTCAAGCAAACAACTCCCTTGACTAGGGGGTAAGCCTGGGAGAAAAAAAAAAGAAAGGGTATTATAGAAGAAAGAGAAATGAGGAGAGTTGAGTCAAAGGGCCATGTCTCCTTGCCCTGTGGTGACCAGTCGGTGAGCTGGAGATACGGACAGAGTAAGAGGTAGAAAGTGAAATCCTGGCTGGCTGCCCATGCGGGAACCTTTTTTAAACATCTATCAAGGAGGAGCGCAGTGCAGCAGAGCGGTGATAGAAGAGGTGCGGACGAGGTGGAGTACAGACAGAAAGTGTAGTAAGGTATTCAGTGATGATACTGGATGCAGCTTTATCACCATGGTGCTATGATTGGAGGAACATGCTGAAATATTTTGGTGTTGTTGTTTTAAGTACTGAGTTCAAGTTGTAAACTTGTCAAAGTGCTCTCCATAACGTGATGACAATCACCACCCATTCACAATAATGGTTCCAAGTTATTATATTTGTTAGTACCACCATGTGGTTGAGTTGTGAATTGAGTCTGTCTTGACTGCATGAATAGCACCATTAACATTATGCTAGACTCTGACTAGCTTACTGCCCATTCCCCTCTCGAACCTTTCTATGCTAGCGCAGTCTTTTCTCAATACGCGTGATCCAAATTCTGCTGGTACCTCAGGGCGGCCGGAGGCTGTGACCCAGCACGCCGGGTAACAGCTGTGGCTTACCCAGCAAAAGGAGGGAAAGATGGTGAATACGCATACACAAAGTAGCTTTTTCTTTTTTGGTGGAAGCAAATAGCGATGACCTAAATATGGGTATTCTGAGTTCTGCTGGTACCTCCCAAAGGAAGGAGGCTGTGACTCAGCACACCGGGACCCAGGTATGGCTTGCAAGGCGGAAGGAAGGTGGGAGAGGTGGTGAAAACACAGACAATAGGACACAAGAAATGGTATTTTATCTAATATAAAATATTTGCTTCAACAATTTCACCCCAATATACTGTCAGGAGTGTTAACATCAATTAAGATATTAATACATACAAGGAAGCGTATTCTTCAGTGTTATGTGTGGTCTACTCTAATGTATGGGGCTGAGACATGGACAATCTCTAAGAAAATGTACAAACGTTAAGCAGCATTTGAGATGTGGACTTATCGAAGGATGATGAAAATATCATGGACAAAGAAGATCACCAACAAAGAAGTTCTCAGAAGATTTAATAATAAGAAAAGCTTGTTTGCCACTATACAGACAAAGAAACTTATTTATTTGTTGGCCACATTATTTGTCAGAGTTCAATATACCATACATTGTTGGAAGGGAAGGTGAATGGCAGCAGAGGGAGAGAGAGACCAAGAACATCATGGTTTACAAATATTTCACAGTGGACAGGCTTGAATTATTCACAGTCTATCAGAACAGCACACCATCGGGACAAGTGGAGAACCATTGCATCCAACCCTCGACTAGAGGACGGAACTATTGATTGATTGATACTGTCAGGGTGGGGGGGGGTGATGGAAATGGGAAATATTGCACCTAGAGCGGGAATCGAACCCACATCTCTTAGATTCCGGGCTAGTGTGCTAACCATTACACCACCTAGGTTCCCTGATGTCACCACCCTACCCACGCCTACCTGTCTATCCGGCTCCTTGCCTGAGAGGTCAGTGCAGACCACTTCAAGACATTAGAAATACATGTCTGGCAAGAATCCTATCAAGTTTGGTCGTCAGGATGCATGTATACCACATGATGAAAATAATAGCATAGCTGCAATGGTATAACATGAGTATAGGGAATAGGGCCTATTCTGAAGGATAGGGGTCAGCAAGGCATCAACTCTAATTCACGAAAAGACCGGAAGTGGCAGAAATTGCTTTTGATTCAATCAAGAGTATATAGCGAAATAGCGAAATAGCGAACGGTAGACAGGAAGTGTGAACACTTATTTGTCTCTCATTTTTGCTTGAGCGCAAGTAAATATGCAACACAAAGAATAATTAGGAGCATGTGGTGAATAAGGGGTCAAATTTCCCTGGATCATCAGCCCATGCTTTTTCTAATCTGTTCTTGACAGAATTTATGGGACAGAACATTTAGCGAGGACCACTCAGCAATCTCAACCCTACCCGGATGACTGTCTTTTCTGTAGTTGAGGGGTGGGTTGCGGAAAAATACGGGTGATCAGCTTGACCTCGTGGGTTTGTGTCCAAGCACCCAGTGATTGTTAGAGCCGACACATGTTGTGATGTCATTGCTGAAGAGACTGAACCTGCGAGGTGGCGACACAGGTTCCTAGCTAAAGTATGGAATTATTGCGAGTGTCAATCGATAGGTGGTGTAGCCAGTGACATGCTCCGCATTGGAGGAGGTGGCGACTAATGGTAGGTGGCGGCTTTAGTACTTAAGTTAATGCAACTGGAATCTGACAGGTGGCAGTGATGTCAACGAAAGCACGCGGAGTGTCAATTCCCTACCACCTCCCATCCCACTCTGCATTACCCATGTTGGGATCCAACATGAACGATGGTAGCTGAAGCTGGTACCCGGCATGAAGGCCGTGTTGCAGATCCAGCTGTTCCTGAGGTACCAGCGGAACTCGGAAGATCTATATTCTCACTGAAGGTGTGTTTATATATATGTGTCTGCGGAGAGTGGCATTGAGCAATGAAAGGGTGGTGATTGACAGGCTTTTTGTACACCAACTCTCCACACACCCACTCCCACAGCCACACCGACTCCCACACCCACACCCAGACCCATATCCACACTCCCACCCACACCCATACCCATATCCACACCCACACCACACCCACAACCATACCCACCTACACCGACACCGACACCCACACCCATACCCACACCAACACCCATACCCACACCCGCACCCACACCCACACCCACACCCACACCCACTCCCACACCCACACCCACACCCACACCCACACCCACACCCACACCCACACCCACACCCACACCCACGCCCACGCCCACGCCCACGCCCACGCCCACGCCCACGCCCACGCCACGCCCACGCCCACGCCCACGCCCACGCCCACGCCCACGCCCACGCCCACGCCCACGCCCACGCCCACGCCCACGCCCACGCCCACGCCCACGCCCACGCCCACGCCCACGCCCACGCCCACGCCCACGCCCACAGTGGAGAGTGTGTTGGGCCAATACTGTCAATCTAAGAATCTGGAAGTTGAATCGACCTAATGGCGGACAGGGTGGCCGTGTTCAATGAGTCGTGTGTTCAACAGTGGCATATCTAAAGCGGGAACAGGGGACTAACCACTCCCCTGACAACATTCTTCGAAAGTGGTGCCTTTTCAACAATTATTTTGTAACTCTTCAGTTCCATTGCGACATCTGCGTTCAATCATGAGGGTAACTTGGAAGGACAAAGTGACAAATAAGGAAATACTCAAACGGACGGGGCTGACCTCTATGGAAGATCTTCTGATCAAAAACAATCTCCGGTGGACTGGACACCTCATGAGGATGTCATCAGACAGGCTACCAAAGCAGATCCTCTACTCTCCACTGTCTTCTGGCTACAGAAAGAGAGGGCGCCCTCATCTCCGGTTCAAGGATACCATCAAGAGAAACCTGAAGCTGAGAGACATTAAGACCGACTCATGGACATCACTCTCACAGCAGAGAGCTAAATGGAGAGTGGCAGTCAAGTAATGAAAGCAGTCTTTGTCGCATCGTGACCGACAGCATGATGATGATGATGAGTTCCATTGCACAATCAAAGTCATATCTTCCTTTTCTTTTGATATTACATAGGAAAAAACAATATTCTACTCCGTCCTGCTATGACCATAGATGTTGCCAAGAAGTAAAACTCCAATGCCCAACCAACCAACAATCTTCTATTTCGTTTAACAAACTGCATCTCCCTCGTCTTTCGATCTTAAATAAAAATAAAAAACTATAATGAATTATTTGGTATGCTTTTAACCAGTGGTCCACAACTGGTTCATCAAAGGCTGTGGTATGGCTTGTCCTATCTGTGGGAAAGTGCATAGAAAAGACCCCTTGCTGCTTATCGGAAAGAGCAGCAATGTGGCGGCAGCAGGTTTCCTATTTTTATTTAAATGTCAGAATGACCATATGATTGACATCCAATAGCCAATGATAAAAATCAATGTGGTCTAGCGTCATTAAATAAAACAAGTTCTTTTTTTCATGGCAGCTTTGGTTTGTGCTCAACATCCACTAATATATTCAATTCTAAACCTGCTACGCCCCTAGTGTTCACTATACAGTATAACCCCGTTAAACCAAACTTGAAGGGACCCAAGACATTTGTTTGGATTAACCGATCATTGGTTTAACCAAGCTTTGACTTTGACTTAGCTTTGGCAAAAACGGGGGTGGATTATGAATGTACAATGTATGAGGACACTATGATTATTGTCTTTTATGTATATACAGTTTAACCCCATTAAACTAACCTCGGTTAAATCAAACGATCGGTTAATCCAAACTTTTTTCGGTGACCTGGCAAAATAATACGATTTATCATATAAAAAAGTCTCAGATGACCTTAAAACCACATGAAAGCTTGGTTTAAATGTACCGGAAGAGGCCTGGGGCCGACAATTTTGTTTGGATTAACCCATACTTTGGATTAACCGACTTTGGTTTCACCAACATTTTTATATGATAAATGGTAGTATTTTGACGGGCCGCTGACAACAGTTTTAATTAACCGATCGTTTGGTTTAACCGAGCTTAGTTTAACGGGGTTGTACTGTACGATGGAAGAGTGAATGCTCATTCCCTCTTATCTCCCCACTCTCCCTCATTATTACTAAACCCACTCTCCTAACTCTCCATTCTCCTCCACTATTATTAACCCATTCTCCCATCTTTTCACTCTCTCCCATTATTATTAACAATGACAATATCAGATGCGGACCTATGTATATACGTCTGGTAGACAATGTTCCTGCATCAGGATGTCTACATCACCTTATACTAGTGTTGCCAATCAAAGTGGTGCTGAGCTTCTACATTGGTGAACTCCTGTCATTGAGCGCTAATAGGAGGTCTAATGTGATACTATCCGCACTTTATTGGTTTCTGGTTTTCTTTGCAACACCAAATAAATAATTGGAGTATGTCATCCTAGGAACAACAGAGGCTAAGGATCAGGAAGCAAGTGTTTACTAGGTCTTGTATTTGATTGGGACGGTTGTAACATGAGTGCTAATTGAGGAGAATGTGGTAAACTTGATATCCCTGCGATGCTGTTTACGTCGATAGGCGCTGGCAGCGTTGGGGGGCCTGTGTGGCGACAGGTGAACAGGCATTTAACCTTTCCGGCTCAACTCAAATCAACACGGATAGCTTATCCACCAGCAGTGGTAGGCTGTGATTGAAAGGTGCGCCAATGTGATTACCACATCCGCCTCGCCTTCTCTCCTTCTCTCGCCTTCCCTCGCCTTCCCTCGCCTTCCCTCGCCTTCCCTCGCCTTCCCTCGCCTTCCCTCGCCTTCCCTCGCCTTCCCTCGCCTTCCCTCGCCTTCCCTCGCCTTCCCTCGCCTTCCTTCGCCTTCCCTTGCCCTCTCTCACCTTCTCTTGCCTTATCTCACCTTCTCTCGCCTTATCTTGCCTTCTCTCGCCTTATCTCACCTTCTCTCGCCTTCTCTTGCCTTCTCTCGTCTTCTCTCGCCTTCCCTCGCCTTCCCTCGCCTTCCCTCGCCTTCCCTCGCCTTCCCTCGCCTTCTCTCACCTTCTCTCGCCTTCTCTTGCCTTCTCTCACCTTCTCTCGCCTTCTCTCGCCTTCTCTCGCCTTCTCTCACCTTCTTTTGCCTTCTCTCACCTTATCTCGCCTTCTCTCGCCCTCTCTCGCCTTCTCTCGCCTTCTCTCACACATTCTCTCACCTTATGTTGCCTTCTCTCGCCTTCTCTGGACTTCTCTCACCTTCTCTCGCCTTCTCTGACTGTCTCTCACCTTCTCTCACGCATTCTCTCACCTTCTGTTGCCTTCTCACCTTCTCTGGACTTCTCGCGCCTTCTCTCACCATGTCTTGCCTTCTCTTGCCTTCTCTCACCATCTCTTGCCTTCTGTCGCACATTCTCTCACCTTCTATTGACTTATCTCACCTTCTCTCACCAGCTCTCACGCTTTCTCTCACCTTCTGTTGTCTTCTCTCACCATCTTTTGAATTCTCTCGCCTTCTCTCGCCTTCTCTCACTGTCTCTCGCCTTCTCTCACTGTCTCTCGCCTTCTCTCACACATTCTCTCCCCTTCTGTTGCCTTCTCTCGCCTTCTCTCACCATCTCTCACCTTCTCTTGCCTTCTATTGCCTCCTCTTGCCTTCTCTCACCATCTCTCGCCTTCTCTCGCACATTCTCTCACCTTCTGTTGCCTTCTCTCACCATCTCTGTCATTCTTTAACGGTCTCTTGCCTTCTCTCGCACCTTCTCTTACCTTCTCTCCCCTTCTCTCGCCATCTCTACCCTACTCTCTCACCTTCTCTCATACCATTTCGCATCTGGCTGTGCTTGGTATAGTCAGGGAATACCGCGCTTTGGTTTTATGGGTAAAAGGTGCGGGCTGAGGAAGCTGTCAACACTGGATAGGTGTGTGTGGTGTGTTGTGTGTGATGTGTGGTGTGTGGTGTGGCGTGTGGTTGGTTGTTGGGATTTTACGTCCTGGAAAGATCTAAGGTCATATCAGGATGGGTACCGACTGGTGACAGTGCATACTAATGGCAACTGTATAGTACTGTCCCACTGGGAAACCAGGCCACCAGTACCTTGACCTGATATCCCACTCAGTCCCATTATCCTGACACTGAGGCAACCAGACCTTGCCCTATCCTATGCATGCTGAGCACCAACAGTGGCAACACGCTGAGCTGGATTGTAACTCTTCAGATTTAGAAGAAGAAACAAAAAACAAACACCAATGACACTGCTTTATCCTGATGGGTTATTCTCAGAAACTGTGTACCACCTTTGCGACATGGAAACCGAAGGTGAAAACATTCCAAATAATAGCCCAAAGCATTCCTAATAATAACAGAATTGATATTCATGTGAAAGCTTTATATTTTGTCCATGTCAGAGTTGAAATATTTGTATTTCACTTTTTGATTTTGATATTATACAAAATGGACAAAGCCAGTCAAAATGAACCATGTAACATCCATCCATAATATAATTGTAATCCATGTTCGTAACTTCATTATAACATACACAACAAATTCAAACAACTTTGATTGATTACAGTTATTAAACACAAACGATTGTGTCTTAGAAGAAAGAAACTTGAAAACAAGTTTAGGTAGATAGATGCATGGTGTCGATAATAGCAAATATTCATATTTACTCTTCAGTGGAAAAGCTTATTTTTGATGCATTTGTGGGATATATTAAATACATGTAGTATTGCTAACAGAATTAATACACAGAGTAACCAATACTTA
This sequence comes from Branchipolynoe longqiensis, assembly GCA_030323885.1. Lineage (NCBI taxonomy): Eukaryota > Metazoa > Annelida > Polychaeta > Phyllodocida > Polynoidae > Branchipolynoe > Branchipolynoe longqiensis. The sequence goes on from CM059197.1 coordinate 56,940,143, forward strand.
TTTGACGTAACTACTCCCTATAAAATAAGGCAAAATCATTAACGATGTAACATGGAAACCAAATATGTGGTACACAGTTTTTGAGAATGACCCAGATACCAGTATCCTCAAATGACCTCACGTCGTGACTACGTCCATCAGCGAGACATTACTAGCAGACAACATTTACCCGTCATCCGGGCATCACACTTCCCGCTCAATGTCCATGGCTACCGGAAGTGCTATATGTTGACGACTTCCTCTTTCCTCAAACTTGGAAGGTCTCATAGCAGGAAGCTACACGACAGGCACTGACTCTATGTATGAGACTGTGAGGATGTCGTCTTCCAGAGAATGAAGTTCTACCTGATAAGAACTTATGTGCTGCATAACATATACATTTATATTTAAGTATAAAGCCAATTAACAAAAAAAGTTGGTGATCATCCCTTTGATCACACAAATCAGGGTCGGGTGGGTGGTTTTATTTATATTTAAATATATCTATTTTTGTTCAGTATTTAACAAAAATATATTGGACCACCCTAGACTGATACAAGGATTACATGTCATTCGTGTACACATCATCATGTTTCAATCAAACAATGAACACTGTTTTCTCATTTTGAAATTTAACGTTGAATTGTTGCTAGCCAGACACATTTTTAACAGTTTAGAAAAGAGAAGACATTTATCAGCAGACGATTTTTTAGGACGATCAATTTCTTTGTATTTGGCCTAAATTGTCGGGGAACATTACTGTATTATTATGATTCAGCCATAGGCTCCTTAGTGGAGTGCCCCCCCCCCCCCCCCCAACACACATCGGTCTGTCAGGGTAATTAATGTATTCTGATGCACCCTCCCAACTCGTGCCGCACACACTGGAGGAATGGCTTAAAGTTGCATAGTCCGATGAAAATATTAAATTTTCAAAACCAAAACAATTATCTAGATGTTACTGTAGACCCCTATGGTGTCAAAGTTTTGGCATGCTTGCCAAAATTAATCCCACCTGGTTGTACTTCAAATATCTCCAAAGTTAACCATCTAAAATAAAAGTTACTTCAAACTAAAGTAAGGTAGTCTATAGCAATCAATCTAATGTATTTATCTTAGAAAATGACAGAAACTCTAAACCATCGGACTATGCCGCTTTAATAAAGACAAGCAATCCATAGGAATGAATCCATGGCTACAAGGTTTGAGCTGAAGCTGCAATCATTCTGATAATAATCAAATTTAGTTATTTTTTTGTTCACAGAAACGAACACATCCCTTATATACTGCATTACACGACATGGAATTGATATAGTTTACCTGTAAATCACAACAACACCATTCTATTTTACAGAGATTAGGACAATGGATTTGACGTGGTGTTCTCTGTGGCGGAGTGGTTAGAATATCAGACTTTTTTCTAGGTCGGACTCCTAATCTGAAGGTCGGGGGTTCAATTCCCCGTGCCCCCACCTCTTCCAATTTGGATTTCCACTGCTGTGTATAACTTACAGCGACATCAAAGGCCAGTTGCTCTCATATCATGTCTATGTGGTGTGGGAGGTTAAAAATCCCTTGGGTCGGTAAAAGTGTAGACTCAGGCTTTCTATCGACAAACTGTCTAATGGTGAAAACAAGTCTATTCAGACTTATCCATGATAGGAAGTATAAATCTTCAAGAAAAAAAAGACGTTTTCCCCCATGAAGTCTTATTATTATATATGCTGTATTGCGCATTATGCGAGTATAAATATATTGGCGGTAATATTAACCTCACCCTATACTTTTCAAGACCACATTCTTGCAGTTTCCTCTATCTTTCAAACCACTACGCCTGACCTGTGTAAATTGCAATGGTTCTCAAAAGGTGCTAAGCAATATGGGACAAAACTTAGTCCATTGTAACGATCAACATACTATCTGCTTATGCATTTGCTCAGCATAAACTGATTTGTTGTTTACATGGTGTTTCATAATCCTAATAGAATACATATTGATTTGAAGCAAATGTCCTTGTGTTTTCAGTGTAACCGTTTCTGTGCTGTTTTGTGTCAATCGTTACAATGGACAAAACAAAGAAAAGTTATCACCTTTTGAGGCAGGCTCATATATATATATAGATGCGACTACTTTGTTAGTACCAGACGGGATGGCTGAATGGATTGAGCATCCGTCTCCTATTTGAGTAGATCATGGGATTCAAACCCATGGGTTCGAACCGTGTTCGAGTCAAACCAATGACTTAAAATTTGATACTTGTGGATCCTAGCTTGGCATTCGGCAATATTAGGACAAGGGAAGGTATGGTTGGTTCAATGCCAGGATAATCTGACTGAGTGGGATATCAGATCATGGTGCTGGTTGTCTGGTCTCCCAGTGGAGCAGCACTATAAAGTTGCCATGACTGCGCACTGTCACAAGTCGGTACCCGTCCTGATATGACCGTAGTTGTTACCAGGACGTAAACAACCAACTGATTTCGTAGGCTATATCACATACTATATACAATACCTATATAGTAGATAAAAGATTCACCCGGTACTTGTAGTACACGGGTGAATACCAGCCTTATATAAATACGGGCGAAAATAGGCATTAGTATGGAACAAGAAGTAGAATGGCTGGCACCAGTGTCAAATGGTTTCTTATATCATAACAGAATTGGTGAAATGGGAGAGAATGCAAAAAGACAAGATGGTGGCCAGAGAACGCTGTCAATTTCACTTTTAAATTGCATTATTATATTTTCCAACTCAAAAGTAGCAGGTAAACATGCAGACATATACAAAGAATAAATGTTGCTTCTTAGATTGTGAAATTAGGCTCTCATAAAGACTCAGTTCATTAGCCCGATTTTTCAACCGTTTTTATATAAGGCTGGATTTCACCCCTCTACTGGAAGTACGGGGTGAATCTTTTATCTACCTATATAGATGCTAATTGTGTAGGCTGTATCAGAATGTCTATGGCTCCGCATGTCAGGATGTTGACACCACCTCGTATTCCCACGTGACCACCAATCCTAGTACTGACAAGGCCTCAAGGTTGCACAACTTTGTGCATCGGACAAGAACTAGTTTTTCGAACAGGATTGTGGAATGTTTAGTTCGGAGCTCACCCTAGTCTTGCCACACATGCATACACCGCCGACCGACCACCAGTACCCACCACACAGAGCATGCTCACGTCTAGATTCCGATGGATATGTAACTGACTCGGTCCGATATATAGATATTAAAGTTCCATAGTCTGATAGCTTTCATTTTCTGTCATTTTCTGAGATAAATATATTAGATTGATCATTATAATCTATCTTACTTTAGCTTGAAGTAACTGCTTGAAAATCACTAATTTAGGAGACATTTGAAGTGAAAACACGCTAAGTTAATTTTTGCAAGCTTGCCAAAACTCTGACCACATAGGCTTCAGTAGTAACAGGTTCTGATAAATGGCCTCAGTAGTCCCTTCTATGTAGCATCAAATGCTTAATAACTGCACCAGTATCTAAGTTGCATATTGTAGGTTCAACTTGACATAAGGGCTTAGCTTTTGAAAATTTGATGCTTTCATCGGACTATGCAACTTTAACTGAGCCGGGGGCAGGCGGCGCGGAGGGAGGGCCGGCTTGGAGAGTGATAGAAAGCATAGATGAGTGTAATAATGCCTGGCCTGTCTGAGAACCGTGCCGTCTACCAAGTATCGGACACGGTGGCCGAATCGGTAGAGCGCAGGCCTGGTAGAGTCAAACCAATGACTTACAAAATTGATACTTGTTGCTTCCTAGCTAGGTGCTCGGCATTTATTAGTATAGGGCAAGGACTGGTTAATTTCAGTCTCAGGATAATGTCACACAGTGGGATATCAGGTCATGGTGTTGGCTGCCTGGTCTCCCAGTTGGGCAGCACTATAAAGGCGTCATGAGTGCTCACTATCACAAGTCGGTACCCGTCCTGATTATATTACCTTAGATGTTGCCAGAACGTAAAACTCAAACAATCAATCGATCAATCAATCACAAGAATGCAAAGAACAATGAAGAGAGTGTGCGAAAGCTTATTTTGGTTTAGCTGAAAGTGAAAGCGTCGTCTTGTGGAGAATTCTGGGTAACACTGTGCTAGTTCGGCCCGGCTCCTGTCCATTACACCCTCTGTGGGAATCCGGGTTATGCGGTAATATATCATTTACCACCTTCAGGGTGGTGGCAGCGGCGCTGCGCGTTAGGGGACGTAAGGCTCCAGGGGGGCGGGGGTCGAGGGGTGGGGGAGGCGGGCGTGGCGGGGGCGAGGGATGGGTGGATTAAGGTAGCAATGCGCGCATGCACAGTTGTAGAGGCTGGAGGGGCAAGTGACAGGGGCTGGGCTGGAGGGGCAAGGGGAAGGGATTGAGAGTATGGGAGTGGGGGCTGGAGGGGCAAGAGGTAGGGATTGAGGGTATGGGAGTGGGGGCTGGAGGGGCAAGAGGTAGGGATTGAGAGTATGGGAGTGGGGATGGAGGGCAACTGGAAGGGATTGAGGGTATGGGAGTGGGGGCTGGAGGGCAAGGGGACGGGATTGAAAGTATGGGAGTGGGGGCTGGAGGGGCAAGGGGCAGGGATTGAGAGTATGGGGATGGGGGCTGGAGGGGCAAGAGGCAGGGATTGAGGGTATGGGAGTGGGGGCTGGAGGGGCAAGGGGCAGGGATTGAGAGTATGGTGATGGGAATGGGGGTGGAAGTGGGGGCTGGCTATAGTGGGAGACACAGTGTGGAAAGCCGCTATATATTACCGCTATATCCACATTGGAAAATACAGTATTACCTTATAATTTATTATGTGGATATAATAAATAATGGCAGTCTCTATCAGGGATGAAAGATCTCTGCGATCTCTTGGGTTTCTTTGATTTCTAGGGATTTCTGTGATTTGCGGATTTCCGCCATTTTTTATATTTACCAATTAATGTTAAACAAAATGTGGTGATTACCCATTTCCTATATCCCAATAGACCCCTTTCAATGTTTATAAACATTGTGCATGGGCACACAGCTTGGCTGCAGAACGAATGCACACTGCCATTGAGTTTGCCGATATGCGCAGTGCAAAAATATTTCATTCAAAATTAATTGTAATGTAGAACCCTAAATTTAATGTAATCTGGTTATTAAACATGTTATATGTTTGTGTGCCAAGCAGTTTGTTTCTAAGTTGTGTGGTTTTAGAAATATTTCACTCTTTTCTGTATGAAGATTGCTCACGGCCATTAACAATGCATTGAGTTTGCCATTGCGCAGTGCAAAATGTCAGTTTTATTCAAAATTAGTAGAAATGCAGAACCCTAACCTTATGTATTTAATATAGTCTGTTTGTTAAACATGTTTTCTATAAGGACTGTTCCGTCACTGTTGCAGTTTACTGCACTAGGTGGCGGTATGGTAGCCATCAGGCAGCGTCATGACAGGGCTGCCATCTACTGAATGTGGCTAACGTAACCCCCCCCCCCCCGCCCCCACCCCCCCTTGACACCCGCCCCCGAAGGCCGCCCAGGCCCCCCTTCAACCCCCCAGGCCCCCCCGTGACCCTCATTGTCCATCGGTGGTGAAGATGACAGCAACTCATCATTTGTTGTGAACTCATCGATGACTGATGTAGTCCAATTCGTGCTCGGAATGTATGGTGGCACATTGGACACATCTGTGTGTAGCTGCACTCGGAGAGCCTGGTGGGTGGAGGAGACAATCTTTCCTCTGATGATGCTTTTGTTTAGCATGAGGTATATGATCAGTTTCAAACTGTCTTGTGTATTTGCATATAGAAGCACACTGCAAACTCCTGTCCTTGGTCAATATTTCCCAAGTTTCAAATATGTATAGGTGAGTAGATGCAAATTTGCCATTCATCGATCCATCTACATTATTTTCTTTTATGTTCGCCTTAGGGCTTGTCTTGGGTCTTTCTTATATGGTGTTTCTAAGCCTTTCTCATCTCATCTCATGCACATACACATCTGGTACAAAGCTCATGCTACCAATGAGGAAGTCCATGTCAAGATCCAGCAGGCAATTGGACCACACGTATATTTAATGATCGTAATGAGATGCAAGCGGAAGTAATATGGCCATATGTCTCGTTCATCAGGTCTGGACAAAACCATATTGCAAGGGAAAGTGAAAGGGCAAAGAGAACAAGGCAGCCAAAGGAAGATTGTTTGTTTGTTGTTGTTTTACGTCCTAGCAACATCAGAGGTCATATCAGGACGGGACAAAGGAAGAGGATTGTTTGTTTGTTGTTGTTTTACACCCTAGCAAATCAAAAGTCATATCAGGATGGGACAAAGGAAGAGGAAGGAACACAACATCAGGGAATAGACATGCCTCGAGTTCGGCAAGTCCCAGACGGCAGTGGAGAACTGGGAAAAATGGAGAAAACTGGTTGCAAAGTCATCTGTGGTGCCCCAACAACCCTCGTGATTAAGGGGTTCATGATGACGATGATGATGATGATGATGATGAATAAAGCTTTGTAACCTGCAATACCATTTTATTATCATTTTATTAAAATCTAAAGCACAGCATAGTTGGATAAACGGTCAGTTTAACATACACATATGTTGTAGTTAACATACATCAGGTTGAAGATTATCACCTGCTGTATTTCATACGAAGTGACTGACGTCCGAAATATTTTGAAGTTCAAGAATGCAAAGTAATTTGACCGTGCACGCAAGTTAAACCATTGCTTTGGTAACTAGGTTGTGCAGAATGCAGCGTGTGTTAAATTTGACTATATTTCCCTTACATGAATATGTTTTCACGTATCGTTTTTTTTTCTTGAAGATTTATACTGTCTATCATGGATAAGTCTGAATAGACTTGTTTTCACCATTAGACAGTTTGTCGAAAGAAAGGCCAAGCTTACATTTTTACCGACCCAAGGGATCTTTACCCTCCCACACCACCTAGAAATGGTATGAGAGCAACCGGCCTTTGATAACGCTGTAACGTATACACAGCGGTGGAAATCCAAATTGGCAGAGGTGGAGAGGGGCGGGGGGGGGGGGGGGGGCAGGGAATCAAACCACCAACCTTCAGATTAGAAGTCTGACCTATAAAAATGTCACACACTCTAACCACTCTGCCACAGAGAACACACCTTGACTTGGCTATTTGACCTTGAACCCTGTGACCTTGAACCCTGTGAGTCAGGATTGGTCTGGCCAGCACTGATTACCCGATGGCTATTATGAGGACTATTCAGCTATTAGTAATGTCATGGGGGGGTGATGAAAATGGGAAATATTGCGCCTAGAGCGGGACTCGAATCCACATCTCTTTGCATTGCGGGCCATTACCATTACACCACCTAGGCTCCCTGATATCAGTATACTATCCACACCTACCTGTCGATGTGCTAGAGTAGTTATATGACATACTGGAGGGGAAGCAATGGTGGACTTATATCAGTTTAAGGCGTACTCTAAAACCTTTATATTGTCTTTTGTTCCTAGGAAGGTGTGTACGGCTTTCCAAATCCGCAATATGCCTGAGCCTACATGGTTGGCTGGTTCTTGGAGTTTTACGTCCTGGCAACATTTGATGTCTTATTAATATGGAGTGAGCCTACATGATTGAGGTCAGTCACTAGGGCTGAATGACACTCACAATAGTAATAACCACAACTTGATCAGCGAGTCCATCAGTCCACTGTGGGTTCGACTCCACCTCCACCTTGCCCACTGTTGCCACCTGCTGTGTATGCGCCAAACCTCTCAAGCCCCGCGCCGGAAGTGACGTCACTTCCGGTCTTCTCTGCGTTGTTTTCCAAAATCCTGAAGCAGATGCCAACTTCCGGAATTCATGTGGCGTTCTCTGTGGCGGAGTGGTTAGAGTGTTTGACTTTTTTCTAGGTCAGACTCCTAATCTGAGGGTCGGCGGTTCGATTCCCCATGCCCCCAGCTCTGCCAATTTGGATTTCCACCACTGTGTATAACTTACAGCGTCATCAAAGGCCGGTTTCTCTCATACCATGTCTATGTGGTGTGGGAGGTTAACAATCCCTTGGGTCAGTAAAAGTGTAGGCTCGGGTTTTCTATCGACCAGCAGTGGAATGAGGAAGACCAGTCGTCTATGACTGAAATTTCCCCTGCTTAAATAACTAATGGACCAAAGAAAAAAAGGAACACCTGCTCGCCTCACCTTAGCCGCCCACCCAACCATCCATTCAGAAGACTTTAAGTGGTAAGGTTGAGTACCTGAATCATTGGAATCAAACCTGGAACCCTGACACTGTAGTTCATTTAATATAATAAAACCCCAAGTTCATTGTCGGAAGTTTAATCAAATCCCATAATAACTTGTCAATACATTGTATAGAAGCAGTTTCCCCATGTTATTGTGTTATGTCTGGGGTTAGTTCTGAAATAAATGTGCTTTGATTGAGCCTGTTCAGATGAGATATATATTAAGTGATATATAAAGAACAAAACAATTCACAACAGTTGCTAACCAAGGTATGACAAATCTCAAGCTAAAAATAATATCAGGGTTCCTTCATCAGCTGTTCATAAAGTAATTATTTCCCTATACAATGTATAGTAAAACCTCTCTAAATCGACCGACATTTGGACCGATTTTAAGGGGTCTATTTAGGGAGGTAGTCAGTTTAGGGAGTTAGACTACGGTTACAATGTCATTTTTGGGAACGAAATAAAGCGATCAATATATGGGAGTGATCGAATTGTGGAGGTGGTCGGTTAGACAGGTTTTACTGTACTTTAAATCAGTGGCTGGGCAGTATATATAAATGCTTAGAATGAGTGGAACCGCTCGTTCTGTGGCATCGCTGAGATACATATAAATAGAGAGATTCTAACCGAAATACTACTATTATCGACGGTTCTATGTGCTACATAATTTATTATGTGCATACAAATGAAGAATAGTCACTTATGTTTTGTTGGTGTCCTTGCCCGGACACCTCTTGCTTACCAACACCCCTTATTCTCTCCAGACTCCTCTGTAACCGGGCACTCTCTACATCCCTCCTCCTGGGAACATACTCCAGCAGTCTCTGTTCACTCACTTAAACTCAACCCAAGTCTAGTGTTCTTGTCTTTCATTCCTGTTCGATTATTTATGTGATTTATAAGGAATATTGCGATTATAAAGTCAGGGAATTATTAGCATTATTGTTATACTCCGTAAGACCCAAGACTGTACTGGTGGCGCCACCTGCAGCCTCCTCGTCTCCACCGGATGTAGACCAGTATCAGTCGCACCGGAAGAATTTTTTTTTTTCAGGGGCAAGGGCATATAATTCCTTGCCAGAGATTAAAACTACTCACATACAATTATTATTCAAGGCCGCTACAATAAAATGTGTGGAGTCTACTCTTACTCTTACTCTTACTCTTACTCTTAGCAATGCTTCATAGCAAATGCTACTTTCTATCACCACCCCACCACCCCACCCTTTTAGCTCTCCATACCACATCATACTCGTCCCACTCCGCAGTCAGCCACGCGTGACGGTTGCGCAGTGAATTATGGGCAGCCTTAAGACCGGATATGGTATATAAACCACCACTTCCGGTAAACCCCCCCCTCCCCGATCCCACACTTCCGGCACCTGCTGCTGAACTTCCAGCTCGCCAAGTTCTCAAAGAACTCCCATATATTCAGACCATGGGGCATGGTTTTGGCATCAAATAAACACATTTATTAAATGTCCGAACTCTGAGCACTGAATCCTGGTTACGTCGGAGGGAAACTACGTTGTTGAATGCTTAAGGGTGCATTCCATACACGCGTAATGCGTAATGCGAATGTGAATGCGAATGCGACAAAAAATCGAAACGCCTTGAAACCTATGAGCTACATTCCATACATGCGTAATGCGTAATGTGAATGCGAATGCGACAGAAATCCATTATCCCGATCGCTCCATGTAGCGATCGGTGCGTAATGCGTAATGCGTAAAGGTGGTGCGAATAGAAAAGCATCAGTCGCATTTGTCCATTGATATAAGGCTGGAGGAGGCGACTGATAATTACAGACAGCCGGGACAAGGTGGTCCGAACAGAAAAGCATCAGTCGCATTTGTCCATTGATATAAGGCTGGAGGAGGCGACTGATAATTAAGGACAACCGGGAGGAGGACGGTTGTAGAAGGGCGGTTGTAGAAGATAGGCAGCAAAGAGTCTTTTAAACCCTGTTACTACACGACCAAAGGCTAGCTACACGACCAAAGGCTAGCCCCCAGTCTTTATCCCTGTATCTACACTGTCTGTTAAATCAAAGCAAAGACAGTGACAGAATGACAGATAGATAGACACATGTACTTTTTATATACTTCACTGCATAACGCATAACGCATAATGCAATACGCATTACGCATATATGGAATGCTGGCATTCGCATAACGCATACCGCATTACGCATTAGGGCGTATATGGAATGCAGCCTTTATTCTCTCCAGACCCCTCTGTATCCGGGCACTCTCTGCTTCTCCCCCTCCTGGGAACGTTCTCCAACAGTCTCTCTTTACTCGTTTAAACTCAAGCTAAACTCAAGTCTAGCCTTTTTGTCTATGATGGCAAAATAACAACTGAACACCAAGCAACCAGTATCTGGAACTCAATACCAGTAGAAATTAGAAACCTTAAAACTGTGAACAACTTCTGTAAAAAACTGAAAATAAGCCATCTCAATGCATACTAAATCAATTGCCGGTAAAGAATATATATAATAGGACATAGTTGTCATTAACAAGTCGCATCATTTAAAATATCAAGTGGCTATGGCAAAGAACATAAGATTTATCCCTATTAACATACATGCAAAATAACTACTTATGCTGCATGTAAGTACATAAATCCATGACAAAATATACATATAATATCCCTATTGTTACTTAGTTTTTTACTACCTCTGAAGAGACGCATCATATCTCATCATAATCATCAGTTAAAAATGTAGCTTAAGTTTAATCATCTGTTATTGTCATCAATTGTTCATTCATATCATGGAGAACAGGTAGATAAGCATCGTTTTTCTGGGATTCTTGCTGTCTATAAGGAATTTGTATGCATTTATTGTATCACCTCACTTTATTGTAAACATACCTTGCAGAGAGTTAAAATAAAATAATTGATTGAATTATGCCCATGTATGTGGATAAAACCTGCTGGTCCATTTAAATGTTGAAATTATTTTCAACCGACTGCCAGTCGCTCCAGCGGTCACAATCTCAATTAATCTGCCAATATTTTGTCGTCATGGGGCCGTATTCATGACGCGGTGTTAGCGAGCCAAAACTGGTTTTGGCCGGGATTTCTGGGTTAGCGGCGAAAACTCAGTACGCAAGGAGTGCAAACACACCGAGTGTAAGCTAACACCGCATCGTGAATATGGGCCCTGGTGTTCACTGAATATCAAACAACATACAGGTGTGATCGATTGTCACTGCTGGCTAGGGCGCGCAAGCAAGTATTAGTGTATGTGAAAACGGGTTATAGAGGATTCTGATAAGCACATCGATGAACAGTGATGAAATAATGTACAGATAATTAATGGATAATGGTTATAACAGGATACACCGACAGATAACTCAACTTAAAGTTGAACAGTCTGATGGTTTTCAATTTCGGCCATTTTCTGAGATAAATATATTTGATTGATTGTTATAATCTACTGAACTTTAGAATGAAGTCACTTTTATTTTAAATGGCTAACTTCTGAGATATTTGAAGTGCTACCATGTATAATTAATTTTGGCAAGGATGCCAAGACTCTGACACCATATGCTTCAGCAGTAACTAACATATTCTATTAACTTACCCCAGTATTCACTTATATGTGGTGACAAATGTTTACTAAGTGCATCTAGATCTAAGTTAGATATTGTCGTGGGGGGTGATGAAAATGGGAAATATTGCGCCTAGAGCAGGACTCGAACCCACATCTCTTTGCATTCTGGGCCAGTGTGCTAACCATTACACGACCCAGGCTCCCTGATATCAATACGCTACCCACACCTACCTGTCTCTGCGGCTCCTTGCCTGAGAGGTCAGTGGAGACAACTACACTCATCCCCCTGGAATTGTAAGTCTTTTAATGCTTACAATTACATACATACAGGCAATGCACTTACACATACACAGGGTAGGTTCAACAACTATACAGCTCTTAGCTTGTATAGGAACGTGGTCATGGCAACCAGTGTCGTGGGGGGGTGATGAAAACGGGAAATATTGTGCCTAGAGCGGGACTCAAACCCACATCTCTTTGCATTCCGGGCCAGGGGGCTAACCATTACACCACCTAGGCTCCCTGATATCAATACGCTACCCACACCTACCTGTCTATGCGGCTCCTTGCCTGAGAGGTCAGTGCAGACGACTACAATATGTAGAATCACATCTAAATAATGGCTTTGGTTTTGAAAATTTGATGTTTTCATCGGACTGTGCAGCATTAGCTACTAACAGGATAATTATGCCAAAAAACCCTCACACAATTCGGTGTTTGGGACGCTTGCAACCGGAATAAGGAGGTCATGCTCTGCGAACTGAATGGTTTTGGAGCGGCGGACGGTCACCATCATACCCCATGAATGGAAGACAAAATCTGATCAGAACAGGACAGATTCTGAGCTGGTAATCTGCCACTTGCGCAAATTGCGCCCTGAAGGTGGTCAATATGGCTGCCCTAGTGCAGACATGGCCCTCACTCCCAGACATGAAAGAACACATTTTAATTAGCTGTGGTGGCAACAGCGGGGCCGCGCGCTTAACCGGGCAGCCCCAGGTTCGCTTAGCCCCACCATAATAGTGCGTGTCTGGTGTGAAGAAAACTCAATAGGACCACTGCCCTCTGACTTCAAAAAGAAATTGAGGGCACTCACATAGTTTCTGATGGAAGAATACTTAAGCGAGCAGGACAACCAAGCCACATAAATTGCCACCTGGTAGGCGGGGGGCGATGCAAGAGCGACAATATCCCTTTGAACTTGTCTATACAAGTCAGATACTTTCGAAGCTGCATCGCCCTTGTCGACCAAGAATTCGTCGAATAATAAGGATCGCTCATTGCCTTAGCCGCCCCTCTCAGATGGTCCAAGCCTGGAAGAACAAGAGGATAGCATTAAATCGAGAAAATTCAACTTCGTCCACTAACGGCTATGTGACCACGGCAGAGTGGCAAAGGTTTTGTGTAGGTCAAAGTAGACTAGGGTACGCTAGAGTACGCCTTATGGACAGCCTTTTCCATAAGGCATACTCTACATATCACATATATGTAGAGTACGCCATATGTAGAGTACGCCTTATATAACCCACCCGTGTTGACTGAACTGCGCGACCAGAGCGTGGCCCGGACACGTGCAGTCCATAAGGCGCTTGCTGCGTTTTCTATTGGCTGCGATCCTCTTACGTCGGCAGCTCGGGCCGCCCGGACGCCCGCCGAGCCCGGCGAGCCACACCGCCACCCGCCGCGCCACCTACTAGCGCGCAACGCCACCTACCGCCGCGCCATCTAGCGGCGCACCGAGCCAACACGTGGCACGGGCGTTGACGTATTGCCATCGCACGGTGACGTCACAACCTCACCCGGCGTGTTGGGGGGGGGGGGGGGGGGGGCGAGTGGGCGTTTGGGCGCGTGTGGGCGGGCGTGGGGGCGGGGTGCAGGGTGCAGGGTGCAGGGTTGCGAGGGGGGTGGGTGGTGGGGGGAGCAATGGGCACACAACTTCCGGAATGCATGTGCGGGTTGGAGGGGTGCGGGAAGGGTGAGGGAACAGGTGGAGTGGGGGCTGCTGGAGGGACGGTTGGTTGGTGGAGGGGAAACGAGTTTGGAGGGTTCGACGGCGCGAGCAAGTTCCTTTGTTTGGTTGTTGGGGTTTTACGAACTAGCAACATCTATGGTCAGAGTCCCTAGCCAGCCCAACAAGTATCAATTTTGTGATGGTGGTAGGGATGGTGGTAGGGGTGATGGTGGGGTGGTGGTAGGGGTGATGGTAGGGGTGGTGGTAGGGGGGTGGTAGGGCTGGTGGTAGGGGGGTGGTAGGGGTGGTAGTAGGGGTGGTATTAAGGCTGGTGGTAGTATGGGTGGTGGTAGGGGTGGTAGTTGGGGTGATGGTAGGGGGTGGTGTTAGGGGTGGTGGTAGGGGTGGTGGTACGGGTGGTGGTAGGGGTGGTGCTAGTGATGCTGCTAGGGGTTGGTGGTTGGGGTGATGGTAGGGGTGGTGTTAGGGATGATGGTAGGGGTGGTGGTAAGGGCGGTGGTAGAAGGGGTGGTGGTAGGGGTGGTGGTAGGGGTGGTGGTAGGGGTGGTGGTAGGGATGGTGGTAGGGGTTGTGGTAGGGGTGGGGGTAGGGGTGATGGTAGGGTGGTGGTAGGGGTGGTGGTATGGGTGGTGGTAGGGGTGGTGGTACGGGTGATGGTAGGGGTGATGTTAGGGTGGTGGTAGGGATGGTGGTAGGGGTGATGGTAAGGGGTGGTAGTAGGGGCGATGGTAGGGTGGTGGTAGGGGTGGTGGCAAGGGTGGTGGCAGGGATGGTGGTAGGGGTGATGTTATGGTGGTGGTAGGGATGGTGGTAGGGTGGTGGTCGGGGTGATGGTAGGGTGGTGGTAGTGGTGGTGGTAGGGTGGTAGTAGGGGTGGTGGTAGGGGTGGTGGCAGGGGTGGTGGCAGGGATGGTGGTAGGGTGGTGGTAGGGGAGGTGGTATGGATCGTGATAGGGGTGGTGGCAGGGGTGGTGGTAGGGGTGGTGGTAGGGTGGTGGTAGGGTTGTTGGTAGGGGTGGTGGTAAGGGTGATGGTAGGGTGGTGGTAGGGATGGTGGTAGGGGTGGTGGTAGGGGTGATGGTAGGCATAGTATTAGGGGTGATGGTAGGGGTGGTGCTAATGATCCTGCTAGGGGTTGGTGGTTGGGGTGATGGTAGGGATGCTGGTAGGGGTGGTGGTAGGTGTTGTGGTAGGGGTGGTGGTAGGTGTGGTGGTAGGGGTGATGGTAGGGGTGGTGGTAGGGGGGGCAGCATGGGTGGTGGTAGGGGTGATGGTAAGGGTGGTGGTAGGGGTGGTGGTAGGGGTGACGGTGAGGGTGGTGGCAGGGGTGATGGTAGGGGTGGTGGTAGGGGTGATGGTAGGGGTGGTGGTAGGGCTGCTGGTAGGGGTGATGGTAGGGGTGGTGGTAGGGTGATGGTATGGGGGATGGTTGTAGTGATGGTGGGAGGGGTGATGGTAGGCATAGTGGTAGGGGTGATGGTAGGGGTGGTGCTAATGATCCTACTAGGGGTTGGTAGTTGGGGTGATGGTAGGGGTGGTGGTAGGGGTAATGGTAAGGGTGGTGGTATGGGTGGTGGTATGGATGGTGGTAGTGGTGGTTGTAGGTGTGGTGGTAGGTGTGGTGGTAGGGGTGATGGTAGGGGTGGTGGTAGGGGGGATGCAGGGGTGGTGGTAGGGGTGATGGTAAGGGTGGTGGTAGGGGTGATGGTAGGGGTGATGGTAGGGGTGGTGGTAGGGGTGGTGGTAGGGGTGATGGTAAGGGTGGTGGTAGGGGTGATGGTATGGGTGGCGGTAGGGGTGGTGGTAGGTGTGAAGGTGGGGGATGCTAATATGGTGGTGGTAGGGGTTCTGGTTGGGGTGGTGGTAGGGGTGATGGTAGAGGTGATGGTGGGGCATACTAAGATGGTGGTGGTAGGGCTGGTGCTTGGGGTGGTGGTAGGGCTGATGGTAGGGGGATGGTAGGGGTGATGGTAGGGGTGGCAGTAGGGGTGATGGTAAGGGTGATGGTAGGGGGGCAGCAGGGGTGGTGGTAGCGGTGATGGTAGGGATGGTGGAAGGGGTGATGGTAGGGGTGGTGGTAGGGGTGATTGTAGGGGTGGTGGTAGGGGGGCAGCAGGGGTGGTGGTAGGGGTGGTGGTAGGGGTGATGGTAAGGGTGGTGGTAGGGGGCAGTATGGGTGATGGTAGGGGTGGTGGTAGGGGTGATGGTACGGGTGGTGGTAGGGGTGGTGGTAGGGGTGATGGTAGGGGTGGTGGTATAGGTTATGGTAGGGGTGGTGGTAGGGGTGGTGGTATGGGTGGTGGTAGGGGTGATGGTAAGGGTGGTGGTAGGGGTGGTGGTAGGGGTGATGGTAGGGGTGGTGGTATGGGTGATGGTAGGGGTGGTGGTAGGGGTAGTGGTAGGGGTGGTGGTAGGGGGCAGTAGGGGTGGTGGTAGGTGTAATGTATGTGTCTTCCAGTTGTGTTGTTATCCGAACACCCCAGTGTGGCACAGAGTGAGGTCACTACAGAACGTTCTAAATAAAGTTAGTTACAGTACAGAACTCATTGTGTTCAGACGTCCTTTACATTACATGGTGTCAGATGTGGAGGCAATGGTGCTTTCAGGCCCATTGCTTCCGGTGGATACCGGGCCACGACACCCCGGGCACCAACCAACATATAATACAAGTTCATTTTACCAGGATCGACACCCTGGTCATAGAGAAGGTACCACTTGTTTGAACTTCATGTTGAAGTAGCTGCAGCGCGCCGGGCAGCCACTCCCCGGGCGCCAACAAAACCTGCACAGACTTTATTGTGACGGGTGACAATACGATGCACAGATGCCTGAGAAGATGGCACACAGATGCACGGATGCCTAGAGGCACAGACACGACTGCACAGATGCCAAGAAGCATGGATGTACAGATCGTCGGCGGAAACGAACGGCTGTAATGAAAACGGCCGGAATGATGACGCGCAGGACGTCATGCCATTGCCAATGGCTATAGTGAATAAAAGACAATACAATGCACAGATGCCTGAAAAGATGGCCCACGGATACACAGATACCTAGAGGTACAGACACAGATGATACGAAGCACAGATGCACGGATCATCGACAGAGATGAACGAAAACGGCCGTAACAAAGACGCACAGGACGTCAAGCCAGCTAAGCTACAGCAGTACACGGAGCGCTGGTAAGCAAGCACCAGACGCCACGCCACTTCAGGCACATGAAACGAGATGCAGTGTCAAACATACATTGATATATTCCATCCTAATATTGCTATGGACTAGTTATTAGTGATGGTAATTGTTTTTGTCAGTTGAAAGACAATACAACTAATTATGTATTATATGACGTGTAGCATATACGTTTACATACATCAAATTGTCAAAGTAATGTGTGCTGATATCCGAACGCCCCCAAGCAGCGCGGGGCCACGTCATGAAAGAATGTAGTTCAAATCAGTGAAAGCGACAAAGTAGCAGTTGGTAGTCTGCTTTGTTAAAGCTGCATACTCAATAAAAAAAATATATATACATTTTTTTTTTAAATACCCAACATTGATGTATGGTTCCATCCTTTAATATTGTTATGGACTAGTTATTAATGATGGAAAAATAAAACCTAAATCTGCTATATCGTATGAAAAGTAGTACATACATTCATATATTTATACTATGCAGGTGACAGTACTGTTATTGCATGACACTCCCATGTTGAACGAATGGCAATATATATATTACAAAGGAATATATATATATAACAAAATGTTAGTGTGAAGAGAAAAATGACTATATTGTAGGATGTCAGAGTTACATGGTGAAGTGTGTGCCAATATTTTCACTATGAGAAAGGCCTGTTGTTGAACACATAATTGTTTGACAAAATGTTATCACAACATGCAGTTATGTAACCTGTAAATTCTGCAGTTGTGTAAAATATTGGTTATATAGAAACCAGAGTAAGCCGAATATGCAGAATCTACCGGATATACTGATATTTGTAACATTGAATTTAATGTCATATGCATTAAAATAAAATAATGTATATAAATATATTTAATAAATATATCTATATGCTATAGAAATATATATATGTGGAAAAGGTCAAAGAATGCAAACAAAGACATAGCATGTCGATTGTGACGTTTTGAATTAGGAATGGTTTGATTAGACTGTGCAACTTTAAATTGTTACAGTATGTTACCATGACAATACATGAAGAACGTCACACATTTGAGGTCAAACAAAGACTTTACAGAACACATTCACACATAGGAAATGGCACATGAAGGTAACTGAGTATGCTTTTTGGTGATGTTTTGTAAATGCTGTAAGTTGTCGTACTTGTCATAGATCCTGTCAAATAGCTGTTGACTCAGTACTGTTATGTAGGTGATGTTCACTGATGCAATTGTAATAATTAAGCAAGTGACATGCTAGAAAAGCAGTACAGTAAGAATGACACATGATTAAGGTCAAATAAAGAATGGACACAACACATGCAAACATAAGAAACGACACATGAAGTCAACTGAGTATGCATTTTGTATGTTTTTATAAATGCTATGTTTAGTTGCTCTTCATGTCATGGATGTTCTTGACTATATATGTTGACTCAATGCTTATTAAGCAAACATAAAAAAATATTCATGGTTGAAATTGTTATAGTTAAATAAGTAACATGCTGGAAAAGCTGTACAATAATTGGTAACTTCACAAACTTAAGTTCGAACAATGAATGGACACAACGCATGATAACATAAGAAACGACACATGCAGCCAGCTGAGTATGCATTTTGTATGTTATGTCTATACATGCTTTTAAGTTGTCTTGCATGTCACAGATGTTATCAAATGAATTTTTACTCAATGCTTTTATAAACAAACAAACAAATATGACAAAATGTTCACGGATGAAATTGTTATATGAAGCATGAGTTTAATTTGAACATTTTGGGAAATGTTGTTCATGAAATACTATATTGAATATTTGAGTCTCATATGTTATATAAGTCGTTTACTGTTATTGCTATGCCACTTTCTGTTCTGCCAGCAGGTGCCTTGTTATGTTCAGTTATGAATTGCATACAACGTTACGTAATAATACGCTCATTGTTCAGGTCATATGAAGAAGAGACAAAATAAGTCTACATTTAAGAAGTGACAACTCACCCTGACTATGTATTCATTGTATTACTTATGGGTCGTGTTTTTGTATGATGGGCTACATTCGATAGTTTCCCATTTACATGTTTCATGGTTCTCTTCTTAAACATAGTATGTATAATATCTCTATATGTATTAGGTCTTCATGTACAATGCCATTTACATTGTTCTGGAATGTTAGTAAATTTAAGCATGGCATTTTATCCTCGCAATACCTGGTACCATTCTGTTCTGGATAGGAACTATTTTAAAGAGGGGGATATGGCGTTATGACATTAGTTATAATAACACAAGAAGGACCTGTTGCTATCGATGGTAGTTTATATATACAAAATGTTACCATTGAATTTTGTTCCTCTGTTCCATTGAAAGGGAGATGTAATGTATGTGTCTTCCAGTTGTGTTGTTATCCGAACACCCCAGTGTGGCACAGAGTGAGGTCACTACAGAACGTTCTAAATAAAGTTAGTTACAGTACAGAACTCATTGTGTTCAGACGTCCTTTACATTACAGTAGGGGTGATGGTAAGGGTGGTGGTAGGGGGCAGTAGGGGTGATGGTAGGGTGTTGGTAGGGGTGATGGTAGGGGTGATGGTAGGGGTGATGGTGGGGATGCTAAGATGGTAGCGGTAGGGGGCTAAAATCAGTGAACATGATCATGTGAATGAATCGGAGACTGCATGGGTTATAACTTTATATAGGTAGGTTTGTTGAAAACAGTGTTTCCTTACTAACAATGTTAACAACGTCGCAGTATTTGCTTACACTAGCTGTGGTGCTAGCTGATCCTGACCATCCTGATGCTGGTAGAGACAGGAGGCGGAGTTCCAATCGGTTGAGCGCAGGATTCTCGTGCAGAAGGTCGGGATTTCGAATCCCAGGTGAGTGAAATCAATGACTTCAAACATTGATACTCATGGCTACCGATCCTGCCGCTCAGCATTAATATGGTAGGACAAGGACCGGTTAGCAGAGCATCAGGATACTGTGACTGTGTGGGCTATCGGATCATGGTGATAATGACCTGGTTTGACTAGTTGGACAATACAATATAGCTGCCATAACTGCACACTGTCACAAGTCGGTACCTGTTCTGATATGACCTTAGATGTTGCTAGGACGTAGAACAACAGTGACACACATACACTAATTCGGCTCACTGGGCAACAACAAAGACACAAGCTGGAGAAAGCAAAATTTATTATTAACTCAAAATTAATCTTTACTCAAGGAGCGTATAAGGTAGGCTACAGTGGCAAATGAACAGAATCAGAGCATGACAATGATGGCGCAGCGTGAGCAGGTTCAGGATAGCTGTTGGGCATCAACTGATACAGACGAGTGGTCTGCGTGCGCAGGCGACCGATTTGGTGCGAGACAAGTACTATGACGAGATAGAAAAGGTACATGTTAACAACAAGTTACATCATTATACAGGGTTATACGTTACTTTTACTGTCTAGTAACAGCACTCACACCCGGGTGGGTGGGTGGGAGAGCGAAGTTGCTTTTTTGGCGAGCAGAGCCAGAATGACCAGTGTGCATACATGTGTTAGCGAGGAAAACTACCAGCACGTTGCCTCGTGGCCAAATTACCCATGTTGACCTCGCCAACATAACCCATGCTTGTAGGTCTAATAGTAATTCAGCCAGCCATGAGGACTGTCATTATTCCTGCTTCTGGAGCCAAATCATGGCCCTGTAAGGGAGTTAGAGAAGTCAATTTCAATATGCAAATGTTCGACACTCCTACATGACACACACATGCAAACATAAGTTTGAAATCGAGAGAGAAGCAGCCATTAGCTGAGCTTCTGGCTACAAGGGTGCGCAACTTTCGATTTAGTACATAAAAGACAACATAATCATGTTCACTGGCAGCTATTGTCCATGTGACTCATGCATTCCAAAGTGAGGCTGCATCACTAGAGACCACTTAGACGCTATCAACACGAGACAGGAAGCAGCGGCATAGCTTCTATCTACGCAGGTACACAGATGCATACCACCTGCGGTTACTAATATTAAATTAAAACATATATATATTACTTTGCATAGCGTTTTGTCTTGTATAACTCGTTATGTGAATATTATTTGGAATGGAGTCCACCTGCATTGCTTGACGGCTATTAACCTAACTGATAAAACATGATATATGACTGAGTGCTATTATTTTTTAACTTTTTACTTCAGGCCAGCAGGCCGACATGCACTCCGGTAGGGCTACTTCTTATGTTTGTATTTACTTGCTTTGACAATTGCTCATTAATCTGGGCTAGAGCGCCTTGGCTACCAGCTCAATGCTCCCAATACAGGGAGCTACAGACTCAAGGGGGTCATGTGCGTGCGTGCTCCCCCCACTATCTGTCTCACTGGTGCAGAATTTTGACTTTAATAAAGCTGAGGGGCCTTTTATGGAGGGTACAGCCAGAGATAGCTCAACCAAACTAATTGTATTGTCTTCTCACTTACGTAATAGATCAAATATTATTCCAATGGCGTTTTATTCCATCTGCGTACCACCTGACAATCCCAAGCTAGGCCTCTGCTGGAATGTATGTTAATTGGCCCAACAACTGATAAGGTGATCATGTGACCAGCAACTGAGATCAGGACTGACTAATAAGTAATAAAGGCAGTTGCAGTACAGAGCTTGAAGTGTCCATCTGTATATAATGGCCCTGTCACACTATGATGCTTCTCACCGGCGCGCCATCAGCGCACAAAATATCTTCTACGCGTCGAGACACGTCCAACTTTTCGGCGGTTTGGGGAAAAAGATCGGCGTCAGCGCAGTGCGTTATTCGCGCGTGGCCAATGTTAGTTGACAATGAGGAAAAAAAAAAGTTTGGTGCGACGTGCTCATATGACCATAGATGTTGGTAGGACATAAAACAACAAAGCAACCATTTGGCGCAACATGTGGGAACGACCCTCACGCACGTGCAATGTCTGCCTTGCATTCGCATAACGATCTTCCAGCGCTGTCGACATGCTATTGACGTCGCCATAATATTGGCACCCGCGCGTTGACGCGCGTTGTCGGTCATCGCGCTTTTTTGGCATGCTAAAAACCTCTAGCAACCAGCTATGCACGCCGCCGTCCTCCGGTGACTGTCAACGTCCAGGATAGTGTACCGAGGTGTACCGACGTACGCATAATATCCCCCGAACATATCCCGATGTGTACCAACATTTTGCCAAAAAATGACAAACGTCAACGTGCATTGGAGAGAAACGTCGTAGTGTGACAGGGGTATTACACCTGCCATTTGGATCTTCTATGCCAACATTCTTCTGGTCAATTCTGCTAGTTCCCATTTCACTAAACTATATTGCTTCAGAAAGGAAGTGCTTCATGCGAGCGGAATTGCATATCTGTGATAAACTATTGATGCGCGAAAAGGAAGAAGGCAAGTCAGAGGTGGAGAAAGGAGACGTTTATTGGTACGCCTCACAACATAAAGCTATACAGGAGAGTAAATAAGCAGCTCATAAGGAGCAAGGTAACAACAATACAGTGGAGAGCAAAAAAGGAGCTCAGAAGGAACGAAGCGTATAACTTATGCTAGGGAGCTCGTGGGAGCTTAGAGTTCAGGGGAGGGGCGCTGAGGAGCCCTCCACCAGCAGAGGAGAGTAAAGAAGTAGAAACAGTAGAAGAGAGTTGGGCAGGCGGCCTTATAAGGGAGGGAGCTGAAAGGCGAGGGGGGAGGTGGGAAAGCGGTGGGCGAGGGCGGCGGGGGTGCAGGGCGACGGGGGTGAGAAAAAGCTGAGGGGCGGATGACAGGGTAGGTGGGAAAGCTGCGTGACGACAGGGGAGGCGGGGGGAGGGTCTCATCGGCCGGCGGGCGGCCTTATAAGGGAGGGAGCTGTGAGGGTGGGGGGGTGCAGGGCGACAGGGGTGAGAGAAAGCTGAGGGGCGGATGACAGGGTAGGTGGGAAACTGCGCGACGGCAGGGGAGGGGGGGGTCTCTTCCTTCCCTCACATCAAACGCAATGCGAGCATTACGACCGATGCGCGAAAAGGAAGAAGGCAAGGCAGAGGTGGAGAAAGGAGACGTTTATTGGTACGCTTCACAACATAAAGCTATACAGGAGAGTAAATAAGCAGCTCATAAGGAGCAAGGTAACAACAATACAGTGGAGAGTAAGAAAGGAGCTCAGAAGGAGCGAAGCGTATAACTTATGCTAGGGAGCTCGTGGGAGCTTAGAGTTCAGGGGAGGGGCGCTGAGGAGCCCTCCACCAGCGGAGGAGAGTAAAGAAGTAGAAACAGTAGAAGAGAGTTGGGTGGGTGGGTGGAGAAGAAATCGATGCTGCAGGGAGGACGGCTGGAGGGCGGAGTGCCTGAGGGAGGCCGGCGGGCGGCCTTATAAGGGAGGGAGCTGAAAGGCGAGGGGGGAGGTGGGAAAGCGGTGGGTGAGGGCGGCGGGGGTGCAGGGCGACGGGGGTGAGAGAAAGCTGAGGGGCGGATGACAGGGTAGGTGGGAAAGCTGCGCGACGGCAGGGGAGGCGGGGGGAGGGTCTCATCGGCTGGCGGGCGGCCTTATAAGGGAGGGAGCTGTGAGGGTGGGGGGGTGCAGGGCGACAGGGGTGAGAGAAAGCTGAGGGGCGGATGACAGGGTAGGTGGGAAACTGCGTGACGGCAGGGGAGGGGGGGAGGCTCTCTTCCTTCCCTCACATCAAACGCAATGCGAGCATTACAACCGATGCGCGAAAAGGAAGAAGGCAAGGCAGAGGTGGAGAAAGGAGACGTTTATTGGTACGCCTCACAACATAAAGCTATACAGGAGAGCAAATAAGCAGCTCATAAGGAGCAAGGTAACAACAATACAGTGGAGAGTAAAAAAGGAGCTCAGAAGGAGCGAAGCGTATAACTTATGCTAGGGAGCTTGTGGGAGCTTAGAGTTCAGGGGAGGGGCGCTGAGGAGCCCTCCACCAAAAAGAAAGGAGAGGGCTCGAGGCGCGCCTGAGGGTGTGAGGTGGGGCACGAGGGGTGGACCGCCTCTGAGGTCCAGGTGCCCTGCGCCAAGAGGTCGGCCAGGGGCACCCCGGAGGGGTGGCAGGGCTTGGGCGGCGCCTCGGCAGAGGCTGTAGAGGGTGAAGCTCTGGGTGTGGTGAGTCCGGGGTGTGGTGAGTCCGGGGCCTACGTCGTCAGGGATGCGGGCGGCCAAAAAGAAGGGGAGGCCCGCTCCCTGGAGAGCTGCGGTGAGGAGGTCGGTGTCGTGGAGGCCGTGATGGTCGGCGGCTGTGCTGTCTGGTGAGGGTCGGCGGCTGCGCTGTCTGGGGAGGGTTCCTCGTGAGGCTGGGCTGTGTCTGAGGTGTGCGGTGCGAGGTGATGGTCCCCGGCTCTGTCTGGGTGGCGTTTCGATCGGTGGTCGCTGGGGGGTTGTCGGTGGTCGTGATGGTCGGCGGCGGTGCTGTCTGGGGAGGGTTCGTCCTGAGGATGGGCGGCGTCTGGGGCCTGCGGTGCGAGGTGATGGTCCCCAGCTCTGTCTGGGCGGCGTTTCGATCGGTGGTCGATGGGGGATTGTCGGTGGTCGTTGATGGTCGGCGGCGGTGCTGTCTGGGGAGGGTTCGTCCTGAGGATGGGCGGCGTCTGGGGCCTGCGGTGCGAGGTGATGGTCCCCGGCTCTGTCTGGGCGGCGTTTCGATCGGTGGTCGCTGGGGGGTAGTCGGTGGTGGTCACGGGGTTGTCGGCATGGGTGTGGGTGAGGTGCCGGGGATGGCCCCCCTGGGCCGGCCTGGGGGGGGGCCGGCCGATCAAAAATCCGCCGAGGGTCCCGGCGTGGCCAGGGCGGTCGCCCGGGAGCTCTTGCGGCCCTTGTTTCTTCCGTGTCCGGGCATGCTGCAGCGGTCCGAGGGGATGCAGCGGTCCAAGGTGAAGACAGCCAACCAGGAAAAAGGCATGCTGGAGCGGTCCGAAGGGATGCAGCGGTCCGAGGTGAAGACAGGAAAACCGGGCAGAGCGCGGAGGAGGGCTGGAAGGCGAGTAGAAGAAATCGATGCTGCAGGGAGGACGGCTGGAGGGCCGAGTGCCTGAGGGAGGCCGGCGGGCGGCCTTATAAGGGAGGGAGCTGAAAGCCGAGGGGGGAGGTGGGAAAGCGGTGGGCGAGGGCGACGGGGGTGCAGGGCGACGGGGGTGAGAGAAAGCTGAGGGGCGGATGACAGGGTAGGTGGGAAAGCTGCGCGACGGCAGGGGATGCGGGGGGGAGTGTCTCATCGGCTGGCGGGTGGCCTTATAAGGGAGGGAGCTGTGAGGGTGGGGGGGTGCAGGGCGACAGGGGTGAGAGAAAGCTGAGGGGCGGATGACAGGGTAGGTGGGAAACTGCGCGACGGCAGGGGATGGGGGGGAGGGTCTCTTCCTTCCCTCACATCAAACGCAATGCGAGCATTACGACCAATCCTACACCCTAACTCAGCACCCTGACTGGACGCGGTTGTCGAATTGGTAAAAGTGATGATGCAATCGGATGCGGAAGGCCATGGGTCCGAATCGCAGCCGAGACAAAAGAATAACTTGCACACTTCACACTATCTTGTCGCTACCTAGCCTGGTAGTGAGTGACAAGCTTGGTCGCTCGGTTGGTTGGTTGTTGGAGTTTTGCGTACTGGAAACATCTAAGATCATATTAGGATGGGCACATTCTTGTGACAGTGCATACTCATGGCGACTTTATAGTGTTGCCCCACTGGGATACCAGGTTGCCAGCACCATGATCTCATAGCCCACTCAGTCACATTATCCTGACACCATGCAAATGAGTTTTGAGCATGAGGCTAGGAAGCGACAAGTATCAATTGTGTAACTCATTGGTTTGACCTGGCCAGGGAATTTGAACTCCCGACCTTCCGCACAGGAGGCTCGCGCTCTACCGATTTGGCCACCGCGTCCGGTTAATTTCGTTGAACGCATTGACAGAAGTAGAATGCCACCATAACAACAACAAAAGGAAGGAAAATAAACAAGAGAATTCTTTCTTCCATATCCCACTTTAGTCACATCCTCGTTAAATAAGGTTTTCAGTGTCTGAGAGCTGACCTATCTGATGAGATGGTCGGGACTGCTCGTGTCATAGTCAGTCATATCTACCTGAGCCGGCCACATAATTAAAAAGGAATGGCTATAATAATTACCTTACTTTTTCTACATTTGATTCATGAGATTGTTCACCTTTAACCAGAGCATGCGTCAGGTGTGCATTCATCAGCTTATTCTGTTATTGCTATAGAATATTATCCAGTGAAGGGAATCATCAGCAGACAACACTGTTGGCGTTAATTAGGATTGTTTATTGAAATTCACGTGACTTACTCAGGCTAGGATTGGCATTGCTTAAATTTGTTGAAGCATAGTTGGTTGTTCAAACAACAACAAATGTAAAAATAAATCCTTAGGTTTCTTGAAGCAAAGGCGGTTGTTGACAAGAAAAACTGACGCAGAACTTTAAATTGCTACATGAGAATAATATCGGATTGCAGGACTGTCTTGTTAGAGTTGAGGCTTCATTTCTGAGTCAATGTTCGTTCAACAAATACAGGTGCATACTAACCATTAAAAGTGACAAGTTGAAAAAGGTGAAAATTTAAATATTTACAGAGAAAACGAAAATATATGACATAAACAACCCAATCCTGACAGGGTGGTTGGTTGGTTCTTGGAGCTTTACGTCCTGGCAATATCTGAGGTCATATCAGGATGGGTACCAACTTGTGACAGCGCACACTCATGGCAACTTTATTGTGCTGCCCCACTGGGAAATCAGGCCAACAGCAGCATGACCTGATATCCCACTCAGTTACATTATCCTGATACTTATCTAACCAGTCCTTGCCCTATCATATTAATGCCGACCACCAGGCTAGGAAGCGACAATTATCAATTTTATAAGTCGTTGGTTTGACTCGACCGGGAACCAAACTCTCGACCTTCCGCATGCGAGGCCTGCACTCTACCGATTCGGCTACCGCGTCTGTATTCAATCATGACAGGATAATTAAAGTTGCAAAGTCTGATGGTTTTGAATTTCTGTATTTTTTCTGAGATAAATATATTAGATCGATCACTAGTTTCTACTTTATATTAGTTCAAAGTTACTTTTATTTTAAATGGTAACCTTTTGAGATATTTTGAATGCAAACATGGAAAATTAGTTTTGGCAAGATTAAAAAAGCTCTGACACCATAGACTTCTGCAGTAACAGGTTCTGTTAAATTGACTTAGTATTGCCTTCTATGCAGAAAGAAATGCTTAATAAGTGCATCAGTATCTAAGTTAGATATGTAAATCAAATCTAGATAATTGGTTTGGTTTTGAAAATTTGATATTTGATTGGACTAAACAAGCCTGACAGGAGGAATTAAGTAATCAAGTTTAATCAGAACTATATAGTGGCTTAGTATTCATAACTTAACCGCGGAATATTAATTGTAAAAAAGAATATTTTATAAACAAGAAATGGATGAGTGATTATTGTTTTAAGGGGCAATACTAGCTATTTCAATAATGGGGAAAGTACAATTTAAAAAATGCAACAATTCACCAAAATTCAGAAATTAATCTCATACTCATACTCATCCGCTTCTGATTTTGTTAGGCTTATAAGCCTGTATCAGGTCGATGCATGTCAAAATTTGATTTACTAGGATTAAACGCATCGAGTACCGGATGTGTGCAATATTGCAGCCCCCTCCAATGCTTATCCAGTCTGCCTTTGAAGGCGTTGACGGAAGGCGCTTCTATGACATGTTCAGGCAGTGCATTCCAGGCATAAGTTAGACTTAGTTTTTGCATCTTAGCACATAATACTGAACTTATTTTGGCTAACCCGCTAACACCTTAACCTCCTTCATAATTTACTAATATGCCCAGCTAAGGACCCACTGAACTACCTATTAACAATGTAATGTAAACGGCCAGAAGACCAGGGCCTTGGCGCTGAAAATATGTATGTTCTGATGAATAAACTGTTTTACCAACAACTACAAATATGTATGGGTTGTTAATAGCATGTTTTTTGTGCCTACCATACACAGTTCATGTTATTTTTTATGTTTTCTTTAGTAACTTTGGTCACATCGACCAGAGTGGCATCCATTTTGAGTCATGTAACCACAAGTGTTGTTACCTCTGCCTTTAGATAGTGCCACCGATATGGTTTATCGCATCATGGTACAGATAGATTCCACCAGTAAGCGGTACTATATTGAAATGGGATGGTGCATGAGTCAGGAATATAGCAGTGAATGCAGCTATATACACAGTCTCTAAATATAGTCAGAGACCATGAATATATATATATAATTACAGTTCAACAAAATATTAGTCATGGGATTGATGTGGACCCTATCTTTAACCCATGCTGGGCACTGGTTAAAGCTAGTGCAACTATAAGTGAATGTCAGTTTTGATTAATCCAGGAAATAGTCTTCAGCATCACAGGATGTCAATTCTTATTAACCACTTTGGCTTTCAAGAATGAATGCAATTTGTCATTAAAAAGCTGAAGAGTGGCCTAATCTAAAGATTATCTGCGATCCCTCAAATCTGCAGTCTGGGTAAAGCGCCTGTCGCACCATACCGGACTGAGTACCGGAGACCACCGGACAAAGAATTTTCTAGTCCGGTGCTCTCCGGTACACAAAACGTATTGAAATGTATCGAAATGGAGCAGAATTGGGTCAATTGCCACCGGGTGACCGGACAAGTACCGTACATGTACCGGTCCAGAACCGGACGAGAACCGGACGAGAACCAGATGAGAACCAGACACGGAATGGATGGGTACCGGACATGTACCAGACAAAATGGACAAAGGGACACCAACGGATGGGTATCGGACATGTATGGATGGGTACCGGATGGGTACCGGACATGTACTGGACAAACCGGACACCAACCGATCACATCAGTCTGGCGGTGTCTGGTAGAAGTTTTGTGCATGTTCAAAACTTGTACCGGACACCGCCGGACACCACCGGACACTGCCAGATGGGTACCGGACATGTATCGGACATCGCCGTACAGTACCGAACAGTGTCCGGTTCTCGTCCGGTTCCCCAGTCCGGTAAGGTGTGACTGGGCCTTAATGATTCTGCGATTAAAGGACACCTCACATTGCTTGACAATTTGCTTATTCCTCACCCCATCCCAGCTACTACCAGACGGCAAGGCCAAATGAGTTGAGTGTCCATCTCCCCTCTTGGTAGATAGTGGGATTCAAACCTACGGGTTCGACCCTGATCGGGTCAAATTAATGACTTAGAAATTCATACTTTTTGTTTCCTAGCCAAGCTCTCGGCATTATTAGGCTAGGGCGGTGACTGGTTGGCTCAGTGTCAAGATAATGTGACTGGATGGGATATCAGGGCATGCTGCTGGTGGCCTGGACTCCCAGTGGGGCATCACTATAAACTCACCATGAGTGCGCACTGGCACAAGTCGGTACCCACCCTGATATGACATTAGATGTCGCCAGGATATAAAACTCTAACAAGCAATTTAGTATGTTCACCAGTTATCCACACAATGAGGTGTGGCTTATAGATTTATGTGAGCCCCCCCACCCTCCCACTCCCACAAACCTACTATTTGTATATATATACATTATATATATATATATATATATATATATGTAGCGGGTTGATGCAAATAGGACATATTGTGCCTAGAGTAAGATTCAAAACCACATTTCATTCCATTCTGGGGCTAGTGTCCTAACAACTAGATGGTCTAGGCTCTGTGATGAAATCATCCTACCCATGCCTGCCTGTCTATGTGGCTCCTTCCCTGAGAGGCCACCATAGACTGCTTACCTTCACTCCTCCCCTTGGAAACTTAAGTCTTGTAAACAGTTTATGTCCATAAACTGTTCAATGCTTACAATTACACTCACACTCATACAAGCAATGCATTTACACAGACATGCACAACATAGGTTCAACAACCATACAACATGTAGGTTGTACCCAACCCTACCATTACTAATGGTAACCAGTATCATGTGGTAGATGCAAATTGAAAATGTTATCCCTAGAACCTGAGATCAGGATTCATTCTAATGGCAGCGTCCTAACGATTAGACAATCTGGACTGTGATGCAATTGCTTTATCCATGTTTACCTGTCAATCTCCTCCTTGAAGATTTATACTGCCTATTATGGATAAGTATGAATAGACTTGTTTTAACCATTAGACAGTTTGTCGATAGAAAGCCCGAGCCTACACTTTTACCGACCCAAGGGATTTTTAACCTCCCACACCACATAGACATGGTATGCGAGCAACTGGCCTTTGGTGACGCTGTGGATGGAATCCAAATTGGTAGAGGTGGAGGCTCAGGGAATTGAACCACTGACCTTCAGATTAGGAGTCCAACATAGAAAAAAGTGAGACACCCTAACCACTCCGCCACAGAGAACATCACAATCTGGTTCCTTGTCCGAGAGAACAGTGCAAATTACTACATATAGACAGTGCTAATACCCCTGTCACACTACAATGTAATGAGCGAACGTGAGCCTAACGTGGTGATATTTCGTCATTACGTTGATGTACGTTGGATTACGTTATGATGACGTCATAATGACGTTAGAGTGACGTCGAGCTACGTCACATTACGTCGTGTTACGTCGAGTTACGTCGAGGTTTTGGACATGTTCAAAAGTTTCGACGTAGGTCGAACGTAAGGGTTTACGTTCACCATACGTTCTGTTCACGTTCAGCGAACGTCAATGATGTTAAACGGACGTTATTCCAACGCTGCTCACTACGTTCAACTACGTTCCACTACGTTCCACTATGTTCCACTACGTTGATCCCAATTAAACCGAGTGCAAATGCCCACATGGCGTAATGGGAACGTCAGGAGAACGTCAGGAGAACGTCAGGAGAACGTGCATTCAACATACATTCAACGTCTCATGACGTAGCTAACATCACGTAACGTTCTTCTGGCGATGGAATAACGTTCATAACGTTCCGTGAGCGTCATTACGTTGACCTCTCTCGTTGAATGACGGTATCACTACGCTTTACCAACGTTACGCTCTCATCCACCACGCTGCATCCACGTTCAACTTGTGCCCAAATTTGCATACTACGCCGAGAAGTTCAACGTTCTTCACGTTCTCCCTACGTCGACGTCGTTACGTCGTAGTGTGACAGGGCCATATGACCCTACCCTCTCGGATCAGGCGATTATGGGTACTATTACTAATTATGGAGTGTTCAGTGGCTCTTCCGGAAAGTCCCCCCCTCCCCGCAGCCTAACATCAGGGAGAACTTGCATCTAGTTATTGCACTCCCCCCAAACCCCCAACTTCCCTCCTCCAACACATCCTAATATGGTCCGTGAACATTCTTCAATCTTCATGTCGATATATGTTACCTTCGACCGAGTGGCGAATGCTGCCCCCCCAGAGGAGGGGGGGGGGGCGAGGTGCATGCTGGGCACCCCCCGCCCCCACTCCATGAAAGGGGGGGAGGAGCCATTATATAGCTTATTATCCGCAATAAAGGGGTTTATCACGATTCATATATAATTGTTGTATATAAGTGTACACTATACAGAATGGACCGCTCCCCACTTGCGTTGTTTCAGAGTGGAGTGTGCTGTATGTAATATATGCATAAAAGACATCCAGGCACGTGTGGAGAACAAAGGAATATGTAAATGAGATGACGTCAGAGTTCAAAGGGTGCCGGGGGTTCAGGGCCCTGGACGGTGAATAAAGCATTCAGTATCCAGAAGTCAAAGTGTTCAGACGTCGTACTTTCACAATAGTCACCTGACAGCAATGTGAGTCCTGCTTTCCGTAAGATGTTTCCCTTCATTTGGAAATCCCACCCAACCACAACAATGCTAATTCATGATGAAACGGAAATGGTATACAGTATCGTATATGTCCCTATAGAAGCACGCTACCCAATAGAAGCACACCCACAATTTCAAGATTGAAAGCAAGCACAAATTTATGATCATATTCAGACTGAATGCACATGAAATAAGACAACCCCACTTTATTTCAGAGGCACAACAAAAACAAATCCATGAAATTCTTTAACTTTGAATCGACATGCATCCATGTCTCTGAATTCGCGCAGTGCATGTCTTTTGGGACATGTATGGTATGTTTTATTCAATCAACCATAACATAGAAGGAGATGTAAGAAAGAACACTCAACACTCTTAACCCTTCCCATGGACTAGCCGGTTTGTAGCTGAGGTGGGGGGTGGGGTGGTGACCAAATCTGGAGTTCAGCTGAACCTCTTGGGTTTGAATCCAAGCGGAAGCTGAGCGAGGAGCCACTTGCTCTGATATCAGCGCCTGGAGGATCGAACCCACTAGATGACAATGCAATGATAAGAACAGAATGGAGTATAAAGTGTAAGCAAATTCTGACATGTGGTGCCAAATGGGGGGGGGGGGCATAAGGCCCTGGACGAGAAGGTACATATAGCCATACCCCTTCGCGCCCCGTCACAAATTACCAATGTTAACGCTAACATGAGCAATTGAAGACATGAGGATAAAGGGAACTATGCAGACAAATCTATCATTCCCTGCTGCCAATGCTTGCCTAACAAACACACATAATACATGATTTTCGCCCAGAATACAGGGCTTGACACAAAGGTCCTTAACATCTACTAGCATGGATATTGAACTGCATAACATCTAATAAGCCAGCCAGATGAATCCATTAAATAGTAGCTCAGACCTTTTCTGGTAAAATCGCAAAATCTGGATACTCAAACCAGAGCCTTGCGAACAGCCATTATTGCAAGGTGAAACCTCATTGAAATGCATTGTCATGATGTGTCCGTTTTGACACAACACCATCTGGATTTGAGAATGTCTCATCTCAATGGTGTTAATTAATTATTTTAATAGCAGCAGTAGGCCTATTTAGATTGCAATAATGACAATTAGATCGATTTCTAAAGATGGCCGCGCTGCCAATTAGACAATTCCTCAATCTATATTTAGCTTTCCAGGATACTTGCGACAAGTTTTGTTTTTTTTTTTTTTTTTTGGCAGGTAAACAACTATTAAAGCCACATAATCCGGTGAACAAGTCATCATCATCATGCTGTTGGTCGCGATGCGACAAAGACTGCCTTCATTACTTGACTGCCGCTCTCCATTTAGCTCTCTGCTGTGAGAGTTCCGTCCATGAGTCGGTCTTAATGTCTCTCAGCTTCAGGTTTCTCTTGATGGTATCTTTGAACCGGAGACAGGGGCGCCCTCTCTTTCTGTAGCCAGAAGACAGTTGAGAATAGAGGATCTGCTTTGGTAGCCTGTCTGATGGCATCCTCATGAGGTGTCCAGTCCACCGGAGATTCTTTTTGATCAGAAGATCTTCCATAGAGGGCAGCCCCATCCGTCCGAGTATTTCCTTATTCGTCACTTGGTGAACAAGTATCCAGATTATATTCGACATATATGTAACCAAGGACCCTATAACACTAAGACAGCTCACTCCCTATCTCTCCAATGGTAATGTACATTTCGCAGTACCACCTTGTGGTGGGTTTGATCAGCCAGCTGCTGGTTAGTGTTTCACTTGTAAACACATACCATTATATTATACATGAGATAGGTAAGTATGAATACACATCAATATGAAATTGCTATGAACAAATACCCATCATCATCAGCATCATCATCAGCATCACCATCATCACACATCTTTCACATTCAAATATACATTTATACATATAATATAGCACCTGTTTGACCAAGAGAACAGCCAGCGTACCAAGTGGTGGGTTTGATCATTTTGACTACACAGTACAGGCTGAGTGAGCCGTCTTAGTATTATAGGGTCTTCGATCTAACTTAGAATAATAGAATTTGCTACTGCAGAAGACTATGGTGTCAGCGTTTTGGTTCGTTTGTTTTTTGTTGTTTTATGTCCTAGTAACATCTAAGCTCATATCATGTAGTGACCAGAGATTTGGTGTGCTTGCCAAAACTAATTTGGCATGTTTGCACTTCAAATATCTCAAAAGTTAGCTGTTTAAAATCAAAGTTATTTCAAACTAAAGTAAGGTAGACCAGAACCCAAATCAAAGCTCACGAAAGGAGCACACTGCAAATGGCTGCCAAGGCATGGAATGCCCAAACGGTAAAGGAACGACAAATTCCTAACCTAAAAACATACAAAAAATATCTGTGCAAAATAATGCTAGGGGGCATGCACTGCAAGGGGGCATGTGATATGTCACCTCCCACCAGCAGGACGGCCAATGGAAGGTAACCATGCCAAAATTAACCAGATAACACACCTAACAAACACGTGCAAGCCTATGATATGTAAATATGAGTAGGCTAGTCTAGTAATAAGAGTCTACAAAATAAAATATATATATATACCAAGAAAATCCAAAAAAACTAACATAGACTACTAACCATACTAAGCAACCACTTACCTGCTACTGTAATACAGGCAATCAAACACCTTATCAGCTACTACTGTGTGATAAGATAACTCCACCACTACAGCTGGCCAGCATTGAAAACAAGCCCGAGTACTCAAACTTATATGCTATGGACAGTATAAACACAGCCTCAATAACAAATTTAAAAAAAAGAAGAAGAAAAGTAAGGTAGATTATAACGACCAAGCTAATATATTTATTTAATAAAACGACAGAATCTCAAAACTATCGGACTATGCAACTTTAACCTGAACCTACTTTTTTCCACCCTCCAGGTACTGGCCTGGTGATAGTGCCTTGTCTGCCATACACTACGCAATCTCTCATCTCGCATGCCATTGATCGGGAATCAGAAGGAAACATCATTCAAGACCACGCCATTCCTCAGCAAGATTTCAAGCTGGATTTACAACTGAAGCTTTAACTTCAATTATCAAAATCAAATGCATCAAGCAATCGTCATCAATTGCTAGGATTTCTAACGTTGCTAAGCTTGCTAAGCTTCAACTTCAAGCCAACCAGTGGGATGGCCGAATGAGTTAGAGCGTCCGGATCCCGTGTTGGTAGACCGTGGGATCGTGGGTTCGAACCCTGGTCGAGTCAAACCAATGACTTCAAAACTGATACTTGTTGCTTCCTATCCAGGCGCTTGGCAGTATTAGGATAGGTCAAGGACTGGTTGGCTCAGTGTCAGGATAATGTGACTGAGTGATGTTCTCTGTGGTGGAGTGGTTAGAGTGTCTGACTTTTTTCTAGGTCAGACTCCTAATCTGAAGGTTGGTGGTTCGATTCCCCATGCCCCCGGGTCTGCCAATTTGGATTTCCACCACTGTGTATAACTTACAGCGTCATCAAAGGCCAGTTGCTCTCATGCCATGTCTATGTGGTGTGGGAGGTTACAAATCCCCTGGGTCAGTAAAAGCTTGGGCTTTCTATCAACAAACTGTCTAATGGTGAAAAGAAGTCTATTCAGACTTATCCATGATAGGCAGTATAAATCTTCAAGAAAAAAAAAAGAAAACAAAAAAAGAGTGGCATATCAGGTCATGGTGCTGGCAGCCTGGTATCCCAGTGGGGCAGCACTACAAAGTCACCATGAGTGCGCACTGTCACAAGTCAGTACCCATCCTGATATGACCTTAGATGTTGCTAGGATGTAAAACAACAACAAACAAAATCCACTTCAAGCCACAGGATTGCACATAAGTGGGTTGTTGCTTAGTCATCCATATGGGGCTGTCACATTACGACGCTTCTCGCCGGCATGCCGCCAACGTGCAAAATAAGTTATACGCGTCGAGACACGTCCAACTTTTCGGTGGTTTGGGAAAAAGTTTGACATCAGTGCAGCGTGTTAGTAGCGCGTGGCCAACGTGTGTCGACGCGTCGCGAAAAAACCCAAAAAGAGGTTGGCGTGCCATCCTGATATGACCTTAGATGTAGCTAGGATGTAAAACAACAATGCACCAGTTTGGCGCAACATGTGGGAACGACCCTCTCGTGCATGCAGCATCTGCCTAGTGTTCGCATAACATTATTCCAGCGATGGCGACATGCTTCTGATGTCCCCATAACGTCCGCACCCACAAGTTGACACACGTTCTCGGTCATCGAAAGTTTTGTGCAAGCACAAAACTTTTGACGTGCGCCAACACACACCAACGTGTGGGTGCGACCGTCGGTGTCAATCAAAGTGTACTGACGTGTACCGATGCGTGCCTAACATCCGCGTAATGCTTCCCAACGTGTCCTGATGTTTCGCCCAAAAGTGACACAGTCGACGTGCGTTGGAGAGAAATGTTGTAATGTGACAGCCCCAATAATTAAAGCGGAATACAAATGTTAGACAAGTCAACCGGATGTGGTGGCGCGGATCGGTATGCGCAGCATGCTTCCCCTGTGGAAGTTTGGTGATTTGAATCCTGGCAGAGCCAAAGCAATGACTTATACAATGTATACTTGTGGCTACCTAGCCTGGCGCTTGGCATTAGTAGTGTGGGACTAGGACTGGCTAGTACAGTATCATGGTAATGTGCCTGTCCTGGATATTGAGTCATGGTGCCATCAGCCTGGTCTCCCAGTGGGGCAACACTATAGTATAAATTCACCATGAACGCTCATTGTCATAAGTCAGTACCTATCCTGATATGACCTTGGATAGCTTAGGATATTAAACCCTACCAAATAAACAAGCGACTCAAGTCACTAATATTACCACCCACACACAATGTCCTACCACAATTAAAACTGTCCATGATATTTAATTTCTTTTATTCTTCAATTTGCTTAATTACCACATGATTTCATTACATTGTGTAATTACCTCGGTTAACTAATTAAACAATTTCAAAAGTGTTTGATTATTGCAATCAATTAAAATCTTATTCATAACGTATTTAGACACAGACAAGCTTCTTCTCAACCTACATCTTTTAATTTTCAGACTGATTAAGTCATCTTTCTTTCCAGGGGTTTTACATCCTAACAACATCTTATGTCATATCAGGATTCGTACTGATTTGTGGACAGTGCACACACATGGTGAATGTATAATGCTGCCACTCTGGGGAATCAGGCCACCGGGACCATGACCTGATACCCCACTCAGTCACATTATCCTGATACTAAGCTAACCATTCCTTGCCCTATCCCAGTAATGTAGAGTGACTAGGTGACAACAAGGACCGACTTTTATAAGTCATTGGTTTTACACAGCTGGGATATAAACTAACCCCCGCCCCCTCTATTAGTTATTGCTGTTCCTCTGTTTTTTCCAGTCAACCATATACAATGACATAGACAGTCCAAATAAAAATGTAATATTTAAGACCTAAGTGCACTGGGATTGGTCCCACTGCTTCACTGATCACAGCTGGTCCTGTGTATTATTAACAACCCCACACCAACAACATAAACTCAGATAACTAACTACGCTAGAGCTACACTAGAACATTTCTAACAAACTTACATTTATATACCGCTTGCCTAACTGCAACTGAACATTAAAAATAACTACCACTTTACCAACTGAATACAGAAGATAATTTCTGATTACATTCTAAATACTATGTAAATACTCACATTGATCTGACTAATATTGATCTAATTATATGACACTACTGTTACCATATTGCTATGGAACTTTTGGGTTACAGAATTTCATTGTGTTACATGTTGCAAATTGTCTATTCAACAGTTATTGTACACCTTATTCTATATACCTTTTGTGTAAATAACCCTGAATTGAAAAGTTGCTGGAAGACCAGTGCTTTGGCACTGACAAATGACTTATTCAGCAGAATATAAACACATTCACCATCACCCCCCCCCCCCCCCAAACAAAAACCCATTTGACACGGGAATTCTGCACTCTACTGATCCTGCCACTACATCCAGTGATGAAAGTTCCACAGCCCGATGGCTTTGAGTTTCTGTCATTTGTCTTTGATAAATATATCAAATTGATTGTTATTATCTACGTTACTTTAGTTTGAGCCAACTTTGATTTATTTTAAATGGCTAACTTTTGGGATATATCATTATTATAAAATGGAAACATGTAAAATTAGTATTGGCAAGCACGCAAAAACTCTGACACCGTAGGTTTCAATAGTAACAGGTTCAATTAAATTGACTCAGCATTCCTTTCTATCTAGCAACACATGCTCAATAAGTGCACAGGTATCAAAGTTAGAATATGGTTTATGCTCCTGACACGGCAGAAAGCAACCACCAATCAATATAGAATCAAATTTAGATAAGTGGTTTGGTTTTGAAAATGTTATACTGTAGTGGTCTGCACTGACCTCTCAGGCAAGGAGCCGCATAGAAAGGTAGGCATGGGTAGTCTGGTGATATTAGGGAGCCTAGGTGGTGTAATGGTTAGCACACTGGCCCGGAATGCAAAGAGATGTGGGTTCGAGTCCGGCTCTAGGCGCAATATTTCCCATTTTCATCACCCCCCATGACAGTGGTGCCGTGACCAGGATCCTGTACAAGCTATGCACTGTATGGTTGTTGAACCTACCCTGTGTATGTGTGTGTAAGTGCATTGCCTGCATGTATATAATTGTAAGCATTAAAAGACTTACAATTCCAGGGGGATGAGTGTAGCATTCTGCACTGACCTCTCAGGCAAGGAGCCACATAGACAGGTAAACATGGGTAGTATGGTGATATCAGGGAGCCTAGGTGGTGTAATGGTTAGGACACTGGCCCGGAATGCAAAGAGATGTGGGTTCGAGTCCCACTCTAGGCGCAGTATTTCCCATTTTCATCAACCCCCATGACAATACTTCCATCGCACTATGTAACTTTAAGTAGCATCCATGTAACCAGTGTCGCAGTTTGAGCGCCCTGCCAGTTTGAGCGCCCTTCTGTTGCTTCTGCGCATGCACGGATAGACAACATTAAAACCACCCTAACTATCACAGTAATTTGTGATTTGTGGTGCTTTGAAAGCAAATTTCTCTTGTTTTTATTAAATAGTTCAGATCTTTCTCTACAATTTCACATTCGGCTTATTTTTTATCAGCCAATTGGAAGTTCTTGAATTTATTTTGCGAAAATAGTTTTTGAGGCCATTATCTGGTAAGGCTAACACTGGCACTGACACTCAGAATATCCCAACTTTCACTATTATCTGTTTTTAATACTTTCAGAGTAAATTGCTCTTAGGTTACATTAAATACTTCAGATCTTCCTCTTCAATTGCGCATTAAGATATTTTTAATCGATCCAATGAAAGCTTTTAAATCTATTTGACAAAAAAAGTATAGAACCACTGGCAGGGCGCTCAAACTGGCAGGGCGCTCAAACTGCAACACCGGTTACACCAGCAGATGTGGAAATGAGGCAGCGTGAAATAAGTAAGTCTTCCCATAATTTCCGACACAACAACTGTCTTTAATGAATGTCATGCATAGGGGAACAATTCTATTGCAATAACTAACTTCATTGTCAAAGCAGAGCGCACAAATTAGACCTAATATTGAAGCAACGGATAATTGGGTTGTCTAATCAGGAGAGCGTCCGCTTCTTGTGTTGAGAGGCTATGCGCTCAATCCCTGGCCAAGTCAGAGTGAAGACTTACAACATTGATCATTGTCGCTATCGCGCTTAGTGCTTGGCATTGCTAAGTTGGTTGGCTGTTGGAGTGTTACCTCCTGGCAACATCTAATGTCATATCAGGATGGGTACTGACTTGTGACAGTGCATACTCATGGTGACTTTATAGCGCTGCCCAACTGGGAGACCAAGCCACCGGCACCATGACCTGATATCCCACTCAGTCACATTATCATAACACTGAGCTAACCAGTCCTTGCCCTATCCTAATAACGCCGAGCGCCAGGCTAGGAAGTGACAAGTATCAATTTTGTAAGTCATTGCTTTGACTGGACTGGGAATCAAATTCCCGATCTTCCACACAGGAAGCCTGCGTTCTACCGATTTGGCTACCGTGTCCCGTGTCCAGACTGATTAAAGTTGCATAGTACAATGGTTTTGAATATCTGTATTTTTTCTGAGATAAATATATTAGATCGATCACTAGTATCTACTTTACGTTAGTTCAAAGTTACTTTTATTTGAAATGGTCAACTTTCAAGATAAATTATTGTTGGCAAGCTTGCCAAAATTCTGAAACCATAGACTTCTGCAGTAACAGATTTGGTTAAATTGACTCAGTATTGCCTTCTATGCAGAAACAAATGCTTAATAAGAGCATCAGTATCTAAGTTAGATATGTAAAATCAAATCTAGATAATTGGTTTGGTTTTGAAAATTTGATATTTCATCGCACTATGCAGCTTTAAGATATGGGACTACATCCGGGTAATCGGCGTCATGACGTGAAGGTATTTTCTCTGGTTCTTTTGTGTCCTCGTCAGTAGGTAGCCCATTAGTCGTTATTGGTGGGGAAGTTGCTATTATTGCCAGGGCCTCGTGAATTGCCTGATGCCAGCCATACTAAAGTCAATTATTGAAGATGAGGTGAGTGAACAGGCAGATGAGCCACCTTAGTGGAATTAAGCTATCTTACTGGTTCAGGGCAGAGACATTATGGCTGCCACGTGACTGTGGCTGATATTTACTTGTGATTTCCGCTGAGATGTATCGCTGACTCGGTCTCGAAAACATAGTAGATATATACTGGTGACTGCCCCTGAAATATATTGTGAAATGTACATCTCTGAGTCCCATTGAAATATATAACGAAATTTACATCTCATATACATAAAGATGTACTGCTGAGGCCCACTGAAATATATTCCTGAAGGTGCTGTCACATTACGACGCATCGCGCCAACGTACGCCGACGTACGTGATTTTTGGCCACTATGTCGGGATACTTTGTTATGCGTTATGCATGCGTTAGGCACTCGTTGGTATACATCAATGTACAACGACATTCATCGAGATACGGCGTTGCATGTAAGGGGGTCGGCAAAGTTTTGTGCATGTGCAAACTTTCGACATACGACAATGTTCGACACGCGTGGATCTTACGTCTGCCATACGTTATGTATGCATTAGGCATAAGTCGATGTACGTTAGATTTACATTAGACAAATGGTGTTCAATACATTGCACTAAGTTGACCTTAAAGGCAGTGCGAACGTACAGTCCGCATGCTGACAACTTATGGATACCATATGCCTAACATAATCGAACGTATGTTTAGCATTTCTACAGCATGTCTTGACGTATGTAACATATGAGGCATAGTTCTGGTGATCGAATAACATATATAACGTTCACCGGCATTCTGTGAACATACCGTGAGCGTAATTTGAGCATTTTTCGCAGGGATTTACGTTAGCCATACGTTGCTCATATGTTGGCCATATGCTATGTATACGGTATGTATACATCCAACTTTGCCCCCCACGCCGAAAAGTTTGACGCTTCTTGACGTAAAAAAGTGATTTTATGCATTGGCCGTGCACTTGCGAGATGCCTCGTAATGTGACAGGGCCTTTAGTCCCAGTGAAATGTAATTTGACTCACATAAAGATGCGAGGATGACTCCAACAGAAATGTATCTATCCCGTAGTCTTAGTGAAATGTACAGTGAAATGTACATAAGAAGTGGTACATCTTCAATGAAATGTGTTACCTGGTGTGCAGATAAAAACTGACAAGACAAAAGCTGACGCCCATAATGAAAAACAGCGTTTGTCTTATATACATATACATATACATGTCACAGGTCTAATTAGCTGGAGTATTTTGAAGTGTATTTCCTAAAGCACTGGTCACATGTTTTTCCTTGTTTTCCAATAAAACAAAAGACGAAAGTTCACCACAATTGTCATTCAATAACTTTCTTCATATTTGTCCTACAATCTAAATTTAAAGATCATTTTAATAGTAATTGCCATTTCTTTTCGATGGACCGGGACGCGGTGGCCGAATCGGTAGAACGCAGACTTCCTGTGCGGACAGTAGGGAGTTCGAATCCCAGGTGAGTCCAATCAATGACTTACACAAATTCATACTTGTCACTTCCTAGCTTGGCGCTCAGCATTAATAGGATAGGGCAAGGACTGGCTCGCTCAGTGTCAGGATAATGTGACTGAGTGGGATATCAGGTCATGGTGCTGGCGACCTGATTTACCAGTCGTGCAGCACTATATATTTGCCATGAGTGCACACTGTCACAAGTCGGAACCCATGCTGATGATATGACCCTAGACGTTGCCGGGACACAACACTCCAACAACCAACACTCCACACAGATATATGAATGACCTGCTAATACATGTTAGAGATGTTTGGTGTTTGTTTGTTGTTGTTTTACGTCCTAGCAACATCTAAGGTCATATCAGGACATGTTAGAGAAGAATACCAGGCTTTCAGAATCGATTTCATAGCCAGTGAGTTGTATGTAACACTGTCAGCAAGATGGCAATGGCTTCCTAATAACACCAGTGTCAAAGCTGGGTGCTGCCCCCTGGAGGCGAGGCGGCAAGTCCCAGAGGGCAGTGGAAAACAGGGGCATCTTGAGAATACTGGTTGCAATGTTATCGGTGGTGACCCAATTACTGCCTCATTCAAACCATTCCCTAATATCATCGGGTCGTTGACATAGGAATGATATTCATTTGCCAGTCCATAGCTGCATAGATCTAAACAAATACTAGCACTACAATCACCTTCTATACCTTTAGCGATGTTTTAAAAGTTAGGATGTTGCTGTCATTTGACACAAATTGAAGCACTTCAAAATTGCATTTGTGATAATTTCTCATTTGGCACAAATATGACCATTTAAGATGTTCCTGTCAATTTCAATGTGAACATATACAGAGATTATCAGATGTCTTGTATTAATCTAAAGGGGCGGATGGGAGCGTGGTAGGGGGCAGGGTGGGGGAGAGGCAGATCGGCCAGGGGGGAGGAGGGGTAGCTGGAACTTGGGCTAATTGTTCTTTGGGTCGCGCGAATAGTCAGATCCAGTACATATCGATCCTCATTGTGGCAAAGCACGATCCCAACACAAATCCTCATTCCTTTTCCTGTACGCCACCTAGCGGGCTTTTCTAGAAGCTCCCTCACATGTCCACCGCAATTCTGTCCTGTAGGTGGGCTGGGCTCCTCTAGTTACTCTATTTATATTTATTTGTGTACATTAGTTGTTTAAGCAGGGGAAATTTCAGTCGCAGATGACTGGTCTTCCTCATTCCACTGCTCCTTGCCCTGTCCTAATAGTGCCGAGGGTGTGGCTAGGAAGCGACAAGTATCAATTTTTATGTCATTGGTTTGACTCGACCAGGGTCCGAACCCACGATCGCAGGCTCTACCAACACGGGAGACGGATGCTCTAACTCATACGGCCATCCCGTCATGATATTACCTTACATGTTGCCAGGGCTAAAAAATCCAACAGCCAGCCAGCCAACCAACCAACCAAGTTACTCTGTGTACAGAAGCCTGGCTTGGAGACCAAAACACCAGTGGATAAATACTGAATCCGGCCATATTCGCTCTGCTGACTTGTGTATGTTGTTGTTACATCCCTTCGCCAGAGCTGTAGAGCGCAGGCCTCCCGTGTAGGGGAGATCGGGAGCTCAATTCCTGGTCGAGTCAAACCAATGACTTACACAATTGATATTTGTCGCTTCCTAGCTTGGTGCTCGGCATTAATAGGATAGGGCAAGGATCAGTTAGCTCAGTGTCAGGATAATGTGACTGAGTGTGATATCGAATCATGGTACTGGTGGCCTGATTTCCCAGTGGGGCAGCATTATAAAGTCACCATGAGTGTACACTATCACAAGTTGGTACCAATCCTGATATGACCTTAAATGTTGCCAGGATGTAAGACTCAAAGAACCAACCAACCTTCATTAAGCTGGGGGTGATTTTCATTGCAGAGAAATTTATTTACCCCATTCCACTCACCTTATATAACTAGTAGGGTCTAGAATTTTTAGAAATTATAATTGGGGCGCCCTAGCATGTGGAGACTGCCTGAGTTGTCAATACCTTCAGTTGACCGTGAGTGACCCCCAAGATTGTACCCTCATCGGGAACGAAGAAAAACTACTGCTGGGAATTGTTGGTAAGGGGAAGGAAAAACACTTTGGAATAGTTTTGATCACACTGCACAAGGAGGTTAAAGTTGCATAGTCCGAAGGTTTTGAATTTCTGTAATTTTTCTGAGATAAATATATTAGATCGATCACTAGTATCTACTTTACATTAGTTCAAAGTTACTTTTATTTTAAATGGTAAACTTTTGAGATATTTTGAGTGCAAACATGGAAAATTAGTTTTGGCAAGCTTGCCAATGCTCTGACACCATGGACTTCTGCAGTAACAGGTTCTATTAAATTGACTCAGTATTGCCTTCTATGCAGAAACAAATGCTTAATAAGTGCATCAGTATCTAAGTTAGATATGTAAAATCAAATCTAGATATTTGGTTTGGTTTTTGAAAATTTGATAGTTCATCGGACTATGCAGCTTTAATTACAAGAGCAGGGAACTCCTCCAGACTAGCTCTTATGGAGTTTGTCTATTGATTGGGGATTTAGGTCAAAGTGACATTTAAGGTCATAGTAGGATGGGTGGAGTAATCCTTTGCATTCCGGGCAAAATCGATGGTTGAATAATAATACAACAGAATAGAGGTTGACGACTTTATTTGTTGCATGGAATATGGCCATCCATGCAGATATGGTGATACGCAACTACCGATCAATCAATTAATCAATCAATCAATCATTCCACCGGGATGGGTGCGGATCTGTGACAGTGCATACTCTTGGGGCCTTAAAGTGCTGCCCCACTAAGAGATCCACATCTCGATATCCCACTCAGTCATATTATCCTGATACTGATCCAACCAGTCCTTCAACCAACCGGTTTCTTGTCGTTAAGGCAACACTCTACTCGTGTTGACAACAACATACCGGTTGGTGGGCGGGGAAAAAAGGAGGCTTTTTGTGACGAGGAGACGTCGCCACGCACCTGTAGTCAGAGCTGAGCGAGTTGCAGCAGTTCTTCTACTGCGCACTAGGTGGCGCATGAGGTACGTGGGCGGCTATGCAGTGCGTAGGCCAGTTGTCGGAGCGCGGCAGTGTCTCAGTGCTATTCCAAGCTAAATACACAATCTTCTACAGGGCATGCGCAAGCAG
This sequence comes from Branchipolynoe longqiensis, assembly GCA_030323885.1. Taxonomy (NCBI): domain Eukaryota; kingdom Metazoa; phylum Annelida; class Polychaeta; order Phyllodocida; family Polynoidae; genus Branchipolynoe; species Branchipolynoe longqiensis. The sequence continues at coordinate 56,985,125 of CM059197.1, forward strand.
TCAGCTGCTGCCCACAACATTAGTGGTTGGTTGTTGGGGTATTACGTCCTGGCAGCATCTAAGGTAATATCAGGCCTCGTACCGATCTGTTAGTGTGCACTACAGGCAACTTTATAGTGGTGCCCCACTGGGAGACCACGCCGCGAGATCATGGGAGATATCTTACAGTATTCACTCCAGGCAACTTTATGGATCAGCTGGCGATATCGTGGGATTCAAACCCAAGGGTTCGAACCCTGGTTGAGTAAAATCGATGCCTTACGAATTGATACTAGTCGCTTCTCTAGCCAGGAGCTCGGCATTATTAGGATAGGGCAAGGACTGGTTGGCTCAGTGTCAGGATAATTTGACTGAGTGGGATATCAGGTCATGGTGCTGGTGGTCTGGTGTCCCACTGAGGCAGCACTATAACATTGCCATGAGTGCGCACTGTCACAAGTCGGTACCTGTCCTGATGACCCTAGATGTTAGCAGGAGGGACAACTCCAACAACCAACCAGCCAGCCGGTACCCAGCCTGGCCATTGGCATTTTTAGGACAAGGAACATTGGAATGAGGAAGACCAATTTTCCGTGAGTGAAATTTGTCTTCCTTTATCAAGTAAAGAATCAAGAAAACATGTAACAGAATATGTCCGTAATGCAGCCTAGGATCTCTAACCTTTCGGTGTGCACAACCAATTATTTGTTCGTGTTTGTGATTAAAATATGCACAAAGTAAACCCTTTAAAATAAATGTTACTTCAAATCAAAGTAAAATCTATGAAACTGAAAAGAATGTGACACTTTTATCGGTGTTGGAAAGCTACCGTCATTAGCCTAGATCATACTATTTTTGATTAAATGCCTCAAAAGATGTAAACGATAGTATTGCGTAGCCAATCATATATTCGGATGGATAGCAATCATGCTAAACATCAGCTTAGACTGTAGATAAAGGATTAATTTGGAGATATCGATAATTGGAAACAACACATTAATCAATTACCAGACGGGATGGCTGAATGAGTTGAGCGTCCATCTTGCGTTTTGGTAGATCGTGGGATTTAAACTCATAGATTCAAACCGTGATCGAGTCACACCATTGACTTAACAATTGATACTTGTCGCTTTCTAGCCTGGTGCTTGGCATTATTAGGACAGGGCAATGACTGGTTGGCTCAATGTCAGGATAATGTGACTGAGCGGGATATCAGGTCATTGTGCTGGCGGCCTGGTCTCCCAGTGGGGAAGCACTATAAAGTCACCATGACGGCGCACTGTCATAAGTCGTTACCTGTCCTGATATGAGCTTAGATTTTGCCAGGACGTAAAACTCCAACAACCAACCAACCGTTAAGCCCCTGTCACACATCATCGGATTGAGCAATGGACAGAATTGTCTAGTCCGGGCATCATAAGTATCAAAATGTATTAAAATGTGTAAAGATGTTGCGATATCGGTTCAAAGGCCACTGGACAAACGGACATGAAACGGACATGAAACGGACACGAAATGGACATGAACAGATAGCCAACGGACGAAACAAACTCAAACCGGACAAGAACCATAGATGTCAATCCGGCGGCATCCGTTCCAAGTTTTGTCCATGTTCAAAACTTGTACGGACACAAACCGGACTATCAACAGACTTTGTTCGGTTTCTTTGCATTTCCTCCATTCCGGTGATGTGTGACAGGGGCTTTAATCATGTTTGTCCTTTTCGCTTGCATCAGTTGTCACACCCACAGTAGAAATTAATGGGTGTGAAGGTTCCATTTGACGGCCAATGCGTTGCGCTAGTGTTGCTTGCTTTCTGTTGCTAATGGTTACACAAAGAAATAGACAAAGGTTCCGCGTGGGAACAATGGAGGAATTGTGCTATGCTTGTGGGTGGAGCCAGGTGTAGCTGCGTCGAGTGGTGTGTAGGGGTCGGTGGCGAGGGGGATGGGTGTGGACCTGTGTGGGTGTTGTGTGGGTGTGGGTGTGGGTGTGCCACCGTGCGTGTGTATGTGGATGAGAGTACGTGGTGGTGTAGGTGAGTGTGTGGTGGTGGGTGCTTGTTTGGGTTTGTGTAGATGTGTGTGTATGGGAGTGGTGAGTTGGATGGATGTTGTAGTTTTACCACCTGGCAACATCTAAGGTCATATTAGGACGGGTATTGATTTGTGTCAGTGCACACTCGTGGTGAGTGTATAGTGCTGCCCCACTGGGAAATCAGATTGCCAGCACGATGCCCTGATATCCCCCTCAGTCACATTATTATCCTGACACTTACCTAAACCAGTCCTTGTCCTATCCTATTAATGCCAAGCGCCAAGCAAGAAAGTGACAATTTCTTAAGTATTGGTTTGATTTGACAGGGAATTGAACTGCTGAGCGTCCATCTTGTGGGAGGCCTGCGCTCGGCTGATTCGGCCACCGCGCTCGATGTGTGGGAGTAGTGTGACATGTGGGTGTACTCCTGTGTGTGGCTGTATGTGCATGTGTGCATGTGGTATGTAGGTATTGCAATACCTCAGGGAGTTTGACGCCCCTGCCCTGCAGAGTTGTAAACCACTGCCTTGTGGTACAGGTTCTTGACAGAACCAAAGGCAAAGGGAGCAAACTCTGAACAGAAAACCATGTCACTGTGGCAGCATCAAGGGCAGCATCAAGGTATGGAACTCCCAACATCTCCCGACCAGCCACTGCAGGGACAAATAGTTTTGTACCTGTCTAGACATGTTCTTGCCAGTGTGAAACCTCTATTTGCTCCCTGAGAGAGTGCTGCTGGTAACTTGCAAAAGGCAGCAGCAGTTCAACACTTTTGCAGGCAGCTTTCATGAAAATGTACAACCGCACAAGAGAGCAGCAGTCAAGTAATGAAAGCAGTCTTTGTCACATCATGACCGACAGCATGATGATGATGATGTGTAGATGGGTAAAGGGGTGTCTATGTGAGTGTGTGTGTGGGGGGGGGGGGGGTGAGACGTAGCTCAGGCAGTAGAGTAGTCCACCTGTGAAGGTGTCGATCATCCTACCAATCCTGCTCAGTGGACCCATTTGTAGTTTGGGTTATTTTCCATTCCACAACTTGTTCATCAAAGGATGTGGTATGTGCTCTCCTATCTGTGGGAAAGTGCATATTTATAAAAGACCCATTACTGCTGATCAGAACGATTAGCCTATATGGCGGACAGCATGCTTCCTCCAAAAGAAATATGTCAGAATGACCATATATGTTTGACGTCCAATGTTCTATGATATGAAAATCAATGTGCTCTGGAGGTTTTGTTGAATAAAACAAACTGTTAAATGACTGTGTGGGTTAGGATTGTGTAGATCCTTGTATGGATATGTGTGTGGGTGGGTGTAGCAAGGTGTGCCTGTGTCAGTATGGCTGGTGTATACTTAGGTTTGCATGTCAGTGTGTGTACACTGTAGGTGTGGTTATGTGCAGCTAGCTATACAGCAAAGATCCTATAACACTAAAGGCCCTGTCACACTATGACGTTTCTTCCCAATGCGCGTTGATGTGTTGCCTTTTTGGTCGAAACATCGGGACACGTCGGGACATGTTACCGGCGCGTTACCGGTGCGTTAACGGCGCGTCGGTACACGTCGGTGCACGTACGTTGAGTGATAGCAACGTGTGAATGGACACGTTGGCGCGCGTTGGCACTGAGCCAACCAGTCCTGGTCCTATCCTAATAAGTCCGAGCGCCTGGCTAGGAGGCGACAAGTATCAATTTTTAAGTCATTGGTTTGAGTTGACCAAGATTCGAACCCACGAACCCACGGTCTGGTTATGGATATAACCATACAAATTTGCAATATGATGGCCCTGTCACACTACGACGCTTCTCGCCGGCGACACGGCAACGTGTAGTGATTTTGGGCGATAATAAGTGAAACGTATGGACGCGCTGGGGGCGCGTTATGCGCGCGTCGGTACACGTCGGTACACTATGTTTGACGTTGACGGTCGTCGGCGGAAGTCGGCGCGCATTATTGGTCGCTGAGTGTTTTGAACCTGTCCAAAACAAGCCAACGACCGCCAGTGCGCGCAAATATATGGGTAAGGACGTTAGGCGCGCGTCGCGCTGCGTTGGACGCACCGGAATAACGTTATGGGAACAGTAGGAAGACGGCGCGCGCGTGGGAGGGTTGTTGCTCACGCGTTGCGCAAACTTAGCGGTTTTTGTTTTACGCCCTAGCATCATTTAAGGTTAAATGAAGACGTCGCACCAAACTTTTTTTTTTTTCCCCCCAGCGCGTCCACACACGTTGGCCGCGCGCGCATAACGCGCCGCGCTGACGCCGATCTTTTCCCCCAAACCGCCGAAAAGTTTGACGTTTCTCGACGCGCAAGATTTTATTTTCAACGCTGACGGATCGCCGGGAGAAGCGTCGTAGTGTGACAGGGCCATTAGATCCTTCCTATAACGTTTCAAGCATAGTTTACCCCATCATTACGTAACAACCTACTTCCTCAAACCACTTCATGTAGTCAAACACCCCCCCCCCCCCCCAGCTATTAACCTTTTTAGGCAGGTATTAACCTTTTTAAGCATAACCCTACAAGCGAACCACACTCCATCTAACAGAATAAACAAACCATTCTACTAAAACTCCATCTCAAAATCGTATCTCCAACAAGATGATAACTATGCAATTCACAACACAGTACTAGGCATACAAACCTGTGAAGGGAAACTATGCACCTAACTACTCCGTAATGTAATGGTCTACTCAATACACATGAATCTAAGCATGTATGTATACAAGATATAACTATTATCTTATATGTGAATTGTCAAAGTATACCATATGTACGTCTTGGAATGATTAATATTGTTATTTCAGCTGACTTGAGCTAGCTGCTGATGACAATATCAGACTACCTATACATATATCGTAAATAACTGTCTTGTCAGATGGCTGGAAGACCAGTGCCATGGCGCTGACAAAATACTTTATTCAATGAATAAACTATATTGACAAAAAACGACAACAAATGCTTGTTTATTACTCTCACGAGTGAACAATTCATGAAACCATATAGATTAATAGACTTTGAAACTTAAATTGAGAGCTTTCTGTGGCACGCTCTCTCTACATAATATTTTCTTTCCTTGTCGCACTTTCGTTCCCTATCTCACTCTTTCCCTGTCATTCTCTCTCCCTGAGACATCCTCTCTCTCTCTTGCTCTCTGACTAGACGAGGGCGCTGATTGGGCAGAGCGCAGGCTTCCCTTGCAGAATATCGGGAGTTTGAATCCCAGCTGAATCAAAACAATTGTTTATACAATCGATACTTGTCGCTACCTATCCTGGTGCTGGCATTAAAATGATAGGATATCACCATTGTATCCACATCTGACAACATTTTAATGTATTGATGTTGACATGTTGAGTTATTGTTAAGGCCCAGTCACACCTCACCGGATTGAGCAACGGACAGAATTGTTTACTCCGGTGGTGATAAATATCAAAATGTATTAAAATGTGTTGAAGTGTTGCGAAGGACATGAAATGGACATGAAATGGGCATGAAACGGACATGAACGGATAGCCAATGGATGAAGCAAACTCAAACTGGACAAGAACTGTAGACATCAGTCCGGCGGCACCCATTCTTAGTTTTGTGCATGTTCAAACCTTATACTGACACAAAACAGACTTTGTTTGGTTTCTGTCCATTTCCCTCAATCCGTTGAGGTGTGACTGGGGCTTAAGATACTAATTTATTCGAAGACGTTGTCTACATTCATTTCGATCATGACATGCCCTCGTATTTCACTGTGGTTGTTTGTATAACAGGATACATTTACAATAAGGACTGGTCAAATAGCACAGTATCAGGATAATGTGACTGTGTGGGATATCGGATCATGGTGCTGGTGACCTGGTCTCCAAGTGGGGCAGCACTATAAAGTCATCAACCACACAGGATGGCCAAATGAATTAGCGCATCCGTCTCCCGTGTTGGTAGATCGTGTGATCATTGGTTTGAACCCTGGTCAAGTCAAACCAATGACTTAAAAATTTGATACTTGTCGCTTCCTAGCCAGGCACTCAGCATTATTAGGATAGGGCAAGGTGGATTGAGGAAGACCGATCATTCTTGATTGAAATTTTCCCTGCTTAAACAACTAATGTACCCAATAACAAAACTAAAATCGTGAGTGTGCACTCTCACCGGTTCCTACCTGTCCTGATATGACCTTAGATGTTGCTAGGACGTAAAGGTACAACAAACAGACAATCCTGTTCACTGCATGTGGCTATTGTGTTGTTGCTGGCTCTCTTTACGTCAGTTCTTGATTCTCCATCACCCGCTCTCATTTTCTTGCTCCCTCGACTACTATCACATTCTCTATAGCCGTGTTCACACGGGTGATGTAAATCGATTCATAGAAAGCGACTTGTATAGTTCGGGTTACATTTCGCGTGTGAACGCGCGGCTGAGGCAGTTTAAGGCTGATTCGATTCCTGTGATCTGGATACTGTAAACCACCTCTCGAGGTAGTGGACGTGAGTCGATTTCTGTGAATCGATTTATTTGGCCTGTGTGAATGCAACCGACTTACCTGAGGCGGATTAAGGACCTCACACTATATAATATAATTTGGTCTATGAAACCGCTAACTGTGCACAGATATTTTTTTCATCATTTATTTTTAGGGTTTCACTGCCCAGCAGAAGTTTTGACCCTTCCAAACCAATATGATTCAGTCCAGACATATCTAGGTCGGACCCACACTCTCTAGTGCCGACGTCGACGAACCCAAACTGGCACTGGTTAGTCTGGACTTGCACATGCGCAGATATCCACTTCCGCCTTAAACCGACTCAAAGCACTGCCCGTGTGAACGCGAAACACTTTCAAACTAAATCGATTCATATGATTCGCCTTGTCTAAATCGCTTTACATTTTGCCCGTGTGAACACGGCTTATGTTGCTGTCATTCTGTTTCTCTTCCTTGTACTTACTTGACCAGATCCACACCCTTCCAATCCCCCCTCCCCCTATTTTGTGGAAATGATTATTACAACTCCAACAACCGACCAAGCAACCAAGCAACCAAGTAACCAAGCAACCAAGCAACCAACCAAGCAACCAACCAACCAGCCTACGCGCACATTCTTCAACCATCCGCATACACAACCCCCACCCACACACCCCAACCCCACCGCACCGCGCTCCCTCTGACGTCACGCGGCCGAGTTTCACTGCGGCGCATGCGGGCATACTAACGCTGCGCCCGTCTCATCCAATCAGCGGCCGGTGCGCGCTGGACGCCGGGGCGTCATATGAAGACGTCGCACCGGGGGTCGGTCGGTCGGGCCACACTTTAGCACTCGGTGACAGTTACTGGAGGAGAGAGAGCGAGAGAGAGAGGGCGAGAGAGAGAGAGTAGCCGGTTGCAGAGAGAGTCCAGTGTCCAAAACTGCCACCAGGAGAGTAAGAGGTACCGGCTCCACCGCGACTCGTCCCGGTACCAGCGCCCGCACACAACGCCCGCCGCCGCGGTACCAGCGCACGTCAGCGGTCAAACCCTTGGGGCCCCCTTGCGTCAGTCCGCTCCAGTGACTCTGCCGACCTGCCGCCTCTCGCTGCCGACAGGTGCTCGCTCACCCCACCCCCCTCCCACCCTAACATCGGAAAGGTCAGTGAGTTACTTACTTTACGTATTTTACTTACTTTACTTACTTACTTACTTCACAACTTTCTGATTGAAACTTGAATAGTTGGTTGTTGGAGTTTTATGTCCTGGCAACATCTAACTGTCATATCAGGATGGGTACTGACTGGTGACAGTGCGTACTTATGGTGATGTTATAGTGCTGCCCCATTTGGAGACCAGGCCACCAATACCATGACCTAATATCCCATTCAGTCACATTATCCTGACACTTAGCCAACCAGTCCTTGCCCCATCCTAATAATGCCGAGCACCTGTCTAGGAAGCGAGAGGTATATATTTTAAAGTAATTGGTTGGCTCGATCAGGGTTCAAACCCATGGGTTTGAATCCCGGGATCTACCAAAACCAACCAGATGGGATGGCCGAGTGAGTTAGAGCGTCCGTCTCCCGTGTTGGTAGATCGTGGGGTCGTTGGTTCGAACCCAGGTCGAGTCAAACCAATGACTTACAAATTGATATTTGTCGCTTCCTAGCCAGACACTCGGCATAAATAGAATAGGGCAGGGACTGGTTGGCTCAGTGTCAGGATAATGTGACTGAGTGGGATATCAGGTCATGGTGCCGGTGATCTGGTTTCCCAGTGGGACAGCACTATAAAGTCGCCATGAGTGTGCACTGTCACAAGTCGGTACCCATCCTGATATGACCTTAGATGTTGCTAGGATGTAAAACAACAACAAACAAACAAACAAAATCTACCAAAACGGGAGACCGACGTTCAACTCATTTGGCCATTCCTTCTGTTCTTGGAACTTTAAAGTTTAAAGGTCTGATAAAACTAAAAGCATCCAATTTTCAAAACCAAGACGATTATCTAGACTTTATTCTACATATCTACCTTAAATACTGAAGCATTTATCCCCACATAGAACGGACTACTAAGTGAATTTATTAGAATCTGTCACTGCTGAAGACAATGGTGGATGTTTGGCAACCTTGCCAACATTAATTTAGCATGTTTGGACTTAAAATATCGCCAAAGTTAGCCATTTAAAATGAAAGGGTCTACAAACTAAAGTAAGGTGGATTTTTTTGTTTGTTTAGAGACCCCCCCCCCCCCCCCCGACGCCCCCCCACCAGCACAACACGTAGACATCGGCTATTGGGGGGTAACGTCAAGTAAGGTGGATTATAACCATCAACCTAATATATTTATCTCAGTAAATGACAGAGACTCAAGACTATTGACGATATTCACGCCGCGGCCATGTTGAAACTATTCCGGGGCCACGTACGCCGCTGTATGGAAAGTAATGTGAATACTTTTTCGTCGACCAATACCTCTCAAAATCACTCAAATTTGAGGGTATTCATTTTTTAAAGTACTAGATTCATCTTTACATACCTGTTTTCTATCTATTGGCCAATTTTCATGAAGATTTGGTGACCCTTGCATGGTGATTTTCCCATTCTTTAACTACTCCCAACTTCAAGTCTGCATAGTTATGGTGGCATCATGTAATGCAGCACTGTCAGCATAGTTATCTGTGTAACACAGTTAAACAACTAGTCTTAGTAATTACAAATTAATAAAAGGGTTAAAAGATATTTGTTAAATATATATATATTAAGAAAGTTATGCAATTTTGAATTTAAGAAAAGATTGGCAACCAGGGTGAGCGACTTCGTTGACATCGCCTACTGAAATGCATCTGATCATCACTCAATCTTCATGAGAATTGACCAATAGATAGAAAAAATGTATGCAAAAATGAATATGATAGTTTAAATGTGAATATCTTCAAATTTTACTCCTTTACTTTCTGGCATAGTTCACACACATCAGCACACAGCAGTGTCTTACTGCCATTTCCAATACCCGACGGGTACTCAACCTCGTTCTGATGCCTAATTAGGTCACGTGTGAATAGTGTGAATAGGACTATGCAACTTTAAGGTTCTATGAGAGTGTGCATTAGTACAATTGCATAGCAGGAGGGACAACTCCAACAACCATCCAGCCAACCGCTACCTAGCCTGGCCATTGGCATTTCTAGGACAAGGTACAACCAATTTTCCGTGAGTGAAATTTGCTCCACTTTATCAAGTAAAGTATCAAGAAAACATCTAATAGAATATACATGTCAGTACTGCAGCCTAGGATTGCATTTTTCATTATTTAAAAAAAAGAAAACCATAATAGGTTGATCACTATTATCTACATTACTTTAATCTTCATTACTTTGCATTAAAATAGCTAAACGTCGAGGATATTTGAAGTGCACGATTAGCGAACAAAATTACTTTCGGCATTCTTGTCATCACGCTGACCCCATATGTCTCAACGGTAATAGTTCCTGTTAATCACTTCTACTTAAAGTTGCATAGTTCGATGGTTTTGAATTTCTGTATTTTTTCTGAGATAATTATATTAAATCGAACCCTAGTATCTAATTGACATTAGTTCAACGTTACTTTTATTTTAAATAGTAAACTTTTTAGATATTTTGAGTGCAAACATGGAAAATGAGTTTTGGCAAGCTTGCCAAAACTCTCACACCATAGACTTTTGCAGTAAAAGGTTCTGTAAAATTGACTCAGTATTGCCTTCTGCGCAGAAACAAATGCTTAATAAGTGCAGCAGTATCTAAGTTAGATATGTAAAATCAAATCTAGATAATGGGATTGGTTTTGAAAATTTGATATTTGATCAGACTATGCAGCTTTAAATTCACTTAGTATGACCTTCGATGTAGCAACCTATAATTAATAAGTGAGTGTCTAAGGTGGACATGTAAGTTCGAATCTAGATAAGTGTTTTGCGTTAGACAATTTTATCCTTTTATCCTCATGCGCTTTCGATGGTGATTGTAGGGGAAGAGTGTGAGGTATTTTACAAGCTGTTTCTTGCTCTAGTTTGTGAGTGAGACCCGAGGATTTGCTGGTCATGTGTGCTTTTGATGGTGATTGTAGGGGAAGAGTGTGAGGTATTTTACAACCCGCTTCTTGCTCTAGTTTGTGAGTGAGACCCGAGGATTTGCTGGTCATGTGTGCTTTTGATGGTGATTGTAGGGGAAGAGTGTGAGGTATTTTACAAGCTGTTTCTTGCTCTAGTTTGTGAGGTAGACCCGAGGATTTGCTGGTCATGTGTGCTTTTGATGGTGATTGTAGGGGAAGAGTGTGAGGTATTTTACAACCCGCTTCTTGCTCTAGTTTGTGAGTGAGACCCAAGGATTTGCTGGTCATGTGTGCTTTTGATGGTGATTGTAGGGGAAGAGTGTGAGGTATTTTACAACCCGCTTCTTACTCTAGTTTGTGAGTGAGACCCGAGGATTTGCTGCTCATGTGTGCTTTTGATGGTGATTGTAGCGGAAGAGTGTGAGGTATTATACAACCTGTTTCTTGCTCTAGTTTGTGAGGTAGACCCGAGGATTTGCTGGTCATGTGTGCTTTTGATGGTGATTGTAGGGGAAGAGTGTGAGGTGTTTTACAACCTGTTTCTTGCTCTAGTTTGTGAGTGAGACCCAAGGATTTGCTGGTCATGTGTGCTTTCGTTGGTGATTGTAGGGGAAGAGTGTGAGGTATTTTACAAGCTGTTTCTTGCTCTAGTTTGTGAGGTAGACCCGAGGATTTGCTGGTCATGTGTGCTTTCGATAGTGATTGTAGCGGAAGAGTGTGAGGTATTTTACAACTCGCTTCTTACTATAGTTTCTGAGTGAGACCCAAGGAGTTGCTGGTTTTTGCACTTTTGCACATCATAGCTACAAATTGTATCTTCAACGTTATACACATTTTAAGTGTTCAATTCGTTATCAAAATGCTTTGGAATTGGAAACAACCAAACATATATGAACCATGACTCAAAGACATGTACAAATGGTGTTGTTCTATATTGGTGCCTCAAAATGAATAAACGGGTAAAACATTGTCTAATGTACGGCTGACTTACTCGAATTAAAGGCGACGTACACTAAATCAAGTTAAAAAGACAGGGGCAGAATCTGGCACTTCACCTATCGGTTTTGATATCATATACTACTCCATAGTCCCGATATCGTACACGTGCCGGGCCGCGCCGGGCTGGCCGCGCCGTCCGGGTAGGGCCGGCCGTGCCGGGCTGTGCCGGGCTGTGCCGGGCTATGCCGGGCTATGCCGGGTAGGGCCGCGCTGGGCCGGGCTGGGGCGGGGTTGGCCCGGGCCGGACTGAGCGGAGTTGAGCGGGCTGGGCGGGGCGGGGCGGGGCGGGGCGGGGCGGGGCGGGGCGGGGCGGGGCGGGGCGGGGCGGAGCGGGGCGGGGCGGGGCTGGGCCGGGCGGGGCGGGGCGGGGCTGGGCGGGGCCGCCTGTCTTAAGTGAGAAGTTCTGCCAGTGCGGTTTAATTAGGACGCATGCCCACCACAGCGCTGTTTCAGTAATTAACGAGGACAACGCATGCTCGACCCGGAACATGCAACGAGGCGCCTTTTTGTCCCCCCTTCTCACACCCGGAACTACCGGCCGCCGAAATGCCGATTGCCCAACACAAACTTCTGAATCAATCCCATGATTGAAAACAGTGCCCTGACTCTAGTTCAAACCAGAAGGGATGGCCGAATGAGTCGAGCGTCCATCGCCCATATTGGTAATTCGGATCCACAGGTTCGAACCCAGGCCGAGTCATACCAATGACGTACAAATTTATAGTTGTCGTTTCCTAGCCAGGCATTCATCATTATTCGTATAGGGCATGGACTGGTTCGCTCAGTGTCAAGGTAATGCAACCTAGAGGGATATCGGGTCATGGTGCTAGCAGCCTGTTTTCCCAGTGGGGCAGCACTATAAAGTCACCATGAGTTCCCACTGTCACAAGTCAGTACTCATCCTGATATGACCTACGATGTTGTCAGGACGTAAAACTCCAACAATCAGCCAACCACACAAATTCTCTGGTTAACATGAACCTGATCAGATTTGTTGTGTCAGATATTATTCTCTATCCTTCTATATTACGATTCAAAGGCATCTTTGCTTACCAGGTTTTATTTCCGGAATAGCTTGGCAGATGTGCTAAGTAATCCGTTCGTTTCTTGCAAAATTAAAATCTGTTTATAACAATCGCTTGCTTAAGATTGGGTTTTGTGACGAATACAAATCCCAGATTAGTGAACGTTTAAATTTCCAAAATGATTCAACATTTAATCTTCCCAAAATGATTCAAGAGGTTAGAAACATGTTACTTTAGAGGGATGCTCTATTCTATGTGTATTATTTACTTGTCTATTTCCATGCCAATAATTAAAAATCTTTACTGTAGTACTAGTAGTCTGTACATGAGCCCCACTACCACGCGGTGGCGGCGGAGAGTATGCCGCAAACCTAGGCAGTTACACTGAACTGTGCTAGGCGGCAGCAGGCTAGCCACCGGGCAGACCCCCGATGGGGCTGCCCTCAACTGCATGTGGCTAGCTCACCCCGCCACCCACCAATAGAGGCGATGTGGGACCTGGCGAGTTAGGGGGCGGGTCAGTTGACTGTGGATGCCGCGGAAAGCAGAGTGGTTTCATAATAAACCAAGTTGAAGCGTACTTATATCACCTCTTGGCATTCTTCCGTGTGCGCGTGGCAATGTGAGGAGTAAGGCCGAGGGCCATTACATTACCTTCGCCTTCAATTACATTTTTAAAATTAAAATTGCATAATCCGACGGGTTTGAGTTACTGGCATATTTTGAGAAAATATATTAGGATGATTAGTATAAACTTCGTTAGGATTGCTTGAAGTGACTTTGATTAAGAATTGGTAACTTTAGAGATATTTCAAATCAAAAGATGCCAACTTAATTTTGGCATTATAGGTCAACATTCTTACACCACTGGCCTGTATGCCATCTGCGTAGATGTACATAGTAGGCTAAGTTATCATATACAGGTTAGGAAAAAACTTTGAAAATTAAAAAAAACTAATATAGAAACTACTAACACCCAAAACCGCAAAGGTTGGCCGGAGAAAGATCAGGTAAAGAGTCCTGAGTGTGGGACCAGACCAATCCAGTATCACAGCTGTCCAGCGTTGACAAAAAGCACCCTCGTGGGAGCTTATACATTATGGGCAGAATGAAAAACTTGTCACAAAAAGAAAAGAAAAAAAAGGTTCAACCCCAAATTGATTTAGCATTTATTACTTTATATGCATCAACAAATGCCTAATGAGTGCAGCAGTATGTAAATTCAATCTGTAGAATCAAATTAGGCACATCATTTTCGTTAAGTCATTCTTTCATCGGACTATGCAACTTTAAGCAGGGTAACAATTAAAACACGGACACTTGGTCTTCCTCATCAATCCACAGTTACATGCCCTGTCCTAGTAAGGCCGAATACCAGGGTAGGTAGCGGCAAGGATACATTTGTACCTATTTGTACCTTCCCCGTGCCCCCAGCTCTGCCAATTTGGATTTCCACCATTGTGTATAACTTAGAGCGTCATCAAAGGCTGGTTGCTCTCATACCATGTCTATGTGGTGTGGGAGGTTAAAAATCCCTTGGGTCGGTAAAAGTGTAGGCTCGGGCTTTCTATCGACCAGCAGTGGAATAAGGAAGACCAGTCGTCTATGACTGAAATTTCCCCTGCTTAAACAACTAATGGACCAACAAAAAAAAAAGAATTAGCTTGTGTCAGCTATGATTAGTCTCAGGGTGTCAATCCTATGATTATGGTGATAAGGGTGTTTACGGCTGGGAGATCAGTCACTGTCTGGGCACTGAAACAAGATTATTCATAAGAATAAATATTTACTGATAAGCAAAAAGCAAAGTCAAGGAACTCCAAGATGCGAGGCACTCTCGAGTTATTTGCCACTAATGGATCGATGTATCCTATTTCATCTCGCGGAGAGCGCTTTAACCCGGTATACCCTGCATTTACATTCATAAAAAGAACACACTTACTAGTAAAGACCAAACATTTACACTGCCATCTTTAAGCTAACGTTTTGTTTGTTGTTGTTTTACATCCTAGCAACATCTCGGGTCATATCAGGACATGTACCAACTTGTGACAGTGCGCACTCATGGTGACTTTATAGTGCTGCCCCACTGGGAGGCCAGAGAACCAGCACCATGACCTGATATCCCACTCAGTCACATTATCCTGACACTGAGCCAACCAGCCATTGCCCTATCCTAAATCTGCCGAGCGCCTGGCTTGGAAGCAACAAGTATCAATTTTTAAGTCATTGGTTTGACTCGACCAGGGTTCGAACCCACGATCCCATGGTCTATCAACACGGGAGATGGACGCTCTATTTAGGTAACGAAACCGGGCGCAGTGCCCGAATCGGTAGAGCGCGGGCCTCGCGTGCGGTAGATCGGGAGTTCAGCTCCCGGTCGAATCAAACCAATGAGTTATAACATTGAGACTTGTCGCTTCCTAGCCTGGCACTCCGCATAAATATAATTGGGCAAGGAATGGTTAGCTCATTGTCAGGATCATATGACTGAGTGGGATATTCGGTCTTGGTGCCAGCAGCATGGGGCAGCGCTATAAAGTTGTCATGAGCGCGCACTGCCACAAGTCGCTAGATGTTCTGATATGACCTTATATGTTGCCAGGATGTAAAACTCAAACAACCAACCAATATAGCTAACTATGCAGGCAATGCTTCATGTGTGGCTTTCGAATGGGTTTGTTTCTTTGTTGAGGATTTATATCCTAGGAACTTTATAGTGCTGCCCCACAAGAAGAATCACTGGATCTCCGACTCAGTCTCATTATTCTCAGACTGAACTAGTGAGTCCTTTCGAATATGGAAGGGTACACTTAAACAATAAAATTAATTGAGCGTCTTGGAGGATCCTTCGAGAGGACACTCTTCACACAGCATACAGTTGTCCTTGATTGTTGTTTTACATCCTAGAAACATCTACGGTCATATCAGGATGGGTACTGACTTATGATAGTGCGCACTGATAGCAACTTTATAGTGCTGCCCCATTGGGAAATCAGACTGCTGGCACCATGATGCAATATCGCACTCAGTCACATTATCCTGAAACTGAGCTACCCAGTCCTCACACAACATACATAATATATATCAGGTTTCTGCACTGACGATTGTGTTTTCAGATTGTAGTATATGGAAATGTGAGTGGGAAGCAGGTACTGCATATCGTATAGATGTCGCGTGTATACGCACATGTCATATATCAGTATTATATTATGTGATATTGGCATATACAATATATTCATCACATATCATGTACATACCGGATGCAGTGGCGGAATCGGTAGAGCGCAGGCTTCCCGTGCGGAACGACGGAAGTTCGATTCCAGGTCGAGTCAAACCTATGACTTACAAAATTGGTACTTGTCGCTTCCTAGCCGATAGGATAGGGCAAGGACTGGTTAGCTCTGTGTCCAGATAATATTTGTCTCCATTTTTGGATTGGTGTTTACATGGCTTTGCGCCTGAACTCTTCATATATATATATATAAAAGGTGGGCTACGCCCTAGTAAGGAACAACAGAACGAGGAGTGGTGGGAAGCCTAGTTTATTTAACCGAGGCCCTTGGCCGAGCAATAGATAGCCCTACCCGTAAAAGTTTTGAAATCAAGCTCATGTGACACCTGCACAGGCAGAATGGCATATGACAGGTGTGGGGTACAGGAAAACTATCCTGGAATGCACCGGAATGCAGTAAATGACAGAACGGTCCGGAATTTGCCGAAATAAAAGCATAATGAATAAATAATATAATAAATATATAATAAATAGCACAAGCCTACTCCGCCCATTTTATAGTCATATAATTATTTATATATCACATATATATATATATATATATATATATATATATATATATATATATATATACTAAAGCCCTTCTCTAAAGGGACTCCTTCCAAACTCCACGAAGGGATTGCTCTTTTAATCGAATACCAGATTTACAATTGGCGGGAACCAGAGGGACCATCCAGATAGAGATTGATTAGTTTAGCCCAGGCAGATGGTCAGGGCAGCTGCATCATAGATTACATCATATGAAAAGTATCACCTGCCACCAACGCTCCCTCCTCTATCCACTCATGCACCTGCCGATACATTAATTGATTAAGCAGGGTCAATTTCAATCGCAGAGTTTGTGTGTTCGAGCCCTGTTTGAAGCAAAGCGGTTCCTTGCAAAATTGGTAGCTATCTCTACAGGCCCAGTCAGGCTGCCGGCACCATGACCTGATATCCCCCTCAGTTACATTATACTGACACTGAGCCAACCAGTCCTTACCCGTCATTGGTTTGACTCGACCAGGGTTCGAACCCACGACCCCACGATCTACCAGCAGGGTAGACGGCCTCTCTAACTCATTCGGCCATCCCGTCTGTTTCATGGCACTAGAGGTTCAGCTTTCCAGTTGTATAGTAGCTATGAGTGCACACTGTTATAAGTCGGTACCAATCCTGAAAAGACTTTAGATGCCACACTCTACGCACTCTGCCACACACTCCCACCCACACCCACACACTCCCACACTCGCGCACACTCTCCTACACTCTCCCACACTCTTCCACACACTCCCACACTCTCCTACACTCTCCCACACACTCCCACACTCTCCCACACTCTCCCACACACCCCCACACTCTCCCACACTCTCCTACACTCTCCCTCACTCTCCCATACTCGCGCACACTCTCCTACACTCTCCCACACTCGCGCACACTCTCCTACACTCTCCCACACTCTCCCACACTCTCCCACACACTCCCACACTCTCCTACACTCTCCCACACTCTCCCACACTCTCCCAGACACTCCCACACTCTCCCACACGCTCCTACACTCTCCCACACTCTCCCACAATCGCGCGCACTCTAGTACACTCTCCCACACTCGCGCACACTCGCCTGCACTCTCCCACACCCTCCCACACTCTCCTACACTCTCGCACACTCTCCCACACTCTCCCAGACACTCCCACACTCTCCCACACTCGCGCACACTCTCCTACACTCTCCCACACTCTCCCACACTCTCCCAGACACTCCCACACTCCCCCACGCTCTGCCACACTCGCGCACACTCTCTCATACTCTCCCACACTCTCCCACTCTCCCGCGCTATCCCACCTACTTCCATACCCTTCCCCACCGCCCCATTATAGTCCACACACTCCACACACCGCTACACTCTCCCACACACTCCATACACCGCTACACTCTCCCACACACTCCACACACCGCTACACTCTTCCACACACCCCGCACACTGCTACACTCTCCCACACACTCCACACACCGCTACACTCTCCCACACACCCCTCACACTGCTACACTCTCCCACACACTTCACACACCGCTACACTCTCCCACACACCCCTCACACTGCTACATTCTCCCACACACTCCATATACCGCTACATTCTCCCACATACTCCACACACTGCTACACTCTCCCACACACTCCATATACTGCTACACTCTCCCACACACCCCACACACTGCTACACTCTCCCACACAGTCCACACACCGCTACACTCTCCCACAGACTCCACACACTGCTACACTCTCCCACAAACTCCACAGACTGCTGCACTCTCCCACACACTCCACACACTGCTACACTCTCCCACACACTCCACCCACTGCTACACTCTCCCACATACTCCACACACTGCTACACTCTCCCACACACTCCACACACTGCTACACTCTCCCACATACTCCACACACTACTCCACTCTCCCACACACTCCACACACCGCTACACTCTCCCACACACCCCTCACACTGCTACACTCTCCCACACACTCCACACACCGCTACACTCTCCCACACACCCCTCACACTGCTACATTCTCCCACACACTCCATATACCGCTACACTCTCCCACACACTCCACACACCGCTACACTCTCCCACACACTCCATATACTGCTACACCCTCCCACACACTCCATATACTGCTACACTCTCCCACACACTCCATATACTGCTACACTCTCCCACACACTCCACACACTGCTACACTCTCCCACACACTCCACATACCGCTACACTCTCCCACACACTCCACACACTGCTACACTCTCCCACACACTCCATATACTGCTACACTCTCCCACACACTCCATATACTGCTACACCCTCCCACACACTCCATATACTGCTACACTCTCCCACACACTCCATATACTGCTACACTCTCCCACACACTCCACACAGGGCTACACTCTCCCAAACACTCCACACACCGCTACACTCTCCCACACACCACACACACCGCTACACTCTCCCACACACTCCACACACTGCTACACTCTCCCACACACTCCACACACTGCTACACTCTCCCACATACTCCACACACTGCTACACTCTCCCACACACTCCATATACTGCTACACTCTCCCACACACTCCACACAGTGCTACACTCTCCCACACACTCCACACACTGCTACACTCTCCCACACACTCCATATACTGCTACACTCTCCCACACACTCCACACACTGCTACACTCTCCCACACACTCCACACAGGGCTACACTCTCCCACACACTCCACACACTGCTACAATCTCCCACACACTCCACACAGTCCCACACACCCCCTCATACTCTCTCCCACACACTCCACACACTCGCACACACTCCACACACTCCCTCCCACACACTCCCACACACGCCACACGCTCCCTCCTACTCTCTCCCACACACTGCACACAGTCCAATACACTCCTACACTCTCCCACACACTACACTACACACTCCCACACACTGCACACACTCCTACTCTCTGCCACACACTGCACACAGCCCCACACACTCCATACACTCCCACCCACTACACTACACACTCCCACACACTGCACACACTCCTACTCTCTCCCACCCACTGCACACAGCCCCACACACTCCATACACTCCTACACTCTCCCACACACTACCCTACACACTCCTGCACACTGCACACACTCCTACACTCTCCCACACACTACCCTACCCCCGTTCCAATCCCTTCTCAACCCGTCCCACCCCTTCCCTTCCTCTTCCCACCCCTTCCCCCTGTCCTCCCCCCCCCCCCCCCCCCCCCCCCCCCGTCCCACCGTCCTCAGAATCAATCAATCAATAGTTCCGTCCTCTAGTCGATGGTTGGATGCAATGGTTCTCCACTTGTCCCGATGGTGTGCTGTTCTGATAGACTGTGAATAATTCAAGCCTGTCCAGTGTGAAATATTTGTAAACCATGATGTTCTTGGTCTCCCTCTCCCTCTGCTGCCATTCACCTTCCCTTCCAACACTGTACGGTATATTGAATTCTGACCAATGATGTGGCCAAAATAAATAAGTTAGTCCTCAGAATACCCACACTCAAACTACACTCTATGTGACCCGGCTGTGGATGGTCCTCCCCATACCCCCACCACCTCCCCTCCTCCACTCTCCCATCACATCATTACCCCATCCCGGTAGCCAGCCTCTACTCCATCCTCCCAAGCGGCCTTTCCCCATCAGACTCATGCCTCGGCTTGGCGACAATCCAGATCAGGTGGGCAGCAGATGAGATGAGAGCACCATCAACGAGACCATTTGGATTGTCTTACCAACGGGAACGTTTCTCCAGCTCTGGATGTTAAGTGATGTTTGCTGTTTGCTGTTTGCTCTCTAAAAGCCCTGTCACATTATGACACATCTCGCAAGCGCCCAGCCAACGCGTAAAATCACTTTTTTATGTCGAGAAGAGTCAAACTTTTCAGCGTGGGGGGCAAAGTTGGACATATACATACCGTATATATAGCGTATGGCCAACGTATGACCAACATATGGCTAATGTGCTTCCAGGGGAAAAATGCTCGAATTAGCGCTTAAGGTATGTTCGCAGAATCCCGGTGAATGTTATATAGGTTATTCGATCGCCAGAACTATGCCTCATACATTACATTCATAAAGATATACTGGAGAAATGCTAAAAGTACGCTAAACATACATTAGACGTACATTAGACGTATGTTATCCATACGTTGTCAGTGCACAGACGTTATATTCCCACTGCCTTTAATGTCGGTAAACATAGTACAACATAGTGAACAACGTTTGTCTAACATACATCTAATGTACATCGACGTATGCCTAACGTATACATAATGTATGGCTGACGTAAAATGCACACGTTGTTGAACGTTGTCATACGTCAAAAGCTTTGCGCATTCACAAAACTTTGCCGACCCCCTGACACGCGGCGCTGTATCTTGACAAACTTTCACGTACATTGACCAATGTATACCAACGAGCGAATAAAGCATGACGACGTCGGCGTACGTTGGCGCAATGTGTTGTAATATGACAGAGCCTTGACACATCTGTCTCCACAAAGACTTGTGAAGGGTCATTCTCATAAAAAAACGTCGACATCTTTTATGGAGATGCGGGAGCTAAGAATAGCTTCCTCCACATTTGTGATGAGTGCAAGAAGTTGCTGTGGAGTGGTCATTAGGTTGGTTTGTTGTTGGAGTTTTACGTCCTGGTAACATCTAAGGTCATGTCAGAATGGGCAGAAAGTTGTGACAGCGCACACTCATGGTGACTTTATAGTGCTGCCCCACTGGAGAATCAAGCCACCACATCCATGACCCAATATCCGACTCAGTCACATTACCCATACACTGATCGAACCACTCCTTGCACTATCCTAATAATGTTGAGCGCCAGGCTAGGAAGAGATAGGCATACATTGGTTTGATGCGATCAGGAATCGAACTCCCGACCTTCCGCATGGGAAGCCTGCACTCTACCGATTTGGTTACCGCGTCTGGTGATCGACATGAAAGCAATGGGTAAAAGTAAGTGTTTTTGTGTAGGAGGTCACTGCACCATTACAACTGATGGGATCTGAGATGAATGCCCTAAGGCGGATACAAAGAAAGAAGCCTTAGAAATATCAGAAACTGTCGCACATCAATGACACAGCGGGTGTTCTACAGGATCAATGCTCTTGGCATCGACAGGCATGTGTTTCTTTGTCAGGGTGTATTTCTGCAGGGATCATTGACAGCATTCAAGCTAACAGCCTAAGTCATGTGTGGTTCGCGTCATCCTCAATTAACCCCATCCGAGTCAAACCAATGGCTTACAGAATTGATACTTGTCTCTACCTAGCCTGGCGCGGGGCGTGAATAAGAGAGGATGAGGACTGGTTCGCTCACTGTCTGGATAATGTGACTGAAATTCAGGTAGAAGTGACCAACCGGTGTTAGAACAGGAAGCACTTGCTGACCAGCTGCCTTGCTTACCTGCCCCAACAAGCAACAGGGCTCCAAGCCACACTAGCTGTACCGTAGAACCTTTCAGAATCAGCACACAATAGATTCACCTTTACCGCTTATATAATATTTGCATAAAGGTAAACATTTATACCTACAGATCGGGTTCATGGTGTGGGTGGTCCGATCTCCCAGTGGGGCAGCGCTATAAATTAGCCATGAGTGTGTATGGTAATAAGTTGTTACCCGCCCTGATATGACCTTTTTTTAAATTTTTGTTTTTTTTGGTCCATTAGTTGTTTAAGCAGGGGAAATTTCAGACATAGACGACTGGTCTTCCTCATTCCACTGCTGGTCGATAGAAAGCCTGAGCCTACACTTTTACTGACCCAAGGGATTTTTAACCTCCCACACCACATAGACATGGTATGAGAGCAACCAACCTTTGATGACGCTGTAAGTTATACACAGCGGTGGAAATCCACATTGGCAGAGCTGGGGGCACGGGGAATCGAACCGCCAACCCTCAGATTAGGAGTCTGACCTATGAAAAAGTCAGACACTCTAACCACTCCACCACAGAGAATGGCAGATGTTGCTAGGACGTAAACCTCCATAATCTTTCCAGCATTCAGGTTACAGGACTTCACTGTAGACAACACGGTGTTGCAGCACCACTGGTTTGATTTCAATTTGTTATAGGTGGTTCCTGTAACCCTAATGATGGTAAGGTGTCGCTATATATATGTCAGGGGAGTGATGAATATGGGAAATATTGCGCCTAGAGCAGGACTCAAACCCACATCTCTTTGCATTACAGCCAGTGTGCTAACCATTACACCACCTAGGCTCCCTGATATCACCACACTACCCATGCCTACCTGTCTATGTGGTTACTTGCCTGAGAGGTCAGTGCAGACTACTATACTCGTCCCCCTGGAATTGTAAGTCTTTTAATGCTTACAATTACATACATACAGGCAATGCACTACCACATACATACACAGGGTAGGTTCAACAACCATACAGTGCATAGCTTGTTTAGGATCATGGTCATGGCAATCAGTGTCAGGGGAGTGATGAAAATGGGAAATATTAGGCCTAGAGCATTCTGGGCCAGTGTGTAACTATTACACCACCTAGGCTCCCTGATATCACCACACTACCCATGCCTACCTCTCTATGTGGTTACTTGCCTGAGAGGTCAGTGTTATGTATAGAATACTACATATATATATAACATATACTTAGCTATATATATAACATATAAGATATACTACATATATATGAAGACAAAATCTTCACCGGGCGCGGTGGCCTCATCGGAATAGCGCGGTTCTCGTGTATGGAAGCTTGGGACTTCTGTTCCCAGTCGAATCAAACCAATGACTTTAAAATTGATATTAGTTGCTCCATAGCCTGGCGCTCAGCATCAATAGAATAGGGGAAGGACTGGTTAGCTCAGTGTCAGGATAATGTGACTGAGTGAGATAGTGGGTCATGGTGCCGGCAGCCTGATTTCCCAGTGGGGCAGCACTATGAAATCACCATGAGTGGGCACTGTCATGAGTCAGTACCCATCATGATATGACCTTAGATATTGGTAGTACGTAAAACAACAACAAACAACCAAACATAAACGCCCGGTAGTGACAATAGGGACCGGTGGCGGCGCCACCGTCTAACGGAGGAGGTAGTACAGAATAATCGGTTCAAGAAAATAGATAATTCCCTTCCGCACTTTTATGCTCGTATAATTCGATATACATCACATATATATATAATATACAAATTGAAATATACATATGTAGAGTTACACAAAACTCTGCAACTGCAACTGCAACTGAACATTAAAACTTACTACAAGTTTACCAACTGAATACAGAAGATAACTTCTGCTTACATTCTAAATACTATGTAAATACTCACATTGATCTGGTTATATCACATTACTGGACCATATTGTTATGGAACTTTTGGGTTTCAGAATTTCATTGTGTTACATGGTGCAAATTGTGTATTCAACAGGTATTGTACACCTTATTCTATATACCTTTTGTGTAATTAACCCTGAATTGAAAAATGGCTGGAAGACCAGTACTTCGGCACTGACAAAAGACTTATTCAGCAGAATAAACATATTTTCCAAAAAAAGAGTGAGCAGGGACCCAGTAGGTAGCCTCCAATTCTGGGTACTCTTCTTGATGGTGACCTTACTATAAAAAGGTTCTATCTGACAAAGTGACCGAATTGGTGTTATGGATCTAACAATTGTTCTATCTACAAAAGGCTCTCATGCAGTTACAGAACTGTTTCTCAACTAGTATTTTTCACTGAGATATATTTAAAACAATATCGTTCTATCTTCTTTGCTATCAAGTATCATGCAGTTACACAGCTTCAGTCCTCATTATCTCGAATTCACCATTTTGTCAGATAAAACCTTTTTATAGTAAGGTCGCTCACTCTCACCACTACTCTACCACCAGGTACAATCCTTTTGATTTAAATCTAGATGCAAATTGGCGGGGCATTACCCAGCCAGACAAACATTCTAATAAAAGTATTTGTGATTGTGAGCCTCTGTAGCGGAACTGACATATACATATTTATATATCACACCAAAGTATTGATTGACCTCTGTGCCACCCAGCCGTCACCCTGTCGCCATAACAGGCCTTTTGATGTGAGCCTTTCCAGACGTTGAATTTTAATTAGAAAAGTGGATGTACTACATAGAAATAACACTTCCCCTCGCCGTGTCATGACATAAGCTGGTGGCATGCTGTTATATCATGTTATTAGACTAATGGACCATCGGTCTTCCGGCATCCTTCTTACCCACCCTTGGCCAGTCCCGCACACTCAGTAAATTTAATCATACAGGAGGGGCACACCGGACGTGGTGGTCGAATCGGTAGAGCGCAGGCTTCCCATGCGGGACATCAGGAGTTCGATTCCCGGTCGAGTCAAACAAATGACTTACAAAATTGATACTTGTCGCTACCTATCCTGATGTTCAGCATTAATAGGATAGGCCATGGACTGGTTAGCACAGTGTCAGGATAATGTGACTGTGTGGCATATCGGGTCATGCTCTAGTGGGGCAGCACTATAAAAGTTGCAACAAGTGCGGACTGTCGCGAGCCTGTCCTGATATGACATTAGATGTTGCCAGGACATAAAACTCCATTCGGCCACCGCATTTTGTCAATATTACATAGTAGATAGAGCCAACATGCTACATAATAATACGGCATTGAACAACTGAACTGTTGAAGGATGCACGTGTGCATGCAATGTGGCTGTCTTCATGTTCCCCAATCTCAAGACCAGACGGGATGGCCGAATGAGTTAGAGTGTCAGTCTCCCATGTTGGTAGACCGTGGGATTGTGGGTTCACACCCTGATAGAGTCAAACCGATGACTTAAATATTGATACTTGTCGCTTCCTAGCCAGGTGCACAGCATTATTAGGACAGGGCAAGGACTGGTTGGCTCAGTGCTAGGATAATGTGACTGAGTGGGACATCAGGTCATGGTGCTGGCGGCCTGGTCTCCCAGTGGGGCAGCACTATAAAGGCACCATGAGAGCACACTGTCACAAGTCGGTACCTGTCCTGACATGACCGTAGATGTTGTTAGGACGTAAAACAACAAGAAACAAACATACAAACAAACCCAATTTCAAAATTATCATGACGCATTGCTGGTATTGAAAGAACGTTGCCAGTTAAAGAATCACAATGACGTCGAGTTACAATTAGTACACCCGGACCACATTCATACGATTGGCCTATTCTAAAGGGCAGATGCAGTCTTTGAATTCA
Organism: Branchipolynoe longqiensis; assembly: GCA_030323885.1. NCBI lineage: Eukaryota > Metazoa > Annelida > Polychaeta > Phyllodocida > Polynoidae > Branchipolynoe > Branchipolynoe longqiensis. Next base: position 57,010,804 of record CM059197.1, read on the forward strand.
CTTTTGCTCTCGGATGTATTTGTACTAACGTCTACTCAGCATGAGGTTTTCCAAAGTAATCAAATATCGAGAGGTCGAATGAATTGAACGCATACTTCCCTGTCTCACATACAGGGAATACACATTATCTGGTTCAAAGCCAGGCCGAGTCAAACCAATGAATTAACAATTTAGTCTTGTGGCAACGCAGGCTGGTGTTTGCAATTGCTACGGTAGGGCAAGCATCTGTTGAATGAGGAAGACCACTAGTCTTGTCAGCGATTGAAAATTTCCTTTTCTTTTTATCAATAAATGCAACACCAGAAAACTTGATAAATTGTCTTCGACGTATGATGTTCTATGATGCTACTGTTCTGTTATGTTGATGCCTGTGTTCAATAAAACATTAGTTTGTGTATGTGGACGTTTTAGAGCACACTTTCTCACTAGTACATATGGCCACTGAGGATCCGAATGGAACCTCATTTGGAGGCCTTGGGCGTGGATTTGGATGCGTTGGAGGATGCCAAAGTCCCAGAACATCCCCCGTGGTCGTTGAGGAAGCCATGGGTTATCCTCTGACTCACAGAACTGAGGAAGTCTGGGACACATCCACTCGAGTACCAAGGACCGCATGCAGAGATTCAAGGCCAGTTTGCAGACCACCTCTCCATATACACTGATGGTTCGAAAGACCAAAGCCGGGTAGCTGCTGCGGCAGTCTGCCGACGGGAAAAATTTGGTGTACGCTTGCCCGATCAGAGCTCGATTTTCACTGCAGAAGCCCGAGCACTCCTTCTCGCTTTGGAGTGTATCGAGGTATCCAACCACACTAACTATGTTATATACAGTGATTCGTTCTCTTGCCTCCTGGCTGTTGCTGGACTGAAAACGAATCACCCTATTCTAGCAACGGTCATTTATAAAATGAACCAACTGACAATGCAGATGGGTATGATCATCCACCTGTGCTGGGTGCCTGGCCATGCCGGCATACAAGGAAACGAACGAGCTGATCGGGCTGCCAAGAAGGCCCTGAACTGTGATCTTGAACCGTGTCTGATCCCTCACTCTGATCTGAAACCACTAATAGCCACCCACATAAAATCCAAATGGCAACATGAGTGGGATGAAAACATCAATAAACTTAAAGAAATTGAACCATCTGTGGGAAAACCACCACAGACTCATGCGGGAGGTCGGCGGGACCAAGTGGTCCTTAGCCGCTGCCGTATTGGCCACTCGTGGCTTACACATGCTTTTCTGCTCAAGGGGGAACCTCCCCCTGAATGTATTGGGTGTCAGTCCCAGCTGACACTCCAACACATTTTACTAAGTTGCGTTGATTTTTTGGCCATGCGCTAACAATTCTACACTGCAGACAGTATGCATGACCTTTTTACTAAAGTAAAACAAGAAAACATTTTAGCCTTTTTGAGGGCAGCTGTACTGTACCACCTCATATAGTTTACTAAATAAATTCTATCAATTATTTATGAAACTTTTCTTTTTCTATGGGAATTTGTTTCCCTTGACCACAAATATATGATTGTGCGCTTTCTAATTTAATGAGTGTCTATTGGCACATAATTGATTGTCTGCTTTTACATGTAAAAGTGATGGTTTGAACAAAAAACAAACATTTCTCACCGTGAATATGGACTATGGTGCTGACACGGCGTAAAGCAACCACCAATCAATCAATCAATCACTAGTGAAACATTTGTAAAATGGTCCTCTGGTGTTATCGCTGCCAACAATTATTAACCGTCAATTAAGAACGCCATGAAGCTCATGTCAAATGAGGAAGAATTGAAATGATATGGTGAATTATATTTGTGTATTGAGCCATATTTGCAAAACAAAATTATGTACATATATTTACATATGTACATTAGTGTACCATTGTAGAAACCATAAGTTGGATAACCCAGGGTTTCTAAAAAAAGAAAACCTTGACGCATGTCTCGACGATTCTTTGACTCAAGGATCCCTCAAGGTGAACCAAAGTATGCACACAAAAAGGTTTTGCGCAAATACATTAATCCTGTTTGCATGCCGTAAAACACTGTCCTTTAAGCCTACACTTGGCAGGCAGGCTCTAAAAGCGACATTTCATCTGTGTGTCGTTGAAAACTTGCAGACAATTTCTGAGGCAGACAACCGTTAGGAAATCCCATTAAAAATCTTCGCTTAAATATTCGGATCTTAGTTGCGATAAGGGATTGAAATGCAAGGATTGGGAGGAATAAGGCACTGCGGTTTTTCTTTTAAAGTTACATGATCCTGATTTGTTCTGCGTTTCCGCAATTTCATGAGATAAATATATTATACCCCTATCACATTACGATGCTTCTCACCAATGTGTGTTGACGTATGTGATTTTTTGGCGGTACGTTGGAATACGTCAGGAAGGGTTACGCGGGCGTTAGGCGCACATTGGTATTCGTTGATGGACAGCGATGGTCGGCGAGGGTCGTCAGCGCACGTCAGGGAATCGGCAAAGTTTTGTACTTGCACAAAACTTTCGATGTGCGACAACGCATAGGTGCTAACATTATGGCAACATTAGGGGCGCAGTGAGATACGTTAAACGCGCTGGAATAATGTTATGCAAACGTTATGCACACGCCATGCGCATGTGAGGGTCATTCCCACATGTTGCACCAAACTGTCCCTTTGTTTGTTTGTTGTTGTTTTACATCCTACCAACATCTAAGGTCATATCAGGACGGCACGGCAAACTTTTTAGTTTTTTTCCTCATAACGTCGGCCGCACGCTACCAATATTCACGCCAAAAAGTTTGATGTCTCGACGATTAAAGGTGATTTTGCGCATTGGTGCCGCGCCGGTGAGAAGTGTCGTAATGTGACAGGGCCATTAGGTTGCTTGTCATAATTACTCATACTTATACTCATACTCATACTCATACTCATACTCATCCACCGCTGCTTTTGTTAGGTTTAGAAACCTGCATCAGGTCGAGGCCTGTCAATATCTGACTTATTCGGATTAAAAGCATCGAGTACCGGATGTATGCAATATTGCAGTTCCTGCCAATGTTTATCGAGTCTATCTTTGAAGGCATTGACGGAAGGTGCTTCATCGACATGGTCTGGCAGTGCGTTCCAGGCGCTCACTGTCCTGTTACTGTACAATAACTGTCTGAGTGGGTTTCTTTCTCGTTCTTTCTTCAGCTTGTATCTGTGACCTCTGGTTTTACTGTTGGCCAGTTTCAGGTAACTAGCTAGCATCAACCACGTATCTTCCAGTCATATGTTTGAACGTTTAATGTGCAATAATTATGTGACCTTACATTCGTTTGAAATAACTTTTATTGTAAATCGGTAACTTTGGCGATATTTGAAGTAAAAAAAAGTGTGTGATTAATTTTGACCTGCGCGTCAAGATTCTGATGATATAGGCTCCAATAATAGGAGGTTCTATCAATTTTACTTAGCTTCTATGTAGCGATATACTTATGCTTAATAACTGTACTGCTATCTGACTTGGATATATAGGAACAACTTTCATTCACTGTTCCGGTTTTGACAATTTGATGATTTTCATCGCATTATGCAGGTGGAACTAATACAATCTACACTGTTCCTCATTGAAACATGCGTGGATTGTGTAATTTGTGTTAAGCGTCGTGTATTTTGCATTGTGCATTGTATTAAATACGTCACGCGTCGTGTATTGTGCCTCTTGTGTCATGTGCCATATTGTAACATATTCTGATTTAATGGCCCTGTCACACTACGACGTAATGACATCAACGTAGGGAGAACGTGAAGAACGTTGAACTTCTCGGCGTAGTATGCAAATTTGGGCACAAGTTGAACGTGGATGCAGCGTAGTGGACGAGATCGTAACGTCGGTAAAGCGTAGTGATACCGTCATTCAACGAGAGAGGTCACCTCCATTACGTTCACAGAACGTCATGAATGTTATTCCATCGCTAGAACAACGTTACCTGATGGCGAAACGTTGAACGTACGTTCTCCTGACATTCTCCTGACTTTCTCCTGACGTTATCCTGACATTATCCTGACGTTATCCTGACGTTATCCTGACGTTCCCATTACGTCGTGTGGACGTTTCCACCGGGTTTAATGTGGGTCAACATAGTGCAACGTAGTTGAACGTAGTGACTAACGTTTTAATAACGTCCGTTTAACATCATTGACATTCATTGAACGTGAACAGAACGTACGGCGAACATAAACCCTTACGTTCAAGCTACGTTGAAAGTTTTGAACATGTCCAAAACCTTGACGTAACTCGACGTACCACGACGTAAAATGACATAACTCGACGTCATTCTAACGTCATTCTGACGTCATCATGACGTAACCCAACATACGTCAACGTAATGACGAAAAATTACCACGTTAGGCTCACGTTGGCTCGTTACGTCGTAGTGTGACAGGGGTATTATGCATTGGTGGGGGAATGCCAATGTTCTATTATTGATCGGGTATGCATGACCAGGTGCATGTATGTGTATATGTTGGTGCTGGTGGTGCCTGATTGAGAGCTAAATATACATAGTGGTGCTGGCAGGACTGTGTGTAAGGGGCACTCAGAGGCTACCCCTTCCCCCCTGTGCTAGTCAGGATCACCACACTCACACTGAAGGCCAGTGGTGGCCAGGGGAGCCACACACCTTGGTGGTGGTGGGCAGATCACTGGTAACCATGGGGACCAGGTATGCTGGATCCCTATTTGTAGAACTAAGAATGCTTGTTTCTCATTGGGACAATAGGGTGGGGTGATATTCTACACTGAATCCATGTACCATATACATAATAAACCAGAGGGCTTGACTCTCTCTCTTCTTTCACACTTTATACTCTTCCTTTCTCTTTGCCTGTATTGATTTCACTATAGCCTGCCTACACAATGACATATTTGAGTCATAGACTTTACAATATGTTGTGTTTGTAAATTGTGTGTTGTGTATTGTGTGTAGTGTGCCTTCTGTTGTGATTTGTGCATTGTGTATTCTGTGTAATGTCTTGTGTATTGTGTATGGTGTGTAGTGCGCAGTGTGATTTGCTTTGTGCATTGTGTATTCTGTGTCATGTGTTGTGTATTGTGTAGTGTCTTCAGTGCGCAGTGTGAGGTGCTTTGTGAATTGTGTATTCTGTGTTATGTCTTGTGTATTGTGTGTAGTGTACCAGGTGATGTGCTTTTTGCATTGTGTATTCTGTGTAATGTATTGTGTATTCTGTGTAGTGCACAGTGTGTTGTGCTTTGTGCATTGTGTATTCTGTGTAATGTGTTGTGTATTGTGGATTGTCTTTAGTGTGGTGTGATTTGCTTTGTACATTACGCATTCTGTGTAATGTCTTGTGTATTGTGTATTGTCTTTAGTGCGTCATGTGTTGACTTTGTGCATGGTGTATCTTGTGTATTGCGTATCGTGTAGTGTGTATTGTGCCTTGTGTTGTGCTTTGTGCATTGTTTATTCTGTGTAATGTCTTGTGTATTGTGTATTGTCTTTAGTGCGTTATGTATTGTACTTTGTGCATTGTGCATCTTGTGTAGTGTGTATTGTGTAGTGTGTAGTGTGTATTGTGCCTTGTGTTGTGCTTTGTGCATTGTGTATTCTGTGTAATGTCTTGTGTATTGTGTATTGTCTTTAGTGCGTTATGTATTGTACATTGTGCATTGTGTATCTTGTGTATTGTGTATTGTGTAGTGTGTATTGTGTGTATTGTGCCTCGTGTTGTGCTTTGTGCATTGTGTCCTCTGTGTAATGTGTTGTGTAGAGCTCGGGTTCGAATGGGCCGATATACAGGAGAGAGCGTTGGATGTTGGAGGTGCGCGCATGCGCCTGACACATTTCCGCATAGACTTGTTGTCCGCCTGGACAATTGGAGGCTTGGTGCATGCACCTGACACATAGCAGGCTGGACATACGTCAGTCCCTCGGCTGGCCGTTCCCAACGACCAGCAGTAGCATGGCGGGGGTTGCGGGTTTGATTCAACACCGCCGCTAATAATATATAACACGGTTCCATCCTCAATAATATTGGTGTACATGGTTTATACTACACGTATAGTGCACCATGTGTTGTGATTTGTGCATTGTATATTCTGTGTAATGTGTTGTGTATTGTGTGTAGTGCACGTGTATTGTGCTCTGTGCATTGTGTATTCTGAATAATTTATTATGTTGTCGTTGTGAATTACGCATCGTGTGTCGTGCGTCGCCAATCGTCCATCGCACACCGCACGTCGCGGATCGGGCATTGTATCTTATCCCCGACCTCCAATTTCCATGGGATTGCTGAACAGTGATACTAGCCTAGCACTCTGCATTATCAGCATAGGGCAACGACTGATTGGCTCAGTGTCAGGATAATGTAACTGAGTGGGATATCAGTGTTTGGTGCTGATGGCCTGGTCTCCCAGCTGCTAAGCACCATAAAGTCGCCATAAGTGGACACTCTCACAAGTCGGTACCCGTTCTGATATGCCCATACATGTATCCAGGACTTAAAACTCCGACAGCCAACCAATATCCATCAGTTGCTGATCATATCATCATCCGAATTGAGAATCCTCTCCGCACCCCGCCCCATTCGTTCGCTGCATATGCCCTTAAATGTTGCCAGGACGTAACACTCCAACAACCAACCAACTATCCGTTCACTTCATGTATACTCACCTTGTGCGGGCCTGCTTATCTAGATGGGCAGCAGCCTGGGCTATTTCAAAGTAACTATGTTCAAATTGTTATCGTCACCTATTGTTGTTTACTGCCTGTATCCTGCGCGTGCGTTTGAGAGACTTCCGGTCTGGTCGGCTAAAGCCTGGTACACACCTCCCATATACGATTCACGCGCTAAAACTGACTGCCTGACGGTACGCATTACAACCCGACCCGTCCCGTTTCCCGACTAAAACTGCCCAATTCATTTTTCTAATCTTATAAAACCCGGTACACACCTCCCGTTTCGCGACAAAGTTTGAGTTTGAGTCGTTTTAAGTCTTTAGGTGTGTGACCTCCCACCATCACACCAGAGCCTTCCAATTCGGGACTTAAAACTCAGTTTTAGGTTTTATACAGGAGGTGTGTATCCACTAAGTCAATTTGAGAATTTACTCAGTCAGACCAAACATGTGTGAAGGTCTTACTTTGTATAGATATTCCCATTCTGGTGCATATTCCATCATATATTAGAAGAACAGAATATGCAAACAAAAAAACAAAGCACATACACACAAATCAATCAATGTCCATGAGTTACTCATCATCTCATTATCCGAATTGAGTATTCCCCCTTAATACATCTGTGACCCCCCCACCCCCCTTCAGTGCATGCACCCCACCTTGTCTGGCCCTGCTTATGTAAATAGCAAGAATCCTGGGCTATGTCAAAGTAACTACAGTAAAACCTCTCTAACCGACCACCTCCACAAACCGACCACTCCCGTATATCGATCGCTTTATTTGGGTCCCAACAATACGTCAAACTGCCTAAAGCGACCACCTCTCTAAATAGACCACTTAAAGTCGGTCCCATGGTCGGTCGATTTAGAGAGGTTTTACTGTATGTTCAAATTGTTATTGTCACCTATGTCGTATACTGTAAGACCAGACGGGATGGCCGAATTAGTTAGAGAGTCCGTCTCCCATGCTGGTTGATCATGGGGTCGAGGGTTCGAACCCTGGTTGAGTCAAACCAATGACTTAAAAATTGATACTTGTCACTTTCTAGCCAGGCGCTTGGCATTATTAGGACAGGGCAAGGACTGGTGTGCACAGTGTCAGGAGAATGTGACTGAGTGGGATACCAGGTCATGATGCCAGTGGCCTGCTTTCCCAGTTGGCCAGCATTATAAAGTTGCCATGAGTGTGCACTGTCACAAGTCGGTACCCGTCCTGATCTGACCTTAGATGTTGCTAGGACGTAAAACAACAACAAACAAACAAACAAAATCGTCTACTGTGTGTATCCTGCGCATGCGTTTGAGAAATTTCCGGTCTTATCCAATTATATCTCCTGTTAAGTCAATTTGTAAATTTACTCAGTCAGACCAAACATGGGTGCAGGTCTTGCTCATAATATTTTCCCGGGCTACCAGTCGTGTGGTATTCCAATCATACAATAACATAATAGAATATACAAAATAAAAAGAAGCAAAAGATAGACAAACAAATCACCAAAACCAACTATAAGAACAGACTATCACAACCCAAACCAACATAACACATTTTTTTTAAATCACCAAAAACATCAAGAAAACAAAAGTGCATTTACAAAAAATTGCGTGTCCACTGTTCATCCCTTCACAAACACTTTCTGATGAGTTTTGTTTTGGGGGACAAAAACCCAACTCCCATAAGATCTATATATAGTTAGACAAGCGCTAGCCGTATTTACTGTTGGAATGGAATTTCTCACTGTGGATATCCATTTATTATAAAACAAACAACCTAACAACAAAAACAGCCGAAGGGTTTTGTAAGTGACTAGTCTATAGCTATCTTCCCGAGACTGTAGCTGTCGTAAATAGCCATTTATGAGGTTCCAGGAAGAACCATGGAACAAATCAATCTTTTGTAACAATGGAGGCATTTTAGCGTTTCACATTTATTCAAATCTATACAGAAAGGCAATTGGAAAAAACCCCGGATATTTGAGATGGAAATGCGATTTTGCTCAGTGTGCCTCTCCATATATATATATATATATATGTGTGTGTGTATTGTCCATTAATGTTGAGGCTATAGTGTAGTAGTTAGCTTCCATACATCACAATAACATAATATAAATGAACCAGTAACCATACTGACTGTCTTCCCATATGGTACATCATGGCTCCAAACCCCAGCCGGTGACACAGTTTGAAAGGGTACCCGGTTTAAAACGGGCCTTTTCACAATGCGCATGGGTTAAAGAAAACCACATTTCTGCACGATTTTTGTTGTTGTATTTATTTTGGGTACATTAGTTGTTAAAGCAGGGGAAATTTCAGTCGCAGACGACTGGTCTTCCTCATTCCACTGCTCCTTGCCCTATCCTAGTAATGCCGAGTGTCTGGCTCGGAAGCGACAAGTATCAATTTTTAAGTCATTGGTTTGACTCAACCAGCATTCGAACCCACAACCCCACGATCTACCAGCACGGGAGACGGACGCTCTAACTCATTCGGCCATCCTGCTTGATTGAGAGCGTACCTACGTTTAATAAATTGTTAATTGCTTGTTAACTTGTTAGTGCAGAGGGAAATGCATACTATCAAGCATAATATATTCTCTACAATGATGCCTGAACAGTATATCCTTGCTCGTTTCGCCCTACGTTTCCAGAGAGCTCCTCCAGAGACAGAACCAAACCAGAAATTCAGACAAGATTTCAGGCTTGCCATTCACCTTTGATGCATGCGCATTGCGAAAATGCCCATCTTAAACTGGGTACCCTTTTAAACTGTGACACTGGTTCAAACTGCTGACTTACACAATTTATGCTCGTTGCTACATAGTTTGGTGTTAGGACAAGGACTTGTTTGCTCACTGTCTGGATGTTGTGACTGAGAGGGATATCGGCTTATGGTGCTAGTGGCTTGGTCATCCAGTGAGGCACTATTATAAAGTATCCAATGGAGAAGACTATCAGAAATCAGTACCTGTTCTAATATGACCTTAGATGTTGTTCGGCCATACAACCTTGACAAACAAACTTGGAATGGCATAATACTAATTTGCGGGAGAAACACGCCGGACTGAATAGAAATTTAACAATAGGGTAGAAGTATTTTTACTTAGACAATGCTGAACGACTATTTGACACTCAACATAGATATGTTATTGCAAAAGTGAAATACCTTGTCAAAAACACAGCACAATAGTTTCCAAGCTCGAATAAGACTGAATGGAATTTAATCTTACTGCTAATTAGAAACACATCATTGAGAATGGTAAAAAAAGGCAATTAATGTAATTACTGATACAAAAGAATTGATGATGAATAATTAGTTGTGGTCAACTCCCACGTGAATTCCATGAAGTTTTTTTTTATAGTTTTTTTTTATTGACAAGGTATTTATTTACTCTGCCCATAACGTATAAGCTCCTGCGAGGGTGCTTGTTTTCAATGCTGGACAGCTGTGGTGCTGTCTTGGTCTGGTTCCTCGCCCAGGAGTGTTTACCTGTCTCTGCTCAGATTTTGGGTGTTAGTAGCCTATATTAGTTTTTTTTGTATTTTAACAGAGTTTTGCCTAATCTGAGTATGATACCTTAGCCTACTATGTACATCTACTTGGGTGTCATGCAGGATTGCGGGAGAGGATCCCGTCCCATTTTGATTTGTTACAGCATCCTTTAACCCAAGCCCTGTTCTTAGATAGTGCATCAGTGTGCCAGAACACACTCGGACCCATTAGGACTGCAACCAGGTGGGATGGTTGTGTTGTTTGCTTAGCCCTTTTGTATTTCAGGGTGGATCAGATGCATGACTGTGGCCTGTCCATTTCTCTGTTGGTTTGCACCATTACACATACCCAGGTGGACTGCACCATGTGGTGATAGCTTTCCTGATTTACTTTGTACTTAGGAGGGCTAATTGTCCTATTTTTAATACCTACCATTCTCTCTGGCCTGTCTTTTGCTTTTTGTGCCAGTACACAGCAATCAGCGACTGCGCTCAAGGCCAGGTGTGATTTTGCTGTGCAGTAAGTAGTTGTTTACTTTAGGAATTTGTTGTAGTCGTCAAGGTTACGGATTGCCCATTGTTTTGTGTTTTGTTTATTCCAGGCATGTGCTGTCATGGCCAGTACACTTCTATCATAGATTTTTGTGTGACTCATTTCCGTCACTAGTATTGGGGCCGCTGTGTGCCTCGTGTCCCTGTGGAGGGTTACTGTGTAACCTGATTTCATGGTTTAGTGGTGTGCTAGTATATTCAGGTGTGTTTCCCTTCTACTTGTTAATAGTGTTGCATTGCATTTTTTGTGTAGTTCTATTGTAGGATATTTGTATCTACTTGGAGACATATTTTAAGAGGTTTATTTTGCGGCACCTGTAGCTTGTTTAGTAGTTTGGTATTTCCTCCCATGTATACTACATTACCGTAGTCAAAGTACGGGAGGATGATGCCTTTATATATTTTAATTGCCAATGTTCTCAGTCATGTAGTATCTCAGTTTTGCCAGTAGCCATATTTTGTGGTCTGCTTTTTTGATAGCGTTTGTTTTCCAAAGGTCATAATTTAGGTGCCTGTCAAGGTCCATCCCGGATATTGGTAGCTGTCTACCTGCTCTAGTTCGCTGTTTCCCAGGAGACACTTTATTTTATTGTTACTGGTTAATCTGGTACCAAATAGTACCGTCTTTGATTTATTGCTATTTATAGTTATCTTATTGATGGCACCACTATGTTAGTTTCATTAGTGTTTGATTTAGTTTTGTTTCTATTTCTTCAGATGATTCTCCTGCGGTATACACCACAGTATCATCTGCATATAGTTGAATCTTTTCAATGTCTAACCAGTTGTTTAGATCATTTATATATATGAGGAAGAGAAGTGGTCTCAGAACTGACCCCTGTGGCACCCCACAGCTTATTCTTTCCTCTTTTGATATGGCTCCATTTACTGTGGTGCATTGCTTTCGATTTTTTAGGGACCTTGCTAACCATTTTCCAGTTACTCTCGTATACCCATTTGGGATAGTTTGCTGATTGGGATAGTGTGGTCCACTGTGTCAAAGGCTTTGCTGAAGTCTATGAACGGTGCACCCACTAGCTTTTTTGTTGTTGATACTGTTAGAAATATCGTTTATTAAGTTAGCAATTGTTTTAATTGTCAAGTGTTTTTTTTCCTGAATCCGTCTTGCTTACAGCTTAGGAGTTTGTGCTTGATTAGGTGGTCCATAATATGTCTACGCATTACTTTCTCCATTAGCTTCCCAGGCAGTGGGAGTATAGAGATGGGTCTATAGTTGCCCAGGACTTGTTTATCCCCTCCTTTGTGGAGTGGGTTTACTTTGGCTAGCTTCCAGCAGTCTACATGGGCACCTTTTCTGAATGACGTGTTGAATGGGTTACATAAGACCTTTGGGATGCATCCGAATGCATCCTTCAGAGCTATTCTCGAGGTAATTTCAATGCCTGAGGCCTTTTTGCAATCAATTGTTTTTATGAGATCACTTATTTCTTTTATTGTGGTTTTGCAGTCCCCTATGACTAGGTTTAGTTGTGGTGCTTTTGTGGCCCAGTTGGAGTTAAATTTGTTGGATAGTTTATTTCCTATGGTAGAAAAATGTTTCTTCATTATATTTGCTGTATCACTGTAGCTGAAATCGATTCCCTCATTTTTGGATAAGGTAATCGAGTCTTTGTTTTTGTTGTTTGGAATTAGTATCTTTATGTTGTTCGAGAATTTATGTGTGTTTTTTCCCCATTATTGGTCTTGTTTGATAATAAATTTTCTTTTGGCTTTCCCCACTGATTTCTGGCTCCGGCTTCTTGCTTTATGGTATTCTTCTCTGTGTTGTAGCCACCCGCTTTCTTTAGCTAATTAATTTGTCCATAATTGTGTTGATTAATTCTGGGGTTACCCATTGGTCCTGGTTGTTTTTGATTTAAAGTCTTTTTATTGGGCAGGTAGTGTCGAGATGATTTCCCACTTCCCAAATGATAGCGCTCCATTGGTCAGTTGGGAGTTGTAATTTAACAGTTTTTTCCAGGTGCGCTGCTAGTGCTTCCTTCGTATAGTTTTTGTATGATCTTCCCATGCGGAGAGTAGCTAGGTTTAAAAGAAATTTGCCTTTCTAGTAATATATATCAGCTCCTTAGCTGTGGGCATGATTTGAGTTTGTTATAATTAGGTCTATTATCGAGCTGTTTTCTCCAAGATGGCTACCCTCTGTCTCAGTCACAATAGACCCCAACACATTACAATACATGTTAGGACGTCAGTGTAACGTTACTATGACGTTATAGTGTACCATAACAAAATAATTATGTTAGCCTGACTTTATTTAACGTTATGTTTTAGCTGGGTTATACAATTGTCATAATAAATAGTATTACCGGTTCCCCCTGCGCTGTATCTAATGCAGAGGGAAGAGAAGCCACATACATGCATAAGAGCATCTGTATCTAATACCCCTGTCACACTACGATGTAACGAACCAACGTAAGCCTGACATGCTGATTTTTCATCATTATGTTGATGTACGTTGGATTACGTTATGATGATGTCAGAATGACGTTAGACTGACGTCGAGCTACGTCACATTACATTGTGTTACGTCGAGTTACGTCAAGGTTTTGGACATGTTCAAAACTGTTGACGTAGCTCGAACGTAAGGGTTTACGTTCGCCGTACGTTCTGTTCACGTTCAGCGAACATCAATGACGTTAAACGAACGTTAGTCAAACACTGCTCACTACGTTCAACTACGTTCCACTACCTAGACCCACATTACACCGGGTGGAAATGCCCACGTGCCATAATGGGAACATCAGGAGAACGTCAGGAGAACGTCAGGAGAACATCAGGAGAACGTACATTCAACATACGTTCAAGGTTTCGCCACCGTCTCATGACGTATGTAACGTCACGTAACGTTCTTCTGGCAATGGAATAACGTTCATAGCATTCCGTGAGCGTAATGACGTTGTCCTCTCTCATTGAATGACGGCATCACTATGCTTTACCAATGTTACGCTCTCGTCCACTACGCTGCATCCACGTTCAACTTGTGCCCAAATTTGCATACTACGCTGAGAAGTTCAACGTTTTTCACGTTCTCCCTACATTGATGTCGTTACGTCGTAGTGTGACAGGGCCTTAGATAGATATCATCGGCTGAGAATTACCCAGGCCGAGATCTACTTTCAGAAAAAGATGATATGTACACATAAAGCCCATCTCAGAGTTGATAAGTATGATGTCCCCAACCTACAGCTCAATACATAAACCCCCCAATACACTCACTTACTCTAAATATTGAGCTGTGGGTTTGGGAAAATAAAGGTCATCAACTCTGATACAGGTTTTTTATGTACACATATAATTTGTTTCTGAAAGTGGAAATACATATGGTTAATTCTCAGCCGATGATATATAGAATACAATCTGGATAATTGTTTTGATTTTGATAATTTGATACTTCATCGGATTATGCAGCTTTAAACTATCTGCAATCAATCAATCAATCACTCAAGTACAAGTTGATGTTATCTTACATGTTGCTAGGACTTAAGACCGCCAACAAAGACAGATTCAAACATAGCAAATGAATCAGGCCATCACACAGTGCCTATGGGCCTTTAGAGACAGAAACTTGAAGTCCCCGTTCATTATTTTCTCTAAATATTTAGCCAATTATTTAATTTAATTCTTTATTTCAGACTTAATATGGCAAACTGTTAGCAAATTACTACATGGCCTGGGAGAAGGTCCGGCATGTGTCCGTCTGTTTGTCCCCTTACCGCTATGCAAACAGTGAGCTACCTGGGCAGATAACAAGGCTAATCAGATAGCCACTAAGTAGTCTACCGGATAAGGCTATGACTATTTGCAGCCACAGAAGGCAGTGATTGGCGTTGACTACAAGACGCAACACACAAAGGTAAACTGACAAAGGGAGCCATGATTTGTGATGGTCGAGAAAGAAACGTCATACCTACCGTAAAAAACAAAAAATATAGAAATTAAATTGAAAAGAAATCTACATTTAAAAAAAGAAAAAAGATTAAGAACATGGCACACACGGGAGAGCTAAACCCTATTTTGAAACACGCCAGGGATTGCTTTGGAAACAATGCAAGAAGTAAACTGGGTGTTTATATCCGCTGAGTGGATACTGGGCATCCGTTAACAGAATGGAGAATGCATGTGTTTATGGGTACACCACAGGTGGCTTCATAGTGCTTCATCTCTGCCAAACACAAGACAGGGTGGCCGAACGAGTTGAGGGTCTGTATCCCATTTTCGTAGATCATGCGTGGGATTCAAACCCTGGTCGAGTCAAACCAATAACTTAAAAATTGATACTTGTCGCTTCCTAGCCAGGCACTCAGCATTATTAGGACAGGCAAGGACTGGTTGGGTCATTGTCAGGATAATATGACTGCGTGGAACATCAGGTCATGGTGTTGGTGGCCTGGTCACCCAGTGGGTGGGGCAGCACTATAAAGTCGGCATGAGTGCCCATGGTCACACGTCAGTACCCATCCTGATATGACCTTAGATGTTGGCAGAATGTAAAACATAACAACCAACCAACCGTCTCTGTCAGAGCTGCGTTATTCATGTTATTCGCAACATTGATAATCCACGGGTGGTGGCGTGGACCTGAACTCCCATTGACTTAACACTGAGCGATTGCCTGTGGCGCCACCTTCCGTAACAGCCCTGAATCAACCGAGAACAACAGGTAACCCCTCTGGCCTCCACTGGTCCCATCATTATGGTGGAGCCACCTATTGGCAGCCTGACCACTCCAGATGGCGCCATCAGTTGTTTCCCACCTATTTGATCACGTGACCCTGAATTGTCAGACATTCAAACAGCATCCACAGTTTCTGCTGAAGACGCTGATCCGTCATGCACCACCAACCTGCACTTCTGTCCATAGGGTTGACTGTTCGAGTCCGGGACTCTTCACAATCCGAGGTCCGGTGGGAGAGGAGGTGTTGGGGGGGTGCAGAACCAGCCACAAATATCAAGCCAGAACCCGCATTGACATTCATACCCGACACCAACTTTTTTCCTTTTTTTTTCGACCCAGTTTGTTGTTGTTGACCCAGTTTGTTAAATAAAAGCCAGTATATACCCACTGTCGCATCTGCCATCATACATTGTGCATGCTGTGCCGGTAACATGGGTAATTCATGGTGACAGACAGAGAATCGAACCCGACTAGCAGTGGCATTCTCTGTGGCAGAGTGGTTAGAGTGTCTGACCTTTTTCTAGGTCAGACTCCTAATCTGAGGGTTGGCGTTTCGATTCCCCATGCCCCCAGCCTGCCAATTTGGATTTCCACCGCTGTGTATAACTTACAGCGTCATCAAAGGCCGGTTGCTCTCATACCATGTCTATGTGGGGTGGGAGGTTAAAAATCCCTTGGGTCGGTAAAAGTGTAGGCTCGGGCTTTCTATCGACCAGCAGTGGAATGAGGAAGACCAGTCGTCTATGACTGAAATTTCCCCTGCTTAAACAACTAATGGACCAAAAAAAACACCCCAAAAAACTGTGGAGGCTCACATACCAGCACTCGGGCCGACCACCTCACCACCTGCGCCATCTAGCGGAAACTGTGGACGCTCACATACCAGCACAGCAGTCCAATTCAGTCTCCAGCACCCGAACACTGCGTGTAGTGTGTGGCTATGCCTCCTTGACGGCTGGATCGAACCCGCGGGTTCACGGCGGGAACCAATACACCATCACCCGAATCAACCTATGCATGATGATGGTTCCCGCCTTATTTTCTCCATCCCACACACCCTTAGCTAAGGACATTCATACGCGGTAGGTTTGAGCGACCTGGAACCCCCACCAACAACGTCATGCTGCTTCTACTGGGCGGGGCTCGAACCCATTTGGATGCCATTGTGTACATTGAATAAAGTTCCATTATGTGTATGAGTCGATTGTTCTGCGTCGTTGAATTATGACATAAAACCCCAACAAAGAAATCGTACTAAAGGATAAAAGGTTATTTTGGTCATAATTATATCATTGATATAATTATATCATTTTTGGTTGCAAAAGGAACATCAGGAAATACGTTTTTTTTAATAAAAAATATATGCCACTTCCTTGCTGCATCCATAATCTTAGAAGGTTGACAACAGACTGGTGGTTATTAATAATTATCATAATCACATCTCTGAAGCCACTGTTTCACTTCCTCTCAAATAGACTCGATCAAAGACTACCCAATCTGTATTCAGGTGCGAATATAGTGATGTTAATTGCACCGTTGTGATAAAACAATACTCCAACCCTGTCTACCAGCCATGGTCCTCAAACATCGGCTTCCATTATCCACAACTAATGGGAACTATGTGCATGTCAATATGCGGATGCAGTGCAAAAGTTTGAAGAGGCATCATTGTTTGTCTGTGGGGGGGGGGGGGTTGTTTGTTCAATTGGTTTTATACTTCCTAATAGTATGGGTTATCGGTGCTGAAATGCTGGTATTCGAGCCTTGATGACAAAGGCTATTCACTATCATCAGCATCATCATGAATCTCTTTTTTGGGGGGTCCATTAGTTGTTTAAGCAGGGGAAATTTCAGTCATAGACGACTGGTCTTCCTCATTCCACTGCTGGTCGATAGAAAGCCCGAGCACACACTTTTACCGACCCAAGGGATTTTTAACCTCCCACACCACATAGACATGGTATGAGAGCAACGAGCCTTTGATGACGCTGTAAGTTATACACAGCGGTGGAAATCCAAATTGGCAGAGCTGGGGGCACGGGGAATCGAACCGCCGACCCTCAGATTAGGAGTCTGACCTAGAAAAAAGTCAGACACTGTAACCCCTCCGCCACAGAGAACGCCAGTTTTCTCCAGTTTCCCCTCTTCTCCTGGAATTTGCTGACCTTCAGGCCTGTTGTTGATTGGTTGTTGGAGTTTTACGTCCTGGCAACATCTAAATTCATATTAGGACAGGTCCGGACTTGTGACAGTGCACACTCAAGGCGACTTCATAGTGCTGCCCCACTAGCGCAAGGACTGGTTTGCTTGACTATCAGGATAATGCGACTTCAGTGGGACATCGGGTCACGATGCTTGCTGATGACCCAATTTTCCAGTGGAGTACCACTATAACATTACCACGATTGCACACTGCCAGAAGTAGGTGCCCGTCCTGATATGTCCTTACATGTTGCCAGGACGTAAAACAACAAACAACTACAACAATCTCTATCTTTGCATGTGACATATTTCCTGTGATCTCACTATATGAACTATTAACTGAGAACTAGATCGATGGTCTATGATTTATTAGTACATCGCTTCACTGATCACACTCTCCCTACGAGCCGGCATTTGACCTCTGACCTTTGACCATTGTGTCTTTTCCCGCCACCAGGTGACAACCCGAAATCAGGATGCGCAAGTCCTTCCTAATCGTTGTCCTGGTCGCTCTGGCAGCACGGCTTGCCACTGCCGAAGGGTAAGTGTGTGTTTCTGATTGTTGTTGTTTCTTTCTTAAAAATTGTAGTATTGTTCAATGACCTCTAAGGCAAGGACCCGCATACACAGGTATACATGGGTAGGCTGGTGACATCAGATAACTTAGCTGATGTAATGGTTAGCACGCTGGCCCGGAATGCCATATATCTGTGTTCGATTCCCGCTCTCCGCACAATATTTCCCATTTTCATCAGCCTTCATGACACTGGTTATTGTGACGATGATCCTGTACAAGCTATGCACTGTATGGTTGTTGAAAATACCCTGTGTATGTATATATGTAAGTGAATTGCCTGTATGTATGTAATTGTAAGCATTAACCAACCATTTAAAAGACTTACAATTCCAAGGGTGACAAGTGTAGTAGTCTGCACTGATCTCTCAGGCAAGGAATTGCATAGACAGGTAGGGGTGGGTAGAGTGGTGACATCAAGCAGCTTAGGTGGTGTAATGGTTAGCACACTGGCCTGTAATGCAAGAGATTTAGGCTAGAGTCCCGCTATAGGCACAATTTCCCATTTTCATAAGCATTTGCATCAGGGAACCTGGTAGTGAAATGGTTAGTGTGCTAGCCCCAGACTGGCAAGAAGTTTGGGTTTGAATCTGCTTGGGGTGCAACATTTTTCCTTTTCATCACACTTAGTTGCAATTACCAGGACGATGTGCAAATGACATACTGCATGGTTGTTGGACCTAGCCTGTTTATGTCTATTTATGCACATTACCTGCATATATATTAATTATGCAAATACTTACGGAGTACAGTTGACGCATAATTGGTGTTTCACCGAGTTCGAGGACTCAGCTATTTGTAGGCCAGTAAGAGATAGGTGTACCCCAAATCCAGCACCCTTTACATAACCTTATGTGAAATTATGCCTGATCCAACAATTGGCGAAAGATTGATATGTAGCACAATAGTAATCTTCCCGTCCAGTAAGAGCACTCTCTGTCCACCTTTCCCTCCCTGGGTTGGGTAGGGTGGGACTGTCCTACAAATAGCCGAGTTCTCAAACTCGGTGAAACACCAATTATGCATCAACTGTACTCTGTAAGTACTTGCATAGATAGTGTGATTGCATCCGGAAGCCTGGATAGTCTAATGGTTAGCACACTAATCCTAAAATGGCAAATGGTGTGTGTTTGAATCTTTCGGTATGCTCAATATGTCCCATCTTCATCACCCCTCTGACAAAATGCAGCCTTTTCGTTACCTCTCTCAAATAGGAAAAGGAACTTTACTCTGTATGTTTTCAACCATGCTAAATATTTGTTTTACACTGTTATTGTTGTTATTGTTATTATTATTATTATAAAAAATATTCAGCATATTTTTTTAATATTATTATTATTATTATTATTATTATTACTATGGTTATTATTATTATTATTATTATTATTATCATTATCATCATCATCATCATCATCATCACCATTCTTATCATAATTATCGTAATTATCATAATTATCATAATTATCATCGTTATCATCAGTATTATCAGTATTATCATTATTATCAGTATTATCATTATTATCAGTATTTCCATTATTATCATTTTATCATTATTATCATTATCACCACCACCAGCAATGGAGTGGTGCTGGCTACTTGGTTAGTTCCGTGAGTCACCACTAGCCATAACTGGCGCTCCACCTGGTGCTGGCCTCAGCGTCATAGACCAGTAGGTGCCGCTCCTTACTGCAAAAGCTGCTGCCGCCCCATATACTTCTCTACTTGATACATATATATCTCTTATTTCGAAAGTGGATTTTATTTTGAGCAACACGAAAATGAGGTATTAAGATCTGATTCCTGCTGGACTACACACAACTAACAAACAAAGTAATACATTCTAGACATTACACGTCTCCAGATGAATATTTCCAAATATTGGTCCTAAGTGTGGTTGCCGTTCAAAGTTCAAAAGTCGAGGTCAGTTGGTTTTTGCTACATTAGTTCGCAGAAGCCTAATACACATGCCATATAAAATCACTCCGCACTTAGGTCAACTTATAGTTGCATAGTCCGATGATTTTTGAGGTTTTGACATTTTCTGAGATAAATACATTAGGTTGATTGTTATAATGTACCTTACTTTAGCTTGAAGTAATTTTTATTTTAAGTGGGTAACCTTTGAGATATTTGAAGTGTAACCATGCTAAATTAATTTTGACAAGCTTGCCAAAACTCTGACCCCATAGCCATCTCCAGCAACAGGTTCTATTCAATTGCCTCACTATTCCCATATTTGTGGCAACAAATGTTTAATAAGTGCACCAGTATCGAAGGTAGATGTGTAGAATCCAATTTAGATAATTGAAAATTTGATGTTGTCATCGGACTATGCAGCTTTAAGGTCGGGGAGATGTGGAGGCAAATCCTACGTGGTTGAGATACCAGGAGATATTCAATGACCACATGCGCCACTGGGCGGATGAATCTGGAACTACAGTCCCAAAAGGAATCCGTGATGATAGGCGATGAATTTGGATCATTATGTGGCTCCATTTGCGATATATAATTTAAGATTTAAAAATCTGTGTTGATGGGATGGTCATTGCTATAATTACTGGGAGGCTACAGTTGCATAATCCGATGAGATTGAGGTCATGGCAAATTATGTTAGGTTGATTATAATTTACCTTTCTTCAGTCATTATGATTATAGGACCAGACGGGATGGCCGAATGAGTTAGAGCGTCCGTCTCCCATGCTGGTAGATCGTGGGGTCGTGGGTTCGAACCCTGGTGGCGTCAAACCAATGACGTAAAAATTGATACTTGTCGCTTCCTAGCCAGGCGCTCGGCATGAGTAGGATAGGGCAGGGACTGGTTGGCTCAGTGTCAGGATAATGTGACTGAGTGGGATATCATGTCATGGTGCCGGCGGCCTGGTTTTCCAGTGGGACAGCACTATAAAGTCGCCATGAGGGCGCACTGTCGCAAGTCGGTATCCGTCCTGATATGACCTAAGATATTGGTAGGACATAAAACAACAACAAACAAACAAACACAATTATAATTATATGCTTCCTTTTGCAATATATGTCCAAAACTATAATTATCTATGTTCATGGAATGGGAGGATACATTTAGTTGTATCGTCCGACGACCTTGAGTTTCTGCATTTTGTTTAGCTAACAATATTAGATTGATTGTTAAAATCTACGTAACACTGGTTTGAAGTACCTATTATTATACACAACTAACCTTTGAGATAATGTAAGTTTAAACATAAAAATATAATTCGGGTGAACACATTCTGACTTACAATTGACATCATACCGATTCGCTCATCCGGTCCATGGGTGTATAGTTCATGGTGTATAACAGTCCATGTGTGTATATATATAATATATATATTTTTGTGTCCATTGTAACGATTGACACAAAACAGCACAGAAATGGTTACACTGAAAACACAAGGACATTTGCTTCAAATCAATATGTATTCTATTGTGATTATGAAGCACCATGTAAAAACAAATCAGTTTATCCTGAGCAAATGCATGAGTAGATAGGATGTTGAATGTTACAATGGACAAAGTTTTGTCCCATATTGCCGAGCACCTTTTGAGACAGTCTCATATACATACACGTTTTGGTATGGTCGAGTCAAATGAATTACTTACACATTTATACTTGTTGCCTTCTAGTCAGGCTCTCAACAATTATTAGGATAGGACAAGGACTGGTTCCCTCAGTGTCAGGATAATGTGACTGAGTGTGATATCAGGTCAAGGACCTGGCGTCCTGTGATCCCAGTGGGGCAACACTATAAAGTAAACCACCAAACCAGCCATTTATATATATATATATATATATATTTATATATATTTATATATATATATATATATATATGCACCTTAGCCCTGATTTCTACTCAGGAAGGAAGTGGCGCATACTTGAAAAGAAGAGAGAAATCAAAGATCCATATTGCCCAGAGGGATGCACAATACCGCTACCTTCATTCTCCCGGCGCGACTTTCGAGATGTCGGCCGAGTTTCGTCGAACTCAATCCCACATTCCCTGCTTCCTGCCGCCTCCCCTCCATCCGTCCCCGCCTCCTGCCCGCCTCCTGCCCGCCTCCTACTCCCCGCCACTACCCGCCTCTCCCCACCCCTCGCCCATCCCCACCCCTCTCAGCCCTCCCCTCTCCCCGTCCCCCCCCAGCCCCCCCCCCCCCCCCCCCCCCCCCCCCCCCCCCCCCCCCCCCCCCCCCCACCAGTCCCCGCCTCCTGCCCGCCCTCCCCCTTCCCCGCCCCACCCCTCCCCGCTCCCCGACGATTCCCGCCACTCCCAGCCCCTCTCCTCCCGCCGCTACCCGCCCGCCGCTCCCCGCCCCTCTCCGCCCGCCGCTCCCTGTCCCGCCCCCGCCTAGTTTCCACCGCGCCCGTGTAGTCTACTCCCCCCAATTCTTATCCCTTAGCCCAGTTATTGACGCCCCCCCCCCCCCCCCCCCTTCCCCACCTCCCGTTGCACTGCCCCTGTCCCACCCATCCCCACCCATTTCCCCCACCCCTTCTATTCCCTTCCAACCACTTCCCGGCCACCCTTCCGCAGCCCATTCCTGCCACTCATCCATCCGCCCCTCTCCCCCTCGCCCCGCCCTTCCCCACCGCCCTGCCCCTCCCCACCCAGCCCCCCTCCCAGGCCCGTTCAGCCCATCCACACCCATCCCCGGCTGTGCCTATCCTGTTCCGCTCCGATCGTGAGTGTGACATTCTGACTATCATCTTACTCCATCCATCCCACCCCCTGTCGCCACATCGTCCACGCACTTACCCTGCCGTCCTCTCTCGATTTCTCCTCTCACCTTTCCTCCTCTTTCCTCCCCTCCTCACCCCTCCCCTCCCCTGCTCTGCTCTCTTCTCCCCGCTCTCCTCCTTCCTCTCACCCCTACCCCAGCCATCTCCACCCCGCTCTGTTCACTTCGTCTCCACTCCTTTCCCCACCTTTGCCCTCCTCTCCCCTCATCTCTCCTCATCTTCGCTCTCCCCGCTCCCCTCCTCTACCCACTCCCCTCCTCTCACCACTCCGATCCTCTCCCCTCATCTTCCCTCTTCTCTCCTCATCTTCCATCACCTTCCCTTCCCTCTTCTCCCCACTTCCCTCCTCTCCCCACTCCCCTCCTCTCCCCTCCTCTCCCCTCTTCTCTCCTCATCTTCCATCACCTCCCCTTCGCTCCTGTCCACACTCCACTCCTCTCCACACTCCCCTCTTCTCTCCTCATCTTCCATCACCTTCCCTTCCCTCCTCTCCCCACTCCCCCCCCCCCCCCCACACACACACATCTCGCTTCCCCTGCCCGCTGCTCGCCGACCAGCCCGTCCCCTACCGGAAGATCCCACCCCATCTGCGACGCCACACAGGAACCTGTCCTCTAAGTGAGCAACCATTCCCTGGCCCTTAAACCTTCCTCCCACCCCCCACCCCAACCACTTCCTGGAGGAGAAAAAATACAAACAAGAATAGAACTCTCCATCCATCCCCCGACCTCCCTCAACCTACCACCCCCCACCCCAACAGTTACACGCCTAGCGGTCAATGTAATCGATGGCCATTTTGAGGGAAGCCGTGCTGTTGGGTCCTCACGTTCCTGGGTAAAGAGGCGCAAGGGATGGGCAGGTAGTTAGGTCCATAGAGTCTGGAGCGTGTTTGGTGGGGCGCGGTGCATTGTGGGGATCATGTACTTCCGGCAGCCATCTTTTGCTGGCGTGCTTAGATGTAAAACACGCAGCCATTGGTCCGTCGGACCTTCGATGATATAAAAGATGAACGAGTCTGCGTCCTGGGCATACTGACAGAATCGTCGTCCGAAGGCGCTGTGTCAATATGTATTTCCTTCCCATCGCCTCATGTCTAACCCCAGCCCCACCAAATCTCTAGCCCCACCGTAAACCTAACCCTAGCCCCATTCCTGACCCAAATCTGGCCTTGACACTGACCCTGACCTTGACCCTGACCCTAACCCTAACCTTAACCCTAACCCTATCCCTATCCCTATGCCTATTCCTGATCCAAGCCTGGCCTTGACCCTGACCCTGACCCTGACCCTGACCCTAACCCTTACCGTGACTCTGACTCTGACTCTGACTCTGACTCTGACTCTGACTCTGACCCCTCCGCTGACCCCTCCCCTGACCCTGACCCTGACCCTGATCCTGACCCTGACCCCCACCCCAACCCCAACTCCAACCCTAACCCTAACCCTAACCCTAACCATAACCATAACCATAACCATATCCATAACCATAACCATAACCATAACCATAACCATAACCATAACCCTAACCCTACCCATAACCCTAACCCTAACCATAACCCTACTCCATGTCCCTTAAGCTGACCATAAACGTAATCATAAACGTAAACTTCCACCTAAACCTAACCCTAAACCTAAACATAAACCTAACCCTAAAACTAACTCTAACCCTAAACCTAATCCTAATGCTAGCCCTAACCCTAACTTTAACCAAATCACCTGTCCAACCCCCTTCCCCACCACCCCATCGAATGCTGTCCCTACCCTGACCTCTGAGGGGAATGGCGGTGTTGGGGGTGGGGGTGGGGGGTCGGGAGGGGCTTAGATTCTGGCAACCACAGACCGGACACCAGTGCCGAGGGACCAGTGAACTGCCTCTCAAATGAAGATGCCTCGCTGAAAAAAGAATCACTTCCTGAAGAGAGCATTCATTGACTTCCACCTGGACACTTCCGGTTCGCTAGTTTCCGGTTTGCTAGTGCCTTATCGATGTGTCTCCCACAGGAATTGATGTATGCTGTCTTACTGTTGCTGTGGTATTTTCACGAGCAGTATTAGGAAAATAATGCAAGCACCATATCGGATTAAGCAAGATGGCACTGTTACGGCTTACTTCAAAGTTATATATATATATATATATATATATATTTGATTTGCATGTTATAATTTTACGGCATATCAATATCTGAAGTCATATCAAAGCGATATTTCTTTGAAATAAGCCATTCAGTATTATCCTTGTAGAATAAATATACAAGTATATTCTTCTCTGTCAATAAAACAAAATCCCCCCTTCAAAACCTTTGCCATATATCTTTGAAGTAAGTCATTCAATAGGATCCTTAGAGAATAAATACACAGGTATATTCTTCTCTGTCAATAGAACAAAATCCCCCCTTCAAAACATTTGCCTTATATCTTTGAAGTAATCCATTCAATAGTATCTTTCAAGAATAAATACACAAGTATCTTATTCTCTATCAATAATACAAAATCCCACTTTCAGATATTTGTCCTTTATCTTAGAACTAAACCATTCAATAGGATCCTTCAAGAATAAATACACAGGTATATTCTTCTCTGTCAATAAAACAAAATCTCCCCTTCAAAACATTTGCCTTATATCTTTGAAGTAAGCCATTCAATAGGATCCTTCGAGAATAAATACGCAAGTATATTCTTCTCTGTCAATAAAACAAAAGTCCCACTGCAAAATATTTGAAAGCTATTCAATCTAATTCAGTAGAAATTGAAATAATACTAATGTTATTAAAGTTGCACAGTCCGATGCCTTTTAGTTTCTGACACTTTCTGAGGTGAATATATTAGGTTGATCATTATAATCTAGGCCTATCTTACTTTAGTTAGAAATAACTTTTAATTTAAATGGCTAAGTTTTGAGATATTTGAAGTGCAAACATGCCAAATGAATTTCGGCAAGCCCACCAATACTCTGATAGCATACCCTTCACTAGAAACAGGTTCTATTGAATTGACATATTACATTCTTCTATGCAGCAACAAATGCTTAAAGTTGCATGGTCCGATGAAACATATTTTTTTCAAAACCAAAACAGTTATCTATATTTGGTTCTATATATCCAACTAAGATACTAGTGCATCAGCTAAGGATTGGGGACAGCATATACGGAATAATCAGTGAATTGATTACCTCATCCCCTTGGACACCTATTTTGAGACATCCATTAAGAAGGAATACTCACTAATTAAGCAATTAGGTCAATATTGTGGCTTGAGTAGCCATACCCTCATTCCAAGTACCATATGTAACATAGTCACATGGTCATCGCGAGATGTCAATACGCGCCATAGCTAGAGGACTTCTGGAAAGCTTGTCGGAAGTATTTTGAGTTATTTCAGCTAAAATTTCTTGAAAACTAGCAATTTTTCATCAAAATTACTCTGGACTAATGATTAGTAGGTTATAACAATCAATTTGATATATTTTTCTAAAAATTCAAATACAAATTCAAACGCGATCGGACCATGCAACCTGTAAATTCCATTGTAGGCATGTGAATGTGATTGACAAGACTGACAGAACAGATGCCACTAGCTTTGCAGCATAAATATGACCCTTGTGTCCAACACGCCATTACACCATTAGCAATCGATCAATCCTTGTCGTCAATAACCTAAATTTACCTGCATTGCCTCCTTGTGGTCATTCTTTCACTGACTCACTGAATTTTGCAATGATCCAATTGTATTGCACTCTCTCCAGTTCCTATATGCTTAAAGTTGCATAGTCCGATAAAGCATCAAATTGTCGAACCCAAAACAACGAGATAAGATTCTACATAATTGAAGAGTTCAGGCGCAAAACCACGTAAATGTCAATAAGAACCTTTTTTTTTTTTTGTGACAAGTTTTTTATTCTGCCCATAATATATAAGCTCCCGTGAGGGTGCTTGTTTTCAATGCTGGACAGCTGTGATACTGGATTGGGCTGGTCCCACACTCAGGAGTGTTTACCTGATCTTTCTGGGGCCAACCTTCGCAGTTTTGGGTGTTAGTAGTTTCTATATTAGTTTTTTTTGAATTTTCAAAGTTTTTTTCCTAACCTGTATATGATAATTTAACCTACTATGTTCATCTATGTAGATGACATACAGGCCTGCGGGAGAGGATCCAATCCCATTGTGGTTTGTTACAGCATCCTTTCACCCGTGCCCTGTCCTTAAATAGTACACCAGTGTGCCAGAACACCCTGGACCCTTCAGGACTGCGACTAGGTGGGATGGTTGTGTTGTATGGTTAGCCATTTTGTATTTCAGGGTGAATCGGATGGATGATGTGGCCTACCCGGTTCTGCTTCGGTTTGTGCCAGTACACATACCCAGACAAACTGCGCCCTATGGTGATAGCCATTTCGAATTCCTTAGTACTTACTTAGTAGGGCTAGTTTCCATATTTATAATATCTACCATCTTTTCTGGCCTGTCTTTTGCTTTTTGTGCCAGAACACAGCAAGCAGTGACTGCGCCCACGGTTAGGTCCTTCAGTAGGTGGTTGTGTATTATGTTTTCTTTAAGAACTTTTTATAGTGGTCCAGGCTTTTGATTGCCCGTTGTTGTGTGAATAACATATATGCCCGTTGTTGTTTAAATAACATATTTTTATCTAAAAATAATTTTAATTCTCACTAATCCCACTTTTCATATGATCACATGGTTATGGAGCAATGGACACAAGAGAAGGAATATGAAAACATATAAAAAGGTTTTGAAGGTTTGATTCCAATGTTTATCTCCATTTTTGGATTGGCGTTTACATGGTTTTGCGCCTGAACTCTTCAATTGTGTAACTTAAACACTGATGCACTAATGACACTTGTTTCTGCATAGAAGGGAATAACAGGTCAATTTAATAGTAGATGTTACTAGTGAAGCCTATGGTGTCAGAGTTTTGGCATCCTTGCCAAAACTAATTTGACATGTTTGCACTTCAAATATCTCAAATGTTAGCCATTTAAAATAAAAGTTACTTCAAACTGAAGTAAAGTAAGGTATGATGATCGACTCAAAAAAGTGGTAGAACCTCAAAACCATCGGCTATGCAACGTTAAAGCAACCGACAACACTCGTTCTTGATACTGCCGCCAGGGGGCCAGGTGAAGGTGGACACCGATTACTCAATCGCCCACGCTGCAGCTAAATTCAAATTACTGCAAGCAGTATCGGCGTTCGCCATCAGTTGCTGCTGCATTAAAGGAAACAGGGTGTGCCGCTTCTCAATGTATATCAGATATTTTGCAGATGAGTGCCTTTAACAAGGGCTATCGGCGCCCTTCAAAGTGGATAGACTTGGAAAGATTCCCGGGATACTCCACCAGGGCGGGACCTCCATAAACATACCCATCTATCTGCGTTATTCTCATTCAGTCTGTTTTCAGTGTATATCCAGTTTGGGAGATAAACGCCGAAGGACCAATTGGTTAAAGGCTCATTACTTTAAAGTTGCATAGTCCGATGGGTTTGAGTTTCTGTCATTTTCTGAGATAAATATATTAGGTTGATCGTTATAGTCTACCTTACTTTAGCTTGAAGTAACTTTTATTTTAAATGGTTAACCATTGAGATATTTGAAGTGCAAACAGATCAAATTAATGTTGGCAAGCATGCCAAAACTCTGATACCATAGGCTTCTGCAGTAACAGGTTGTATTACATTGCCTCAGTATTCCCGTCTTTGTGGTGACAAATGCTTAATAAGTGCATCAGTATCTAAGTTAGGTATGTAGAATCAAATCTCAATAATTGTTTTGGTCTTGAAAATTTCATGTTTCCATCGGAATGTGCAGCTTTAAGGTCACTGGGTTTTGAATAAGAATGGCGGTGATCATTCACTTTCATGGCTGGGGACATAGGGTAGTAAAAGTAAAGCTTATTTTATTTAACGACGCCTTGATTTTTATCATCGGCTATTGGACGTCAAAGATATGGTCATTCTGACATATTTCTTTGGAGGAAACCCACTGCTGCCACATAGGCTACTCTTTCCGATAAGCAACAAGGTTTTTTTTAAATGCACTTTCCCACAGAGAGGATAGCACATACCACAGCCTTTGATGAACCAGCTGTGGACGACTGGTTGCAACATAAAATAGCTAAAACTGCAAATGGATCCACTGAAAAGGATCTATCCGATGACTGACAACTTCACAGGTGGACACTCGACCACTTGAGATACGTCCCGCTCCTAGGGGGCGTACAGTAGAACAAAACTCATGCCACAACCCACCGCCAAAGCGACAGCCAATCACAACTCTCACCCTCGTCTCGATCACTCCCATTGGCTGACACTCCAACTCCTCAGCCAATCATGCTCAGCCTCACTTAGCCTCGCCAATCGCCCACCAAGCCACTGGATGTATTCAATTGGACCTTTCCATGTGAATATCAAAATATTTCTTTACAAATTCCTATTAGACTGGGACCGGAAGAGGGTTTCTATATGTATGATTCAAAGGTGTTTTGTGGATCCATCCACAAGCTTAAGTGGTGTATTTCAACATGGCTGATATGGAAAGGTTGAAAGATTCAGTAGCTTCAGCCAATCAGACCTGTTCTTTTCGATTGCAAATGGCGGCAGCCATAGGGGGCAGCCATTGTCAATGGAAACAAACAGCTCTGATTGGCTCTTTTCGCTTGCAAATGGCAGCCCCCATAGGGAGGTGCCATTTGCAATCGAAAAGAACAGCTCTGATTGGCTGAAACCACTAAAACCATTTCACTGGTCCTCTTTGCATTCAAAAAACAAGTTCACTGTGCACGTGGGTAGAGCCTACATTTTGCGGATGGAAAGGTCCCAGTCGAATACGTCCAATGTCTTCATTCAGTCTACTATTTACCACCCACTTCGCCATACATCTTTAGCTAGCTACTCTCCCATGCCTCCACTTGATTAGGTGAAACAAAACACCAAATCAAACAAAAACTACAGTAATTAATACTTATATCATTAAATCAAACTGACCGCATACCGTATTCACATGGTCGAATGAAATCAATGATTTACTAAATTGATGCTTGTCGCTACCTAGCCAGGTGCTTTGCGTTACTAGGATAGGGCAAGGACTGGTTAGCTCAATAGCAGGATGGTGTGACTGAGTGGGAAATCTGGTCATGGTGCCAGCTACCTGGTCTCCTAGTGGGGAAACACTATAAGTATGCAGCTGCCAGAAGTGTCGTCTGATATGACCATATATTTATGTTGCCAGGACATAAAACTCCAACAACCAAAAACACATAGATGTTAAGAATTGACACTCTTCATTTTTGCACTATTAAAGTACCGAAAAGTGCACACTGTCACAAGTCGGTACCCCGTCCTGATATGACCTTACACGTTGCCAGGACGTAAAACTCCAACAAACAACAGAGGACACTTCCAAAGTCTAACACACCGCACACTTCCGGTGACAGTTGCGCGCACATACACATACACACACAGTCATACACGCACACACACACAGACACACACCTACATACACACATACACACACCTACATACACACAGACACACACGCCCACCGGACAAACTCATCCCATTCAACCCCGGGACCCTTCCAGACGAATCTCGGACAGCGTTCGAGGCATGTTTGCAGGTGGAAACCTGACTCTGGGATTTCCCAAGAGGTGTGTGGGGTGGGGGTGGGGGGTGGGGTGGGGCGGAAGACCCCAGACCCACAGTAAGAAACCAACTGGGTCTTTACAGAGGGTGCACGAATGGACCTCGTCACAATGGAGTTGTGTTGAAAGTGCCAAAACAAGATGAGGTTGGTGGTGAGGTAGACAGAAAGAAGATGAGGAAGAACAAAATAAGTCTGACACTGACAGTGAGGTGGGAAATGAGGAGATTGGTTGTTTGTTGGAGTTTTCCGTCCTGGCAACAAATAAGGTCACATCAGAGTAATCACCTCGTCGGTGTGTGTTTGTACGGGTGTGTGCCAGGCCCCGCGCTCTACTGACTCGGCCACTACGCCCGGTGGAGTGAGGTGGAAAATGTGGAGAAGGAGATGCTGCTGATCTAGGGCGACCTGGAGACAGTGAGGTGGAAGTCAGGTGGAAGGCACTTAGTTTCTTTGCAAACTTTCCGTTTCGTTTCTACTTCCCTTCCTGATTGCCGATTGCGCATCAATCAGTTAAAGTTAATCTGATCAACGTGTATTTTCAACTTGCATTTTCTTCAACTCTCAGTCACTACAGTGATACCCCATTATTACGCGATTAGCTTGGTTCCATAACCGGTCATCGCGGAAAGAAAGGTGGGGTTAAATTAGGGTCCAGTGTTGACCGAACATCCTCAGCAAAGATGCTTGTTTTGTTTGTTTGTTGTTGTTTTACATCCTAGCAACATCTAAGGTCATATCAGGATGGGTACCGACTTGTGACAGTGCGCACTCATGACAACTTTATAGTGCTGTCCCACTGGAAGACCAGGCTGCCAGCACCATGACCTGATATCCCACTCAGTCACATTGGTCGTAATGCGAAGCATTTCGTTTGATGCGAGGGGAGGGAGAGCGACTCACCCGGCCCTGAACGACTCACCCCCCCCTGCACTGTCATCTCCCCCACCCTGAGCGACTCACCCCGCCACGCTCACCCCCCCTGAGCGACTCACCCCCCTCCTGCCTCTGCTCACTTCCCCCCTTATAAGGCCGCCCGCCGGCCTCCCTCAGGCACTCAGCCTCCAGCCTATCCTGACACTGAACCAACCAGTCCTTGTTGTATCCTAATAATGCCCAGCACCAGGCTAGGAAGCGACAAGTATCAATTTTTAAGTCATTGGTTTGACTCGACCAGGATTCAAATCCACAAACTCATGGGTTCGGATCTCCCGATTTCCCAAAACAGGAGAAGGACGTTCTGCTCATTCGGCCATCATCACGGAAAGTCCAGTGTTGACCTAACAACCTCAGCAAAGAAGGGTTCAATGATTCAGCGTGTTAGATTCAAATTCGCGTGGAATTGGGGGGGGGGGTCAAATGTGGGGGTAATAAAATCGGGGGTTGACTGTACTTCCATGATGGAACACAGACATGAGGGCGGATTCATACTGAAAAACATTTTGTATCCACATCGAAGCAATTTCGACCTGAGGCGTAGTTATTTATAGTATACCTTTTTCCATGGACACATCATCATCTGTCAACAAGGCGGGATGGCCAATTGAGTTAGAGCGTCTGTCTCCCGTGTTGGTAGACCATGGGATCGTGGGTTCGAACCATGGTCGAGTCAAACCAATGACTTAAAAATTGATACTTGTCGCTTCCTAGCCAGGCGCTTGGCATTATTAGGATAGGGCAAGGACCGGTTGACTCAGTGTTAGGATAATGTGACTTAGTGGGATATCAGGTCATGTTGCTAGGGCATAAAGCAACAACCATCATCTGTCCTTTCACTCACAACGGTAGTTTTCTACCATTGCCATCAGAATGGGGGTGGAAATCCTCTATAAAGAATAATACATTTTCTTTAGGGCAGTCACCTGGTGCCGACATGATTAGTTCGTCCAGTTAGATCAGAAGTAGAAGCCGGGTTAATAGTTGAAATCGTGTATTGTAGTTTGTTACTTACCTCATAAGGGGACCAGATGGGATGGCTGAATGGGTTGAGCGCACTTCTCCCGTTTTGGTAGATCGTGGGGGTTCGAACCCTGCTTGAGTCAAAGCAATGACTTAACAAATGATACTGGTCGCTTCCTGGCCAGGTGGTCAGCATTATCAGGATATTACATTTACTGGTTGCCTCAGTGGCAGGATAATGTGACTGAGTGGGATATCAGGTCATCATGCTGGCAGCCTGATATTTCAGTGGAGCAGCACTATAAAGTCGTCATGAGTGCATACGCTGACAAGTCCGTACCCTTTCTGATGTGACCTTAGATGTTGCAAGGACGTAGCATTCCAACAACCAACCATATATATATATAGATATAAATATATATACATCTATATATACACATATATGAGGACTTCAGGTGAAAACAAAACCTAAACACAAATCACAAAATTGAGGTAAATATTGGAGACCCACCTTGAAAAGGTTCACTTTTTACATTAATTGTTGTTGGTTGTTCATTGCTCCATAGCCATTTCATACCAAGAAAAGTGGAATTAATGAGAATTAAAATTACCTTCCGGTAAACATCTGTTATTTTAATTCAATTTATTTTTGATCGGCGTTGACAGCGTTTTGAGCCTGAACTCTTCATATATATCATATTATATATTTATCTACCAACCCCGTTTATCGTAGTCACGAGCATGCGCATTAACAGTGCATGGGTAGCCCTTTGTTAGCCGCTTCCGGTTTCACCCTCACAGTCTCTTTGTAAAGATCTGAGTCAGTGTCCGGTCTGGGCGCTTTGTGCTACTAGGAAGTTGAACTCAGACACCACTGTCTGTGTGTGTGTGTGTGGGTGTGGGGGGGAGGGGGTGAGGTCTGTGTCGTGGTTTCCTGTCACATCTCAATGTTCTTACCCGGCTTTAGTAACTGGAACGGACACCTCGGGCCCAGCTAGTCGTTTTCAGCGCTCCCTTCAAAACCCGTCTCCCCCCCTCCCTTCCCCCACCTCTCCCTACCACCCTCCCCACCCCCCTCCCACCTCCCCCCATCCCCCACACACTCTGACCGCAGGTGTTGTTGGGGGTTTCTGTTGCTGGCCTTTGGTTCCAGCCACATCAAGGCGAGGGCGGTTCACTGACAGTTCACACACCTTTGTAGCTGTATAGTGCCGCCCCATTGATGTACCGCGCCACTACTGACATTATATTAAGTCCCATTCAGTCACATTAGCTTTGCAACTTGGTTGTTATCCTAATGATGGGTTCGATCACTGGTTGAGTCAAACCAATGACTTAAAATTGATGCTTGTCGTATCGTAGCCAGGCTCTCGGCATTATTAGGATGCAGCAAGGACTGGTCAGGTCAGTGTCAGGATAATGTGACTGAGTGGGATGTCAGGTCATGGTGCTGGCGGCCTGATTTCCCAGCCGTGCACTGTCCCAAGTGGTACCCATCCTGATATGACCTTAGAGTTTAGAAGTTCTCAGGACATAAAACTCCAACAACCAATCGATCCGCCTGCGCTTTACCGATTCTGGTCGCCTAACATTATAAAAGGGTCCTCTGCACTATTAACACAATGAACAACCAAATCCATATGTCATACACACACATATATATATATATATATATATATATATATATGTATGCTTTATATGCCATTATACGAGTATAATAAGGCCAGAAGCTTCCATCTGCTCCTCAGCCCTAACTCCTCCCTCATTCATCTACTGGAGGAACCTGTCTGTTAACCTAAAAACTTCCATCCTACTCACACTCAGAACCGTTTGGGGGCGCCACTCATCCGTGCACACACCACTCTGACCCCCTACATACATTCACTATACTGCCAGATTTTCTTTTGGGGCAAGGGATGTTAGTTCCTCTTGCCAGAGATTACAACTCTTACCCACTATCATGTCTTGTGTCTTTCTTTATTATGTAGGAGAAAGTATAACACACTATAATCCCGTTAAACCAAACTTGAAGGGACCCTAGAAATTTGTTTGGATTAACTGATCATTATGTAATATATCTGGAATGCCCACCATCTGAGCCCCAGATATACCACTTACTCTTCCCAGGTGCGTTCTGACAACTGTCTGTCAGTTCACACCTGATGCCCTTCTCCAACAAAATCATAAGCAAGAAAGGGAAGAGAAGTCACACAAAATTGACAGTGAAGAAGTTGTGCTTTATTGGCATCAACTCATATTCACCTACTAGAGACCTATCACCCTGACTCCTTACCTTCTGTCCACACAGAGCTTCATTACTGTTGTTGCACACAGCTCAGTTTGTATATGAAAGGTGGAGCATCAGACAGAGTGTCTGGGTTCCTCCTGCCCAAGAGAAGAGTGTGTGTCACTCAAGAGTCAAGAGTCGAGTGTCTGGAGCATAGAGGATAATCAATATCAGAATGAGGCTTGTGTGGTCAGGTGGGGCAAAGGGGTGCAGGTGACTGGGCCTCCCACAGCCAGCCAATCAGACACCCTCTACAGCCTGTGTGCGACACCCTAATATGG
Organism: Branchipolynoe longqiensis; assembly: GCA_030323885.1. Classification (NCBI taxonomy): domain Eukaryota; kingdom Metazoa; phylum Annelida; class Polychaeta; order Phyllodocida; family Polynoidae; genus Branchipolynoe; species Branchipolynoe longqiensis. Next base: position 57,045,849 of record CM059197.1, read on the forward strand.
GCAGATGTCACTCAATCCCTGCTGTAGGTGGTGGCCATAATGTATGCAGAGTGGCTGGGTGTGCTTGCCCATCGGTGCTGTGGTAACAGGTAGTTGCAGACAGTTACAATAAATGTATACATTAAAATCGACTAGAGGATGGAACTATTGATTGATTGATACATTAAAAATGTCCTTCTCCTGCACTTGCACCGTTACTGGTGCATAGAGGGAACATTTCACCGAAACATTAACTGTCTCTTATATAGGAATATCTTGTAATAATCTCGGGCACTATGTATTAACATATATTTCCATAGCCTAATATGTCTCACAACAAGTGGGCACCCATTGCTTTTCTATTACATAACCTTGGTCCCCACTCAGTCACCCGAGGATAATAATGCTCTCTGTCAATATATAATTCCGAACGGAAAATCTGTATATTTTTACAATTGGTTTAACTGAGCTTTGGCTTCGACTTTGACTTGGCAGGAAGGGAATCAGGGGGTGTGAGATTGGGGATGCGTGGGAAATGGGGTGGGGTGGGAGTTGGAGAGTGTGAGATGGGAGTGGGGTGGTAAATAGGGGTGGTGTGGGGTTTGAGGGGTGGGAGGTGGAGGTCCGTGGAAGATCGGGGTGCGTGGGAGATGGTGGTGGGGTAGGATTTGGTGGTGGGGGTGCGTGGGAGATAGGGCGCCTGGCAGATGGGGGGTGGGGGTGGGTGGAAGATGGGGGTGGGGTGGGTGGGAGATGGGGGTGGGGGCAGGAGATGGGGGTGGCGGTGGGTGGGAGATAAGGGTGGGGGTTGGTGGGATGGGGTGGGGGTGGGTGGGAGATTGGATGGGTGGATATGGTGGTGGCGGGTGGGAGATGGTGGTGGCGGGTGGGCGATGGTGGTTGGGGTGGGTGGGAGATGGGTGGTGGGAGATGAGGGTGGGGGTGGGTGGGTGGGAGGGGTGTCAGATGACCTTATAACCACATGCAAGTTTGGTTAACCATACCGGAAGTGACCTGGGGTTCGACATTGTGTCTGGATTAACCAATAATTTGGATTAACCGACTTTGGTTTAACCAACTTTTTTATATGATAAATGGTAGCATTCTGCTGGGCCGCCGAAAAAAGTTTGGATTAACATATCATTTGGTTTAAGCGAGCTTGGTTTAATGGGGTTATACTGTATATATATATATATATATATATGTTCATGTCATGTATGGATGTATATATATATATATATATATGGGTATATATTAGATATATATGTGTGCTGTAGTGACGATGTTCCATGTGTTCCTCTCTGTTTTACTGTTGTGTAGACAACTGAAACATAAAACCCACGCAAAGTCACAGACACAGTCAACGGTTAAACTGGCTCTGATGCAGATATATATATATATGTATATATATATATATATATAAATATATATATATATATATATATATATATATATATATATATATGCCCACTCTCTTCTGTCGCCGTGCTAAGTAGAATAATGAGTCTATACCTGAACACTATTTTCGAAGTACTCACAATTGCTACTGTTTTTTCCCAATAACTCATAGGACTGCACAAACCTGTGTACTCTGAATTAAGCAAAAACCCAGTCAATTGGTGAGAGTTAGTCCGTTTCTGTCTAATGAGAGCAGGAACAGGAGAGATGCAGTTTGAATCATGGAGATACTGGTGGACCGCAACTTGTGTGTATATGCTTCCGAAATGGTGAAAGCAGACCCCCCTCCCCCAGAAGAGCGGGAGGGCAAGATTTTATTCAGCGAATAATGTCTTTTGTCAGCACCAGAGCCCTGGTCTTCCGGCCATTCATTACAATTTGTTGGTACATAAATGACAATATCAGTTGCAATAATAACCACATGAAAAACCTGTTCGATAATAGAAGCATAATATAAATTGACTATTCGTCGTAATAGTAACTGCATTCAATTCCAGTTCAACATATGAATTACATTACTTGGTGAGCATGCATCTCTCTTCTTTTTTCAAAAAGATATAACATATCTCCAATACACATATATATATTATATTGTAAATATGCAAATCAGTGGATCCAATCACCAATACCACATGCGTAAACCTGCCCATATTTGTAATCCCATCACAAGTGTTCCATCTGAGATTGCAGTGGGGACTTACATCAGACAGGTTTTATGTCAATTTAAAGGAAAGATGTTAGGTAATAGGTTTTGAAAGAAGGTGTAGTAGGGGTGGCTAGGGGTGGGAAGGGGATCAGCATTCAGGGCTGAGAACATGGTACTGGTGGTCTGATTTCCAAGTGGGGAAGCACTATACAGTCACCCTGAGTGCACACTGTCTCATGGTAGTACCCAACCTACTCTGACTGTAAGTGTTCCATTCAGAAACTACATGTTTTTATATCCAGTTCAGAAAGTATATTCCTGAGAACATTTAAAAATGTATGTACAAGGGTCAGGGCAAGGATGGCCTTTAGAATACATATAACTGTGTAGGGGTCTGACAGGCCTGTTGTATTTTCATTAAGGTTTTAAATTCAAGGAGACTTGTGGACTGTCTTGTCCTCAGTGGAAGTTTACTCCACAATGTGCCACCTCTGTAAATCGGGCTTTAGTGAGTTTGTTTGTTAGTGGCTTGGGTGTTTTTAGAAGTGTAGCATCACTCTGTCTGGTTACTCTGTTTGTATGGTCAACATATTGTTCATCATTGGATCTTTTATACATGAGACTGAGGAGATGTGTGTCCCTCCTTTGGCTAAGGTAGCTGACTTGTGCTTTAGCATGCATTTCCTTTACAGACAAGTTTTTTCCTCGGTAGACAGTTCTAAGTGCCCAGTTTTGAATCCTCTGTAATTTGTTTTCTTGTTGTTTTGTCAGCAGTCCATATATTAAATCATTGTAGTCAATTATTGGAATAATAGTGGCTTTATATAGTAACAGGGCTGTATTCTCGCTCATGTGGTACCTACTTTTTTTGAAAGTTGTCATTTTTATGGCTATCATTTGATTAAGTCTTGAGAGTTGTCGATTACCATTTAGTGTAGAATCGAGTGTGGTCCCTAAATATTTGTATGATTCTACCTCATTCAATACTGCATCACCCAAATGTAAATTGATAGGTTGTGCTCTGGATCTTTTAAAATTTCGTTGCAAAAATTATGTATTCAGATTTCTCTGCATTAATTGTCAGTTTATTTTCCTTACACCAGATGTTAACCTTAGCTAGTACATCCTCAACTACCTCTGCTGCAGATGCAATGTTTGGGCTATGGACTATGAGGGCTGCCTCATCAGCAAACAGTGTGAACATGGCCTCATTTGTTACCAAGGGCAAGTCATTAATGAATATGAGGAAGGGTAGTGGCCCATGCGTTGGAACCCTGGGGTACTCCAGTTGTAATTCATCTCTCTGTTGACTTAGTGCCATTTATTTTTGTAACTTGTTGTCTATTTGATAGATAGTTGGCTATAAATGTACAAGATTTAGGAGCAAGTCCTGTCCTTTCAATTTTCCAGAGTAAAATGTCATGGTCTATTGTGTCAAAAGCTTTCTTGAAATCAAGAAAAAGGGTTATTGTCAGATCTCCACTATCCATGTTAGTCAGCAGTTCATCCAATAGAGTAGCTAGGGATATTGTGGTTGATTTATCTTTTCTGAAGCCATTTTGCTGTTTGGCAAGGTAGTTGGTGTCTTCCAGGAAGGTTTTTATTTGATCATGGATTATTTGTTCGATGACTTTTGCCAGAGAGGGGCAGTATTGATATTGGTCGCAGTTCATTGCATGATTTAGGATTATTACCCACGGTAAAGGGTTTATCACTATCCATATATATATATATATATATATATATATATATATATATATATATATGTATACACCACCTTTAAATATGAAAGAAACCAGAAAGTCAAGGCCGTTAGCCCTGCAATTCAAATATATATATCCCCTTCGTTTGTAAAGCCCCAGTTACACTACTGGTTGCACCGGCCGAATCGGGAGAGCGCAGTCCTCCTGTTCGGGATATCGCGAGTTTGATTCCCGGTCGAGTCCAACCGATGACATAAGAAGTTATACTTGGCACTTCCTAGCTTGGCACTCAGCATTAATTTGGATAGGGTAAAGACTGGTTCACTCAGGGTAAGGATAATGTGATTGAGTGGGCTATCGGGTCATGGTACTGGTGGTCTGATTTCCAAGTGGGGGAGCACTATAAAGTCACCCTGAGTGCACACTGTCTCATGGTAGTACCCAACCTACTCTGACTGTAAGTGTTCTGTTCAGAAACTACATGTTTGTATATCCAGTTCAGAAAGTATATTCATGAAAAGGAGCAAGCAGTAACTAAAATAATTGCTGCAAATCCCGGATGTAAACTTTCCCACACCAGAACTGTCTGTACAGTAAGCCATTGCTGACTTAGATACACAGAAGAAGAGCCCTGGTTGTGAATAAACTATACTTTATTGATATGTACCTTAATACCTTATCAGCGCCTACTGTGTGGTAAGATAACACCAACACTACAACTGGCCAGCATTGAAAACAAGCCTGGGTACCCAGGCTTATAGGCTATGGACAGTATAAATACAGCCTCAATTAAAATAAAAAGAAAAAAAAGAAAAAGTGGAGTCAGAACCTCCAGCTCGCAGGCTGGCCATTTATACTCCAGTAACACTACGGCGTGCAACCACTTTACGACCACAAAAACGGGTAGTTGCAGAGGTCGCACAGAGGTCGCAAAATGGTTGCATGTGGTCGGAAAGTGGTTCTCAGTGGTCACCCACCTCCTGGCAATCAGATTGCAGATACTGCACTAGACACCTCCTTGTGTCCTAAATGATTGCAGTATAGGTCGGCAGCCATTGATTTGGTCGCAAGGAGCTCAGAATGAGGTAGATTATGTGGTCCAAAATGGTCGCAAAGGGGTCGCAAGCGATGAACAGACATACTGTGACTGGGGATGTATATGTACAACTGGTCGCAACGTGGTCCTAAGTGGTTGGGGACCTCTTGCGACCAAAATGGTCGCAAGGAGGTTGCTGCTACTACACTGCGAACCCCCTTGCGACCAAACTGGTTGGTCATAAGTCAGGGACATTGCCTTGGTCGCAAAGAGGTGGGTTATTTGGCCCAAAGTAGTTGCAAAGTGGTCGCAAGCGGTCACAATACATAGTGTGATCGTGGCTTTATGTGTACAAGCATGGTAATGAAGCAAATGTAAAAAGTTTGTTTTGATTAACGATCCCTCTAGAGCACATTGATTTTCATCACCGCTGTTGGAAAATCAAACATATGGTTATTCTGACATAATTCTTTGGAGGAAACCCACTGTCACCACTTGGGCTAGTCTTTCCGATAAACAGCAAGGGGTCTTTTATATGCACTGTCCCAGGATACCAAACACCAGAACCTTCGATGAACCATTTGTGGACCACTGGTTGGAACAGAACAAAAAAAAAACTGCAAATGTGTCCACGGAGCAGGATCGATTGAATGACCCACACCTTCACAGGTGGACACTCTACGGCCTGAGCTACGTCCCGCTGCATGAAGCGAATGCCCCCATACAGGGAGGAAGTAATGCACACATAACAGGGTCAAAGGTAATGGTAACGGCAATGGCAATGGTGATGGTAATGGTAATGGCAATGGTAATAGCAATGGTAATAGTAATGATAATGACAATGTTAATGGTAGTGGTTGGCAATGGTAATGGTAATGGCGATGGTACTGGTAATGCCAATGGTAATGGTAATGACAATGGCGATGGTAATAACAATGGTACCGGTAATGGCAATGTCAATGGTAATGGTAATGACAATCGTAAAACTAATGGCAATGGTAATGGTGATGGCAATGGTAATGGTAATGGTAATGGCAATGGTAATGGTCATGGCAATGGTAACGGTAATGGCAATGGGAGACGACAACAGATAAGACACATACAATATGAAATGCAAACATGGTTCAAACCCAATTAGTGGATATCATGAAATCATGAATCAACAATCTTAGCACAGATAATTAGTTTGTATTTATTCGCCTGGTTTAGTGGTATATGATCAGCAAACAGTCATTTTTAAGGGTGATTGGGTGGTTTCTTTTGGAAATGGTGTGATCTGGTCCACTACGCAAGAGGGAGTGACCATTGAGAGTGGTCCGATTGAGGCGGAAGGGTATACAAGTCAAAGAGGCATGTGATTGGCTGAGTTGGGGGAGGGATGGGGAGCTTGAGGGTGCCAAGGAGTGAGTTGAGATTGGCTGACACCCCAAGAGTGGTGTGTGGTGTTAAGGAGTGTGTGGTGTAGTTGGTGGTCCCTGCCCCCTCTCTGTCATCCAACCCAAAAGGATCGGGGGTTTGGGTTGATGGGGGGGGGGGGGGTCGGCACGCCCAGTACTGGCAGTGAATAGGCACCCCTGCACTCATGCAACCCATTGTGTAGATTACATGCGATGTTCAAAGTGGGCCTATGTAGTTTAAGGGTAGTTCTTCTGTAAGACAAAGCAGTGAATAATGTACATTGTTAATTCTAGTCTTAGCCTTAACATGACATTGGTTACATAATAGTAAAGGGCAGCCTTTCTTTGTAAAAGGTACATCTCATTCAGCGTAGAGACCAGATGTGATGGTTTTATGAGTTGAGTGCCAGCTTCCCGTTGTTGGTAGGTGATGGGTTTTTATCAGGACCGACTCAAAGCAATGACTTCATAATGTATACACACAACTAACTAGCCTGGCATTTAACATTAGTAGGATAGCGTAAGGACACATTATGCTGACACTGAGCCAGCCAGACCCTGCCCTATCCTAATAATGCTGAGCACCTGTCTAGGAAGCGACAAGTATAAATTTGTAAGTCATTGGTTTGACTCGAACAGGTGGCGACATGTATAAATTATGTAAGTCATCGGTTTGACTCCTCCACAATTTGAATGCCAAACCTTCCACATGGGAAACGAGCCAGCGCTTTTACCCAATTTGCCCACAGTGTCCAATCGCCAGGTGGAACTCCACTTCCACAGTCTGATACGCATGGGTAGAGCGATTGCATTACATGGTCTATATACACTAATAAATAGAATGGCAGCAATGTGGGTTCGAAATCCATCATAGGCTTAATGCCCCGATTGTTTTTGAAACACTTCAGACAACCTTGGTGATTCCTTTTATCAGTGAGCGTGTGTCTGTTGGGGGGGGGGGGGCAATTGCCAGCACTAAGGCAGTGCTGAGGTGATTAGTAGTCGGGTCAATTGGGTTATAATGCTTCAACCTGAATACCACTCCTAACAACCAAAGAGGTTGTAGCGCTAAAACACATGCTTGTTGTGGGAGCAATTAGGATACCAATGCTTACCTGGTGACGTCAGTCGTCACGTGACCGCGCTGGAACCCAGCGTGCCACCAATCCGCTGGTACCAGCGTTTGGTTACCAGTGGCGCCGTTCACTACTGCCGTGTCTGGAAAGAATGAATTGAAGCTTTTGATTTGAGTGATGTGTACCCAAACCTAGGCAGAATTGTGATTTCTTTTCCACTTGGGGAAGTCAAGTGGAATTGGAATCAGATAGACTGTAGCTGATCACATATCTTGAAGTAATTGATTTATCTGTGGAATTTTCTTATTTAAGCTTCATAGTCCGATGAAATCAACATATTTTTAAAACAAAAGCAATTATTTAGATTTGATTCGATATATCTAACTTAGATACTGATGCACTTCTTCAGTATTTGGTGCCACATACAATGGAATACACATTTAATTTAATAGAACCTGTTACTGCTGAACCTTCTGGTGTCAGAGCTTTGGCCTACTCAGCAGACTCAGTCTAATGCCCCAGTCACATACACATTAGTGGGCGTAGTTGAACATAGGTGAATGTTGTGGAGGCTAATGTGGGTCAAATATGGTGTAAGTATGTTAAACTACATTGAAATATGTTAAGGTACGGCAGGTTTTGGTACAGATAAATATGTTACGGTGCAGGTAAATATGTTACCGTATGAAGAAATACATTATGGTACGGATAAATACGTTACAGTACAGATGCCAGTAAGTTCAACTACGTTCAACTAGGTTCAACTACATTAGCCTCCACTACTTTCACCTACTTCCACCTATGGCTATGTGACCAGGGGTTCATCCAAGTATGGTAGAGTACGCTAGAGCACACTAGAGTATGCCAGATTATGCTAGAGCATGCTAGAGTATGCTAGAGTATATTAGGATCACAGATGCAAATTCAGCCTCTAACATAGCGCTCTTTGGAACATGTCCAAAGATTAAATAGGAACTCACGGCCCACCCACATTATTACCAAGTTAGCATGATGGAGAAGTATGGATGCTGGTACTTTGAACTATGTTCAACTACGTTCAACTAAGTTCAAGTATGTTCAACTACATTAGCCTCCGCTATGTTCCACTACATCCACTAACGTGTATGTGACAGGGCCTTAACAGGTAATCTGCCACTGCGTGTTAACCTTAACTATATAAGGTGCAATACTGGACAACCAGTGTGGTCAAACCCTATTCATCCACTGCACCACCGTCCTGATATGACATGAACTGTTGTCAGGATGTAAAACTCCAAAAACCAACCAACCATCCACTGCTTTAAGTGTGGTTTGATCACAGGCTCATTTTCTTTTTTTTAAATTTCCTCGTAAACTGAGTGGCTTCCCTTGGAGAAAACATAAATGTAACCCTTTCACAGGTACCCCCCACTTAGTGTTCTAGATATATTCACAGTTTGTGAATTGAAGAGCTCTTTTCCCAAACGTGATAAGCATCAATGAAACAAAAAGGGTTTGCAATGTCAATAACAATTTTATTAATCCCATTTTGGAAAAGAGCTCTTCATATATATAAATAGCTCTTTTGGATTGATACTTATCACGTTTTGGTAAAGAGCTCTTGAATTCATAAACTCTGTTCATGCGATGTTATATATATATACATACAAAGAGCTCTTTATAAATATGAAGAGCTCTTTTCCAAAATAAGATTTACACCCCTGGTTGGAGTGAGGAGACAGCAGGTTATATATATATATATTGAGAGCATTTTTCCAAAACATGATCTACAAACTTGGTATTGGCATTGCAAATCCATTTTTGTTCGATTGGCGCTTATCACGTTTAGCAAAGAGCTCTTCAATTCATAAACTCTGTTCATGCCATGTTATATATATATATATATATACATACAAAGAGCTCTTTATATATATTAAGAGCTCTTTTCCAAAATAAGATTTACAAAGATATATATATGTATAGCGTTTTTCCAAAACCTAATCAACAAACTTGGTATTGGCATTGCAAACCTAATTTTTGGATCTACGCTTATCACATTTTGGCAAAGAGCTCTTCAATTCATAACCTCTGTTCATGCCATGTTAGATATATATTTATATACCTAGGAAGAGCTTTTTATATATATGTAGAGCTCTTTTCCAAAATAAGATTTACAAACTAATATATATATATATATATATGGAGAGCGTTTTTCTAAAACATGATCTACAAACTTGGTATTGGCATTGCAAATCCAGTTTTTGGATTGGCGCTTATTGCATTTTGGTAAAGAGCTCTTTAATTCATAAACTCTGTTCATGCCATGTTATATATATATACAATCAAAGAGCTCTTTGTATATATGAAGAGCTCTTTTCCAAAATAAGATTTACAAACTTGGTATTGGCATTACAAACCCATTTTTTTGATTGGTGCTTATAGCATTTTGGTAAAGAGCTCTTCAATTCATAAACTCTGTTCATGCCATGCTATATATATGTAGAATATAATTTATTATATATATATAAAGGAGGCGGAGTTTCCCCCCCCCCCTTCTCTCTTTAATTAATTATTTCTTATTTATTTCTTATTTATTCTTCACTGTATATTCGCCCCGGGCCACTCTTTTGCCCTGGGACTGCCATCTCATTGCCGCTTGGCTCAGTCCAGCCTTGACTGCACGCCGAGCACCACTTATTTTTAGCTCCACTTACACATGAGCTCCGATTTCTTTCCTGCCTGCGCCGTTACCGGCTGTCACCAGTCACCTGATGCCGGGGAAATAACTAGAGCACACCGACGCAGAACTCAGGCTGTCACTGGTTGGTGAAAACTTTATACCGCTAAAGCACACCGACGTGGAACTCAGGCTGTCACTTGATACTGTTATAGTCCAAATTGTACTATGTGCAGACTTGCCGGTTTTCGACGGCTATTCACAGATAAATAATGCAATGGTATGACTGTATGCATGACAGATAACTGAGGCAAGCTGAACATAAACTTTTCTAACTCCACATATGCACAGTCTACTGAGCTACCTGTGTTCGCCAACAAGGAGAAGAAAGTCTGTCTGCCGACTAAGCGTGAGCTAAAACATTTATTTATTTTAATTGTTTTATGTCTGTCGAGTTGGAGGAAACACATCGACCGTGACAATGGCGGCTGGTGGCAAGTTCGCCATGAGTGTCGAGATGAACCGGCTAACGGAGAACGTGTTGGTCGAGCTACAACACTAACCAAGCAGTTGAGACTTTTTTATTATTCAAATATATAGCCACAGGTGTGTCGAATACTTGTTGATGACCTTAATAATTTATTTTATTTTATTATTCACCGCTTAAACAAGATGGCGGATGGCGGGAAAGTCTGTCGATGTGGCAGTAGTTCCTAGGGCATGTTGCTCCAATTATAACGTTAAGCAGGCCATGAATCCATATACTTGATCAATGCTATAGACAAACTTATGTGTGTGTCGATTAAGCTCGCAGAGTGCCTAAATAAATAATTTGTATTACTGAACTCTAAAATAAAATGGACGGTTAAAAAGATGGCGTCTTGATTGTCGAGGTCTCTTTACAACCATTATGCTAGTCATTGCTAGTCAAGCATTTTCATTCATGCATTGCCCTATGACAAATGAACTAACTGAAGTGGAATGCCGGCATTACACTTATATTCCTTATATTTATACATAGTTCTTATTCTTATACCTACCAATTATATTTTATACACCTTTACATTACATCCGCAATAAGAATTGAGCATATAGGCAGCAGCATAGAACATCACTCCATTGAATGTTTTGCTATGGTTCTCACATATAATTGAACCGCCTAACACTCGATCTACTTCAAACATCGGTACTGCTTTACTACATAATTTACACAAGTATTTATTATGCGGAAAGATTTTTGTGATACTTGTGGCGCAGTACACGAGAAAGGAAATAAAACACAGTGTGAGGAAAAGCAGGGTACTGCGGGTCCAAAAACAAGGTCACGCTCAATCCGCCAGGTACCGGATACTGAACATAAAATGTTGGACGACCAGAACACTGGAGGTGTTGAAATCATCGCCATGTTGTCTGAGGAGCGACTTAAACAACTGGAGAAGGGAGTAAGGGCGCTCGAAGTTGAGGACGAGCTGGCTGCCTTGGAGGAGCGAAAAAGAATACTCCTATTAAAGCAAGAGAGACGCCACCAACCCAGCACAGGAGCACGACGGGATGTGGGCGAGGACGTTCGAGACGCGAGCTCAGGATACGCTTGCGACGACGGGGGGGGCCAACCAGACGACCCGTTACGTGGACGCGACTTTCGTCAGGAAACCGGAAGACGGCTTCTGCTCTTACGGGAGGGACGTAAGCCGTTCACGATCTACCGTACGCCGACGGAGGACTTCGAGTAGTGCATCGTCCAGCAGGAGTGCCAGTAGACGACGTAGAAGTAAGTGGAGCCTCAAGAGGTTCACTGTCGGAAAGAGAGATATTGGTAAAGTGAATTGTTACGAGTTGATATCTGCCACGGGCCAGTGGGCACTCGGTATAAAGGAGCTGGGCATTAAAGACTTGAGGGCCTTGTTGGAGCACATTGTGTTTCTGGCCCATAGGGCACGCACAAATGAATATTTTGACTCGGCTCACACTGACTATGATCGGTCAATTAGAACACTGGCCGAGGAGATAGGGTTTGCTGCTTTCTCTAGCGCCAACAGGGGCTCGAGTGTCCTATGTCCTATTTTATTCTTCGCTCAATGTAAGATCGAGGAAGTCCGGAACGACAGGCTACGCCACCAGAAAGCCGGGTAGTCAAACTAAGAGGCCTTGCTACGCGTGGAATGGCGAGCAGGACAGCACACGAGGCGAGGCTGAATGTAGATTCAGCCATGTCTGCTCAAAGTGCAACGGAAAAGGCCACAAGCGTCCAGCATGCAGGGAGTGACAGTGGGCGCACTCTCAGGAGCCCAGCCAGGGGCGAGAGGTCTTGGCAGGTGACCAGGGTTACAGGGCGATTGGTTTAAACCACACCTGTGATGCCGACATTGAGAAAGGGGTCTTTGGAGGTGACCGGCTCGACAACCAGGATAATAGGGTCTTTGTAGATGACCGTGAGGACTGTGCTGATATAGGGGTCTTTGTAGGTGACCGCATGTGCTGTGTGGAGAATAGGACTCCTACAGATGCTATATATATATATATACGAAGGACTCTTCATGTATATGAAGTGCTCTTTTCCAAAATAAGATTCACAAACTGATATATATATAGATACATATATATATGGAGAGCGTGTTTTCCAAAACATGATCTACAAACTAGGCATTGTCATTGCAATCCCACTTTTTGGATTGAATTATTCATGACAAATATAGTGGGCTAGACTAAATTTGTATTTAAACAATATACTTAGCACTTTTTGTTCCTTTTTTTTTGTGTGTGTCGATATTTGATTCATCTGAACACATATTTTCTCAGCGCCGAGACACTGGTCTTCCAGCTAAAGCATGTGCTTACTTCTAATGGGTTGTTTAGCAGCCCTCTCTTGGACACAGTGCTGTGGGAGTCACTATGTTATGTAGAATATAATTTATTATATAAATATAAAGAGGCGGAGTTTTCCCTTGCTTGTATTTAATTTATTATTTATTATATTTATCTTATTTATTTCTTCACTTTATATTCACTGCGGGCCACTATTTTGCCCCGCCACTGCCACGCCACTGCCGCCTGGCTCATTCACACTTGGACTGCACCCTCACTAGCACTGTATTTTAGCTGTAGCAATCACTCATTTGTGTCTCTCTGTCTATCCTTTACCGTAGTCCAATTTTATACACTATTACTTATTAGGATATGTCAGACATCAGAGCCTGGACAATGCATTTGTCGCCCATATGAACCACCTACCACTTATCTAACACAACAAGGGATAGCACCACCCATCCCACACACTCACACACCGCATACATACATGCACTTCTGAGACAATGGCTGGTTGGTTGGTTGTTGGAGTTTTACATCTGGGAAACATCTAAGGTCATATCAGGTCGGGTGCCGACTTGTGACAATGTACACTCATGGCGATTTTATAGTGCTGCCCCACTGGGAAATCAGACCGCCGGTACCATGACCCGATATCCCACTCAGTCACATAATCCTGACACTGAATTAAGCAGTCCTTTCCATATCCTATTAATGCCAAGCCCCAGGCTATGAAGCGACAAGTATCAATTTGATAAGTTATTGGTTTGACTTGACCGGGAACCAAACTGCGGATCTCCCGCACGCGATGTCCGCGCTCTACCGATTCAGCCACCGCGCCCGGTCCAGATAATGGCAACAGGAACTCCATCCTCTTTGAAACATATTTTAATTTCCTACCCATTCACCCTATAGTACGACAGTGTCTTGCGATGCATACCTTGCTATCATCACAACGGCCATGCAGTCCTTAATCGACAACGCTTGCTACTTTTCTTACTCTTCTTAGGCTTTTTTGTTTACCCCCCCACCTACCAACCCCACCCCTACGCTAAATGCAGTGTGGATCGTCGGGCATTTGCCTGTTTGTGTTTGTAGAGTGTGCATCGATGACAACAGCGCAGGTGTGAGAAATTACCGAACAAATTACCAAGATAATTAATCAACGTGGCGCCACCAATTTTAAGAGCATCTTTCCACCGACGCCGCGAAGCAAACTCCCTTAACAAAAAACCCACAAAGAAACTGGTTCACACAAATCCCGACTTCCCATCGCCAACCTCGCCCCACCCGCCATCGCCCCCTCCCCCACCCAGACCCACACACATACCCTCCCATTCAAACTTCCCTTTTATTTGTTGACGTAATTAATTCTGTAATTGAACCTCCCCACGCTCCGCCCGATACAATTTTCACAGTGCCGACTTCTGAATTTACCGGGCGATAATACGGAAATGTGTAGCGGGTTGGTGTCTGGACGTGGCGCCGCCCTGCGGCTATTTGTGAAGTTATGATTGCTACAGGTGGCGATCAGTAAAGCTCATCATGTCTGACCAAAACTTAGCGATGATATAAGAAACTGCCTTCTACGTGATGGGTCCACTCAGTATTTTGTCTTCTTCCTTTCATAATCATTTGCTTCGAATATATTTGTATACAGGGTCGGTTGAAGATGCTGCAACTTAGGCAGTTGTTCGGGCTGCCCTGCTCGAAAGTTCAGCTTGCCTAGGTCGCCAACCACCCTAGGGCCAGTTATCGTTATGTGCTCTATAATCTATTTATGTTCATACAGAATATATATGGGCTGTGTAAGAATTATACGAGTATAATTATCTGTAAACTGATTACCCTTGAACTGTGCCTGCTTCGCACCTTGCTTGACACCTCACAACTATTGACATTTGACAACTCAGGCGAATGGACAGGCGCTCTGCCTTGCCTCGTGCTGCCACATGGCCTATGTATATGTATAAATGTATGTACGTGCCATGGGGGTGATGAAAATGGGAAATATTGCGCCTAGAGCGGGACTCGAACCCACATCTCTTTGCATTCCGGGGCAGTGCACTAACCATTGCACCACATAGGCTGCCTGATATCACCAAACTACCCACGGATACCTGTCTATGTGGTTACTTGCCTGAGAGGTCAGTGCAGACTACTACACACTTATATATGCCGAGAGATCAGACGGGATGGTCGAATAAGCTGAGTGTCCGTCTCCCATTTTCTTAGTTTGTGGGATTCGAACGCACAGGTTCTAACCCTGGGCGAGTCAAACCAATGACTTTAAAGTGTATACTTGTCGCTCGCTTCCTCACCAGGTGCTCGGCGTATTTTGGGATAGGGCAATGACTGGTTGGCTCAGTGTCAAGACAATGTGAATGAGTGGGATATCAGGTCATGGTGCTGGCAGCCTGGTCTCCCAATAGCGAAGCACTATAAATGTACTATCGGTGCACACTGTCACAAGTTGATACCCGTCCTGATATGACCTTAGATGTTGGCAGGATGTAAATCGCCAGGAACCAAACAACCCACACAGACCCATACACACACCTACACCCACACCCACACCCACACCCACACCCACACCCACACCCACACCCACACCCACACCCACACCCGCCCCTACACACTCACCCACCTACCCATCCATCCACCCACCATGTGATCACTCTGCATGGTGTTGTTGCCATCCGCTAGGTGGCGCGACGGAACCGGAAGTCCACCTTAATGGCTCGTTACCGACCTGCGCATAATGACTGTGATGAATCTGGACCAGGAGCCATCTTAATGATGCCAGACACAATTAGACGCCTCACACACCTGATAGCCCGGGCCTGGATGCGCCCACTCCGTAATCCTGTTAGCGGCTTGCCGGCCTGCGTGCCTCTTCTGTGATGAAAGCTCCCTCGTAGTAAGTAGACGCCAGGTTAAGTAAAAGGCCAGTGTCCATCACAAGTCAATCAGAAAAGACCCATCTTTTGTTGTTGTTATTTTTTTTTCTCCTTCTGTTCCTTATTCTGCTCCCCCTTTCCTTTTGTGATCTGATCAATCTGTAGTGGCCAACTCTATGGGTAGCTGACACGTAAATCCGCTGCCCCAATATCTGGCAAACATTGTTAGAATACTTGCATGGAATGACAATCACGTTGTTTGTGATGGTCAGCAACATGGGTAATTTGGCATTCGATCGCCGCCATAGCCTCATAGCGTTAAGCTAATACTTATGCTGCCACCTATCTAGTAATGGCGAAACTACCTTCTGACTTGTCCGTCAGCGCCACCTATATATTCATACTTTGATACAAAATACTTCGAGATGCTAACCCTATCTTACTGACCTGCCATCTGCGGTCGCCCGCTCGAACTACTGGCCCAAGTGCCTATATAAGGACTGACTTAGCGGCGGAGAGCTCACTTCGACACGGCCACAGGAGGACACTAGCTGGCTTTGAACTGCCATCCCACCCACCCCTGTTAAAGACTATATAGGGCTAAGGGTTACAGCTTATTGACCTCTTTGTGCATAACTCAGTGCCTTACCTCACTGTGCTTATTCTGTTGAACTTAATATGTGCTTACTAAAATTGACATGTGCTTACTACAGACTCGTTATTGAAAAAGAAATAAATCCAACTATAAACTCATATGCAGTGTCGGTGTCAAATTATATAACCTCTCCACTCAGAGCATGGGCAGTGATCTTTTTTTTTTTTAATTGTTGTTGTTGTTGGTATTATTTGTGTGTGTGTGTCTGTTAAATCTCAGGATTTTGTCATTTCTAAAAAAGCTAGGATGTAAAACTCAATACAAAAGAAATCGAATTCTGGGTGTTTTTTTCTCCATTGTAGTATCCACAACAAATTCTCGAGAACCACCTAGCTTTGCCACATACGCTGTAAGTTACAAACTGTATTTTGTTTTAAGGAGGTGTATGTCCTCGCAACATCTAAAGTCAGATCAGGACGGGTACTGACTTGTGATAGTATGGCCTGCCTCTTCTATGTTGAAAGCTCTCTTGGGAGTGAGCAGACGGCAAGTTAATGTCCAGTGTCAGTGTCCATACCAAGATAACCAGAAATCAGATTAACATTTCATTCTTGTCTTTTTTTGGCTGTCATTTGTTGCTGCCTTTTTTGTTGTCATTCTTGTTGTATTTTTTTGGTAATTTTCTTTGGGTATTTATTTGTGCGCTACATCTCACGATTTGTGTAATTTCCAAAATACCGAATACAAAACAATCTAATTCTGCGCCTAGTTTCCTCCATGGTAAAATCCACACACAATTCTCGAGAAACACCCTACCGTTTCTCAGGTGCTACAAGTTGCAGACTGCGTTGGGTCGGCCGGTTTTGTTTAGTTTGAGGGAGTTTTAAATCATGGCAACATCTAAGGTCATATCCTAACTTGTGACATTCTGCACTCATGGTGAGTTTATAGTGATGTGCCACTGAGAGACCAGGTCACCAGCACCATGACCTGATATGCGACTCAGTCACATTAGCCTGACACTGAGCCAACCAGTTCTTGCCAATTCCTAATAATGCAGAGCTCCTGGCTAGGAAGCAACCGTTATCAATTTTTAAGTCATCGGTTTGACTCACCTAGGCTTTGAATGTGTGGATTTGAATCATACGATCTACCAAAGTGGGAGATGGATGCTCAACTCATTCGGCGAGCCCATCTGCTTACTGAGTCGGCTGCTGGTTGGTGTTGGGGTGATGGGCACTGGTTGATGGTTACCATCCGTCCTCTGTAAGGAGTGGCAGTGAATTTCCATGAAAATGGTTAAATTCTCACACCGGCTTAAGAGTGTCTGGAAATCACAGAAAAAACACCGAAAGTCAGATTGATGTATTTAGTTCTCTCCTTGGACTATCCGAGCTTCATTGCTCTGACCAATGATTACTGGTTATCCTTGGAGAGCATTCCACTCTCCTAGTTGTGCTTGTGTTATCATTCACTTCCCGTCGATATATGTGTTTTGTCTCCATGATCACCATCATCGCAAAATAGGATAAAGCAAGGATCAATTTGCTTTGTATCAGGATAATGTGACTGAGTCGGATATCAGGTCATGATGCCATCTGCGTGGTATCTCAGTTGGGCAGCAGTATGACGTCCCCATGAATGTGCACTGTCAAAAGTCGGCACCCATAATGGCATTACCTTAGATGTAGCTAGGACATAAACGCCCATAACATATAAACAAACATGTACTTTATGAGGACAGATTGATTCTTCTCTTATGGGAGCTATTTGCAATTGTTTGAGAAACAAGACTATTGGTCAGGAAATAGAATATGTAATTATTTTCTTAAATGTCTCTTGCATAATATATATGAGTCAGCCTCACGAAAATGGGCCAATTACTGGTTTATTTAAGATGTTGGCGTCGCAATTCTTAAAAGCGTAGTGCATTATTCTATGTGTTTTCATAATTAAATTCATGCATCCATACCGACAACACAACGGAAGAGGCTCGTTGTATCGTATTTTTCTCTACCTTTACATTCAGGATAAATTTAAGAACTTTCCAAACCCTCAGTCAATGCTAAATTATAATTATACCGATCAACGCCAACATCCATGCTCGACGCTGACAACTTTCCCCAATTGGCCTCTTTTCGTGATCCTGACTCATATACATATATAGATATTGACAGTAAATAAAAACATGAACACATAAATACAATTTTGTTGTATCGGTCTATGTTTGGAGTAGCTGGAAATGCCAGGAGTTCTTTTGAATCTGATGAATATTTTCTCCATTATATTTGTTTACATTTTTCTGTGTGCCTTGTGCTCACCTGGCTGGTTCTGTCAAGTTTCTCCCGATATCGGAATCTTGAGGATAATCTTCAAAGAAGCCAGGAATTGGCTGATGGAGGAGGGCGGGTTGCCAGACAAGAATGCAATCAATGACAGCCTGCAATGTAACTACGGCACAACTCTAGGATCAAATTGGTCTAGAACGACACCCTGAGTCTGACCATTTGACATCCTCGCCATGGAGCAGTCATGTATAATGGATACATTTAAATTAAATAACACAAAGGATGACATACAAAAATAACATAGTGTCGCAGGGGGGGGGGGGATGAAAATAGGAAATATTGCTTTTTGCATGTCATTGGCTGGTTGCTCTGCTGGTTTAATGGTGTTTGTGCCCCTATAAGGTTCTCGATAGCCACATTCCATTTACATAGACCCACAAATAACATTGTGTCACGGGGGGGGGGGGGAGGGAGGGGTGATGAAAATAGGAAATATTGCGCCTAAAACAGGTTTATCCTATCCACATTTCTTTTCGTGTAATTCCAGGGGTAGTCTGCTAACCATTACACTACCTAGGCTCCCTGATGCAATTACGCATACCTGTCTATGAGGCTCCTTGCCTACTAGGTCAGAACAGACTACTATAGTAGTAGTATAAGCAGTTGGGACTTTAACTCGGGTGAAACGTACATGAAAGTAGTGTAACAAACCAGGGATTTGCGTAGGGTGATGGTAAATACAAAAATGCTCAGCCATGAGTCGCAAGAATCGTGAAGGGGCTGTCACATTACGATGCATCGTGCCAACGTACGCCGACATATGTGATTTTTGGCCGCTATGTCGGAATACATCGTTGTGTGTTACGCGTGCGTTAGGCACTCATTGTAATATCTCAATGTACATCAACGTTCGTCGAGATACGGCATCGCATGTCAGGGGGTCGGCAAAGTTTTGTGCATGCACAAAACTTTTGACGTACAATGTTCGACAATGTGTGGATTTTATGTCCACCATATATTATGTATGTGTTAGGCATATGTCGATGTACGTTAGATGTATCTTAGACAAAAGTTGTTCACTATTTTGCACTACATTGACCTACGTTAAAGGCAGTGGGAAGGTACAGTCTGCATACTGACAATGTATGGACACTGTATGCCTAACATACGTCTAATGTATGTTTAGCATTTCTCCAGTGTGTCTTGACATATGCAACATATGAGGCATAGTTCTGGCGATCGAATAATGTATATAATGTTCACCTGGGTTCTGTGAACGTACCTTGATCGTAATTTTCACATTTTTCGCCGGGAGGTACATTATCCAAATGTTGGTCATACGTTGGCCATATACTATGTATACGGTATCTATGTGTCCAACTTTACCCCCGACGCCGAAAAGCTTTATGCTTCTCGATGTAAAAAAGTGATTTAAGCATTGGCAGCATACTTGCGAGATGCGTCGTAATCTGACAGGCCTTTAGGGTGGTGAAAATAGGAAATATTGTGCCTCGCTCAGGATTTGAACCCACTATTTGTAGCATACCTGGGATAGTGTGATGTCCATTACACTACATAAGTGCCCTGATGTACTCACCCTATCTATGCCTAGATCAGTTTTCGGACCCTCACTTCTAGCCATTCCGTGGATAAAGTGTTAACCATTCTTCTATCTAGACTGCATGATGCAATCAACCTATCCATGCCTGCCTGTATAAATGGTTCTTTTCCAGAGCGGTCAGTGCGACTAGTACACGAATCTTGTCCCTCTGGCAATGTGCTTAAATGGTTTATGTTTGTAAGTCTTTTTTATTCTTTCCTTTAAGATTTATTCTGCATAGTATGGATAAGTCTGAATAGTCTTCTTTTCACCATTAGACAGTTGATAGAAAGCCCAAGCCTACACTTTTACTGACCCAAGGGGTTTTTAACCTCCACTACCACACAGACACAGTATGAGAGCAACTGGCCTGTTATGATGCTGTAAATTACACACAGAGGTATGAGGAATCAAACCACCAACCTTCAGATTAGGAGTCACACTTAGAAATAAGTCAGACACTCTAACCACTTGGCCACAGAGAACACCACTAGCTGCCCTACTGGGAGACCAGACCACCAGTACCATGACCTGATATGCCACTCAGTCGCATTATCCTGACACTGAGCCAACCAGTTCTTGCCCTATCCTTTAATGATTATATTGACCTACATCCAAGCAATCCACTTACATATACATATACAGGGCAGCTTTAACGGTAATACAGCGAATAACTTGTCCATGAACCAGATCACTGGTTTTGTGGGGATGATGAAAATGGGAAATAGTATTCCTAGAGCAGTATTGGAACCATCACCTCTCCCATTCATTGAATAGTGTGTTAACTATTACATTACCTAGGCTCCCTGGTGCAATCTCCCTACCTGTATATGTGGCTCCTTGCCCGAGAGCCCAATGCAGTAATAGTATACTATAGTAGTATAAAAGGTTTGGACTTTAACTCGGGGGAGAGGGAAACAAACCTGTATTCAGACGGAGCGAGTTGGAGAGGGAAAGTGGGCAGGTGGGACTTCAGGGTCCTCCTGTGTTCTCGAATCATCCACTATTTTGGAATTATGAATGAATATGTTCGAGTGGGTTATAAAGGGCAGCCAATGCCATGCAAATGGCAATATTTCCTATTTGTATCACCCCCACAACGATACTATGTTATTTTTGTATGTCATCCTTCGGGTTATTTAATTTAAATGTATTCATTATACATGACTGCTCCATGGCGAGGATATCAAATGGTCAGCCTCAGGGTGTCGTTCTAGACCAATGTGATCCTAGAGCTGTGTTGTAGTTACATTGCAGGCTGCCATTGATTGCATTCTTGTCTGGCAACCCTCCCCCACCCCGTCCGCCATCCAATTCCCAGCTTCTTTGAAGATTATCCTCAAGATTCTGATATCGGAAGAAACAAGGCAGAACCAAGGCAGAACCAGATGCAAACAAATATAATGGGGAAAGAATTCATCAGATTCAAAAGAACTCCTGGCATTTCAAGTATTTATCTGTGCATGTTTCTATTTACTGGCAATATATATATATGTATAAATTGGGCTACGACGTAGGAGAATAAGAGACAAGACGAGAAGTGGTGGAAGCCTAGTTTATTTGCTGAGGCCCATCTGGCTGAGCAATAACCGCCCTACCAAGAAAAATTTTAAACTGGTGCCGATGTGACCCTGACAAGGTCTGACTGGCATATGACAACATGGTGGGGCGCCAGGATAGCACAGCAGGAACCAGCCCGCAGCGAATATAACAATAATATATTGTGGGTTAATAATAAAGGCAGCATTAAACCTAGGATCCTGCAGGATATAGGAATATAGCTCCGCCCCTTTATACTCATAGTAATAAATTATATATCCCATATATATTATGCAAGAGACATTTAAGAAAATAATTGTTTCTCAAACAATTGCAAATAGCTCCCGAAAGAGAAGAATCAATTCTAACTGCACTGTTCTCATAAAGTACATGTTTGTTTATATGTTAGAGGGGTTTATGTCCTAGCTACATCTAAGGTCATGCCAGGATGGGTACCGACTTTTGACAGTATACCCTCCTGGGGAATTAATAGTGCTGTCCAACTGGGATACCATGCAGATGGCATCATGACCTGATATCTGACTCAGTCACATTATCCTGATACAAAGCAAATTGATCCTTGCTTTATCCTATTTTGAGATGATGGTGATCATGGAGACAAATTGTGTTGACTACCATGTGGCATTCCAGTGGGGAAGCACTATAAAGCCATGCGCTGGGCACAATTCGACAACCTATCTGATATAATATACATTTATAGTCTATGTTGCTCGGAGACAAAACCCCAATAAACACTTTAACAAGCATGAGCCACACCGGTGTTTCGAGCGTTGTGAGGAGAAGGAATACGCTTTGTGAGCTGCATGTCATTGGCTGGTTGCGCCTGCTGGTTTAATGGTGTTTGCAGTCCCGCATATTGTGCTCCTTTAAGGCTAAATTAAATAATCCGCATAATCCGATGAAACCGTACTCGTTTTTGGAAACCAAAACACTTAATTAGATTTGAACCACCATATCCAACTTAGCCGCTGGTGTTGATCGGACGGGATGGTCGAATGAGTTGAGCGTCTATCTCACGCTTTGGTAGATCGTGGGATTCAAATCCACGGGTCCAAACCCTGGTTGAGTCAAACCACTAATTACAGATTTGATACTTGTCGCTTCATCGTCAGGCGGTCAACATTATTATGATAGGGCCGGGACTGGTTTGCAAAGGAATGTGACTGAGCGAGATATCGGGTCATGGTTCTGGCGGCATAATCTCTCAGTGGGGCAGCACTATAAAGTCGCCATGAATGCACTCTGTCACCAGTCGATGCCAATCCTGATATGATCTTAGATGTTGTCAGGACAGAAAAGTCCAAGAAATAAAGTGTACACATTTATATTTTACTTTAGGTTTTTGTATGTACCTATCTGTATTTATCTGTATTTGTATATACTTGTATACATTTGCATGTACTTGTATGTAATTGTATGTACGTGAATTTACGTGTAACTACTTGTGCATACACCTATGTGCATGTATGGAAATGTATGTACATGTACGGATATGTATCAACAATTATGTACATGTATAAATATGTATGTAACTGTATTATATATGATATAATTATACGTAGGTATATGATTATATTGACATATATCTATACTAATATAGTAATATACATTATATCTGCATTTTTATATGTATTCATAAATATCATATATTCATACTTAGGCCCATATATTTCTGAACCGCAATTACTGCATCTCTTTCTCCTAATTAGCTCTCAATTTGAGAAGTCACAGTAAAAGAGCGGATGCTTGGTGGGTGCCGTTATTAAAGGCAATCGGTTGGCCCCTAGCTGGGCCTCCACCGAACTGGTCTCCCCCGGATAGCGGAGGCCAATTACAACAAACAATGGCCGTAATCTGGAGACTGCGCATGCGCAGTGTCAACTGCTTAAAGGTCGTACATCACGGGCCCCTTCCATCAACACTTCACCTCTGAAATCCTTAACAATTAACACCGGACGCTGTGGCCGAATCAGTAGAGCGCGGGCCTCGCATGCGGGAGAGCAGGAGTTCCTGGTCGAGTCAAACCAATAACTTATAACATTGATTATTGTCGCTTCCTAGCCAGGCGCTCATCATTATTAGGATAGGGCAAGGACTGGTTGGCTCAGGGTCAGGATAATGTGAGTGAGTGGGAATATAAGGTCATGGTGCCGGCGGCTTGATTTCCCCATGGTGCAGCGCAATAAAGTTGCCATGAGTGTACACTGTCAAAAGATGGTACCTATCCTGATATGACCTTATATGTTGTCAGGACGTACATCTCCAACAACCAACGAACCTGTATTATATATGTAAATGAATGTAACATAATATGGTCATTGACTCCAAGCTGAAAAACTATTTGGTTCACTGAATACATCAGTGTGGACTGAATGGGATGGCTAGATTGGTAGGGGCGCCGGCTGGCTTCCCATGTAGGAAGTTGTGGGGTTCAAACCCTGACCGAGACAAACCAATTACTTACACAATATATATATATATATAAATCCTCCGGTGCGAGTGAGGTTCCCGCGTTCGCTAGGTACAGTAACAGCCGGTCGCGGCGCCACATGTCGCGCCGGGAATGTAGCTGAAGATGGACTTAGTAGCAACGGTATACACTAATATAATAATGAAGTAGCTCAATTCTGCACCTTTATACTCGCATAATATATTATACATCACATATGCATATACATAATCCCAAGGCATATAACTACAGAAATTGTCATTCTATCACATTTTGGGACACATGTTGCGATAATTATATAATGGACTCGCTTACTTTTTTTTGTCCACTACCTTTGGCGATCTGATAAGGAATTGGTAAACTGTGTTAGGAAGGTGCCAGCATTTGCACGCTGTGAAGTGTTATTAGTGGTAACAAGCGCATAGCCGATCAGGGCGCCACCTCGGAGAGCTACGCGCAGAATTAGTTTGTGTGTGTGTGTGGGGGGGGGGGGGTGTATGTGTGCCTAGATTAGTTAGTATTAGCCTCATTGTGCCCTACATTCTCCAGGGATAGGCTTGTGTAGGTTCACTCACTACTGGTTGTACAATTAGCGCTACAGGACTGTTGAGTCGAGATTTATTTAACCGCAAACATGTAGTATGGTAACTGCATGGCTTCACCAAGGGATGGTCTTCCAGCCGGGCAAACAATGTTACGTTAAATTAAATTTCATACTTATGCAAAATACATTGTGACAGCAAATCGGTAATTGAATTAGTTAGCTAGAATCAGATATGTCCCTGTATGTAGACATATATGGGAGTATTTCACGTGCATATGGCCACAGAACAAGTGATGTGAAAATAACATCATAGTGAACAGTGTAACTATAAGAAAGATGAGAGATACGGTAGCTTTATTTTGACTAAACCTGAAGCGTACCTCATACAAACCAAACTAACATAAACAAATAAAAATAGACATATCAAACCAGCTTCAGGGACGAAAACAAGCACCCTCAAAGAAGCGTAATCGCTATGGGCAGAATAAATAGACTACATCACAGTTCCGACTGCGCATGCGCTGAAAATGGCGTTGGGAGCAAAGCAAAGGCGTTCGCCCATTGAGTTTGCCAATACGCGTAGGGCAAAACTGGCATTTTATTTAAAATAACTAGAAATACATAACAATCTGGCATAAACATAGATGGAAGGATGCAATATAATAATATAATGCATATGTTTAAGACACAACTCTCCATTAACCATAGAATATAAATAAAAACATGAATACAATAAATAAAACTGACTCTGGCTATGGCTCTAATACTAGTCTGAGTGCCTAGATTTGTCTAAATCTAAATGCACATGGCATAAGATGTGCTGGTTATATTGATGGCACTGGCATTACTGGGAATGCTGGATAAAAGATTAATATCTTAATTTATTATATATATTTGTTTAGTTGGTATTCTATGTTTCAAACAAGAGCTGAGATGAGCTGAAACTAGCACATTTCATAGCTGCACCCAGTGTATTAGCATGTGCCATGTGCTTCTCGTGGCTTTGTTTTGCTCTGATGCATCCCACAATGCACCGCGCCGCTGGAACCGTGATGTAGTCTATACTGTATCAATACAAAAATATAAACAAATATAAAAAAAATATATAAAAAAACAGTGATGGGCGTTGAATGGTAACTCTTTGAGGAGAACATTTAACTGATCAATTAGCTTTGAGCCATATTAGCATTCAATGATTTGGTCCGTAACTAAAACTACTTAGTGAGATAATTGCATCATATGTTGTAAACCAAAATGGTTATCTGGATGTGATCAGTTCAGATATTGGTGCATTTAATAAGAACTTGCTACTGTATAGATTTATAGGAAATACTAAATCAATTTAATTGAAGTGTTAGGGCTGAAGCTCCTAGTGTTCAGAATGTAGATGTGTATCCCACAATTAATCTGGCATAGTTTCATTTAAAATATCTCCACAAAGTTCCTCTGTTATTTCCAGTCAACCATATACGATGACAGAGACAGTCCAAATAAAAAAGTAAAATCTAAGACCTATATGCACTGGGATTGGTTCCACTGCTTCACTGATTACAGCGGTCCAGTGTATTATTAACAACCCCACCCCAACAACATAATTCAAAAACTCACATAACTAACTACACTAGAGTTACACAAGAATATTTCTAACAAACTGACATATATATACCGCTTGCCTAACTGCAACTGAACATTAAAACTTACTACAACTTTACCAACTGAATACAGAAGATAACTTCTGCTTACATTCTAAATACTATGTAAATACTCACATTGATCTGATCTAGTTATATGACACTAATGTTACCATATTGCTATGGAACTTTTGGGTTATAGAATGTCATTGCGTTACATGCTGCAAATTCTGTATTCAACAGTTAGTGTATACCTTATTCTATATACCTTTTTTGTAAATAACCCTGAATTGAAAAATGGCTGGAAGACCAGTGCTTCGGCACTGACAAAAGACTTATTCAGCAGAATAAACATATTTCCGACAACAACAAAATGTTAATTATATATAATGTGTCAAACTAATGTAAGGTAGATTGTAACGGGCAACATTATACATTCATCGGAACATGCTACTATAGCAGAATCTCAAACCCATTGGACTATTCAACTTCATGGACAACTCAGTCCACAAAGCCAGATACCAGATCATCGATTAAAAACGATTTAACTCACATTGTCGATTTGTTTGCATCGGGCTTTGATATTTGTTCAAACAGTGTCTTAGAGTGTGATCTGTTTCTCAGAGAATAGTACTTTAATAAAAAAAGACCAGTTGGCAGAGGATTCAACATCAGTTTGATTCATCGCTAGAATGGCACATAATCGTGCTTATGATGATGTAATTTTGATCATTCGGCTTTCATTAATATTAATTACATATCAGTAGATTGTAATCTAAGTGAGTTAATATTGCTTACTGGGAATTGATATGCATCTGATATCCATTGTATTTTGAGTACATGTGAAATTTGCATATCTGGGAACATTTGGTACAATATAAGATGATAAAATATTGTCGCAGCTATATTTTGTGGGATTATCCATATATATATACATATATATAAATATATGTATGGATAATATATATATATATATATAACTGATAGATATATATATATAAATGTACATATTCATACATGAGAGAGCTGACCATAGGTTATATATTCAGTATTTTTGTGCAAGGGCCAACATGCTGTCTTCATTTCAAAGAGAATGAAAAATATCGGCCATTGATGTATGACATCAAACAACTCTCCTGATAATTACAAGATATAGCTACATCATTATAATGTAGCTATACCCATATTTGGAACTAATTCCACATGCACACATACAATCTCAGCGCGCATTCATTGCATCATTCAGGAAAAACACTCATATATAAATCGTGCTATATACTTGTGCTATATTCTCAAATTCCTTAAGGCTTGGCCTAAGTAACTATATATGAAGAGTTCAGGCGCAAAACTCATAAACGCCAATCCAAAAATTGATATAAACATTGGAATCAAACCCTCAAAAGGTTTATTTGTTTGCATTCCTATGTTTGTGTTCATTGCTCCATCATCATTTAAACATAAGTAAAGTGAAAGTAATTAGAAATAAAATTATTTTCAGATAAAAATCTGTTATTTAAACTGCATTTATTACTGGCGTTTATGAGGTTTTGCGCCTAAGCTCTTCATATATAACTTACATTCCAGTTGAGTTCATATTGGTCCAAATTAATGGTACATAACCCATTGCTTTTCAGTTTCTGCCATTTTCTTTTAGCATACTCCTATGATACATTGGAGAATATAACCCATCTTACGTCCATATCTTTGACAACTCTCACCAGAGACAGGAACTTCGCCATGCATAAACAAGCGATTTACGATCAAGACACGCCCCTTATTCTTACACTTATACTTATAGTTATAACATATGTCCAGCCTTGGCAATTCTTTCCAAGACCCCACCTCCACATCCCACACCCATCACTGGCCGAGATGGGCAAGGTGAGATCTGATAAAGTACAAGGTTTCCGCTGGAGAGTCACTTTCATCTTCGCAAAAAGAAACCTTTCAAGTTTCATTTGGGCCAGCCTCTGAAAAGAAACAGGGGTAGCGAGTGGCCTTGGTGGCGACGGCGGTAGAGAGGGAAGAGGGGGGAGGGGAGAGATGAGTGAGGAGAGGAGGAGATATTGATGAGGGGAGGGGAGAGAGGAGAGTGGGGAAAGGGAGCGGGGAGGGGAGATGAGAGGAGAGAACAGAGGAGAGGAGGAGAGCGGGGATAGGGTAGGGAGAGACAAGAAGAAAGAGGAGTGGAGAGAGGGGAGTGGACAGGAGGAGAGATTGGAGAGGGGAGGGGAGAGAGGAGAGCGGGGAGATGGGAGCAGAGAGCGGAGACTAGAGGAGAAGGGAGAGGAGGAGCGGACTGAGAAGAGGAGAATAACGGGGAGAGGGTAGAGAGAAACAAGGAGAGATAGGAGTGGAAATAGGGCGCTGGAGAGTGGGGAGTAGGAGAGAGGGGAGAGGAGGGAGAGAAGAGAGGAGAGAGCAGTCGAAAGATGGTAGAGCCAAGTGGGGAGAGAGGAGAGGGAAAGGGATAGTGAAGGGGAGAGGGAATGGGGGGAAAGAGGAGAGGGCTAGGAGTGCAGAGAGGGGAGAGGGGAGAGAGGAGAGGTGGAGAGGGGAGAGATGGAAGAAGGGGAGAGGATAGGGGAAGATGGAAGGGGAGAGAAGAGAGGGGAGAGTGGAGACGGACCTCAGAAGACGGGAGACGGGAGACGGGAAACGGGACACAGACACAGGACACTGGATACGGGAGATGGGGGACGGGAGACGGGATATTGGAGACGGGAGACGGGGGAGCGGGGACAGGATACGGGAGACAAGAGATGGGAGATGGGGGACGGGACACGGGAGATGGGAGATGGGAGATGGGAGACGGGAGACGGGAGACGGGAGAGAGATGAGAGACAAGAGAGGGTAGATCGGAGACGGGAGACAAGAGACGGGAGACAGGAGACGGAAGACGGGAGACGGGAGGGTTGAGGGGGACCGCAGACGGCACACGGGAGCACGGAGATGAGAGACGGGAGACAGGAGATGGGCGACGGGATATGAGAGAAGGGAGACGCGAGACGGGGACGGGGGACTGGGTAGTGAGACGAGATATGGGAGACGGGAGATGGGAGACGGGAGCCAGGAGACGGGGGACGGGGGGTGGGAGACAAGGTACTGGATACTGGAGACGGGAGACGGGAGACGGGAGACGGGAGACAGGGGATGGGGGACAGGAGACAGGGGACGGGAGACGGGAGACGGGGGATGGGAGACGGGAGACGAGAGACGGGGGATGGGAGAGGGGAGGCGGGAGGCGGGAGGCGGGAGACGGGAGACGGGATACGGGAGACGGGAGACGGGAGTGGGGTGGCGGGTGGCGGTCCGTTGAGTGGTGACCTTTCTGCACCCAACATGCCAACTCCCCCTGGCGATTGCTACGCGAACCAATGAGCGTTCCAAGGGAGATGCGCGTGCGCAGTGAGGCGCCCATCTTTTGAACTTGGTTTCTTCTCTATATCACCGTGCAGAGACTACCTTAAGGTTACCTCAAGCTGCATAGCCGATGAATACATCACATTTTCAAAATCAAAACAATCACCTACATTTGATTGTACATATCGAACCTAGATAGTTGTGTACTTATTAAACATTTGAAGGGAATTCTAATAGAAGCTGATACTGCAGAAGCCAATGGTGCTTGCCAACATTAATTTAGCATGTTTAAACTTCAGATATCTCCAAAGATAGCCATTACAAAAATGTTTTACTTCAATCTACAGTAAGGTGGATTATATATGATCATGTTTATCTCAGAAAAGGACAGAAACTCAAAATCATCGGACTATGCAACTTTAATAAAACATGATTTATTGGGGGTTTCTCGTCCTAGCAGCATTTCCCTCTCGGGACATATATGAGTCATTTCGATGCGTGCATTCATGCAGGCATGCAATCATTATCGATGCGTGTATTCATGATTTATAGTGTTATTCCTGTTCGATGCCGATGACACTGGCACTAATTCAGGATAGACCATTATGCTCTTCATTTCCAGGATGATCTCTTTGTCGCGGATCCTAGTCATGGGACCACTGCCGTGGGACGGTTAGCGGTGAACCTGGGGAATATTTTCCCCTGACCAGGTTCTGAACCCACAGTTCTTTCCATTCTGTTGCTAGCATCCTACCCATTAAACCATCTAGACTTCATGAAGCAATTACCCTATCCATATTTAGCTGTCCATGTGTCTCATCTCATTCCCTAAGAGTTCAGTGCAAACTATTACATTAGTCTGCACGCACCGGTAGCTAACACACTATCCGACCAGCCACCACATCCGCTCCTCAAATGAGATAGATGCTATCACTGATATCCATATATAGTTGGTTGGTTATTGGAGTTAAACGTCCTGGCAATATCTAAGTTCATATCAGGAGCAGTAATGACTTTTTACAGTGCACACTCATGCCAATTTTATAGTGCTTCCCCTCTGATAAATCAGGCCACCAGGACCATGCCCCAATATCCTACTCAGTCACATTATCCTGACACTGAGCTAACCAGTCCTTTGCCCTAACCTATTAATGCTGATCTCCAAGCTAGGAAGTGACAAGTATCAATTTTATAAGTCTTCGGTTTGACTTGACTGGAAATCAAACGAATCAAACTCCCGAGCTACCGCAATGGAGACATGCGCTTTACCGATTCGCCCAGCGCGTCCGGTCTGATATTTATGACAGAACCGGAAGCAGAATTGCTGGCACATATGTTACTTGGCAACAGGCATGTAAATATAATCTACCCACTAGAATATACCGGTAATTTAACCCTGTGGTCCCCCTACAAAATAACTAGGTTTTCCATTATTTTGTTGTGTGTGTCATATACCATCAAAGATGTCGCTGATTCTCGAAGGCCAAGCTACTATTTCCCATTCTACTCCACGTTGGCAGATTCCCCTCCCTCCCCCCACCAAATCGCCCCCCTCCCCCCCCCATCACACACACACTCAGCACCCTCCACTTCCGGACCTGCGCACTCCAGGCCTCTGCACACACGGGCCGTGCGCGCGCGCCACCAACTTGTGATGTGTTTGCCCGCCTCGCCAGGGGGCGCCACAGTCAAACAAGCGCCACCTGATATTGGGAATCTATCCCGCTCACGCCCATTGACTCTTGCCCACGAAGGAAGCGAAGGCAAATGAGGGAACGATGAGGATGGGGGATGGGGGATTGGGGGTTAGGGTGTGTGGATTTGGATGTGGATTTGGATATAGATTTGGATGTGGATTTGCATGCAGATTTAGATTTGTATGTGGGGGGGGGGTCGATTTTTATGTAGAATTGCGCTTTGATTCGGATTTTGATCTGGATGTGGATTTGGATGTGGATTTGGATGTGGATTTGGATGTGGATTTGGATTTGGATGTGGATTTGGATGTGGATTTGGATGTGGATTTGGGTGTGGATTTGGATGTGGATTTGAATGTGGATTTGGTTGTGGGTTTGGATGTGGATTTGGATGTGGATTTGGAAGTGGAGTTGGATGTGGATGTTGGAAGTGGATTTGGATGTGGATTTGGAAGTGGATTTGGATGTGGATTTGGATGTGTATTTGGATGTGTATTTGGATGTGGATTTGAATGCGCATTTGGATGTGGGTTTGGAACTGGATCTGGATGTGCATTTGGATGTGGATTCGGGTTCGGATTTAGATTTGGATTTAGATTTGGATTTGGATTTGAATGTGGATTTGAACATGGGGTTTGATGTGGATTCGGATGTGGATATGGATGTGGGTTTGGGTTTGGATGTGGGTTTGGATGTAAATTTGAATGTGGTTTGGGACGTCGATATATATGTATATTTGGATAGTGATCAGCCCATTATCACGTCTAATAAGCTCTATAAAATCCTGCTCCTTCCCCCTTTTCTCCGAAAGGAGGCGGTACCGGCATTGTTCACTATATATAGGTTTTGAATTCACACCCATATATGGTGAAAAAACAATTAGTTATTTGGAGAGAGCCTAGACTCTGGCCAGGTCCTAAGGACCTGATGTTATCTTTACTGAAGAGAAAATAATTCGGAATAGAAATCGGTTGCGAGTGGGGCTAGCCCGGCAGATGCTGGAGGAACAAAGACATTTGACTGCTTGCACACAGTGCAATAGTTCAGCAGGACACTCGAGCAGTAGAAGCATTAAATCCATACTAATATTTGCATATCTAGATCTACCACACATAGCATACTTGTATGAAAACTGAAATAATATGAATAAATATAGCTGGTGGATTGACATAGTTCATATAGTCTGTAACCTTTTGTTCTTTCAGGTATGAGGAAGAGCAGGAAAACGCGGATTTAAACAAACGAGTGATTGATCAGATCGGGAGTTCCCTGCTCAGAAAGCGCATGCTCGACACAATAGGCAGTTCGCTCATCAAGCGTCCACTCGACCGTATTGGTAGTTCCCTCATCAAGAAACGCCCACTGGACCGTATCGGCAGTTCACTAATCAAGCGTCCACTAGACCGTATCGGCAGTTCCCTCATCAAGAAGCGCCCACTGGACCATATCGGCAGTTCACTAATCAAGCGTCCACTGGACCGTATCGGCAGTTCACTATTCAAGCGTCCACTGGACCGTATCGGTAGCTCTCTCATCAAGAAACGCCCGCTGGACCGCATCGGCAGTTCACTAATCAAGCGTCCACTAGACCGTATCGGCAGTTCACTCATCAAGAAGCGCCCACTGGACCGTATCGGCAGTTCACTAATCAAGCGTCCACTAGACCGTATTGGTAGCTCTCTCATCAAGAAGCGCCCACTGGACCGTATCGGCAGTTCACTAATCAAGCGTCCACTAGACCGTATCGGTAGTTCGCTCATAAAGAAGCGCCCACTGGACCGTATTGGCAGTTCACTAATCAAGCGTCCACTAGACCGTATCGGTAGCTCCCTCATCAAGAAGCGCCCTCTGGACCGCATCGGCAGTTCACTAATCAAGCGTCCACTAGACCGTATCGGTAGTTCGCTCATCAAGAAGCGCCCACTGGACCGTATCGGCAGTTCACTAATTAAGAAGCAGTCCCTGTATGATGGCGGTAGCAGGGTGATCGAGAAGAGGATGCTCGACTCCATCGCCAGTAGCCTAATCAAGCGTGCTTCGAGTGAAGACGAGGAGGATCAGGCGCTGGACAGCGTGGCCGAGCGATTGCTGCAGTCCGAGCAATTCGAGCAGCTGCTCGAAGAGGTAATCCGGGAGGAGGCGGAGGCAGAAGACATGGAGGTGCGACAGCTGGACGAGATAACTGACGGACTGGTGGGGCGGGACCTTGGCGATAAGGAGTGAAGCTAGACTAGCGGAACTTGTGTTCAATGGTAGTTATGATGCTCCGTTTTAAATATATTTTAAAATGTTGTTATCAGTACTATATTTTTGCATCATGGATATTTATTTGTTTTCTACCATCGAATCCCCTGATTTAGCAGCAATATTACTAGCAATTCAATGACAATCTGAAACGATGGATAGATGGCAAGCAGATCCCATGGAGGACACCTTATGCATTACATCTACAGCTGCCATGTTATTGTGATAGGTGAACCTGCATATAAAACAAAACAAAACTAAACTAAACTAAAAAAAGTGACACAAATGTTGCCATTGTTTGGTAGTTCACAGTTCACATGTTTCTTCAGATGATTCTTATCTGAACAGTTAATAAGCATAACATACATGTCTATGCTTTAACTATTATAAAAATAGGGCGCCTGAGGAAATTTGCACCATTTTCTATTGTTGAATCCATAAATACTGCATCGAAGCTACACGATATTGAACAGTGAACTCCTTCAAAACAAATGAACTATATTTTTTTCATAAACAAGAAGTAGTTTAAATATACCGAATACCGAGGAGAGTATCTGTCTACATCGCACCGATGGGTAACTTATTGTGCATAGTTAGAAGCAAAGTAATAATAATAATAATAATTACAACAATAAGCAAACACACGTTTCAATGTTTCTTGATTGGAATCCTGCACCCTCTTCATGACTGACTCCAGGGGTTCAAGCTTGTGTATGCTATTCGCCAACTGAATATATAGTTTATTTTGGAATCTTGTGCACAGCAGATCCACATAGGGCCTATGGTCAATATGTGTGTTTCCTGGTGAATAAAAATATAAATAGTTTATAATCATTTTCTAACCGAGCCATTCCACAGTCTGTTTTAATCACATGCACAACATTGTGTAAATGCTATTTAGTTAATTATTTGAATATATAAATAGTAATGGTATGGACCAAATTTTATTAGGATTATTATTAGTAGTATATGAAGAGTTCAGGCGCAAAAGCATGTAAAAGCCAATCCAAAAATTGATATAAACAATGGATTCAAACCCTCAAAAAGTTAGGTTTTTGTAATCCCGACTTTTTGTTCATTGCTCCATAATCATGACATCACAAGAAAAGTGGAATTATTATACAATTATTATCAGGTACAAATCTTTTATTTCAATTACATTTTTGGATTGCCGTTTACGTGGTTTTGCGCCTGAACTCTTCATATGTCTATTTTAATTACATCCACAACATTGTTTATGGTCTATATTATTTATTATGTGAATATAATATGAACACAACTAACATACTCTTTGTATTATTATTGTTATTATTAATAATAATAGTAAAAATATTTTTTTATTTGTATTATTTTTCCTAATATATACATTGCATCTCTACCATCTTCTATTTAACTGCATTTGTTCCGTTCCGACTAGAGGTACTTAGATGTTTACCTGTCAAAAACAGCCTCAAGGCGCTCTGTCTAGATAACTGATGCAATAGTCATTATAACACTTTACCTAGTACCTAAAATGATATCATGTCGGGACACTCACTCTGATTTGAGGCTTCTTATTCTCAAGTATATAACATCAAAATGGCAACATGCATGGGACCAGCATCCAAACTGTTGTATGACATCATCTAGTCACCCAGACGGGATGGCCAAATGAGTTAGAGCCTCCGTCTCCCGTGTGGTAGATCGCGGGGTCGTGGGTTCGAATCCTGGTCGAGTCAAACCAATTACTTAAAAATTGATACTTGTCACTTCCTAGCCAGGCACTCGGCATTATTAGGATAGGGCAAGGAGCAGTGGAATGAGGAAGACCAATTGCCTGCGACTGAAATTTCCCCTGCTTAAACAACTAATGTACCAACAAAAAGTGTATTCCCAACAGTCTGTCTCTGAAACATGGCTACTGAAGAACCCAGTACAAAACGTATTAAAAGGTGGGGCAAAGGAAATTACCAGAGAAATTCTTAAGCTAACATACAAAATATATTCTTCAGATACAATAATAATTTTGAGTGAAGGTCTTAGGACATCATGCAGGGTAATATAATTTAATATTAGGACCAAGATATATTAACAAAACATTTAGGTGGTTTCATAAGGAGAAATGGGTACGGGCTGTAGGGGCAAATGTATTTTCTTCCTTTTATGATATGACCTTAGATGTTGCTAGGACGTGAAACAGCAACAAACTAACAAATCCTTCTATCCAGCATACATGTTTAATTAGCAAACCATCATCTATGTTTGATAACGTAAGGTTTAAACTCATGCAAGTTCTTTTGGTTCGAAAATTGGCTTTAGAGGATGAAATTTATCCAAATAGAAAACCTGGGGCGCTGAATTGATAGAGCCTAGGCTTTCTGTGCAAGTCTAGGGGTTGACACCCGGCCGAGTCAAACCAATGACTTACAACATTGGTACGTGTTGTTACCTAGCCTGGTACTCGGACTTACAAGAATAGGCCAAGGGCTGGAATTAGCTCCGTATCAGGATAATGTGACCTGGTTGGAACTAGGAGTCATGGTGCGAGCAGCCTGGTCACCTAGTGGGGATGCACTATGAAGTCACCAAGAACGCGCACTGTTAGAAGTCAGTACCTATAATTTTGAACAGTGATCTTGAACCGTGTCTGATCCCTCACTCTGATCTGAAACCACTAATAGCCACCCACATAAAATCCAAATGGCAACATGAGTGGGATGAAAACATTAATAAACTTAAAGAAATTCAGCCATCTGTGGGAAAGCCACCACAGACTTATGCGGGAGGTCGGCAGGACCAAGTGGTCCTTAGCCGCTGCCGTATTGGCCACTCGTGGCTTACACATGCTTTTCTGCTCAAGGGGGAATCTCCCCCTGAATGTATTGGGTGTCAGTCCCCGTGGACACTCAAACACATTTGACTAAGTTGCATTGATTTGTTGGCCCTGCACCAACAGTTCTACACTGCAGCAGTGTGCATGACATGTTTACTAAGGTAAAACAGGAAAACACTTTAGCCTTTTTGAGGGCGGCTGCACTGTACCAACTCATATAGTTTCCTAAATAGATTCTATCAATTATTAATAAAACTTGTCTTTTTCTATGGGAATTTGTTTCCCTTGACGACAACTATATGATTGTGAGCTTTCTAATTTAATGAGTGTCTATTGGCACATAATTGATTGTCTGCTTTTACATGTAAAAGCGATGGTTTGAACAAAAAACTAAGATTTCTCGCCGTGAATATGGCATATGATGCCAACACGGTGTAAAGCAACCACCAATCAATCAATCAATCAAACCTATCATTTTATGACCATCGATGTTGCCAGGATGTAAAACCCCAACAAACAGCTTTCCTTTCAATTACTTTCAGTGGATTGTGCAATAGTAAGTTTGTTGGTTATTGGAGGTTTACATCCTGCCAACATCCATGATCACATCAAGATGGGCATCGACTTGTGACAGCGCACACTCATGGCAACTTTATAGTTCTGACCCCACTGAGAGACCAGGCCACTAGCACCATGACTTGATATCCCACTCACTCACATTATCCTTACACAGAGCCAATAATAATAATGCCAAGTGCCTGGCTAGGAAGCGAGAAGAATCAATTTTTAAGTCATTGGTTTGATTCGACCAGTTTTGGAACCGATGGGTGCGAATCACACGATCTACCAACACGGGAGACGGACGGTCAACTCATTCGGCCATCCCTTCTCGTATGCAACCCTAAGTACCATATCCTCTACACCACCTTTGGACATGTGCTGTCGAGCCCTACTGCTACATCCGGCATCTTCATCAGCCACCACACATGAGGCCTTCATTTAATCAAGACCCTGCACCTACAAGACTTAGTCCGCAGGACCACCCTGATGCCAAATGGACCAATGGCTCCAAATTAGCCCGCCATGCCCAAGCGGGACCCTGCGCTAGGCTAATCTACTCTAGTCTTGTAAATCATTTCACCAAAACAGACTTCGGTGGTGAACGTGGGGACCCCGCTGAAAATGTTTCCCAAACAATTGGGTCCCACAACTCCTAAGACCGCCCCTGCAAGTATGGACCCATATCCAAGGGCTTACAGTTTTCATCCACACCTAATCTCACCGAGTGTGGATTATGTTTAGAAGCTTATTTAATTGCTCAATTAAAATCAATAATTTTCTAAACTTACTTTGGCTGAAGTCCATTCATAATATTGGGATATTATATAACATTACCAGACGGGATGGCCGAATGAGTTAGGGCATCCGTCTCCCAAGTTGGTAGATCGTGGGATCGTGGGTTCGAATCCTGTTTGAGTCAAACCAATGACTTAAAAATTGATACTTGTTGCTTCCTAGATAGGTGCTTGGCATTATTAGGATATGGCAAGGAGCAGTGGAATGAGGAAGACCAATCGTCTACGAACAACAAACTAAAACAAGTATAATGGATAGACAGGCTTAAATACATGGATTTCCAATGTTAGTATCCAATCACTACTGCACAGACCAATGATTTTGAATTTCGGTAATTTTATTTTAGATAAATATATAAGGTTGATTGTTATAACATACCTTACTTTAATTTTACATGGTAAGATGTCACAAATCGTAGTTAACATAGTTATTGTCATTAATAATATTCAGAGAATGCATAATACCAATAATATTCCCTAATTGTAAATATATGTATATCGCCTTATATTTGACAGCCCCAATAATTGTCACCATTAAAATTGATATAATGATGTTAACAGTGCAGGCAGTGTACAAGTTTAAAATGAATTGTTCTGAAACATTTACTTCTGACTAGTATATCCATTTTTTTTTATTTCCCGTCTATAATAGCTACTTTACCTGCATAGCGCTAAATGGGACAGTCTTGATTCTTAATTAATAAATAATCTCATCCCATGAGTAATACTGTATTAATATAATAAAAGATAATCCAACACATCATCACTGGAAACATGGGAGGAGCATTGCGGCCACTGCACACAGGACGAGGAGGCACGAATGGGATAACATGGCTTTATTCCGGACAGCCCCCGGGGGCAATACATGTTTGGCTTTATGGTGTTGCGGCCATCCGAGAGCTGCAATGAACCAGTGTCATGTGGTTATCAGAGTGGGGGATGAGAATGTCATGAGTGACTTGCGACAGATGAGCAGTGACCAGAATAGAGGTGAAAGTGGTGCTTGTGAGCTGTGAGGGCTGTGATTGGCCGGGGAGCCATGAGTGATGGTGGGGGGGCGCGAGTGGTGAGGTGGGGTAGGTCGGCGTGCATGTGTCCCCCCCCCCCCCCCCACCGCGTGGCGATGGGGGGGGGGGGCGGGGGGAAAGGGGCCTCACGGCCCCGCGTGCCCTGCAATGACCCCGAATGAGCACTCGCTCATTCACCACAATTGAATTGAAATACCCAGAATAATTATTAGATTGTCGGATTGGTTATTGGAGTTTTATGTCCTGGCAACCTCTAAGGTCATATCAGGACGGCTACCAACTTGTGACAGTGTTCACTCATGGTGACTTTATAGTGCTGCTCCACAAGGATATCAGGCTGCCAGCACCATGACCCAATATCCCACTCATTCACATTATCCCGACACTGAGCTAACCAGTCCTTGCCCTAACATGTTAATGCAGAGCGCAAAGCTAGGAGGCGACAAGTATCGCTTTGGTAAGTCATTGGTTTGACTCAACTAGAAATTGAACTCCTGATCTCCCACAAGGGAGGCCCACGCTCTACCGACTCAGCGACCATGGCTAGTGTAATTAATTATTAGAAAATCCAGTCATGGATAACCAGCGTTTAGATCCCCTGGTATTATTTCTCTCAGCCATCACACGTGACAGACATGTTAGTCATCGGAAGAGTTCAGGCGCAAAACCATGTAAACGACAATCCAAACATCTAGATTAAATAAAAGATGTTTGCATAAAAATTATTTTAATTCCCACTAAATCCACGTTTCATATAATCATATGGGTATGGAGCAATGGATACAAAATAGGAAAAACACAACAATTAACTTTTTGTAGGTTTGATTCGAATGTTTCTTATCTCCATTTTTGGATTGGTGTTTACATGGTTTTGCGCCGGAACTCTTCATATTCTCTTCTAACCTTTATCCCGCCCAAAGCTTCCCCTCTTTTTATGACACTGCATTCAAATATATTTCCAGTAGGTTACCCATACTGCTTGTGGCGCTACACTTTCTAAAGCAACCAACAGACTAAATGGTTGAATTGCTAAGAGCGCTGTCACACTTGAAATGGTGGAGGTCGTGTATTCACACCCCAGCTGAGTCAAACCAATCAATAACTTACCAGATTTACACATGCGACTACCCAGCCTGAAACTCACTATCGAGAGGACATGGCAAGGATTGGTTGGCTCAGTATCAGTACCAGGTTAATTTGACCGAGTAGGATAGTGAGTCATGATGCAAGCAACCCTTTTCCCCAGTATGAAAGCACTGTAAAATCACCAGGAGTGTGCACTGTCACTAGGCAATACCTGTCATGTTGCTATGACCTGAGATACTACTAGGTAGTACAGCTCTAGCTAACAAATCAATTTCTTATTGCTCTCTGGAGTGGATCTTTCTGTTCTCCGTCAGTACTACTGTAATCGTCTACCCTGACCTTACAGACAAGGAGCCTCACACCATGGTAGGTGTGCATAGGGTTGTAAAGACTAGGTCTCCATAAAGTAAAGTTGAATCCTTCCTCCAACTAATAGATTGACCACTCGTTGTGGTCACCAGAATGTAAAGCCTACGGCTCGAATCTGTGGTTGTGTAGGGAGGCTATGATGAAATCAATACAGACAAAGGGAAAGGAAGAGTATAAAGTGTGAAAGAAGAGAGAGAGAGTCAAGCCCTCTGGTTTATTATTCATATGGTACATGGATTCGAGTGTAGAGTATCAACCCACCCTTTTCCCCAAATGGGAAACAAGCATTCTTAGCTCTACCAATGGGGATCCAGCATTCCTGGTCCCCATGGTTACCAGTGATCTGCCGACCACCACCAAGCTGTGTGGCTCCCCTGGCCACCACCTGCCTTGAGCCTGAGTGTGGTAATCCTGACTAGCAGAGAGGGGAGGGGGTAGGCTCTGAGTGCCCCTTACACACAGCCCTGCCTGCATCACTATGTCTATTTACATCTCAATCAGGCACCTACATATACACATACATGCACCTGGTCACATATACCCGATCAGTAATAGTACATTTGAATTCCCCCACCAATGCATTAAATCGGTATATTTTACGGGGTGATTGCATCAAGAAGCCTAGATAGTGTAATGGTTACGACGCTTGCCCTGGAATGGCAACAAGTATGGGTTCGAATTCTGCTCCAAACCGTTTGCCTATTAAGGTTGATTGATTGATTGATTGGTGGTTGCTTTACGCCGTGTCGGCAGCATAGGCCATATTCATGGCGGAAGGTAGAAGGCTTCCCCTTATTTCCCATTTCCATCACCCACACACCGCAACAATATTAATATATGTAGTAGTACTTATAATGCCAAATTGTTTACCTATTAAAGTTGGATAGTCCGATGGTTTTGAATTTCAGAATTTTTTCTGAGATAAATATATTAGATCGATCACTAATATCTACTTTACACTAGTTCAAAGTTACTTTTATTTTTAATGGTCAACTTTTGAGATATTTTGAGTGCAAACATGGAAAATTAGTTTTGGCAAGCTTGCCAAAACTCTAACACCATAGACTGTTGCAGTAACAGGTTCTGTTAACTTGACTCAGTATTGCCTTCTATGCAGAAACAAATGCTTAATAAGTGCATCAGTATCTAAGTTAGATATGTAAAATCAAATCTAGATAATTGGTTTGATTTTGAAAATTTTCTATTTCATCGGACTATGCAGCATTAAGGTTGAAGACTTCACCTCATTTCCCATTTGCACCACCCACACACCGCAACAATATTAATATATGTATTAGTACTTATAATGCCAAATGGTTCACCTATTAAGGTTGAAGACTTCCCCATGTGTTATTGAAAGTTGGAGAGTATGGCGACAATAATTAAATAAGCGTATTAGTTGGTTCATCAAATATTAGTCCAGAATTACCCCATATACATTATGTGGGAACTGAATGTTAGAGTGCAATTCAAGTTAAGCTTTTCACTTCCCATTCTGTTAATATTGTTGTCTGATTATCATAAGATCTTAGTGGATAGATATAATTGCTTGCACAGATGGTATCTGACAATAATTAAAGTTTTCTAGTCGCATGGTTTTGAGTTTCTGTTATTTCCTGAGATAAATATATTAAATTAGTCGCTATGACCTACCTTACTTTAGTTTGAAGTAACTTTTATACTAAATGGCTAACTTTTGAAATATTAGAATTACAACCGCGCATAATTAATTTAGGCAAACACACCAACACTTGGACATCATAGGCTTCTACAGTAACAGGTTATATTGAATTGCCTCAGTATTCCCTTCAATGTAGTGACAAATGATTAAGTACACCAGTATCTAAGTTAGATAAGTATAATCACATCTAGACAATAGCCTTTGTTTTGCAAATTTGATATTTGTATCGGATTATGCAGCTTTAAGTTTAAACAAAGATCACACATACTATCGAGATGTAATCAGAGAGCGTGTATATAAAGAGATGAGAGAGACAACTCCCGCGAAAATCGGTAACACAGGCTACAGTGGCGTTCCTGGCGGTTAGTGTTGAACAAGCTTTAAGTTTGCCATACGTGTAGTGCAAAACATTTGTTTTTATTCAAAATTAATAGAAATGCAGAAGCCTAACCTTATCGATTTAATATAATCCTTTTGGTAAACATGTTTTCTATATTTGTACTAAGCGGCTTGTTTCTATTTGGTGTAGTTTTAGAGATATTTCACTTTTTCTGGAGGAAGATTGCACACGACCATTGACAATGCCTTGAGTTTGCCGTACGCGTAGTGAAAAACGTCAGTTTTATTCCAAATTAATAGAAATCCAGAACCCTAACCATATCAATTTAATATAATCTTGTTGGTAAACATGTTTTCTATGTGTATTCCAATCAGTTTGTTTCTAGGTGTTGTAGTTTTAGAGATATTTAACGTTTTCTGTAGGAAGATTGCACACGACCATTGACAATGCCTTGATTTTGCCGTACGCGTAGTGAAAAACGTCAGTTTTATTCCAATTTATTAGAAATCCAGAACCCTAGCCATATCAATTTAATATAATCTTGTTGATAAACATGTTTTCTATGTGTATTTCAATCAGTTTGTTTCTAGGTGGTGTAGTTTTAGAGATATTTCACTTTTTCTAGATGAAGATTGCTCACTGCCATTGAAAATGCCTTGAGGTTTGCCCATATGCTTAAGCTGTTCAACAACCACCACTTGGAGCGCCACAGTCGGCAGATGTTACATGCTCTAGTATGGGAGTTGTCCCTCTCATCTGTTTATATACACGCTCTCTGATGTAATACATAACCATCAAGTCTGTCAGACTACCTGCGAAAAAGGAACTCTATCATAACAGGACATGTCATAACAGGACATGTACCAACTTGTGACAGTCCACACTCGTGGTGAATTTATAGTGCTACCACACTGGGAGACAGGCCATCCGGATCATGACCCGATATCCCACACAGTCAGGTTATCCTGACACTCTGCTAACCAGTCCTTGTCCTATCCTATTAATGCCAAAAGTTCGATTCCTGGTCGAGTAAAATCAATGACATATCAAATTGATACTTGGCGCTTCCTAGCCTGCCGCTTGGCATTAATAGGATAGGTCAAGGACCGGTTAGCTCAGTGTAGGGATAAAGTGACTGAGTGGGATATCAGGTCATGGTGCTGGTGGCCTGGTCTCCCAGTGGGGCAGGACTATAAAGTCGTCATGAGTGCGCACTGTCACAAGACGGTACCGTCCTGAAATGACCTTAGATGTTGCTAGGACGTAACACAACAACAAACAAACTTGTCCTGATATTACGTGAGATGTTGCCAGGACATAACACTCCAACAACCAACCAACCATCGAATCAATTTCAAAAGTCATTGGTTTGACTCGGCTGGGATTCGAACTCCCGATCTCGTGCACAGGAGGCATGTACTCTACCGATTCAGCCATCGCGTCTGGTCCGCGTCCACTTGAAGGTGAGTCCAAGATGCAGCAGGCAAGCGAGGAGGTGAACTGTTGTCGTTGATGCATCAAATCACTGACAATGTAAACACAGTTCCATATCAGGATTGGTTCTATATAAAGATGCATAATCCGATGAAACATACAATTTTCAAGGCCAAAATAATGATCTAGAATTGATTCTACATATCTAACTTAGATACTAATGCACTTATTAAGCATAGAATAGAATGATGAGTCAAATTAATAGAACCTCTTAATGCTACAGCCTATGGTATCAATGTTTTGGCCAGCTTGTCAAATCAAATATTCCATGTTTGTACTTCAAATATATCAAAACCTAACCATTTAAAATAAAAGTTACTTCAAATTAAAGTAAGGTAGATAATAGCAATCAGTTTAATATATTTATCTCAGAAAAATTATAGAAACTCAAAAGCATCGGACTATGCAACTTTAAGGAGGATTTAGGGTTTACCCTCTACACATTCTGCATCATTCAATCTCTACAAGTACACCAGAGGTGAGATATTCCATCCTAATATAACATTAGATTTTCCCAGGATTTAAAACCTCAACAATGAAATGTTATCTATATAGCTTTGAGGTAAATAAATATATTAGGTTGATAATTCGCTGCACTCGGCTCAGAGAACCGACCGTTAGAGTCAGTAAGGAAAGAAACGGAGTCAGGAAACCTTTGTAGAGTTTAATAAAGAAACATATCAGGGCCTGGCGAGCAGGCTAGCAAGCGGGTGACTTGGACCCTACATAGCGTAACAGGATCGTAACAGGAGCGTAACAGGATCGTTTAACAGTTGGATACAGGAGCAGGAGTCATCATTATCGAAGGCAGGCAGAAGACGTCAGCGCTCACCCCCCGAAAGAGAGGGTGTGAGGGTGGGGAAGCGAAGTGACCAGGTCGAAGTTGGAACAGCAAGTGAGTTGGAAAAGTGAAAACAGGAAGCGAGGAAAGGAGGA
Source organism: Branchipolynoe longqiensis (assembly GCA_030323885.1). NCBI lineage: Eukaryota > Metazoa > Annelida > Polychaeta > Phyllodocida > Polynoidae > Branchipolynoe > Branchipolynoe longqiensis. Next base: position 57,090,577 of record CM059197.1, read on the forward strand.
GAGAAAATTGCCTCGTTAGCAAATTACACATGTTAGCTTACGCCAACATGCTCCATGATAATCTACTATAGATTAATTTCACACGCCTTTTATCTTAAAGGGGGAAATTTCGAGATACTTGGGATGAAATCATACAGATTTATAATTTTGGCGTGCACCCTGAAATGATGGACATAGACGTCACTTATCCTTTTCTGAGGATAGCAATGTGAATAATGAGCCGCAAACTGCTATAAGTGTTACGCGACTGGTTCTAAATAATCTGTAGAGGATCAAAGCTAGCTACATTTTATTTTAAAGCTCAACTGATTAGGTCGAATACCTATAGCTGCACCTGTGCAGCCCTGACAATGAGTACCTCAATTGGAAGCTCTCTAGCCAGGCACTAAGCTCACAGAGAGGACATTTATCTGTCTTGGCTGCATTGGATATGTTGGCATGGCTAACATTTTTAATTCGCTAACGAGACACCAGGGCGGCGGGGTGGGATGAGCGGTGGTGGAAGTGCGCAGTTGCCGTCTGGATTTCGAGGGAGTTAGACGTCTTATTTGTCCCACCCTCCCCCCCTCCTTTGGGGGGGGGGGGGGGGGGTTGAGCGCTGCCGAGCTGATGTACTTGCCCCTGTGCTAGTTCCTTTACCATTTTATTCCAGGTCTTCGACTATATAACCAGTATATGTGCTTATTGTTTCTGATACTTGTGAGTAGCTTTAAGAGGCCTTGTCGCCAACTCGATCATGCTTATTTCATACTGAGATGCTAGACTATTCAAGTCTGTGCTTGTGGACTTCCTGCTTACTGCTTAAGACGTCCCTGTCGCCATACCGGTGACTGAACGCTCATTGAGCTGATTTTTATTTGTTATTTAGATAATTAAATCTGATTCCAAACTATATTACAGTGTTTGTTCTGTGTGTCTCGTTAAGTGAATTAGTGACTGACCACTTTGTTAGGAAATAACGATATCGCTGTTCAGCATTGATAGGGCTAATGAACGACACAGACAGGAAGTCTAGGCAACACAATGTAATGTTTAATCAAGGGCATAGTAACCATAGGAACACCAGGGTCAATCCTTAGGAAGGAAACTTTGTTTGTTTAACGAGCCCCCAGCACAAAAGGTAAATATCTGCTATTGGGGATAGGAAGGAAACAAACAAAAAGTAGGAGGGTGTATGGGTGGGTGGTTGGTTGTTGGAGTTTTGCATCCTGGCAACATCTAAGTTCATATCAGGATGGGTACCGACGTGTGACAGTGTGCACCCATTGCAATTATATAGTGCTGCCCCACTGGGTGGGGCAGGCCACCAGCACCATGCCCTGATATCCAACTCAGTCACAGTATCCTGACACTGAGCCAACCGGTCCTAATAATTCTCAGTGCCTGGCTAAGAAGCGACAAGTATAATATTTTAAGACATCGGTGTAATTCGACCAGGATTTGAATCCCATGCTATTGAATGAGTGGGGGCTCATTCGGGGTCATTGCAGGACAGGTGGGGCAGCTAAGCCAACTCCCTCACTCCCACCCACACATCACACACCCCCAAAACCGACCAATCACGGCACGCCCCGACGCTCCTACCCACAGCACACACCTCCACAACCCACCAATCACACAACATCCTCGATTGGCCCCACAGGCCACCACACATCCATGGTCACTCCGCATCACCCATCCGGACTGACAACAACTCCATCATTTACATAATTACATAACTTTTATTACTAATTAATTATCATTTAACTTTTCAATTTGATACAAATTTATATGTTATAAATAGTGACTACTGCTACCCGCGAGTTACTCCGGCTTTGCAATTTCACCATGCGCACTTGTCTCACCTCATTCACCCATTTCATAGAATTGACCGCGATCACCACATGACCTTCTCCCATGCAGATCTCGGACCAACGCAGCCAACCAGAAATGTAATGCTGCCGGGGGCTGCCCAGAATAAAGCCATGTTATCCCAATCTCCGCTTCCACGTCCTGTGTGTTATAACTGCAATGATCTGCCAACACGGCAGACGAATGTTGAACTCATTAGGTCATTCAGTTTGGTCCGGCGGGTGGAAATGTTTGCGCATTGCAGGGTGACTGAGAAGTGAAGAGATAGAGTTGAGTGTTGGAGAGAGTGGAGGAGGTTTGAAACACTGCTGATACTGAGCTAACCATCCCTTTGTCTACAATGGTAATCTTGAGCATCAGGCTCGTAGGGCCTTGTATCAAATTTGTACGGCATTGGTTTGGCTCTATTGGAATTTGAATCTGCAAACCTTCCACATGGGATCCTAGGAGTTTGACTGATTCACCTATCGCAATCAGAAATGTCAATAAATATAATAATGATATGCTTCCTGCAAATACAGAGGAATATGATAGTGATTGTGTTTCAGACCGCCTTTCTACTAATGAACTGGACCGCCAACCATCTTGCAGATTCCAGCATATCTACCTGGGGGGGGGGATACACCATATTAAAGAATCATTCAATGTTCATCAGTGAATGGCCTCATCATCATCATGCTGTCAGTCGCGATGCGACAAATACTGCTTTCATTACTTGACTGACGCTCTCCATTTAGCTCTCTGCTATGAGAGTTGCGTCCATGAGTCAGTCTTAATGTCTCTCAGCTTCAGACATTTCATGAAAGCTGCCTGCAAAAGTGTTGAAGTGCTGCTGGCTTTTGCAAGTTACCAGCGGCACTCTCTCGGGGAGCAAATAGAGGTTTCACACCGGCAAGAACATGTCAAGACATGCACAAAACTATTTGTCCCTGCAGTGGCTGGTCGGGAGATGTTGGGAGTTCCATACATCAACCGCCCTTAATGCTACCACAGTGACATGGTTTTCTGTTTAGGGTTTGCTCCCTTAGCCTTCGGTTCTGTCAAGAACCTGTACCACAAGGCAGTGGTTTACAACTCTGCAAGGCAGGGGCGTCAAACTCCCTGAGGTATTGCTATACCTGCATACCACTCCACTGAATGGCCTACTCCACCTATTTACCCCCAGGAACCAACAACAACATGTATGATTAACAGTAAAGCTGCTGAGTCTGATACTTTTGATATTTTCTCATTGGTTACATACATATATTCAGTTAAAAATTACCATCTACATTATTCAGAAGTAATTTATGTTTGATATACCCATAATGTTCTGTATCCAGTTCTTACCTGTCGCGCTGTCATAGCTCGGTAACCATCCTGATATTGTAAGGTAGGCAGGCGTTCATGGCGTTCAGTCGATCGAAATCGCGAAAGAGCGAATGGTAGACAGGTAGTGTGAACACTTATTTGTCTAAGTGATCCTTCACAATATGACCACAGCTATTGCCATGATGCAAAATTCCAACAACCAACCAATCTGGCCTTTTATTTACATGTCTTTATGTTACATGTCCGTATGCAACTATTCCACACGTCAGTCACATGTCATTATGTCACCTATCCTTGTGTTACCTGTATGTATGTTACCTGTCCCTATGTTGTATGCCCTTATGTTACCTGCCCTTATGGCACCTGTCCTAAGGTGCCTGTCATTATGTCACCTATGTTTAGGTTACATTTCCTTATGTTTTATGGACGTATGCTACCTGTCATTATGGTACCTATCGGTATAATACATGTCCTTGTGTTACCTGCCCGTGTGATACCTATCCTTATGGCACATGTCTTTCTGTTACATGGCCTTATGTTACCTGCCCTTAAGGCACCTGTCCTTATAGTACATGTCCTTATGTTGCCTGTCCTTATGGTACCTGTCCTTATGTTACCTGTCCTTATGCTACCTGTTCTTATGTTACCTGTCGGTATACTACATGTCCTTATGTTACCTTCCCCTATGTTACCTGCCCTTATGGTACTTGCCCGTATGTTACCTGTCCATATGGTACCTGCCCATATGATACCTGTCATTATATTACATGTCATTATGCTACCTGCCACTATGTTACCTGTCCTTATAATACATGCCCTTATGTTGCCTGTCCTTATGGTACATGTTTTTTATGTTACCTGTCCGTATGCTACATGTTCGTATGTCACCTGTCGGCATAGTACATCTCCTTATGCTACCTGTCCTTATGTTACATGTCCGTATGGTACATGTCTTCATGGTACATGTCCATATGTTACCTGTCCATATGTTGACTGTCCTTATGGTACCTGTCATTATACTACATGTCCTTATGTTACCTGTCCTTATGTTACCTGTCCTTATGTCCCTTGACCTGATGCTATTTATCCTGACGTTACCTGTCCTTATTTTACCTGTCCGTATGTCCCCTGTCCTTATGTTACTTGTCCTGATGCTATTTATCCCTATGCTACCTGTTCTCTTGCTACATGTCCTTATGTTACTTGTCCTTATTCTACTTGTCCTGATGCTCCTTATCCTTATGTTACCTGTCCTCTTTCTACATGTCCTTATGTCGTCCGTCCTTATGTGATCCCTACATATGCACCATGTCCGTATGTTACCCTCCACACGTACCCCAATGTTAGAACTGACCTTTATTTTAAAAGCTTTACTTTTGAGATATTCCAATGTTTTTTGTTTATTTTGTTTGTTTTTTTTCTTGAAGATTTATACTGCCTATTATGGATAAGCCTGAATATACTTCTTTTCACCATCAGACAGTTTGTCGATAGAAAGCCCGAGCCTACACTTTTACCGACCCAGGTGATTTTTCACCTCCCACACCACATAGACATGGTATGAGAGCAACTGGCCTTTGATGACGCTGTAAGTTATCCACAGCGGTGGAAATCCAAATTGGCAGAGGGGGGGCATCGGGAATCGAACCACCGACCTTCGGATTAGGAGTCTGACCGAGAAAAAAGTCAGACACTCTAACCACTCCGCTACAGAGAAGACCACTCCACATACCACATTAGGTATGTTGACTAGTCAACATATTTAATTCGCGCACGAGGCAAGTCGTCACTCAGCACCTGACCAATCACTTCGCCACCGCATATCAGCGGAGCAACACTAATTCACCCACCCAGCCCTCTCTTATAAGGGTTAAGTGCTGAGATTGACTGTTATCTATCTGATTGTATGTTTCTCATCATGTTGCTTATCTCACTCCAGGCACTCACTCATCTCTAATAGCATACCTACTTGAACACTAACTCCACACGTCGGAAGCCAGCCTTCCATGATCGCAAGGTGCCAGCCGCCTTCCATTTGAGCCAGCCTCATCAGCCCATCCGGCACTGAACCATTGAGCCAGCCTCATTCGCCTCCCTGGCACCTTATGTTAACAAGACTGATTCATAATTGTTAATTCTATTCAATAAATCTTGATTAACAATCCTGCCTCCTTCTCATGTTTCCGAGTGTCGCGATCGAATGTTGGTGTGCAGGTCAACATCCTTTGGCAATAATCTTCAGCAGTACCATCATCTAATACACTGATCTAGTATCCCCTTCTATGCAGCAATATATACATAATAAATGCATCAGTAACTAAGTTCAATGTGAATGACTAAATCAATATTAGTGTGTTGAATTAGATGAATGTGACAGTTTCATCTGATTATGCAGCTTAAATACTTGCATGGAAATCTACTTAGTTGCCAACTTAAAGTAGAGATATAACAAGTAAAGCGCACACATTAATAGTTTTGTCTTTATCATTGAAGTGAATGAGACCTGAGTGCTGAGACACTAGTATTTCATTCCTACCGATAAACAGCGCGTATAATTAGAACGTTAAAAGAAAGGATAGATCAAGGACACCAAAGGGCAGTATGCAATAGGTCAATAGCAGATCAATCCATATTTACATTGCGACCCGATCAGACTAAAGGCCCGGGCACATAGCCGTTAGTGTATGCAGTGATCCGTAGGATAGATTATCGTGGGTCAAACCTGGTGCAAGTATGCTAAACTACATTGAAATACATTAAGGTAAGGCAGGTTTTGGTATGGATAAATATGTTACGGTAAAGATAAATACATTATGGTATGTATGCCAGTACGTTTAATTCCGTTCAACTACATTCAACTACATTCAACTATGTTAGCCTCCACTACGTTCACCTACATCCACTAGCGGCTATGTGACCAGGGCTTCGTCCAAGTACGCTAGAGTATGCTAGAGCATGCTAGAGTATGCTAGAGTACATTACCATCATGGATGCAAATTCAGCCTCGAACATACCGCTCCTTTGAACATGTCCAAAAATTAAATCGGAGATCACGGCTCACCCATGTTATTATCAAGTACAGATGCCAGTACGTTCAACTACTTTCAACTATGTTCAACTACTTTCAACTAAGTTAGCCTCCACCATGTTCAACTACGTCCACTATTGGCTATGTGACCGGGGCTTTACTGACTAAACATCCTAAACAGTGGCTCTCAGATATATATTGGGTATTATCCCGATTTAGATAATACCCGCCTTCGTCCTAAAATAATACTCACATAATTAACTATACAACACAATATGTCCATTATTTTCAATGTCTCAGTAAGCTATATATCTCTTTGTTTCCCTCTTCAATAAGAGTAATAATATTTGTGCGATTGGTCACACAGTTTGATTTCCTTTAGATTCAATGGGAAGCTAGTTACCCCACAACCCTGTTCCTGTGACAGGGCTACTGACAATTACTTTTTTGGTAAATATGTTTATTCTGCTGAATAAATCTTTTGTCGGTGCCGAAGCACTGGTCTTCCAGCCATTTTTCAATTCAGGCTTATTTACACAAAAGGTATATCGAATAAGGTATACTATAACTGTTGAATACACAATTTGCAGCATGTAACACAATGAAATTCTCTAACCCAAACTTTCCATAGCAATATGGTAACAGTACTGTCATATAATAAATAAATAAATATATATCTCTTTTTAGCCGCACGTCATAATACGCATGCCTCACAGGCACATTACGCATGACACATATTTCCTTCATCAAGTTAATGTAACCTCACCTTTACAACATTCAGAAAATGCATTAGAGTAGAATATTCGCTACTCACCCCCACCACCACCCCCCACCTGCCGTTCCCCCACCCCCGCCCTCCTGCCACCTCCCATCCTAACCCGTTCTCCCTACCACGCAAACATGCATGCTCAGACCGCAAGTGACCCCCACCCCAACCGGGCGCGGTGGCCGAATCGGTAGAGGGCGGTATTAGCGTGCATGAAATCGGGAGTTTGGTTCCCAGTCGAGTCAAACCGATGACTTATAAATTTGATATGTGTTGCTTCCTAGCCTGGCAATTGGCATTAATAGGATAGGGCAAGGACTGGTTGGCTCAGTGTCAGGATAATGTGACTGAGTGCGATATCAGGTCATGGTGCTGGTGGCCTGATTTCCCAGTTGGGTAAACACTTTAAAGCCGCCATGATTGCACAATGTCACAAGTGGATGCCCCTCCTAATATTCGTTTTTTTAATAAATGTACTTAATTCATTGAATAATATCTCTTCTCGGCACTAGAGCACTAGTCTTCCAGCTGTACAGTGAATGCCTTGATACGTACATGAAACTATCAGTTGTAATAGTAACTACATGCAAATCCTGTTTGATAAGAAAAGTATTATACGTATCATAAATGAAACATCAGCCATAGTAGTAACTGTATACAATTCCAGTTGGATAAAAGAATCATATAGTCGGTGAATCTGCATTATGTATTGTATAACGAGTTATGCCCATATTATTTAGGCTGCAGGGCTTTAATATCACCTGCCCAAGTAGGGCTGGTGGGCGCTGTGCCGCCTGTACTCACCTGGCTGGGGTGCCCCGTGCCACAGGACAGCATCCAATCAGGTCCCAGATGCCTGGGTGAGGTGACTTCAGGCGGCGCGGTCGCTAGCAGGTATCCATTCGGCGGGAAATTTGACTTTATATTGTTATTCTTAAGCTATGTTAATAAACAGAGGGGCCTTTCGAGGTTCAGCCAGAGATATTCTCATCCAACTATTATCTGTTGTGTTGTTGTCTGTCTGCAAGAATATAAATAATATGGCATTGCATGGTTCTAGAATATTCTTAAAGCATTTTTTTCGTTCTTCCCTTTAAAAAGAAATATATATATATATACGTATATATATATATATATATATATATATATATATATATGAATATTTTCAAATGTAGCCTTAGAGTTTGCCGGGAAGTAAAACTCCAACAAACAACCGCCCAATCACCCACCCCTACATCGCACACACACCCCTACCCCCACAACCTCTTGCAAACACAAAGCCACATCATATCAACGCTTCCGGCAAACACAACCTATCACAAATCTTAAATCCCCTGCGGTGCGTGAGTGGCCTCCTAAATTCGCAGCCCTATGGCAGTACATTGTGCTGGCATCTGATTCAGGTAGCTTGTCACATCGCGTGATCTTTGACCTTTGGGGGGTGGGCGCGGGGGAGCAGGTTAGTTCTCGTTTCGCCTCGGGGACGTAGATGGCGCTTCGGGCAGTTTGGGGCTAATTGCGCATGCTCAGCTGCTATTGTTAACCATCAGAATCTGGTGCTGCGGTTTCCCAGGGACACCAGTTTGCCAGGGACACATTGCTTCTGCGCATGCGTCAAAATCCAACAGCATCGTCACTAACCTTATACATATAATGTTTTTGGTAAAGATGTTTTCTATATGTGTACCAAACGATTTGTGGCTAGGTGGTGCCGTTTTAGAGATATTTAACTTTTCCTGTATTTTCTGTATGAAGATATCTCACAGCCATTGACAATGCCTTGAGTTGGATGGTACGCGCAGTGAAAAACATTATTTTTATTCAAAATTAATAGAAATCAAGAACCCTAACCTTATCAATTTAATATAATCTTAATGGTAAAGATGTTTTCTATATGTGTACGAAGCGATTTGTTTCTAAGTGGTGTAATTTTAGAGATATTTGATTTTTTCTGTATGAAGATTTGCTCACGGCCGTTGTTGACAATGCATTTGAATGGAAGTGTCCCTGGCAAACTGGTGTCCCTCGGAATCCGCAACACCGGGTACCCAAGAGGCGGCCCCCAAATCTGAGGCATCACGAGATATGTTTGGATTGAAGGGAAGGTATGCTATTAAAGTAATCCAGGGTATTGTGCCTTAAATGTTGACGCGTCTTAAGCGGGACTAATATTAGGGTACTTAGAAGGAGGGAATATTGGGGTCACTAATGGGAATGGAATATTTGGATCACGTGACCATTATTCGCCGATTAGCGCATGCAGGCTTTGAAAATAAAACTATTAATTCTAACTACCTACTACTATGACAATATTGCAGCAGTAGTATAAATAACCATATCATGTACTAGTTAGTATATACCGGACGAGGTGGCTGAATCGATAGATCGCAGGATTCCCATTTGGAAGGTCGACAGTTCGAATCCCAACGGAGTCAAATCAATGACTTATAAAATTGATACGTGTCACTACCTCGCCTGATGTACAGGATAGGGCAAGGACTGGTTTGCACTGTATTAGGATAACGTGACTGGATATCAGGTTATGGTGCCAGCGACCTGGTCAACCAGTGGGGCAGCACTATAAATTCGCCATGAATGCGCACTGTCACAAGTTTCTACCCATCCTGATATGACCGTACATGATGCTAGAACGTAAAACAACAAACAAACTGTACCAGTATATGTGCTCTATAATCTATTATGGGAATATAATCAAGGACACGACCACCTAGCGGTTCTCTCTCTATTAGTTACTACATCCTGTACTGTCATGTGATTTAGTTACTCCTACTGTACTAGTGTAATTGAGTTAGTTACTACCTACTGTGCTGCTGCCTAGTCTAGTTCCTTCATCCTCCACTAGTCTGCCACCTGTGAGTGGCTCCTGACCGCCCTGATACCAACTGTGTCTGGTCACTATTGCTGCCAGACCTGCTCAGACGGTCAGATTTTAATATATTAATATATTCAGTACAATTGGGTTCCACTCTCCCATCGAGTGGTACTTGAATATTATTATCCTATCATGCCGACTGTGAAGGAATAATTTAAGTATATATATAATAATACCCGAATCATGTAGAATTGAGCATACTTGTATTGAATAGAATTGCGTTGTAATATATACATGCTGCACAAGTGTGTGTTAATATAGTAAATATAAGTGCATATTCATATATCGATTGCATATCAGTTCATGTAAATGTAAGTATATTAAGTATAATTGTATATTCATATCCTTATCGTACATTATTGTGAAACAATATATTATCCATACTTGCATATTGAGAATAAGATTATTGCATAAATATCAACTTCACGTATATTAATTATGTTTATAAATATATTAATTATGCTCATATTTTCCTAGCCTTGTGTGGTCTACCCTTGTTATGCACCAGGGTGTACATATATGTGCTATATAAGTGATTATGTGAATATCAATAAAAAATAGTCCCTAATGTTTCGGTCGTCCTTCTGGGCACCTGCTCGTTTCCCAACACCCCTTATTCTCAGTAACTAACTGGGCACTCTCCGCTCCCCTTTTCTGGGAACCGACACCAACGGTCTCCCCGCCTCACTTCAAAATGTACATATATATATCACGTCTACTTACCTATTAATATCTATTCATATGTATATATATACAATAACTATGTACACTTGCATATTTATACCCCCATCATTATCTATATAGTGCTGCCCCACTGTATATCACATTTCATCGTCATCATGCTGTCAGACGCAATGCGACAAAGACTGCTTTTACTTCTTAACCACCGCTATTTTGTGTGGTTGTGCATATCATAAAAGCTGATTGCAAAGTGTTGAAGTGCTGTTAGCTTTTGCAAGTTACTAGCAGCACTCTCTCGGGGAGCAAATAGAGGTCTCACACCGGCAAGAACACGTCAAGACAGGCGCAAACTATTTGTCCCTGCAGTGGCTGGTCGGAAGATGTTGGGAGTTCCATTCATCACCGCCCTTAATGATGCCACGGAAGCATGGTTTTCTGGTAGGGTTTGCTCCCTTAGCCTTTTGTTCTGTCAAGTACCTGTACCACAAGGCAGTGGTTTATAACTTTGCAAGGCATGGGCGTCAAACTCCCTGAGGTATTTTAGCAGGTAGGTACTGCAATACCCGCATACCTCATATCACATGTAATTGCATACTAATGACCGCATCAGGGTGTATTTTAAATTAAGTATGATTGGAGACTGGGGCTGAGGTGGAGGTAACACACGTTATTCAAGTTAAGAAGAACCATCGAGTTTCATTATTGTGAGGGTCACGGTAAACATTTGGTGTGCTAGCTATTTATATATATATATATATATACATATATATATAGCTAAGAGTTGTAATCTCTGGCAAGAGGAACTATGCCCCTTACTGTAAAAGACAAATCTGGCGGTACAGTGAGTGTATGTAAGGGGGGGCAGCGGTGCGTGCGCAGACGTGTGGCGCCCCCCCCCCCCCCAATGGATCTGAGTGAGAGTGGGATGGAAGGTTGTAGGTTAAGCAGCCTCCACGAGAAGATAGGCTGGGGGAGAAGATGGAAGCTTCCGGCCTTATTATCCTTGTATAATGGCTTATACAGCATATATATATATATATATATAATTAGCGCACCAAATAATTAAACATGCCAAGGGGGTATTTTGAGCAGTCACGTGACTGGCTACATTTGTCTCAGTAAATTCTGACCCCCATGGGTACAGAAATGGCACCGGTACATCTAACATGGGTTGTTTACGGTATATATATATATATATATATATATATATATATATATATATATATATATATAAAGTATGGCTATGTAAGGAAAGGACGGATACAGACACGTGTTGGGTTGGACACTTTTATTGAGCGTCTGGGCATAGCGAGATAACAGGCATACCGGTAAAAGTTTGAAATCGCGAATGGAAGTGACTTGCCGGGAAGGGTTAGCAGCGGAAAGCGCCCGATGGTGGCGCTAGTAGTGGGCATCCGGGGCAAATCCAGGCAAGTCAGCGATTGGACAATAATATATCAACGTAATATAATGGAAATAAATAATAATAACGATACTCCGCCTATTTATATCAGTATAATAATTATACATACTATATATATACATACCGTCTCTCCTCGGGTACAAGTCAACTTTTGTATATGGTTATTTAAAGTTGAAACTTGGGCATCAATGATTACGCAATTACTGTTTTCAAAGGGATGAAGCTCATGTTTGGGATGAGTCAAAACAAATGTGTAGTACTCGCTATTATGCTGGTTTACTAGTAGCAGCATTCATTCCAGCTTTAGTGCTATATAACTGACATACATTGCTACCTAAATCTCCAGATCTAACTGCTTTAAGATTTGAAATAACCCTGTTTTAAAGCATCACATTTTCATAACCATGAAAATTAGCTAGATTAATTTTGATTCTACATATCAAAGGTTAGACACTGGCACAATTATTATTAAGAATGTATAACTGCGTATAAGGAAAGATCGAGTCTTTAATAAAACATGTTACTCATGAAGCCTATGGTGCCAAACTTTGTTAATGTGATTGCCAAAATGAATTTAACAGATTTGCCCTTTAACAATTTTCAACGTATCACCACCCCACCTTTACCACTGTTACCACCATGCTTCTATCACTATCACCATCCCACTTTTAACACTGTCACCACCCTACTCTACCACTATCACCACCCCAATTTTACCACTGTCACCATCCTACTTCTACCACTATCACCAAGCCAATTTTACCACTGTCACCACCCTTATTCTACCACTATCACCAACCCACCTTTACCAGAGTGCCCACCTACTTTCACCACGGTCACCACCCTACGTTTACCACTGTCATCACCCTACCTCTACCACTATCAATACCCCTGTTTTATCAGTGTGCTCACCCACTGTTGGCACTATCACTATCACCATCCCACGTTTACCACTGTCACCACCTTACCTCTGCCACTATCGCCACAGGAACTTTACCACCTTGCTCATCCAATCTTACCACTGTCACCACCCCTCTGTTAGCTTTCTCAAAACCCCATGTTTACCACTGTGCCCACCCCACTTTTCCACTGTGCACACCCACTTTTACCACTGGGACAACCCCACTTTTACCACTGTCAGCACCCACGCTTACCACCGTGACAACCCCAATCTTACCACTGTCACCACCCCAGTTGACCACTGTGCACACCCCATTGTTATCACTGTCACCACTCCACTTTCACCACCTCACTTTTAACATTATCTCCACCCCACTTTTACAACTGTCACCACCCCACTTTTACCACTGTCACCACCACATTCTTTCGACTGTCACCACCATTCTTCTTCTACTGTCACACCACCCATTTATCAAGGCGACTCTTGCAAATTGCTCTTCCTTTTGAATTACAATCCATAACTGCCCTCGTCCTCTTACTGACCAATCACCTCTCGGGTGATACTGGACCGAAAATAACTTTCTATTTTCACATGTTCATGTTTGGTGGTTGGCTTTTTATGTCCTTGCAAAATATTAGGTCAAATAAGGTTGGCATTCTCATGTGATGAGTGTAATTAATACCTGTCCGCCACCCATCACTCCTCACCAGTCCCTGTCCAAAACCCTCACCACCTTGTAGACCACCGGACGCAGTGGCCGAATCGATAGAGCGCAGGCCACTCGTGCCGGAGGTCTGGAGTTCGATTCCCAGTCGAGTCAACCCAATGACTTACAAAATTAATGCTTGTCCATTCCTAGCTGTGTGCTCGGCATTAATAGGACTGGTTATGTCAGTGCCAGGATAATGTGACTGAGTGGGATATTGGGTCATGGTGCTGGCAGCCTGATTACCCAGTGTGGCAGAACAGAACTATGAAGTTGCAATGAATGCGCACTTTCACAAGTCGGTACCCGTCCTTATATGACCTTAGATGTTGTCAGGATGTAAACCTCCAATAACCAACCAAGACTTCGACACCCCCAAAACAATTCATTAAGCACTCTTCCTCTAGCAACCAGTAGGTGCACGACCAGTAGAGGCATTTACTTAAGGGTCGCATTAGTCATCCTCAATCTACCTTTGGTAAATCCCAACTGGACAAAGAGGCTCTTAGTGCTACGTGTACCTACCCCTTATCACGTGATTGCCCGATGGGACAATTCTGGGAAACCACTTAACTAACCGGGTGTCTGTATTTATTGTCTACTTTTGGTCGTTGTCTTCCTCAGGCGTTCATTTGAATCAGAACCAAATATCCGAATTGGTATTTATATAATGCATATATGCAGATATATATGTGTAGTAAGTAGTCTGCACTGACCTTTCAGGCAAGTAACCACATAGACAGGTAGGCATGGGTAGTGTGTTGATATCAGGGAGCCTAGGTGGTGTAATGGTTAGCACACTGACCCGGAATGCAAAGAGATGTGGGTTCGAGTCCTGCTGGAGGCACAATATTTCCCATTTTCATCACCCCCATGACACTGGTGCCATGACCAGGACCCTGTACAAGCTATGCACTGTATAGTTGTTGAACTTACCATGTGTATGGATGGGTGGGTGTAAGTGCATTCCCTGTATGTATGTAATTGTAGGCATTAAACAACAATTTACAAGACTTACAATTCCAAAGGGATGAGTGTAGTAGTCTGCACTGACCTCTCATGCAAATAACCACATAGACAGGTAGGCATGGGTAGTGTGTTGATATCAGGGAGCATAGATGGTGTAGCGATTAGCACACTGACCCGGAATGCAAAGAGATGTGGGTTCGAGTCCAACTCTAGGGGCAATATTTCCCATTTTAATCACCCCCATGACATATATATATATATATCAAATAGGCTAGGACTCAGGGAGATAAAATAAAGAGACGAGATGAGGAGTAGTGGACCATATGGCCGAGCAATAAACAGCCCTACCTAGAAAAAAAATGTAACAAATTTGGAGCTCATGTGATCATGACCCGCGGTGGCTGGGCTATGGCTACACGGCCCGCTCTAGGCGCAATATTTCCCATTTTAATCACACCCCATGACATATATATATATATATATATATATATATATATCTACATAGGTCCATATAAATAAATCTGCATGTCGATGGACACATATGCATATATATGCATATATATTCATATATATACATATGCATGCACATTTATTCAAACATATTGATGATTATCTTTTCTTATATATGTATATATATTATCTATGCATATCTATATATGTATATATATGCATATCTCTACATATCCATCCAAGGATATCTCTGTAGACCTACAGATATATTTCTACATATCTCTGCATATTTATTAATATATTTCTAGGTATCTTTGGATATATATTTAGACATACATATATATATGCATATATATGTATACATATGGATATTTATGCATGTATGTACATATCTACATATATATATATATATATATATATACATCTCATGTGTATCATTCTAACGGGTGGCACCACTGTGTCAGCTTTGCTAACTCACTACTTCCCCTGCCACCACCCTTAACCATCATGAACAAACCATCAACACACCAAACATCCTACACAACTATCAACCTGTTTAAACACATTGCACACTATATAAGACAGACAAAATATATTGTCAACTATAAACTTACCTTGTTTTATAAGAGAAAAATGTAACCCACAATGATCGTTTGAGTTGCCCCAAGTATACAGTTTCCACTCGGTGCTGCTCCCCATTTCTGCATGAACTACAGTGACTGGTGCTGTACAGTATACAGCAGGAGCCACTCCCTTAATTCTACAGGATCGGGGCTGTAACTAATACAGCACTGATAACACTTATTTAGACTGTCAACTACAATAGTAAGATGGCCGGAAGACCAGTGCTCCAGCGCTGACAAATGTCATATTCAGATAAATAAATACTTTACCAAAAAAAAAAGAATCATCACCAGACGTGTATGGACTTTGGAATCTAGGTTGTTGCGCTTAATAAAATTCCAGCTGCGGCTGTTAGCTGGTGTGTCGGAGGATTTAGATCTCTGAGTGATGGTGAACAATCTCCTATCCAGATGCCTCGATGGTTGTATAATGCAACTTCCAGAGGCATGTGCATTAATGTAGTGCATATTAATTAGTGTGTGTCGCATCAGTGAAATCAGCTTGTGATGCCTCAGATGGCTTTAATGGTTACAGCTAATGAAGTGATGGGCCTCATTCCTCTGGCAGTGTTTATTGACAATCACACACATACCGACTTCTAGAATATGGCAATACAGACTAAATCTCCAACTACTCGAAGGATATGAGCTATCATTTTAAGCTGATACAATGTCTAATTGATATATGTAATATACATAATATTATATATAACTAGCTTTAATCGATGTTGTGCAAGGTTTAAAGCTAGGCTCAGTCAGCATCAATTCCTGGACAAATATTGTGTTGAACTGTCATTATATATATTCACGGTATATGACTATACTCAGAGACTGTGTATGTATCTACATTCCCTGCTATATTCCAGACTCATGCATGGTCCTGGTTCAATATAGCGCTGCCATCTGGTGGAATCCATATGTACCATTATGCAATAAACAATATTGGTGGCACTATCTGGGGACAGAGTTAACAACATTCATGTTAACGTGACTCAAAATGGATGCCACTTTGGTTGAAGTGACCATTGTTAGTAAAAAAGCATCAGAATTAATATGAAATGTATATGGTAGACATGAGTATGGGTTAAAGCTAGGCACCACATCAATCCCATGACCAATATTGTGTTAGGGCAGTGACAATGACATTCTGGTTGAAGTAACATAAATTAATTTTGTGTAAACATCAAAATTAATATGCCATTCAATTTTGATTTCAAAATTCAAAATTAATATGAAATGTGTATGTGAGGCACAATAAAACATGCTATTAACAGCACATACATGCCGAACCATCAGTGGAGTACGATGATGCACATTGGCAGCACCAATTAACAGAGGAGTAGTGATCAGAACGACTCTAATAATTAACCACAGTTTGTGTGTTTTTTTTAATTTTTAATTTTTTTTATTGAGGCTGTATTTATACTGTCCATAGCATATAAGCCTGGGTATTCAGGCTTGTTTTCAATGCTGGCCAGCTGTAGTGTTGGTGTTGTCTTATCACACAGTAGCTGCTAATAAGGTATTTGATTGCCTGTATTTCAGTAGCAGATAGATAGTTGGTTGGTCTGGTTAGTACTATAGTAGTCTATGTTAATTATTTTTTTTGGATTTTCTTGGCATATATGTGCTTTATTTTGTCTACTCTTATTTCTAGACTAGCCTACTCCTATGTACATATCATAGGCTTGTACGCAGCTGTGAGGTGTGTTATCTGGGTGCTTTTGGTATGGTTTACCTTCCATTGGGCGTCTCGCTGGTGGGGCCGTGACATGTATCACCTGCCCCTTTGCGGTGCAGCTTAGTTGGGGGTTCCTAGCCTTATTTTGCACAGATATTTTTTGTATGTTTTTAGGTCAGGAATTTGTCGTTCCTTTACTGTTTGGGCATTCCACACCTTGGCAGCCATTTCTAGCGTGCTTCTCTCATGAGCTTTTATTTGGCTTCTGGTCTGCTTTAGTAGTGGCGCATTATTTGCTCTAGTTGCCCTTTGTGGTTTTGTTAGGAGTTTATTGTCTTGACTATAGCTGTATGCTAATGTTTTCAGATGAATTATTCTCCTATTTTCTAGCAATTTTCCTTTGGTTCTTTTGTGTATGTCATAGGTGGGGTGCAGCTTGTCTACTCTGAGGCAGATTTTCAGGGCTCTGTTCTGTAGTGTTTGCAGTTTTTTTAGAAGTTCTTTCTTTGCACCCATGTAGTTTACATCTCCATAGTCAAAATAGGGTAGCACCATGCCCTTGAAGATTTTTATTGACATTTCTTGTGTCATGTAGTCTCTTAGCTTTGCAAATAGCCACAGTTTGTGGTTTACCTTTTGGACAATTTTGTTTATACATAGGTTGTAGTTTAGTTGGCTGTCCAACTCAAGGCCTAGGTATTTGTAATGGTCTACATTTTCTAGTGTTTGGCTTCCTAGCTTACAGTGTAGTTTTCTTTCTGGCATTTGTTTATGCGAGAAGAGAACTGTTTTTGACTTGCTTGTGCTGATGGTTATTTTGTTGGACTCACACCACTCATCCAGTTTTAGTAGGAGCTTGTTTAGTTTAGTTATTACCTCCTCTTCTGTGGTGCCGTTTGCATATATGACTGTGTCATCTGCATATAGTTGGAGGCATTCGGTTTGTAACCATTTTTCAAGATCGTTTATGTAGATTATAAAGAGCAGTGGCCCTAGCACTGACCCTTGGGGTACACCACATGTGACAGGTTGGTTGTCTGATAGTGTATTGTTTATTTTTGTTCTCTGTTGCCTGTCTTTCAGGTAGCATTTTATCCAGTCCATAGTGTTGGATTTTATGCCCATGGATTCTAGTTTTTCCAATAGTATGTTATGGTCTACTGTATCGAATGCTTTGCTGAAGTCAATGAAGGCTGCTCCAACTAATTGTTTTTGGTTCATTGACGCCAATATGTCATTTGTTAGGTTAGCTATTGTTTTAGATGTGGAGTGCAGTTTCCTGAAACCTCCTTGTCTTTCGTTTAGTATATTGTTTTTGTCCAGGTGTTCATTTATGTGTCTATGTAGCACTGGTTAAGTGGTTTATTATATATAGATCATTCTCTGCTATAACTGGCCTCGTGTAAAAATATACAGTCTTTCGGTCAGGGTAGATGAGTTGACAGATATATCAATATCTTGGGTGAAAGAGTTGGGGACCATAGATATGTAATAACGATGCAATGGGTGCCCACTGCCTGTGTGACATAAGAATGCTATGTGGAAATGTTATGACGCACAGTGACCGCGATTGTGATAGGATGTCCACATATGAAGATACTGTTCCTAATTACAGAAATGTTCTCTCCATGCACCAGAAAGAGTTCAAATGGAATGGGAACATATGTTAATGTTTACTGTAACTGTATGCCAACTACTTGTTACTACGGGTCAGCTGGGCAAGCACACCCAGCCATTCTGCATATGTTATGGACACCCCCTGCACTGGGTTTGAGTGACAAGTGCCCCTTTTGTGCACCACCCCTCCCAGGCTGCAAGGGGTGTCTGATTGGCTGGATGTGTGAGCCCAGACACCTTATACTCGTTGCACTTGCTATGCAGACACACTCACTCTAAAGGTACCACAAGAAGCAGTTCGCCACTGAGCTGTGTATAACATCCATTTGACTCAGGTTCAATGGGTTATAGGCACTGATATTGATTGAGCAAGTAGGAACCATGTGGGTCTGTGTAGCATGTTGTAAGTGAGTCAGGGTGGCAGGTCACTCGTAGGTGAACAAGAGTTGTAGCCAAGACAGCTCAACCTTATCACTGTCAATCTTGCATGACTTTGTCTTCCATTTCTTCCTTATGAGGTGTTTATGGTATTTTATAGGTGGAGACTGGTAGATAGTTGCCAGGATCCGCCTGAATAGTAGTGAGTAAGAGGAGTTGTTGAGATGGCCATCGACAAGCTTTTCACTAGGAACATCAGATCGGCGGGGGCTGGGGACGGGGGGGGGGGGGGGGGGGTGAGGGGTGGGGGGTGGCACCCCTTATTCAGATTGGATAGTCCACATTATTCTACCAGTAGCACATGACCAGCTTACACACCCTGACTCCTTCAATATGGTAATACACACACAAACTATTTCTCCAACTAGGCCTATTCGCAGAATGTAAATCGAGCGCATCATTTTAAGCTCATGTAATACACATCTTCGAACTCCCGACTTTCCGAACAGGAAGCCTGCGATCTGCCGATTCGGCTACCGCATCCAGTTGTTAGGTAACCAGGCTTGTTGCTTGCTTGTTGTAGTTTGATATCCTGACAACACCTAAGGTCATATCAGGACGAGTATCGGCTTGTGACAGTGCACACTTGATGCAACTTTATAGTGCTGCCCCACTGTGAAATCAGCCCGTTGGTCATTAATTGATAGCCCCCTGAGTTACATTATCCTGACAATGAGCTAACTGGTCCTTTCATTATCCTCTTAATGCAGAGCGCCAGGCTAGGAAGCAAGAAGTATCAATTTTGCAACTCATAGTTTTCACTCGGCTGGGATTCGAAAGCCGGATCCTTCCGGATGAGAAACATGTTCTCTACCGATTCGGCTACTGCATTTGGTGGTTAGGTAGATACACAGGTAGCTAGGCGGTGTGGAAAACGAGCGTATGGTGATTGCCAACACCCAAGCCAGTTAAACTAGAGGTTCCAGTCCAGTCAGCGTCATGAAGGGACACACGTGGAGATGGTGATGGAGCCAAGGTCAAGGGGTCAGTCAGCGTCATTGGCTATGCACACTGAATGACATTTCGTCTGGAGGTCACCGAGTACATTCAAGCAATGGTGGTTAATAAGAAATAGGGAGATGTGGATACATTAGTAACGCTGGTAAACTCTATGATTATTCATCACAATCGTCTAATGGATTATCCGCTGCTGATGCCAATGGGCCAGAAGACTGTGATGCAATAAAATGGGAAATATTTCCGGGCTAGTGTGCTGACGATTACACCACCTAGGTTCCCTGATGTCGTCATCCCATCCACGCCCACCTGTCTCTGTGGCCCATTCCCTCAGAGATCAGTGCAGACTATTACACTCTTCCCAATGAAATTTGAAGTCTTTGGAACAGTTAAATCCATGAGTTGGTTAATGCTTACAATTACATACAGGAAAGGTAGTTATATATATATATATACATACACATAGTAGGTTAAAAACTATGCAGCACATCACTTGCAAGTGTCCTGGTGATGAGAATGGGAAATGTGGGCTAGTGTGGTAACCATTACACCACCGAGATTCCCTGATGCCATCACCCCATTCGTGTCCACCTGTTGTAGTTTTACGTCCTGGCAACATCAAATGTCATATCAGGACAGCCACCGACTTGTGACAGTGCACACTCATGGCAACATTATAGTGCTGCCCCACTGGGGGAACAGGCCATCAGCACCATGAGCTGATATCCCACCTAGTCACATTATCCTTACACTGAGTCAACCATACCTGGCCCTACCCTAATAATGCTGAGTGCCTAACTAGGGAGCGACAAGTTACAATTTTTAAGTCATTGGTTTGACTCGGCCAGGGTGAAAACCCATGGTTTCAAATCCCGTGATCTACCAAAACGGGAGACGGGTGCTCAACTCATTTGGCCATCCCGTCTGGTCTCATACTAATGGTTATCACTACTAACACACTTACTCTATAATTAAGAGTTCCTTAAATTCACTGATTCAATCATCACATTTTAGCTTATGGTATTTCGGTCGTGATAGCCAAACTTGGAATCATATCAATATCTCGGGTGACGGAGTTGGGGAATGTTGGGGTATGTAATAGTGATGCAGTGTGTGCCCACTCGCTGTGTGACATCGAAATAACTATGTGTAAATGTTATGACGCACAGTGACGGGATTGCAGTATGATGTCCGGATATTAAGATACGGTTACTAATTACAGGAATGTTCCCTCCATGCACCAGGAAGAGTGAAAATGGAGCGGGACATGTATTATTGTTTAATGTAACTGTATGATGACTACTTGTTACCATGGGACCATTGGGTGAGCACACCCAGCCATTCTGCATACCTTATGGACACCACCTGCCTTGGGGTTGATTGATAGGTGCCCCTTCTTGGGTGCCACCCCTCCCAAGCTGTAGAGGTGTCTGATTGGCTGGCTGTGTGAGCCCAGTTACCCTTGAACTCCTTGCACTTGCTGGACAGACAAGTACTCACTCTAGAGATACCAAAGGAAGCAGTTCACCTCTGAGATGTGTGTAACACCCATACGACATAGGTTCAATGGGATGTAGGCACTGATTTTGACTGAAGAAGCAGAAGCTATGTGCGTCTGTGCAGCAGGTTGTAAGTGAGTCAGGGTGGCAGGTTACTAGTAGGTGAACAATAGTTGTAGCAATAAAGCTCAACCATATCAATGTCAATCTTGCGTGACTTGTCTCCCTTTCTTTCTTATGAGTTGTGGTTTGGTATTTAGTAGGGGGAGATGGGCAGACAGTTGTCAGGATCCTCCTGATAGTTGATTGATTGATTGGGTGCTTTATGCCATGTTGGCAGCATAGGCCATATTCACGGCGATCCTCCTGATAGTAGTGAGTATAAGTAGAATAACTGGAAGACAGCAAAAGAACACCAGTGAATTCTTCAGTCCGATTAAAGGATCAACTGGTCGAAACGAAAACAAGTAACTAGATTTTCTTCAACGATCTAAATTAGAGACGGCTGCACTTGTTAAGCATTTGTTGCTGCCTATAAAGAAATGCTGAGTCAATTCAATAAAAGGTGTTACTCCAGAAGCGTATGGTGTCAGAGTTTTGGAATCCTTGTTATAATTAATTGGGAAAGTTTCTACTTCAAATAAGTAAAATATTAGTCATTTAAATTGGAAGGTACTTCAAACTTCTCAGACATTAAGAGCGACATCACTCTCACAGCAGAGAGCTAAATAGAGAGTGACAGTCAAGTAATGAAAGCAGTCTTTGTCGCATCACGACCGACAGCGTGATGATGATGATGATTGTGAAAGTACAACGTCTGAACACTTTGACTTCTGGTTACTGAATGGTTTATTCACGGCGTAGGGCACACTTGACCCGCCGGCTAAACTTTCCATGACGTCATCTCATTTGCATATCTCTTTGTCCCCAACTCTGCATATCGTAAACATATATTACCCACAGGTCTAGACATCTATTACGCATATATCACAATGATGACTTCAAACTGAACTATAGTAAATCATAACCATCAATCTCATACATTTATGTATAATTAATAGAGCCTCAAAACCATCGGACTATGCAACGTTGAATAAAATATAATCAATATTTAACCAGATCTGTTTGCTGGAAACAAAGTATCTGTTCAAACATGACATGACCGTATTGAATCATTATTCTATTTTTAATTGGCATTCATTGCATTAGAAATCCAGCATGTGTTTGGATGTTAAAGGTGCATCATCCGATGGTTTTGAGTTTCTGTCACGTGCTGAGATATAAATATTCCAGGTTTAGTAGTATAATCGGCTGTACTACAGTTTGGAGTAATTCTGCTTTAAAATTACTAACTGAAGAGATATTTGAAGTGTAAACATGAATTGTTGATTTTGGAATACGTACCCTAAATGCATACACTTACTAGATATACCACAAACTCTTAATTAGCTAAATGTAATAACAATATTTTATTATCTTAAGATTATTCTTATAATTAAACAGTGTAAATGACTGATGTTAGGCATGGCCGGAAGACCAGTGCATCGGCACTGAAAAAAAGACTGTGTTCAGATGAATACAAATGTTTACTAACAACAACAAAAGTCTGCGCCCCACAAGCTTCAGCAATAACAGTTTCTATCAGATTGACTTCATATTGCCACCCGTCCTGATATGACCTTAGATGTTGCTAGGAAGTAAAACAACAACAAACAAACAAAGTCATATATCCTTCAGCCAGTAACACATGCTTAAAGTTGCATGGTCCGATGAAATATTTATTTTTCAAAACCAAAACATGTATCTTAATTTGATTATATATATCCATCTTAGATATTGGTCCATTAACAAGTGATTTGGGACAGCATATATAGAATAATCAGTCAATTTACTACCTCATCCTACTTTGAGAAACCCATCATACAAGGAAGCCATTAATCAATTAGGTCAATCTCGTGGCCTCAGTAGCCTTGACCCTCATTCCAAGTACCTAGTCAGGTTTCAGGATGTCCAGTCGTAGTATTGCTGGCACCATACCCTGGGTTGATATAAAGTTGCATGGAATATTGTATTAAATAATTGTTACAGATCTGAATAAGAGTGATGTAATAATTATCTATATTATTATCCAGGAACAATACATTTGATAATCATTAGGTCATCCCACATCACATCACATCACATGCCAACAAACAAATGATGTGCAATGGCACCATCAGTGAAAATTCCAGGAGACCAGGCTACATTTGAATTAGGTCATCCCACATCGCGTGGTCATCGCAAGACGTCAATATGGATAATAGCTAGAAGACTTTTGGGAAGCTTGTCAAAAGTATTTTGGGTTCTTTCAGCTCAAATTGCTTCAAAACTAGCCACTTTTCATCAAAATTACTCCGGACTAATGATTACTAGCTCATAATGATCAATTTGATATATTTATCTAAGAAACAAAATGAAAATTCAAACGCCATCGGACCATGCAACTTTAATGACTGAACCACCATCTAACTTAGATATGTATGTTCAAATTTAGATAATTGTTTCACTTTTGAAATATTTAAGTTTCATGCGACTATTCAACTTTAACTATGGTAACCACTTCCTCTAGTTGTTGATGTTGTTGTCAGGATTCAAAGGTCCTACTTTAAAAAAAAAGAGGACTGCCATCAGGCACTGGCATGTTAAGACTGTGAATTGAGCTGGTTGATGAATTAGTCTTGCATGGGTGTATTCAGTCTAACGTCATCAGTCAGGGACATAATTGGTTTGGCCGTCAACTACTAGACACCATAATACAGGACCTTGCATGCCACATCCAATCATAATAATAACAATAATGCTTGGTCAGCATTGTTATTCTGAGCCCACTCTTGATGTTCTGGTTAAAAACACATCGTTTCTAATCTTTGAATTCAAATTTTCCTCTGGACACGCAGATAAATGCTTCAGCAATTCCACGTTTATTCATGTTATCAGTGTTCAGATTATTATCTGAGCCTGCACAGTCCGATGGAAACATAACATTCTCAAGAGCAAAAGACTTATCTAGATTTGAAATTTACAAAAGTGTAAATAGCAGTAGGCTAGTCTAGTAATAAGAGTAGAACAAAATAAAATACATATATGCCAAGAAAATAAAAAAAAACTAACATAGGCTACTAACCATAGCAACCAATTATCTATCTGCTACTGAAATGCAGGCAATCAAATAACTTATCAGCAGCTACTGTGTGGTAAGATAACACCAACACTACACCTGGCCGGCATTGAAAACAAGCCTGGGTACCCGGACTTATATACTATGGACAGTATAAATACAGCCTCAATAAAAAATCAACAACAAAAAACTACGTAGTTAAGGGCGAACTGCTTAAAGCATCTGTTGTCACAACACCTCACATGCCATATATATATAATATGTACTATAAGACTTCCCTACGAAATGACAAAGAGAGCAGCAGATTGGGTTGGATCGTTTAATCGACTCCGGGCTGAGCGATAAATGCCCTACCTAATAAAAGCGAAAAACAAGAGGCAAGTGACGATTTGAACCGAGTTGAGTGTGAGCGCCGGGGCCAAAGGAAGCAGCAGGCCCGGACGACGGCGATTGGCTAATATTCAAATCGAGTAAATAAACAAATATTAAATAATAATAATTCTCCGAGCGTTTATATGTATATAATAGATTATATATAATATATAATTTATTATGTGGATATAAAAAATGGCATCCCCTTAATGTTTCTCTCAAACCACCTTAACCTCTATGTTATTCACTGCGGATCAGGCATTCTCTCCTTCCCGCCTCCTCTACACCCAGATCCAACTGTCACTCTGCTCACTTTCAAAACTGGGTACCACCTATTTGATGTCAATGTTACATTGGTTATGGTTAGTGTATTTTTTGGTAGAAAGTTAAATAGTTAGTGTTTCCTCTGTGTCTTAAGCAACAGCGCAACACTACATGCATTTAATCGATCCAACAACATTAATAAAATGTGTTCATATGATGAACCTTTTCACATTGACACCATGCATTTACAAACAGTTTTTGTCAACATCTTTCTTGCAAGACATGATCATTTTGCTTAACTGTAATCACGGAAATATTCTTTGAATTGATTGCATTTGCTAAAGTGATCTTAATATTTTGCTAGATTTACATAAGATCAAAAACAGTGAGTGAGTGAGTTGGTAGGTTTTACGCCATGCTTGCAATTATAGCCGCAATCATGGCTAGAGAGCAAAACATAGACAACCCATATACATATGTATATATATATATATACATATATATATGTGTGTCATAGGGACTAATGACAATGGGAAATATTAATCCTATGGCGGGAATCGAACCCACATCGCTTCCATTCCAGGCTAGTGTGTTAACCATTACACCACCTAGGCTCCATGCTAACACCACCCTACCCATGCCTAGCGGTCTAGGCAGCTCCTTGCATAAAGAGGTCAGCACATACTACTACACTCGTACCCCTGGCATTGTACATCTTTTAAATGGTAATTTAATGCTCACAATTACATATACATACACAGGGTATGTTCAACAACCATACAGTGCTGTTCATACAGCTCCTTGCCTGAGAGGTCAGTGCAGACTACTAGATATATAAATATATGTATATATATATATATATATATATTATAAACATACACATAGATATTAAATAGGCTGATTACCTGTACAATATCCTAGACGGGTAAATCGCTATGGATAGCGTCGATAAACCTGCTAAATTGCAGAATGTGTCTATTCGTCGGCGTGTGTGTGTAGAGGGGTACCCTTAGCATGAGAAAGACATAGCAGGCTCATCTGTTATCCTTTTCCCACACGAGTTCCCAGTGCGCATGCGCCACAGTCACTGAGGTGACGCCCGCGCATGCGCACCATTCTCCCTGAAGCAGTGGTCTGAGATGCGGATAGACATTTCATTGAAACCATCTGAAGCGTTATTTCCGATTTTCACTGCAACATTCAAAATAGAACGCTCAGAGATATTGCAATATAATTCAGCGCTTGTGTTTGTTGGGGTATGGGGAGGTGGGGGGGGGGGGGGGGGGGGGGGGGTGGGAGTGGAGAGGAGCATGGAGGGACTGGTGGTGTTCCAATGGGGGAACATAATAGGGGTGAGTGACCTAACTATTAGGCTATCTAGGCTGCCTGGTGTAATCGCCCTAGACGTGACTACGTTTGTGTGTGCCCGTTCATGGCAACTGGGAGAACAGGCCACCAGCACCATGATCTGATATCCCACTTAGTCACATTATCCTCTGACTGAGCAAACCAGTCCTTGCCATATCCTAATA
Organism: Branchipolynoe longqiensis; assembly: GCA_030323885.1. Lineage (NCBI taxonomy): Eukaryota > Metazoa > Annelida > Polychaeta > Phyllodocida > Polynoidae > Branchipolynoe > Branchipolynoe longqiensis. The sequence goes on from CM059197.1 coordinate 57,117,696, forward strand.
ATGCAGAGCGCCTGGCTAGGAAGCAACAAGTATCAATTTTTAAGTCATTGGTTTGACTCGACCAGGGTTCGAATCCCACAATGTGGACTGCAACTATCCTACATAAAAGATAACACCTTTTCAGGTCGGCGTATCTATTGTGTAAGGCCCTGTCAGACCTTGCCGGACTGGGGAACCGGACGAGAACCGACACTGTCCGGTTCTGTATGGCGATGTTCGGTGGTGTCCGTCGGTGTCCGTCGGTTACCGTCCATCCGGCGGTGTCCGGTGGTGTCCGGCGGTGTTCGGTACAAGTTTTGAACATGCACAAAACTTCTACCGGACACCGCCGGACTGAGGTGTCCAGTTGGTGTCCGGTTTGTCTTGTACATGTCCGGTACCCATCCGCTACGCATCCGTACATGTCTGGTACCCATCCGTTGCTGTCCGGTTTGTCCGTTTTGTTCGATACATGTCCGGTTCCCATCCGTTACATGTCCGGTTCTCGTCCGGTATATGTACGGTACATGTACGGTACTTATCCGGTTGCCCGGCGGCAATTGACCCAATTACACTCCACCTCGATACATTTCAATACATTTTGTGTACCGGAGAGCACCGGACTAGACAATTCTTTGTCCGGTGGTTTCTGGTGCTCAGTCCGGTGAGGTGTGACAATGGCTGTAGAGATGCAATTTGCTTCATCATGTCATTTGACCCCGATCCTACCGTTTAGGAATTTCAAGTAAGTTTCAATGTACGCATGTGAATGTGATTCACAAGACTGGCGGAATAGATATCACAGCTTTGTTGCTGTCAATATGGCCCCTGGTGTCGACACTGCATGAACACATTAGCAGTCATTCAATTAATCAAGATCCATCCCAATGTCGGTGTAGTAGTCTGCATATTTTTCTTGTTGGTACATTATTTGTTTAAGCAGGGGAAATTTCAATTGCGGATGATTGGACTTCCTAATTCCACTGCTCCTTGCCCTATCCTAATAATGCTGAGCGCCTGGCTAGGAAGCGACAAGTATCAATTTTTAAGTCATTGGTTTGACTCGAGAAGGGTTCGAATCCACGACCCCAATACGGGAGATGGACGCTCTAACTCATTCAGCCATCCCGTCTGGCCACAATATATGCATAATATGTTCCCATTTTCATCACCTGCATGCCACTGGTTGCTGTGGTCTAGATCCTATGCAATTTATGCCCTGTATGTTTGTTGAATTTCACTGTATACATATAATTGCGCTTCTGTATGTACTTGTACAAATTAAAGGTTTTATTGACGTAAACCATTTAAAAGGCTTAAATTCCAAGGAGATGAGTAGATCAGGGGGCACTGATCTCTCAGGCAAGGAACCTCATAGACATGTATCCGTGGATAGGGTTATGGTATCAGGGACCCTAGGTAGTGTAATGGTTAGCGCACTAGCCCCAAAATGGCAAGGAGTGGGGGTTAGAATCCTGCTCTAGGTGCAATATTTCCCATTTTCATCACCCCTTCGTGACACTAGCATGACCTGGTGGCTACCTAGAGGCTCGCTGGACACCGATATTGGTCTGGCAGAAGCGACGTATTGCACCCAATATGACTCCGTGGTCTGATTGGCCACTGACATCATGTAGGAGCCAAATACAGTATAACCCCGTTAAACCAAGCTCTGTTAAACCAAAAGATCGGTTAATCCAAACTTTTTTCGGCGGCCTGGCAAAATACTACCATTTAACATATACAAACAAGTTGGTTAAACCAAAGTCGGTTAATCCAAACAATCGGTTAATCCAAACAAAATTGTCGGACCCCAGGCCACTTCCTGTACAGTTAAACCAAACTTTCATGTGTTTATAAGGTCATCTGAGACCCCACCAAATGGTAGTATTTTGCCCGCCGCCGAAAAACGTTTGGATTAACCGATCGTTTGGTTTAGCCGAGCTTGATTTAAAGGGGTTATACTGTATATATACCAAATAATAATCAAAGTGTCCACATACATTGTATATTACACTCATAATGCACCCGCATTTTTGCCAAAGCCAAGTCAAAGTCGAAGCCAAATCTTGGTTAAACCAATGATCGGTCAATCCAAACAAATGTCTAGGGTCCCTTCCAGTTTGGTTTAAAGGGGTTATACTGTATGTGTTTTATGATTTAGTGTTCGCTGTTCCGTGAGTAAGGACTGAAGCTGCCCGATGGTCATATTTACACATACGAAGGAAGGGAAGACATCCCTTCCCCGGGCTTTCCCTTAGTTAAAACTCACATCCAACATATAGGCAAATGAATCCTAATGACTACCTTTAGTAGAGCTGTTGCCATATATATCCACTTCCGGTTTGGATTTGGGTAAAATTGTGCCACTAAATATTGTACATTATATTTTCTTTTTTGTTTGTTTCACATATATATTTATGTCGCTTACTAGTTTCTTTTGTCAGCGCCAAAATGCTGGTATTTCGGTCACTACCCAAGGCTGGATTATTTCCCCCATTGGTCAGTTATTACATTATATCATTGTGGGATATGTATTATATTGTAAATATAGCTGAGGATTCCACAATTGGAAGCTTATGGCATAATGCATCACTGAGATGTATGCCAACAAATAATATGGTAATTCCCAGCACCCAAGGCTAAGTAGCATAACAGTGTTTTTTTTTCCCATGTCCTAGGAGTGATGAAAATGGGAAAGAGCGAGGCTAGAGGAGGATTTAAAGCCACAATCTTTGCCATTCTGGGGCTTGTCTGCTAACTGGAATGAAGGTTAATTGCTTAGCCAGCTGATAAGGTGATTAAATATGGATCATGTGACCAGCAGCTGAGATAAGGATTGACTAATATGCATTAAAGGCAGTTGCAGTACAGAGCGCAAAGTGTCCACCTGTATATTACATGGTGTCACATGTGGAGACGATGGTGCTGTTGGGCACATTGTTTCTGAGGACACTGGGCACCACCAGAGACAGTGTCAAGTAGCTGTGGCGCACCAGGCCGCACATCCATAGGAACCAACTGAAGCAGCTCTAACAAGTAAGAGAGTGACACAAATTTGCTTACCGCAGCAGTTCGAACCCTGGTCGAGCCAAACCAATGACTTAAAAATTGATACTTGTTGCTTCTTAGCCTGGCACTCGGCATTAATAGGATAGTGCAAGGACTGGTTAGCTCAGTGTCAGGATAATGTGACTGAGTGGTATATTGGGTCATGCTACTGGTGGCCTGATTTTCTAGTGGGGCAGCACTATAAAGTCACCATGAGTGTGCACTGTCACAAGTCAGTACCCATCCTGATATGACCTTAGATGTTTCGAGGACGTAAAAGAACAACAAACGAATAAACAGCTTACCGCAGCAAATATAATAGCGGAAAAATCAATCTGAATGGTGTGAGGGAAAGACATGCCGGAAAGATGGCCCGCAGATGCACGGATGCCTAGAGGCATGGTGGACACATGCCTTGAGGCACATACCGAAAGACACACAGAAGCATGGATGCATAGAGGCACAGATGCACAGGTGCTTAGAGGCACACACATATGGATGCATGAATGCACAGGTGCAAAGGTCCTACAGTGGCATAGTCAGTGACAATGGCAGAGGTAGTGACAGTGGTAGAGTCAGCGACAGCTGCAGAGTCATTGAATGTGGCAGAGTCAGCAACAATGGCAGAGTCATAGACAGTGGCAGTGTCAGTGAGAGCAGTAGAGTCAGTGACAACAGTAGAGTCACTGACAGAGTGAGCGGCATATTCTGTGACAGTGGCATAGTCAGTGACAGCGGCATAGTCAGCCGCAGAGTCAGTGAAATCAGCAGAATCAGTGACAGTGGCAGACTCAGTGACAGTGGCAGAGTCAGTGATAGAGTAAGCGGTAGAGTCAGTGACATCGGCAGAGTCACTGGCAGTGACAGAGTCAGTGACAGAGGCAGAGTCAGTTACAGTGGCATAGTCAGTGACAACATCAGAGTCAGGAACAGCAGCAGAGTCAGTGACAGAGGCAGAGTCAGTGACAATGGCATAGCCAGTGACAGTGGCAGAGTCAGGGACAGCAGCAGAGTCAGTGACAGCAGCAGAGTCAGTGACAGTGGCACAATCAGTGACAGCAGTAGAGTCAGCGACAGCAGTAGAGTCAGTGACAGCGCCATAATCAGTGACAGCTGATGATTGGTTATTACATCAATCGTGACAAAATAACCTAAACATCAAATAAATAAATATAAACAAAACCAAAGTATACACCCTGCAACAAGATGAGAAAATAAACAATTCAGTTGAGCACAGCTTAGGGTACAGGAAATAACGGACACAAGTCATCGTGGTTATTCAAACACAGAGATTCAGGCAGATCCTGATGAGTCTTGCATTGAAACTAAACACCCAGTTCACTTGACCTTATTTTATTTCATGGATCGTCGCCGGTTATTTTATTCCACTTCCTGTGGAGGAATGAGACACAAACGCAGGAGTGAATAGCATGCGCCCACTGCCGGAACAAATAGGAACCAAACACAGGTATGAGGCAGTCGCAAGAAATTAGGCCTTGTATCCTCAGACCCTTCGGAAACAGTTTGTCTTTATGACACACAATCAGGGGTTCCGTGGGGGCCCAACTTAATGGTTCCCTCACAAATGTTGTTGTTGGCAAATATGTTTATTCACCGGACGCAGTTGCCTAATCAGTAAAGCTAATGATCATCGTGTGGAAGGTTGGGAGGTCGAAACCCAGCTGAATCAAACTAATGACTTATAAAATTGATATTTGGTGCTACCTAGCCTGGCGCTCGGCATTAATAGGATAGGACAAGGACTGGTTACCATAGTATCAGAGTGATGGTTATTTGTGGGATATCGGGTCAGGGTGTCAGCAGCCTGTTCTTCGAGTGGGGCAGCACTATGAAATTTCCATGAGGGCGCACTGTCACAAGTCCATACCCACATTGATATGACCTTAGATGTTGCAAGGACGTAACATTCCAACAACCAACTAACCAACCAGCAATCTACACTAGAAACAAATCTAGTACAACAATCCTACACATTTTCGCTACGAGGAACTATGTTTTTATATGCATCAGCCAAGTTAAATTGAATGGGACCAATGGGACTACAGTGAAGCACATGGCTAGGTGGGTCTGTCACCCTCCAAACCACCGCAGTTATGCAGTTACGCTGGAAGGCAGCATCAGTGATTTTCTCACGGATCAACGGACAGCACCTCGGAAGACAAGTATCACATACTGGTTACTGGCTGCTTTCCAGATAACCAGATCACCAGAACACCATGTAGAAACCAATGTTTGGATATGTGGCTGTGTACATAGGCTATGAGGAAAACAATACAGACAAAGCGAAAGGAAGAGAGTAAAGTGTAAGAGAGAGAGTCCAGCCCTCCGGTTTATTATATATACTACATGGATTCTTGGTATAGGATCACGCTATTCACTTCAACCAATAGGGATGCAGCATTCCATGTTCCTCCAATAGGGACTCAGCATTTCTGGTTACCATGACCACCAGTGGTATGTACACCACCAGACATGTGGCCACCACCAACCTTGAACCCTGTGTGGATTGACTCCTACCTCAGCAGAGAGCCAGGCCATGAGTGCACTCACCCAGACCTGCCAATCATCCCTATGTCTATAATTACCTGCCCTCAAGCATGAGCCAAGCCATATGTATACACACAATATACATATACACACACTCTTGGCTGGCCACACAGAATAATAATAGAGGATTTCCATTTCAGCCCTCTGCTGATTATCGGAATATTTTACAACCATATCACCATATCACCAGATCAGCAGATCACCAGAACTCAAGTAGAAGCATCGCGCAATATGACACTTTCGATTGTTTAATGACCCACCAGCATAAAAGGTCAACATTGGCTATTGGGGGGGGGGGGGGGTCATAGAGCAGTTAAACATATCGGACTAAATAAATTGCATTTCAGACCGGTAAAATAGAGCACAGAAATGTACGACAAAAGAATGTACAACTGTTTTAAGATCACATGTGGTGTATGATAAATAAAATCAACAGAAAAAGCTTTTCAAATTAAAAATGGGAAATACAATTTTTGGTAAAACCCAGTTTCCCTAAAATACATACTAATGAGTTGTGGATGACATTGGAACAACCCCTTTGCACCCTCATTTCCAAACACATCATCTCTAACCGAGTGTAGGCAAGGGCGTCTTCCCAAGATGTGACACACTGTCAGTATACACTGGCCGTGCTCACACTGAGGCAGACAATCCCCAGCCAAAATACAACTCATCATCCAGAAACGTATGGCAAATATGTGAGTGACAGACGATAACCTGAACCCTTCTCAACCGACTGTAGGAGGACTGCCAATCCCCCAAGACTGGCTTCACAGAATGATGTTTGTTCGCTCCCGCGTTGTTCCATTCATCCTGCCAGCTAGACATGATATATCAGTCAATGTGGAATTTCAGGTAAGTATATGGATATCCAGATTGGTACGATGCAAGTGCAAAGTGGTGTTGGCAGCCAGGTCTGCTTTTTAGGTTACCCCCGATACTGCAATGTGAGACAGTGTTAACGTAACGTGACATTTCACCATGGCAACTTCACTAACAAATGCCGCTAAATGTGCGACCCTAGGAAGAAGCGAGTGCTTCATTTAGATCATTCTAGCATCATGTTCTAGTTAACCTTTTAATTAGAGGAAGGCTTAGTTCATGTCGTCTGTGTGTTTTTCCCCGCTCTGTCTGAAGTAGACGGCAATTAGGCTGCGACACAGCTAATTCTGCATGCTCCGCTGCTATTGTTAAAACCTCAGAATCCGGATACTCTCCGCCATTGCACCCTACCATGGAGTATTCTTGGACGATGTTGGCTGGTTGTTGGAGTTTTACATCCAGGCAATAGCTAATCTCATATCAGGACTGGTACTGACTTGTGACAGTGCATACTGATGGTGATTTTAGAGTGCTGCCCCACTGGTAGACCAGGCAGCCAGTGCCATGAGCACCAGCCATATCCCACTCAATCACATTATACAGACACTGAGCCAACCATTCTTTACCCTATCATATTTATGCTGAGTGCCTGGCTAGGAAGTGACAAGTATAAATATGTTAAGTCATTGGTTTGCCTTGACCAGGGCCTATGTGCCGGGTTAGAATACCACATTCTACCAAAATGGGATAACCAAAACCATGAAGTCCTTCTGCCACTCCATCTGATGGACGATGCTGGGTGTACCGGATAACCACGTGAGTTCGGTGCATTATGGGAACGAAAATAAATACACCTAGGCGTCCTCAGGGCCAAGTAATGAGTCCAAGGGCAGAAACCCACACATCCATTTGTCGTGCTTTACAGGTAGGCCTAACATCTATCAATTTCACATTGGCTAATACAAGTGGGATGGTGTTGATCTTAGCGAAAGAAATGGATTATCGCAATGAATGCATAAACTGACCAGATATACCACACACGCTTAATTAGCTGAATGTAATAACAATATTTATTATCTTAAGATTATTATTGTAATTAATTAGTGTAAATGACTGTAGTTAGTTAAACATGGCGCGGAAAAAAAGACTGTATTTAGATGAATAACAAATGTTTACCAAAATAATTTTTAAAAAGATTATCGAAATGATACTGCTAACATATAAAACATTCATCAACACGGAGCTCAATGCACTGCTAGACTAAATAAAAATAGATGTATGTGTATATATGTATGGCTATGTATATATATATGTATAACTAATAATAATAATAATCATACTACTAAAAAGAATATAAGAAATAAATATATATATATATGAGCCTATCTGAAAAGGTGATAACTCTTCTTTTTGTTGTCCATGTAACGATTGACACAAAATAGCACAGAAACGGTTACACTGAAAACACAAGGACATTTGCTTCAGATCAATATGTATTCTATTGGGATTATGAAACACAATAAATCAGTTTATCCTGAGCAAATTCCTAAGCAGATAGTATGTTGATCGTTACAATGGAGAAACCAGATGGGATGGCCAAATGAGTTAGAGCATCCATCTCCCATGCTGGTAGATCGTGGGGCCATGGGTTCGAACCCTGGTCGAGTCAAACCAATGACTTAAAAATTGATACATGTCGCTTCCTAGCCAGGCGCTCAGCATTATTAGGACAGGGCAAGTACTGGTGTGCTCAGTGACAGGATAATGTGACTGCGTGGGATACCTGGTCATGGTGCCGGTCGCCTGGTTTCCCAGTGGGACAGCACTATAAAGTTGCCATGAGTGTGCACTATCACAAGTCGGTACCCGTCCTGCTATGACCTTAGATGTTGCTAGGACGTAAAACAACAACAAACAAACAAACAATGGACAAACTTGTGTCCCAAATTACTTAGCAACTTTTGAGACAGCCTCAAATATATAATGAATATCAATAAATCAATAAATAAAAATACACTGAATATCGAGGACACTTTTAGAAGGTAAACATTCTAGGGACGACTTACCCAGGAGCTAAACTTTAAATGTTAAACCAAAACTAATGACCACTAATGGAAGCTGGTGAAGGCAATCAGGGAAAAGAACTACAGGTAACCAAGCAACTAACCAATTGTAGAACTAACAGAATCACACAGGGTGGGGATATGTGGAAGAATATTTACAAACAGAAAAAGAATGCATGCAGGTGAAAGCTACACAACAACTGAACGTAATAAAACAAGGTGAACCATGAGACTATTACTGTCTAGAGGGAACAACAAGTCATTAGACTAAAGCTAAGATTCCTTATACACGGTATGCGGCATGCGGCATGCGAATGCGAATGCGGCATGCAGCATGAGGCATGCGAATGGGTTGATTCCACCCATGCAGCATGCGGCATGCCACATGCAGCAATTTGCTTTGATCTTTACAGTAACAACTTTAATTATATTAATATAAAGTGTCCTTCAAAGTACCATTTACACAGCCCACTCATCTGCAAGTAGTTAGCTGGAAATCCACACTACATGAATATATCTAATTAACTCCAGTCCCAGCGGCATGCCACCCACCCTGACATAACACCTCCCTCACCCACACCCACCACCACACCCATACACACACACACATAGTGTCAGGTTTCTCACAACTGTTTTCTTTGGCAAACACACCAGTATTCACATTCGCATGCCGCACCGATCGGTCCATGGACCGATTCAGTTGCCGCATTCGCATTCGCATTCGGACGTATTGAAGGACCACTATTCCGTAACATGCTTTTCAATTTGTTGCCACATTCGCATTCGCATTTGCATGCCGCATACCGAGTGTAAGGAAACTTAGCTTTAACCATTATGGGCAGCATAAAGACAACCATCACAACAACACAAAATAAAAATGATGACAGCTTCAGCTCAAAGTTGTACTCATGGTTTCATTTCGGTCATAATGGTCTTTGTCAGTTTTTGCACCTGAATCCTTCAAGTGTCTTCACCACGGCCACAGAACAGTTCCACCAGATATATATGTTGTAGCAGCCTCGGTCGTAATGCGAAGACAACACCGCCGCCGACCATGCCGTCCACCGACAACCTCCCAGCGAACACCGAGGAGGTCCGGCGAGGCTGTGACTGGGCGTCTGTATTGCTATGTGCCTCCTCAGCCTGTTTACCTCCTCAGTTACCCTGTTTGTACCTTACTTTGTCATTTATTGTTGTTCACTGTTTCTCTGTATGTTGCCCGAGGCGTCACAATAAACGCCTCAGTTTTCCCACCTCCGCCTCTGTTCTTCCTTCTCGCGCATCAAAGCCGCACACCTTTATTACCATAACTCGGTTCAATGCGGAATTCATTTTCATAACTGAACACCACATTGTAAAATATTCTGATATTCGGCATAGGGGGAATGCAAATGTTCTATTACTGATCGGTGAACGGGACCAGGCGCATGTATGTATATATATATGTATGGGTTGGTGGTGCCTGAGTGGGAGGTAGATAGACATAGTGATGCTGGCAGGTCTGGGTGTGAGGGCACTGAGAGCCAACCCCTTCTGCTGGGATAGGGATCGCCACACTCATAGGGCAAGGTTGGTGGTAGATAAAGGATTTACCCGGTACTTGTAGTACACGGGTGAAGGACAAGGTAGTGTAAATACGGGCGAAAATAGGATTAATATGGAACATGAACTAGAAACTGTGGCTCCAGTATCAAATGGCTACTTATATCGGCACAGATTTGGTGAAATGGGAGAGAATGCAAAAAGACAAGATGGCAGCCGCAGAACGCCGTCGATTTCACTCGACTAGATATTATATTATATTTTTCAATTCAAAGGTAGCGGGCTATCAATAGGATATATGTAAAGAATAATTGTTGCCTCTTAGATTGTGAAATTAGGCTCTCAATTCTTTGACCCGCATTTTCGACAGCTTTTACATAGGGTTGGTTTGCACCCCTACTGCAGCAGTACGGGGTGAATCTTGTATCTAGGTTGTTGGTGGCCATGGGGCCATACATCTTGTGGTGGTGGGCTGACCACTGGTATCCATGGGGACCAGGAATGCTGGATCCCTATTGGTGGGGCCAAGAATGCTTGTTTGCCATTGGGGGAAAGGGGTGGGGTGATACTCTACAATGAACCCATGTAAGCATATAAATAATAAACCAGAGGGCTTGACTCTCTCTTCTTCTTTACACTTTATCCTCTTCCTTTCTCATTGTCTGTATTGATTTCACCATAGACTGCCTAAACAGCCACAGATTTGAGCCTTAGCCTTTACATAATTGGTGACCACGACTAGTGGATTAGTCGATTATACTTTACATAATTGGTGACCACGACTAGTAGATTAGTCGATTAGACTTTACATAATTGGTGACCACGACTAGTGGATTAGTCGATTAGACTTTACATAATTGGTGACCACGACTAGTGGATTAGTCGATTAGAGTTTACATAATTGGTGACCATGACGAGTGGATGAGTTGATTAGACTTTACAACATGTTGTGCCTTGCGTGGTTCTATGTTTTACATCAACACATCATGTGTCATATTCACTGGTCTTTTTACTAACATATTTGCAATTGGGCGCAATGTTAAAATTGCATTCATTTCTGTGTGAAGGACACTCTTTGCCCCCCCTACCTACATAATGTTGTACTTGCTCTCAAGGATGGGCGACTCATCTATCTGTCCATCCACTGGAAGAGTAACTGGGCTTTCACACCAAATTCCCAGACATCGCTGGTTCACCAATTTCCCTTCACTTCTTGGCTAGCCTGGCAATGCACAGACCTGCTCAATATTTTCTGTCCACCCACCCTACTACATATTCTCCCGCATATGGATGGGTCCCAGATACTTTGGTTATCCCATAAATAAACTTAGTGTAACCTGCACTTTTTTGTTGTTGTTTGTTTGTATATTAGTTGATTAAGCAGGGGAAATTTCAGTCGCAGACGACTGGCCTTCCTCATTCCACTACTCATTGCCCTATCCTAGTAATGCCGATAGTCTGGTTAGGAAACGACAAGTATCAATTCTTAAGTCATTGGTTTGACTCGACCAGGATTCGAATCCACGATCCCATGATCTACCAACACTGGAGATGGATGCTCTAACTCATTCCGCCTTCCTCGTCTTGTGTTATTCCTTTCCGAATCATGGACGATTTGTCCAGAAATAACCTATATGTTATGAGGTGTCAGATTTAAATCATGTCATAATGTATTTTGCAAAGACAATTATGCTTTGCTGAAATTTACGTTGGTTGAAGTCTCTGTGAATTGTGAATTGTGAACTCCAAAGAGATAACATAAAGAGTAACGCAGACGCTGACTGTTGAGAATCACCAAGGTGTTTGTGGGTCATAATATAAGATATGCCTTCTGTAGTAAGTGTTTTCCAAACACTACATGACCAGATAGCTGAATGAGTTGAGCGCCCATCTCCCGTTTTGGTAGACCATGGGATTCAAACTGTTCAAACCCTGGTCGAGTCCAACCAATGACGGGTTCAAACTTTGGTCGAGTCAAACCAATGACTTAAATATTGGTGCTTGATGCTTCCTAGCCAGGCGCTCAGCATAGTAGGATAGGGGAAGGAATGGTTGGCTCAGTATCAGGATAATGTGACTGAGTGGGATATCAGGCCATGGTGCTGGCAGCCCAGTCTCCCAGTGGGGCAGCACCATAAATTCACCATGAGTGCGCATTTTCACAAGTCAGAACCCGTCCTGATATGACCTTAGATGTTGCCAGGACTCAAAACTCCAGCAACCAACCAACCACCCAAACACTACATACGCTGCAAACTATAGGGCCTTCCCGTGGGACCTTAATCCGCTCATGAGACTCTACTCTGTCATATGCGCATGCGGTAACTCTCCCTGCGAGACGCGGCCATTTTGGAGACAAAATGGAATGAATGTGTCAGCTTAAATTGAACCAGTAAAGCTAGCAGCCCAAACACTTACCATAGCACATTCCGCCCATCCTGTCAGTGTGGGAGCGAAGCTAGTTCTGCTAGTTTAGTGCCATTACACCTTTAAGCACCCGATAAACGCCCACGTAACGAGCAAACGTAAGCCTGACATTCATATAAACCACTTGTGGACGTATATTACGTTGACATATGTTGACGTATGTTGGGTTACATTATGATGACGTCAGAATGACGTTAGACTGACGTCGAGCTATGTCACATTACGTTGTGTTACATCGGCGCACATCAAAGTTTTGAACCTGTTCAAAACTTTCGATGTAAATCAAACGTAAGGGTTTACGTTCGGCGTACGTTCTGTACACGTTCGGCGAACGTCAATGACGTTAAACGGACATTAGTCAAATGCTGCTCACTACGTTCAACTATGTTCCAATACATTGACCCACATTAAACCCGGTGGAAACATCCACGTGGCGTAATGGGAACGTCAGGAGAACGTCAGGAGAACGTACGTTCAATGTACATTCAACATTTCGCCACCGTGTCATGACGTATGTAACGTCACGAAACGTAGTTCTGGCTATGGAATAACGTTCAAAACGTTCCGTGAGCATAATGATGTTGTCCTCTCTCGTTGAATGACGGTATCACTACGCCTTACCGACCTTTACGCTCTTGTCAACTATGCTGCATCCACGTTCAACTTGTGCCCAAATTTGCATACTACGTCGAGAAGTTCAACATTCTTCATGTTCTCCCTAAGCTGACGTCGTTATGTCGTAGTGTGACAGGGCCTTTAGTGACAAGGAGTGTAGTCTTGATACTTGGAATACATTGTGCAACATTGGTGGAGTAGGGTAAGGTTGATTGGATGTATTGCTGTTGCTTAAAATGGCTATTCATACAAACTAATCTTTTAATTACCAGTATCACTGAGGCATTTGCATTCTGGCATTAGGTGGGTATTTGTTATTCTCCACACTGGTTGCTGTGGTTTTTCAATGTGAGCATACATATACTGCATCGTGTCGCAATACATAATTTGAAGTGTTCCCTTTAGCTGCAATGTTTGCGAGGTGTTTGATTATGTGGAAAAGAAAATTCTGTCCCATGGGGACACAGCAGGCAGAGGGTTATGGGAACCACTGGGACACATCAGACAGAGAGTTATGGGAACCAAAGGGACACAGCAGGCAGAGTGTTATTGGAACCACAGGAACACAGCAGGCAGAGAGTTATGGGAACCACAGGGACACAGCAGGCAGAGAGTTATGGGAACCACAGGGACACAGCAGGGAGAGTGTTATGGGAACCACAGGAACACAGCAGGCAGAGGAGTTTGGGAACCGGGAGCAGGGAGGGAGCGAGTTATGGAACCAGGCAGCCCGCGGACAGAGATTATGGGAACCACAGGGACACAGCAGCTGAGTGTTCAGGGACACCGACGATATATGGGAACCACATGGACACAGCAGGCAGAGTGTTATGGGATCCACAGGGACACATCAGAGAGAGAGTTATGGGAACCACAGGGACACATCAGACAGAGAGTTATGGGAACCACAGGGACCCACCAGACAGAGAGTTATTGGAACCACAAGTACAAATCAGACAGAGATTTATGGGAACCACAGGGACACAGCAGAAAGAGAGTTATGGGAACCACAGGGACACAGAAAATTATGGGAACCACAGGGACACAGCAGACAGAGAGTTATGGGAACCACAGGGACGCATCAGACAGAGAGTTATGGGAACCACAGCGACACATCAGACAGAGAGTTATTGGTACACATCTCACAGAGTGGTATGAGAACCACAGGAATAGAGCAGGCAGAGAATGATGGGAACCACGGGCACACATAAGACAGAGAGGTATGGGAACCAGAGGATCACATCAGACAGAGAGTTATTGGAACCACGTGGATGCAGCAGACAGAGAGTTATTGGAACCATAGGCACACAGCAGACAGAGAGTTATGGTAACCGTAGGGACACATCAGACAGAGAGTTATGAGAACCACATGGACACAGCAGGCAGAGAGTTATGGGAACCACAGGGACACATCAGACATAGAGTTATGGGAACCACATGGTCACAGCAGGCAGAGAGTTATGGGAACCACAGGGACACAGTAGACAGAGAGTTATTGGAACCACAGGGACACTGCAGACAGAGAGTTATGAGAACCACGTGGACACACCAGGCAAAGAGTTATGGGAACCACAGGGACACATCAGACAGAGATGTATGGGAACCACAGGAACACAGCAGACAGAGAGTTATTTGAACCACAAGTACACATCAGACAGAGAGGTATGGGAACCACAGGAACAGAGCAGGCAGAGAGTTATGGGAACCACAAGTACACATCAGACAGAGATGTATGGGAACCACAGGAACACAGCTGACAGAGAGTTATTGGAACTATAAGTACATATAAGACAGAGAGGTATGGGAACCACAGGGACACAGCATGCAGAGAGTTATTGGAACCACAGGGACAGCAGGTAGAGAGTTATGGGAACCACAGGGACCCTACCTACAGAGCGTTATTGGAATCATAGGGACACAGCAGGCAGAGAGTTATTGGAACCACAGGATCACATCAGACAGAGATTTATGGGAACCACATGGACAGAGCAGACAGAGAGTTATTGGAACCACTGGGACACAGCAGGCAGAGAGTTATTCGAACCACATGGACACATCAGACAGAGAGGTATGGGAACCACAGGGACACAGCATGCAGAGAGTTATTGGAACCACAGGGACACAGCAGGCAGAGAGTTATGGGAACCACAGGGACACAGCAGGCAGAGGGGTATGGGAACCACAGGGACACAGCAGGCAGAAAGTTATTGGATCCACAGGATCGCACCAGACAGAGAGTTATGGGAACCACATGGACACAGCAGACAGAGAGTATAGGAAACCACAGGGACACCACGGCAGAGGAGGTTTGGGACCACATGGGACACAGCAGCAGGGGGTATGGGAACCACAGGGACACAGCAGGCAGAGAGTTATGGGAACCACATGGACACACCAGGCAGAGGGGTATGGGAGTCACAGGGACACAGCAGGCAGAGGGTTATGGAAACCACATGGACCCTACAGACAGACAGAGAGTTAACACAGACAGATAAGGATATCCCCAGCAATCACATAGGTCAGGGTAAACAAGTGGGGTGAGGGCTGGGGACTGTCTCTCCCACTTTATGTTTGTGATATCTCTCCCCGCACTGTGCATGTGCTGTCAATCATCAATGTGTGGAGCACTGCAACCAATGGGAGGATATCCACCCAGGGAAGACTCTACTGTACTCTCAAAGAAGATATTCTTCTACTAGTATAAACTGCCAAACTAGTGATTTCCAAAGGATTCTCTACCAGTATGGTGTGTTATCCACTATGATTAGGTGTGCGTCGCCTACGTTTTTTTAGTATGCAATGCTCATGTCGACTTAAAACATCACATTTTCAAAACCAAGGCAATTATCTAGATTTGAGTATACCTATCTAAGTTAGATACCGGTGCACTTATTAAACATTTGTTACCACATAGAAGTGAAATTTAGTGCATTTCAAATGTATCAAAAGTTAGCCATTTAACATTTCATTTGCTGTTTCCTAGCCTGAATTTGGCATTACCAGGATAGGGTGATGACTGGTTGGGCTCAGTGTCACGATAATGTGTCTGCGTGGGATATCGGTCATGGTGCGGGCAGCCTGATTTCCAAGTAGGGCAGCACTATAAAGTTGCAATGAGTGTGCACTGACCCAAGTCAGTACCCATCCTGATATGACCTTAGGTGTTGTCAGGATGTAAAACTCCACCCGGTTCGAGTCTAACCAACGACTTAAGAATTGATACTTGTCACTTCCTAGCCTGGTGCTCAGCATTATTAGGATAGGACAAGGACTGGTTGGCTCAGTGTCAGGATAATGTGACTGAGTGGGATATCAGGTCATGGTGCTGGTGGTCTGGTCTTCCAGTGGGACAGCACTACAAAGTCACCATGAGTGCGCACTGTCACAAGTCGGTATCCATCCTGATATGACCTTAGATGTTGCTAAGATGTAAAACAACAACAAACAAACAAACCTCACCGCGTATGGTGACTCTGACAGGGACGTTATACAGCAGGGGCGGGTGACCATCAGCGGGAACCCTTAACAGAGCATCGTGACTGATGGTGATTTGCTCTCACTGTCACAGTTTGCACCAACACGTGATCATGGATGGCGGTTAGTGGGTTAGACTTGGAGTGACCTTGGCAGAAATGAGTTACCATATATACACAAATTAAGGTCGACTTTGAGTATAAGTTGACAGGTATTTTTTTCAGGAAATATCTGGAATTAGGCCTATCCCGACTAAAGGTCAAGCTGTTTCTGCTATGCAGCAGGTGTCTGCCGCGCACTGTGTTCTACAAATGTATATGTGTATATATACTAGGTATATATATGTGTATGTGTATATATATGCACATATATGTATATATTTATGTACATATATATGTCCACATACCCCGGGTGCCATACATGCTCCCTCAAGGAGTGTGGTGAGTATAAGATGACCACAGAAATAGGAGTTTCTTTGGTAGTAAACTTATTTTTGAGTAGATACGGTGGCTGAATCGGTACAGCGTAGGCTTCTCGAGCGGAAAGTCAATAGTTTGATTCCTGGTCGAATCAAAGCGATGACTTACAACACTGATACGTGTCACTACCTAGCCGGGTGATCGGCATTAATAGGATAGGGTGGGGACTCATTAATTCAGTATCAGGATAATGTGATTGAGTGGGAAATCGGGTCATGGTACCAGTGGCCTGGTCCAACTATAAAGTTGCCATGAGTGTGCACCATCACAAGTTGATACCCGTCCTGATATGACCTCAGATGTTACCATGACGTAAAGCCCCAACAACCAACCAACCAACCTTGCAACTGCTGCGTCTCCAGCCTTATTGTGACCAAGATTGTCATCAGGAGGTCGCAAGACATATTCAACCAATTGCTGACTGATCGCCAACCGATCCCCAACCAATTGCCAATCAATATTCCAAACTCTTGGAGAAGTCGGCAGTCGGTGGGGTGTAGATTTTCTTCACTGCATAAAATACTTTCTCAATATAGGTTACTTGCATTATGGAGGTTATACTATATTATATTATCATGCTTGGACAATTCAGAATTAACCCATATCTGGGTGCAAGTTCCACGCTAGGAATGTTAAGGCAGAGAGAATCAATACCTCAGGTGACATTTGGACTCTTTCGAATTGTATATTATTTGTACATTAATTGTATATTAATTGTATCGTACTTGTATATTAAGTGGATATTAATTGTATATGTATTGTATATTAATTGTATATTAAGTGTATATTAATTGTATATTAATTGTATATTAAGTGTATATTAAATGTATATTAGTTGTATATTAATTGTGTATTAATTGTATATTAATTGTATATTAATTGTATATTAATTGTATATTAAGTGTATATTAAGTGTATATTAAGTGTATATTAGTAGTATATTAAGTGTGTATTAATTGTATATTTATGGTATATTAATTGTATATTACTTGTATTTTAATTGTATACTAAGTGTATATTAATTGTATATTAATTATATATTAATTGTGTATTAATTGTATATTAAGTGTATATTAAGTGTATATTAATTGCATATTAATTGTATATTAATTGTATATTAAGTGTATATTAATTGTATATTAAGTGTATATTAATTTTATAATAAGTGTATATTAATTGTATATTAATTGTATATTAATTGTATATTAATTGTATATTAATTGTATATTAATTGTATATTACTTGTATATTAATTGTATATTAATTGTATACTAATTATATATTAATTGTATATTAATTGTATATTAATTGTATATTAATTGCGAATCTTTCCATTTAAATTAAATTTCTCAATAAGTAGCAGCCAGAAGGGATGTCCAAATAAAGTCGTGATAAACCCTGGGGCAGCCCTATAAAGCCACAATCAGTACACTCTGTCACAACCCTTGACGTGAGCTTAGATGGTGCTGGAACACCAAACCCCAACGACAAACAAATTGCACATAGGGGCTATAGAGTTAGTGATGAATGATCTAGAACAACGGCATCGGTGATTTGTTAAGAATACAGCTCTAGGAGTCTCCATTTTTTGCGAATGGAAAGTTACCCATCCTTCCGACAGGATAGCACACCAGTAACCAGCTCCCGTGGTTGAGAATTGGTCCTACTGGTATGGACTCTTCACCGTCCCATCGCATGTCAGGAAGTAATGAGGGTAGTGATGTGCGCCAATTAATTTGTCCTTACTACTGAGTAAGTATGTAATAATCGCTCAGCAGGTAGAAATTGTGAGAAAGCTTTGCTGCTG
Organism: Branchipolynoe longqiensis; assembly: GCA_030323885.1. Classification (NCBI taxonomy): domain Eukaryota; kingdom Metazoa; phylum Annelida; class Polychaeta; order Phyllodocida; family Polynoidae; genus Branchipolynoe; species Branchipolynoe longqiensis. The sequence goes on from CM059197.1 coordinate 57,136,523, forward strand.
CTGGTCTTGGCCGATTCGTAAAGATTAAAGCGAGCGATGTTTTGTAGACTGCTGAACAAAGAATGCTTCCTACCATGTCAAGAACTGAGAAAATAGGTTCAATTGAACACGATGCATTCTTAGCCAAGGAATGTCTTAGCAAACAGTTTGGTAATTGCACTTCCTTTTAATGTTTATTGCATTCATTAATTAAGCAGGGGACAATTTAACTAATGTGCAATCGGTCTTCTTCATCGCACCACTCCTTGCTCTATCGTAGTAATGCTGACTGCCAGGATTGGTAATGACATGTATCCAGGTTTAATTCATTGCTTTGAATCCGTTGAATTTAAATCCCACAGGTTTAGATCCCACATAATCCCACGTGGGAAGCGGGCGCTCGATTTATTCAGCTGGGCTTCCTGGTTGTTGATGAATTGCCTTATGTTAGGGAATTACCAGATGAGGGAATGGTTCAATGAGTTCAGCACATTTTGCTTGCTGTGTTATTTTTTTGTAAATGTGTTTATTCATTTGAACAGACATTTTGTCAGCGCTGGAGCACTGGTCTTCCGGCAGTCAAAATGATTGTATTTTAGTTATACATAGTGATGAGGGAGTGGACTGTTCTGCATTGTGTATAGCACACTTCACTTTGATACAATAGAAGGGGGAGTATCCCGTGATGTATAGTGTACAGCATAGGCACTCTATATATCGCAGGGGGAGCGGGACGTAGCTCATGTGGTAGCATGTCCACCTGTGAAGGTATTGGTCATCCTATCGATCCTGCTCAGTGGACAAATTTGCAGTTTGGGTTATTTTCCGTTCCAACCAATGGTCCACAACTGGTTCATCAAAGGCTGTGGTATGTGCTTTCCTGTGCGTGGGAAAGTGTATATAAAAGACACTTTGCTGATTATCGGAAAATCTTTCTTTGGAGGAAACCCACTGCCGCCACATAGGCTACTCTTTCCTATATTCTTTGTTGTTGTTTTGTTTGTTTGTTTATTGTTTTACGTCTTAGATTTTGCTAGGATGTAAAACAACAAATAAACAAACAAAAGAACAACATATCGGAAAGAGTAGCCTATGTGGCAGCAGTGGGTTTCTTCGAAAGTAATATGTCAGAATGACCATATCTTTGACATTCAATAGCGGACGATACAAATCAATATGCTCTAGAGGCGTTGTTAAATAAAACAATTTGTTTTCCTATCTAGTGCAGAAAGGGGTTGCCTGTTGTGAGATATGGTACAGCAAGGCAGATTAAGTGCACATTGTACATGTTACGCCGTAACATGAATAATTCATCACGACAAGCGAGCTCTCTGCGTAACCATGTAAGAGGTATCTACAGTAACTAACTTAGTTACCTACTGTAGCTGGGACCAGCAGGTTTTGGTCTGTAGTTCAAATTTACTTCTAGCTGAGTAGTAACTACAGTAACTTGCATCTCATACCTAGTAACATTACATTCGCTTAGCTACTGTTCTGTTGTTTCAAATCACTAACTGATAAACTGGCATTCATGCAGCTGTTCTAGCAGACCTAACACACTGTACTGGACATTTCTGAACCATCCCACCTACCCAGCTATTAAATGTTTACTTGGAAGGGCCGAGTGTCCGAGTAGCCTATTTCTGAGTCACTATGCTTCTGTGAGAATGTTTAAATAGTTATCGGTATATGTCTTTCTTCCACAATGGCATAGGCTTCATTAACACAGTCTCTATTAATTTAGTCATGAGAAAGTTATCTATTGTCACTTTATCAATTCTTTGAAAATGTTCAAATTATATTACTATCTCGAGTTGTATCGAGCATAACTTAGGTTAGGGACACAAGCTACTGTAATGGAGTCATGACTTAACTTAAACTATTTTCGAGATAACGGCAATTATTCTTAATTATGAGCTTGACGTAGCTACTAAGCTTGGATTCAATAATATGGTTTCAATAATATGCTTTAGTTGGATAGCAGTTAGTTTATCACTCTAGGTCTGGCATTGTTTTACTTTTGTATAAGTGTTATACATCTGGGGCCGTATGCACCAATCGGTGTTAGGGCCTTAACCGCGGTTTGGCTAGCTCCACACGGCTAACTGTGGAAAATCTGTATGCATCAATCGGTGCCAGCGCTAACCGCGGACCGTAGCCTAGGCTAAGCTAAACCATTATCAAATCAGGTTTAACTGCTAGCCAGGGCGGTTAGTGTGTGTGTGTGGGTATCAATCTATTCAATGCGATCATATTTGACAGAATTAAATATGCAATAAGTGAAATTTTATCAATTTAACTCTAAATCCAAAGCGAAATTCACTCCGCCGCTACATCGGCGGAGATATTAATATTTTTGAATCGATGAATGTAAAGTAAACAAATCGCCGCCGCTGCAGCGACGCCGATATCCATACTGTCTAACGTCAACTAAAAATGGCCGCCGTCGCCGCCCTGCATCGGCGGCAATATATTACACCCAAATCTATTCAATGCTGTCATATTTAACAGAATTACATAAGCAATAAGTGAAATCTTATCAATTTAACCCTAAATTCGAACCAATATTAACGCCACCAGCGCATTGGTGGCGTTATTCATATCGTCGACTGGAGGGAATTCCCAAATCTATAAATAAACTCACGGTAAGCTATCCGCCCCGGCTAAGACATTCGTGCATACCACTTTACATCTTTCGCGGAATCCCCGGTACCCAGTGCTAGCTGACAGGAGCTAGCACCTAGCTCCGGTTAAGCCTAGCACAACTTGGTGCATACGGCCCCTGGTGGCTCAACAATGTGCATAGTGTTGGTTGGCAATGTGGATTTTCAGTAGTGCTAGTGTTTTTATTAAATGAGTAGTAGTCTGCACTGACCTCTCAGGCAGGTATCCACATATACAGGTAGGCGTGTGTAGGGTGGTGATATCAGGGAGCCTAGGTAGTGTAATAGTTAGCACACTGGCCCGGATTGTGAAGCGATGTCGGTTTGAGTCCCGCTCTAGGTGCAATACTTCCCATTTTCATCACCCCCACAACACTTGTGCCATGACCACGACCCTGTACAAGCTATGCGCTGTATGGTTGATGAACCTACCCTGTGTATGTATATGTAAGTGCATTGCCTGTATGTATGTATTTGTAAGTATTAAAAGACTTACAATTCGAAGGGGATGAGTGTAGTAGTCTGCACTGACCTATCAGGCAAGTAACCGCATAGACAGATAGGTGTGGGTAGTGTGGTGGTGTAAAGGCCTAGGTGGTGTAATGGTTAGCACACTGGTCCGCAATGCAAAGAGATGTGGGTTCGAGGCCCGCTCTAGGCGCAATATTTCCCATTTTCATCACCCCCACGACAAATGTTATTATATCACTGGATTAGTAGTTTGTTTGGTTGCCATGGTGGGGGTAATGGGGGGGGGGGGTCCCCGGGAGGGGTGGCCTGGAGGAGAGCAGGCACAAGGGGGCTGAGGATCAAGGAACCAGTCATCAGTGGATACTGAAGCAAATGAATAGAACCTGCTACTAACTGCAGAAACATATGGTGTCAGAGTTTTGACAAGCTTGCCAAAATTAATTTAGCATCGCTGCACTTCAAATATCTCATAAGTTAGTGATTTAAAATGAAAGTTACTTCACTTTAAATTAAGGTAGACTATAACGATCAACCTAATATAGTTATCTCAGTAAATGACATCAACTCAAATACGATCACAGTATGCAACTGTAAATATGAGTATGACTCTATGATGGGACTTTTCTTCTGGCCCCCACACGTCCCTCATTAAATTCCTTTTCATGGTACCTGGCAGATTGCCAGCGTTCTTTCAGCCCAGTTGAAGATATTCCATCTGCCACAAACTTCTGAGCAATTCGCTGACTATTTGGGTTCACTTAGCCTATTAATCTAACCCACCCTCTGGCAATTATTGTGAATTATATAACCAGCTGGCAGTTGCCCTACTATCTCACGATGCGGTGTCCGAATCGGTAGAGCGCAGGCCTCCCGTGTGGAAGGTCGGGAGTTCAATTCCCGGTCGTCTCGAACCAACTTACACGACTTACACTTGTTGATTGCTAGCCTGGTGCTCGGCATTGTTAGGAGAGGGCAAGGACTGGTTGGCTGGGTATCGGGATAATGTTACTGAGTGGGATAGCAGGTCATGGTGCTGGCAGCCTGGTCTTCACATGTGGCATCACTATGAAGTCACCATGAGTGCGCACTATAACAAGTCGGTACGCGTCCTGATATAACCTTAGATGTTGCCAGGATGTAAAACTCCAACAACCAACACACAACTTAAATCACTAACTGGAACCTTCTCATCGTTAACCCTCTGCCATTAGCATGGACCAGCACATAACTCATGGCAGGCTTACTGGATAGAGATCATTAGTCCTATGACACTGATGAATCTAGACCGATATCATTGTCAGATTAGTCTGTGTCACATGATATCAAATCCTCTTTGTAACTATATACAGTACATTGAGCCCTTCACTGTCTACCAAATCCTTCATTTGAATGCTTTACTACACAATATACCACAGTATATCCCCATCTTATACCGCTGTTGTTTATGACCAGTTGTAAGGGTCCCAATACTTAGTGTTTGCTTATTCATCCCTATCATTTCTGCTAAGCCATAGCTTATATGGTAATTATTATTCAAACATGTCACTGGTTATAAAAGCTGCATAGTCCAAATTGTCAAAACCAAAAACAATTATCTAGAATTGATTCTACATATCTAACTTAGATACAGAGACACTTAGTAAGCATTTGTTGCCATATAGAAGGGGACACTGAGACAGTTGAATATAACCTGTTACTGCTGAAGCCTATGGTGTCAGAGTTTTGGCATGCTTGCTAAAACTAATTTTACATGTGTCCACTTCAAATATCTAAAAACTTAGCCATCTAAACTAACAGTTACTTCAAACTAAAGTAAGGTAGATTGTGACAATCAATTAACCACAGACGGGATGGCCAAATGAGTTAGAGCGTCCGCCTCCTGTGTGGTAGATCGTGGGGTCGTGGGTTCGAATCCTGCTCGAGTCAAACCAATGACTTAAAAATTGATACTTGTCGCTTCCTAGCTAGGCGCTCGGCATTATTAGGATAGGTCAAGGAGCAGTGGAATGAGGAAGACCAATCACCTGCGACTGAAATTTCTAATGTACCAAAAAAAGAAAAAGTATTTATCTCAAGAAAATGATAGAAACTTCAAATCATCGACTATGCAACTTTAATGACAAGCTATTTACTTATATACCAAGTCAGAAGTCAACTAACTTGTTCCACTAACAGAAAGGCTAATCCTGTGGATCAAACGTTCTATTTTTGAGCATTCATGCATATATTCATAATATAAGGTATAAGGTACATATCTATGTGGGTGAGTGTTGCGTCCATATACACCTCGATGAATGCATACATGTTTGTATATATATTACATAGTGAACTAGGTGTTCTATTTCCTACAATTTGAATAATTCAGGACCCAAGACGGAACTACATAGTATGGGAATGTTATTAGTCTACAACAAAGAGGATCAGGTCAAGTTCAAATGTCAGGTAAAAGGTTCAGATAAAGGTTTGAGTCTCTGCAAGACCCGGCACTCAACCCTTGCGATTCAAGTGTCTTATAAGTAGGGTCAGGTGGGGCTGTGAGAAAAGGCGGGTGGTGGTTTCGGTGTGGCATCAGGATGGTAAGTGCCGATGGTGTGGCAGCAGTGGTGGAATTGACATCAGATACGGGTCACCGGGTACAGGCGGCCGCCACCGACGCATGCACCAGGGTCGCCACCTGGAGTTAGTGCAGTTCTGGACGCCTATGAATAAAAGGGGGGAATGGGTGGTAGCGTTAAGGTTGGGTTCAAAATGGGGAAGCACTATCGGTCCCGTCTTGGTCCCGAATTACCCACGTTGCCAAAGCAACATGACCGTTTCATCAAATTTGAACTTTGCGTCTATTTTAAGAGAATTCCAGCAATAAAGCCCTGATCATCACCAAAATCTTGGGAGAATTGTCCGATGGTAATATAATACATAACCAGTGATTATGGAAATGGGATGGCGGGAAAGCACATGCCATCAGCTCTTCAGCATCCCCTAGTGGGCACATCGGAACTAACGCTGTGCATGACAGTGAATATTATCATACCAAGGTCATGGATTTGTTTGTTGTTATTTTACGTCCTTGCAACATCTAAGGTCATATCAGGACGGGTACCGACTTGTGACAGTGTACACTCATGGCAACTTAATAGTGTTGCCCCACTGGGAAACAGGCCGCCAGCACCATGACCTGATATCCCACTCAGTCTCATTATCTATCCTGACACTGAGCGAACCAGTCCTTGCCCTATCCTAATAATGCCAAGCACCAGGTTAGGAAGCGACAAGTATAAATGTTTATGTCATTGCTTTGACTCAACCACGGTACAAACCCTCAAACTCATGGGTTCGGATCCCCCAATCTCTCAAAACAGGGGAGCGATGCTCAACTCATTCAGCCACCCCGTCTGGTTCAAAGGGCCATGGATGTTTGTCTTAGTTTTACCTCCTTGTACCATCTAAGGTCATATCAGGATAGGCACTGACTTGTGACAGTGGACACTCATGGCGACTCTTATAGTGCTGCCTCACGAGTATATACATTAGCCAGTACCATGACATGAAATCACACTCTGTCATATTACACTGATACTGAACCAACCAGTCTTTGCTTAATGCTATTAAAGTTGTATAGTCCGATGGTTTTGAGTTTCTGTAATTTTCTGAGATAAATATATTAGGTTGATGGTTATAATTTATCTTACTTTAGTTTCAAGTAACTTTTGGATTAAATAGCTAACTTTGGAAATATTTGAAGTTCAAACATGTCAAAGTAATTTTGGCAAGCACGTCAAAACTCTGACACCATAGGTTTCAGCAGTAACAGATTATATTAATTAACTCACCATTCCCTTCTATGTGGCAACAGATGCTTAATACGTGCATCAGTATCTAAGTTAGATATGTAGGATAAAATCTAAATAAATGCTTTGGTTTTGAAAATTTGATGCCTTTATCGGACTGTGCAGCTTTAATGTCATGCTGAAAACCGGAAAATCGAGAGATCCGGTTCACTTCCGGTCCCAAGCATGCCGGATATTAAGTCCGGTACCTGTATTATGTTCTTTATTATAATCTACCTCATCGTATATTAAAGTAAATTTGACTTTAAATGGTTAATTTGGAGATATTTGATGAGAAAACAATCAAAGCATGTTCTGGGGCACACCAGCATTGCGTAACCAGATTTAAAGAAATACAATGTATTGATTGTTTATTTACCCTGTCCATAGTCATAGAATATAAGTTCACAATAGAACTTGTTTTCAATGCTGAGCAGCTTCAGTCATTAGTTTGTGGTTTATTGTCTTGAATGATTAGCATAGCAGCATAATCCAGGAATGCCACACTGCAATTAGTATGTCATATGCAGCATAATATAAACTATAGTAGTATATAGTAGTTATATAAACTGACGGAGGAGTTAATTAAGTATCATTTCGCTAAATAGTCTCCCAAAGTATTCGGCGTCATGCACCCACCCTGATATGGTGCTATTTATTATTCGTGTGCAGGCCATATTAAGCCTGGTACACACCTCCCGTATACGATTCATGCGCTAAAACTTACTGCGTGACGGTACACGTTACAACCCGACCCATCATGTTTCCCGACTGAAACTGCCCGATTCATATTTTTAATCTTATAAAACTCGGTACACACCTCCCGTTTCATGACAAAGTTCCAGTCTTTAGGTGTGTGACCCCCTATCACACCACAGCCTTCCGATTCGTGACTTAAAACTCAGTTTTAGGTTTTATACGGGAGGTTTGTACCGGGCTTTAGTCCAAGGTATTTGGAGTCGCGCGTTAACCCCTGGGTTCAATGGCGAGGATCGGCGCGACTGTGTCGCCACCGACTCCGCCCAACCTGCGTGGCTCTCCTTGATGTGGTAGCCGTAGTGGCCTTTATAAGCACAACAATGTCTTCGTTGATTATGTACGTTCAAATCTAGGTTAGTGTCTTTTCTTTTTCCTAAGGTGTATTTTATTCATCGAATAATATTTCTTGTCAGCGCGGGAGCGCTGGTCTTCCAGCTGTACAGTACAATTCCTTTAATACATAAATGAAAGTACTATCAGTTGTAATAAATAGTGGATGCATGCAAATCGTGTTTGATACTAGAAGTATTATACATTTGATAAATGAAGGATCACCTGTAGTAGTAACTGTGTACAATTCCAGTCCAATCCAAGTATCAGTGAATATGTATTGCATGGTTCTAGAATAAAGTATTGTCTTTAAATATTTGTTTGCCTTCTTTCCTTTTGTAAAGAAATATATCAAAAATATATATACCTATTTTCAAATACATACACAGTATATATGCAAATCAGTGGATCTAATCACAATTAATCAGTTAATATGCTGGTTTGGGTTTCCGTAAATTGCCATGCTTTCACCGAAGTATGCAGTGTTCTGATGTCGGAGTGTTTTCACCTTTGTTCTCCGTTCAGCGTGCTAATGGGACTGTCACATTACGACGTTTCTCTCCAACGCGCGTCACCCTGTGTCACTTTTTAGTGAAACGCCAGGAGACGTCTGGAAGCGCGCGCATTGCTATATGTTGCTATACATTGATGAACGGTGGCGCGCGTCGGCGCGTCGGCGCGTCGGCGCGTCGGCGCGCGTCAAATATTTTGTGCTTGCACAAAACTTTTGATGCGTCAAAGTGTGGGTGTGACCGTTACGGGGATGTTAGGCGCACGTCGAGATCCGCTGGACGCGCTGGAATAACGTAATGCGAATGCCAAGCACACGTCGCGCACACGTTAGGGTCATGCCCACACATTGCGCCAAAATGTGGCTTTGTTGTTTTACATCCTAGCTACATCTAAGGTCATATCAGGATGGCGCCAAAACCTTTTTGGTTTTTTTCCTCACCCATCGATATATGTTACCCCAATGTCAGCCCCACGCTACTAATACACCGACAAGTTGGACGTGTCTCAACGCGTACAACTTATTTTGCATGTTGGTGGCACGCTGGCGAGAAGCGTCATAATGTGACAGCCCCATAAGCTGAGATCCCCTGAGCCAGATTGGTGAGTTGATTAAAAACCTCCCCTGGATGAAGGTAATTGCGATGTCCTGATTGCTTAATGCCACGTTGCAGCCTTCAGTGAACTCGATAATGGCTTAGTTGATCTATGCAAAGCTTACCCTTCTGCAATCTAGAGGGTGTTCTATGGCGAGGTATACAACAACAGGACTACAGTGTTAATAAGCCTAAGCCCCAACCCCCCTAAAGAAAATAAATACAAATTGGGGACGGTCCCCGACCGTGCCTGACAAATCGTCTACACCTGATTTATTTGGTATTATTTATGTTTTTAAACAAATCTGTTAAACATGCTTAACAAGTTTGCTGCTTGCAGAGTGCCAGGTTAGGAAACGACTAGCATCAATGCTTAAGTCATTGGTTTGACTCTGCCAGGGTTCGAACCCAGGCGTGCGAATCCCAAGACCTACCGGAAGAGGAGGCAGACGCTGAACTAACTCATTCGGCCATTGAGTCTGGGTATGTATTACGTCTACGTTATATGCCAGACAAATAATAAAATAATCAACTTAGTTTTGTATTTGGCCTAAGCTGTGCGTGGGATGGAGATAGTGAGTAGGTGGTTCTCGGCACGGGATATTATCCACTGATTATCGCCAAATCTCACGAGAATTGTCACGTGGTAATAGAACACATGGGCAGTGATTATGGAAAATAGTGGGGGGGGGGGGAGGAGCAGGGGTGTGGAAGCTCTCGTCTTCAGCTCTTCAACACCCCCTAGCGGGCTCATCAGAACTAACACCTATATATTATGTTCCATCCACTGCCTTTCTCCTCAGGGATGTGCAGATTTTACTGAATCACGAACAAATCGACAAGAAGAGCCTATTTCAAACCCGATCTTCCTCGCAATGTCCCATACGGTACTGTAAAATATTCTGATAAAACACATTGGTGGGGGAATGCAAATGGTCTATTATGGTAAAAGGTATATAGGGCCAGGTGCATAATTGTATTTATGTAGTTGCTGGTGATGCTTTACTCATGGTCAATAGTCATTGTGTGTTAGTCAGATAGTGTGAAAGAGGCACTAGGAGATAGTGTGTAAGGGGCACTTGGAGCTCTACCCACTACCCCCCCCCCCCTCCCCCCTCCCCCCTCTGTTAGTCACGGATCACCACACACTCAGCTCAGGCAGGTGGTGGCCAAGGGGGCCACAGAGCATGATGGTGGTGGGCAGATCACTGTAGCCATGGTGACACAGGAATGCTTGATGTTCATTGGTGGAACTGTAAATGCTTGATTCTCATTGGAGAACATGGTCAGGTGGTATGCCATACCAGAGCCATGTACCACTAGAAATAATAAACCTGAGGGCATTGTCTCTCTCTCTACTTTCATTCTTTATACTCTTCCTTTGTCTTCTTGCCTGTATTGCTTTCATTATAGCCTGCCTACACAAACACAGATTCCAGCCGTGAACTTTACAGTACCATGAGAGCCGCAGAACTAAATAAAGTGTGGTCATTGCTAAAGTCTTTGAAATAAAGCATGTCTAAAGCTTTGTGTGTTTTTTTTTATTGTAATCACCCATTGCTGTTCATGAGATACGTAATGGCAGTGGGTTGTTGAATACAATACCATGATTTTCGTCGGTAAGTGAATCAGGAAAATGAGCAAGGCGAATGGTGGTGCCACCATCGGAGCTGAGGTTCAGTAGGTTGGAGCATTAGATGAGTAGCCCGAGGCTCCACCAGCCGATTACTGGTGGGTGAGAATGAGTATTGCATTCCGGGTTATTATACTTGTATAATTCTTATACAGCATTTCCTCCAGTGTGTGATGCGAGGGGGGCGCCCGCCCGGAAATTTACCCGACAGCTGGGAAAGGGGGGGGGCACTCCACCAATGTGTAAGAGGAAATATAGGATGTATATGTTACCCTTGTAGTTATACTTGTATAATGCGTTATACATCACATCAATCCCCAGGCGTGAATGACATTGTGTCATGCCCGTGGAGAGGATTGGCGGGAGATGGCGCCACCGGTCATGTGATGGTGGGGAGGGAGACAGCCACTAATAGTATGTACAGTGACAATAATACATAATAATACAAACAATTCCCTTCCACGCCTATGTACTCGCATAATACTTATAAATCACATATATGTACATCTAATATCTAATACACCTGTATATATATATATATATATATATCTATATATATATGCACTTCTAACTGACACTATTTATCAGAAAAGTGCAGTACTACCCATATTATAACAGTTAGTACTTTTTATTTGATTTGGTAAATATTTTAATCATCTTAATTGTTCTTTTTTTGCAGCGTAGGGAACTGGTCTTCCTGCCATAACCTATATCAGCAAGAATGTACGCAAACATTGAATAATTACAACAACAATGACATTGCTACCCGGGAAAAAGAGAAGTAGGAAGCAGGAGGTGGGAATAATACAACTTTATTTTCATGACAGGCAGGGTAACCGGCTGACTAGAAGATCTGTTGCTGATATGGTGGGCCGTGTGCGAGTGGCTATTCCGAGGCTTGCAGGGGCGAGTCTGGGGTTGGGGTTTTGAGGTTGAAGTTGATTGGTCCAGGTTTTGTTTGGGGTTAGCCAGTGGGGTGGCTTGTTGGTGTGAGTGGCAGGTGGGAGGGGCTGCTTACCCGTTATCTCCACCCGCAGCAATGACAGGAAATGAGCACCACCCCTCATTTAACCCAATTATTTAAACAATATTATGCAATACAAAGCATATTCTTATTAATGCCTGTATAGAAAACTGTTGTTTTCTACAATGTTTATTATTTGTTTATGACAGTTATTAATTAATAATAAATGTGGCACGCAGGTACTGAATGTCAGTGATTAGTTGTTAATGTGACTGACATGTAATTTTGGATATTTAATATTCATCTTAAAGTTGTAGTGTAAATAATATATGCAAATGGTATCTGTTCGGTATTACTGGGTATAGCACAGTGTCCTAGACCACAGCAAGGTGGACATGAATATTGGAGTTAGAGTGGATCATTAATTTGTTAACTATCTGGTTAACCTATCTTGCTCCTATTCAGTCATTTCATGTCACTAATTTTCCTTGTAGGGAGCTGGTTGATTTAGTAGTAGGCGATCTACTGGAGAGGGATTTAAATGTTTTTGATATATGGTAGAGCAGACAGTTTCGGGGGGGGGGGGAGGGGGGGAGGAGTAGGCCTACATGTTCGGCAACATACCCGAATATCACGGACAGCTAACCTAGCCAAATGTCACTGTTAATTCCTACCAGACTTCACGTGGCATGTTGGTTTGTCTTAACTAAGGCCTTAATATTAAAGGCTTAATTTGCGTCTTGAATACGTCGGATATCGAGTGTTACTTCTTTAATCCAGAACATTCTTATTCTTTAATAGCCAACATTCTTACTACTTATGAACTCGCGTCATTCGAAGGTCGTCGGAAGCGCCTCTGGAAGTGACGACATTTCTAATTCCAATGTCAACTTTTATATAATTACAAAGTCGAGTTTGCTATAAGTAATAACTGGTTTTAGTACAATGAATTACGGTAAGTTTAATAACTGAATATACGTTCAAAATCATCAAAGGTATGTCTAAATGTACGCAATTATAATACTGTCGTGGGGGGTAATGAAAATGGGAATTATTGTGCCTAGAGCGGGACTCGAACCCACATCTCTTTGCATTCCAGGCCAGTGTGCTAACCATTACACCACCCAGGCTCCCTGATATCAACACACTCCCCACGCCTACCTGTCTATGTGGTTACTTGCCTGAGAGGTCAGTGCAGACCACTACACTCGTCCCCCTGGAATTGTAAGTCTTGTAATGCTTACAATTACATACATACAGGCAATGCACTAACACATACATACACAGGGTAGGTTCAACAACCATACAGCGCAAAGCTTGTACAGGATCCTGGTCACGGCACCAGTGTTGTGGGGGGTGATGAAAATGGGAATTATTGTGCCTAGAGCGGGACTCGAACCCACATCTCTTTGCATTCCAGGCCAGTGTGCTAACCATTACACCACCCAGGCTCCCTGATATCAACACACTCCCCACGCCTACCTGTCTATGTGGTTACTTGCCTGAGAGGTCAGTGCAGACCACTACAATACATTTGTTTGTTTGGGAGTATTTCTGTAAAATAAATTCAAAGAAAATCAGTAATATCCATTAGATGTAACTAGGATTAGATACTAGATTACCTACTGTGTTGGCATAGCGATCTCTTACCCAATATATGAGGGTAGGATCAGGCATGCATGGTTGCCCCTGCTGATCCCACCCACTGTTCAATGTTGCCCAAGAGGGATTGGCCCAATCACAGCAAAATGCCAAGCCTAGATAATTTAATCTGTTTGTCTGTCTTCCTGCCTACTTACATATTCATATCAGAGCATTACGTCACTCCCACCGCTGTTGCCTTAGTTACGGCATTGATCTATAACAAAGAAAGTCTGAGCCTGTTTGTCTGAGCAACAATCTGTTTGGATATGTTCTTTTTTTGGAGGGGGGGGGTAGAAATTTATTCTGTTGTGTCAATTATTTAATCATTGCCGAAGCAATGATCTTCCAGCCATTTTTTTTTTCAATTCAAGATTATTGATGCACAAATTGTAAATCAAATATCTATGTATTAATGTATTATGAAATATTATTAATACATATATTATGTATTAATTAATCTTTTAATATGACATCATTTTATACAAGTCCTATTAAAGAATAGCAGTTCTCTGATATGGATACTGACCCCCCCCCAGTCTTGTAAAACATTTAACGAAGATAATTCTCTCATTAATCCAAAAATGAATTAGTTAACTTAAACAGAACCCACTCAGTATTACAGATTGATTGCACCAGGCATGGTGGCCACATCCATAAAGCGCATTCCTCCTGTGTGGGAGATTGCAAGTTTGGATCCCAGTCGAGTCCAAGAAATGACCTATAAAATTGATACTTTTCTAGCATGGCACTCGCCATTAATAGGACAGGGCAAGGACTGGTAAGCTCAGTGTCAGGATAATGTGACTGAGTGGGATATCGGGTCATGGTGCCAGGTGATTGCTTTCCCAGTGTGGCAGCACTATAAAGGCACCATGAGTGCACACTGTCACATAAAGTCGGTACCTGTACTACTATGATCTTAGATGTTGCCAGGATGTTAATCTCCAACAACCAAACAACCAACCCACATATTCATGCCGCAGAAACCTAATCATACCCTGCTTTGTCCGGGGCCTTAATTAAGACAAACCAAAATGCCAAGTGAAGTCTGGTAGGAATTAACAGTGACATTTGGCTGGGTTAGCTGTCCGTGATATTCAGGTATGTTGTCGAACATGTAGCCCTACTCCCCCCCTCCTCCCGCCACCCAAAAAAAATGATTAATTAAAAATAAAAATCTGTTAATGAGGCTTGACAAGTTGAAGACGGGACAACCTGCTGTCGTGAAACAATTGATTTAGTTTTGTTTGATCTCAGCATTGGCATGTTGCTTGTTTTTTTTATTTTGTTGTGTTTTCTAGTCCATGGCAAGAAATACAATCAGTTGTCACGGCAGGTATTGACACCAAGCCTCACTCACACACAAATTGTGTTTTAGTTGTTATATTATTTGATTAAAGTTGCATAGTCCGATGGTTTTCAGTCTCTCTCACTTTCTGAGATAAATATGTTAGGTTGATTGCTATAATCTATGTTACTTTTGTTGTAAGTAATTTTTATGTTGAATGGCTCATTTATTTGAGATATTTGAAGTGCAAAAATATGAAAATAATGTTGGCAAGAACACCAAAACGCTGGCACCAAGCATAGGCGTCTGCAGTAACAGATTCTATTAAATTGTGTCAATATGGCGACAAATGTGCAATAAGTGCTCTAATATCTAAGACATGTCAAATCAAATCTTGATAATGTTTTGGTTTTTGGAAAGTATATGTTTTCATCGGAGTATGCGGTTAAAAAAGGGAAAGGAAGTCCAAAGTTTGCCTGTCTGGATGACAGCTTTGAAAATTCTGTTGCAATTAGTGTGATGTTTAACCACAAATTGACTGGACTACTAGGTAGCAACAAGGATCAATTGCGTTAGTGATTTCTTTGACTCAGCCAAGCTTTGAAATCTGGGATTCTGATCCCATTTCAGACATTCACGAGCAGTGTCTTGACGATCGCACCAATTAGACTCCATATATTGAACCATGTGTTGGTCATATGACTTCTCATATGGGTCGGGTGGTTGTTGGAGTTTTACTTCTTGGCATCATAGAAGATCATATCAGGACGGATACCAACTTGTGACAGTGCACACTCATGGCAACTTTATAGTGTGGCTCCACTGGGAGAGGCAGCTACCAGAACCATGACCTGATATCCCACTCACTCACATTATCCAGTCACCGAGCCAACCAGTCTGTGCCCTATCCTAAAAATGCTGAACGCATGGCTAGGAAGCGACAAGTATGCATATTTAAGTCATCGTTTTGACTCAGCCAAGGTTCAAACTGGTGGGATGGAATCCTATGATCTATCAACACGGGAGAC
The DNA here is from genome assembly GCA_030323885.1 of Branchipolynoe longqiensis. Taxonomy (NCBI): domain Eukaryota; kingdom Metazoa; phylum Annelida; class Polychaeta; order Phyllodocida; family Polynoidae; genus Branchipolynoe; species Branchipolynoe longqiensis. The sequence continues at coordinate 57,152,215 of CM059197.1, forward strand.
GGACACTCATTCAGCCATCCCATCTGGTTCCCACTTAGGAGGCCATGTATTTGAACTTGGACAGAGTCAACTCAATGATTGAGAACATTGATACTTGTCGCCACACAGCCTGCACACTCGGCATTAGTAGGATAGCGCAAGGACTGGTTTGCTCAGTATCAGAAAACTGTGGATATGAGGTCATGGTGCCCTGAGTGGCCTGGTCTCGTTAGGGGCAGCAATATGAAGTTGATATGGGTCTAAGTTGGTACCGATCCTGTGGTATACAGGTATTGCAGGTATAGCAATACCTCAGGGAGTTTGACGCCCCTGCCTTGCAGAGTTGTAAATCACTGCCTTGTGGTACAGGTCCTTGACAGAACCGAAGGCTAAGGGAGCAAACCCTAAACAGAAAACCATGTCACTGTGGCAGCATTAAGGGCAGTTGATGTATGGAACTCCCAAGATCTCCCGACCAGCCATTGCAGGGACAAATAGTTTTGCGCCTGTCTTGACATGTTCTTGCCGGTGTGAAACCTCTATTTGCTCCCCGAGAGAGTGCCGCTGGTAACTTGCAAAAGCCAGCAGCACTTCAACACTCTTGCAGGCAGCTTTCATGAAATGTACAACCGCACGACGCAACTCTCACAGCAGAGAGCTAAATGGAGAGCGGCAGTCAAGTAATGAAAGCAGTCTTTGTCGCATCGCGACCGACAGCATGACGATGATGATGATGATGATGGTACCGATCCTGCCTTATATGACCTTAGTCAAAGAACCCAAACAAACAAGCACACTTGGAAGAGACAACCAGCAGATGCCTAATTGAGAAACTACTTACCAGAAATGCAGGTAAGATCGGTGTTATGATGATTACCGTCTTGTTCTCAGAGAAATATCTAGGTCCCTGGGACATCTCAAGAAATTCAGTGACAACTGAAATGAAACGCGATATTCAGTAAAGATTGATCGCTAAAAACAAATTCCATAACCACACAATTATGAAGGGTACCATCGATCGATTACTACTTAATTATGTCTAGCATTTCCACGCCCGGATCCTTCACTGAGCTACACCTACGCCATCTGTAGTGTACTTGTTGACCCCTTCACGACTTCCGGTCGACGCTCTGACGAACGCTCCGACCTTACTCTAGGCGGCGCCACCGCCACCAACCACCGCCACCTAGCGAATACTTAAAGAACCCATAAACACTTCCAGTAGGCTCACCCCTGCTACCAGCACTTCTCAACCAGATGCCGGACCATCAAACACCTTCACACCTTTTATTGGGCTCGGGCACAAAACATGCGGAGAGAGGAGTTGGGACAGACATTACTTTATTACCATGCATGAACAGTCACTGATATGCTTGGGGCAGCTCGGACAAAGAAGGGCCCCCTAAATGGTACATTCCTTACACGCGGTATGCAGTATGCGGTATGCGAATGCGAATGCGACAAAAAATCGAAAAGCCTTGAAGCCTATGGGCTACATTCCTTACAGGCGCTATGCGAATGCGAATGCGAATGCGACAACTCAATCGGTCCATGTAGCCATCGGTGCGGCATGCGGCAAGCAGTATGCAAATAGAAACCATCAGTCGCATGTGTCCATTAGTTTTAGACGAGGAGAGGCGACTGATCATTACGGAACGGTCACACACAGGGGTGCAGAGGGGACACACAGGCATAGAGGGGTGCCGTGTACATAGTGATTAGTGTGTGCGGAGGGGAAACATATGGTAGTAGTAGTAGTAGTAGTAGTAGTGGTGGTGGTGGTTGCGGTGGTGGTGCTGTGTACATAGTGATTAGTCTCACATGGGGGTTCCTACCTTTATATTTGCCAAAGCATAGATAACTATTCCTATTTCTGTGGATAAAGGTAGGAACCCCCATGTGAGACCTCGCCTCATGCCGCATACCGCATGCTGCATACCGCATAGAAGGAATCATGCCATTTGCATAATGCATGCCGCATGCCGCATGCCACATACCGCATACCGCATGTAAGGAATGCACGCTTTACATGGCCATGCAGTTATGCCATTAACTAAGTACACGGGCAGATTCTGACAAACAAGACATCATGATAATCAGGAGTGGTCGGCAGGGCGACGAGCAGTGTCGAGCACCTAGAGGTCATAATGGGAGGAAATGTATTGGGGAGAATGGTGGCCTGTGATTGGCTAAGTGATCTGTAGCGATCAGAGGGTGTGTGGGCCGTGATTGAGTGATGGCTTGAGGAGGAGGAGCGTAGTGTCTGAGTGACAGGATGGTGGAATGACAGCCAATGAAAAAATCCTCTGGTGCAACTGACACTGGTCTACATCTGGTTGAGGCGAGGAGGCCGGAGGTGGCACCACCGGTACAGTGTTGGGTCTTATAGAGTATGACAATAATGATAATAATTCCCGCACATATCTTTATACTCACATAATCCGTTATACATCACATATATATTATATGTATATGTATATATATAAATATATATATATATATAACTATATATATATGTATAGGTACAGACATACATAGGTAAACACATATATATTTTTGGCAAAGCAAGAAGTGGACTACAGTGTGACATCAGGAATGTGGTTCGACAGAACGGGAGTTTCGGCACAATAGAAAACGATTACCGTCGTTATTTATATTCATAGAGTGTATGATATGGGACATATATAATATGCAAACAAATTCTGCGGATATTAGTGATCGGGAGGTAGCGCTATTACCATCAGTGGCAGTAGTAATATCGTCCTCCATTAAGTTTGAAATTATTCTAATAAACTCCTTCGTAGCTACCCGGATATTACATGGTGGCGCCACCACTCGACTCTCCAACTCATTAAACGCCTTAGGACACCAGTGTAAGTTTGTTTGTTGTTGTTTTACGTCCTAGCAACATGTAAGGTCATATCAGGACACCAGTGTAAGTAGCTGTGGGGAAAAAATCAACTGTATATATGCATTTTCTTTAAGCTTCATAATCCGATGGTTTTGAGTTTCTCTCATTTTCTGAGTTAAATATATTAGATTGATCACAATAGCCTACCTTAGTTTAAGTTTGAAGTAACTTTTATTTTAAATGTCTAACTTCTGAGATATTTGAAGTACAACAATGCAGAATTAATTTTGGCAAGCACGGCAAAACTTTAACACCATTTCTGCCATACAAGGCTCTAATCATATTGAAGTGCCTCAGTGTTCCCTTCTATGTTGAGACAAATGCTTAATAAGTGCACCAATATCTAAGTCAGATAAGTAGAATCAAAGCTAGATAATCGTTTTGGTTTTGAAAAGTTGACATTTCTATCGAATTATGCAGCTCTAATGTGAATATTTTACATTACCAATACATCTATATATATATATATATATATATATATATGTTTATATATTGGTATTCTATATAGATATATATGCACATACAGATATTTATAAATATACGTATATGTTTATATATTGGTATTCTATATAGATATATATGCACATACATATATTTATAAATATACGTGTATATATATATATATATATATATATATAAAGTAGGGCTATGTAAGGAAAAGGAAGGATACAGATGAGTGTTGGGTCAGACACTTTATTGAGCGTCTTGGCTAGCTCAATAACAGGCTTACCGGTAAAAGTTTGAAATCGCATAGAGAAGTGACTGCCCAGCCGAGCTTGCCGAGGAAAACGCCCATTGGTGGAGCTAGTGTAGGCAACCCGGGGCAAATTCGGGCAGGTCAGCGATTGGCTATAATATATTGCGAATAATGTAATGGGAAATAATAAATAATAAACGATACTCTGCCTATTTATATCCGCATAATCAATTATACATCCCATATATGTTGCGCTTACTGGCATAGAAATCTAAGCCACTTAATAGTCTTATTAAATAAGGATACCAATCGAATCACATACCAATGTGCGTCAACTCAATACTTTCAATTTGCATTTTAAATGCATACTCAATGAGAATACAGTAGGTTGGATCCAGGAGCGGGGCAATAAAGGCCCTGTCACATTACAACGTTTCTTCAGGCGTGCCGCCAACGCGCCAAATCGAATCAACGCGTCGAGAAACGTCAAACTTTTCGGCGTTTCGGGGGGTAGTTGGACACGCCGCAGCATGCTGGTAGCGTGGTCATAGCGTGGTAGTAGCGCGCCGTCAACGGGTATCGACGTGGCAGGCGGAAAAAGCGTAAACATTTGGTAATTAACCTAATTCACGGTCGGCTGCGTCGGCGCGTGGGGATGGCCCACCAACGGGCTGTCCGCGCGCTAGTGGCATGTTGGTGGCGCGCTGTGAGCGGGCTGTGGGCGGCTTGCCGGCGCGTGGGTATTGCATCAGCAAGCCGCCAAGAACCGCAAGCAACACGTACACAACCGCCATCAACACGTCCACACGCGCCAGCAACACATCCAACGTGTCACGCAACGCTGGCGCTACGCCAATAGCTCGTTCAGTACACGTCCGTGACAACGCGCCGCTAACGCGCCATCCAACACGTTGGCGCGCGTCGCCGCGCGTCGAAAGTTTTGTGCAAGCACAAAACCTCGACGCGGCCCGACGCGCGCCAACGTGTTGGTCAAAACATTGGTCGCACTCAACGTGTACCGACATGTACCAACGCGCCACTAACCCGTTGATGACGCCCCGTTAACGGGTCACGACGGGTCACGACGGGTCACGACGGGTCACGACGTTTCGCCCAAAAAGGCAATACGTCGCCACGCGTTGAAGCGTGTTCGTGAGAAACGTCGTAGTGTGACAGGGCCTTAAGAGCAGTTTGCAAATACTGAAATTAAATCAGCTGGGTATGCGCTATCCGGAGATCCGAGGTCTCATTGTCAGATTCTATATTTGCATTAAACATTGCCGGACTGAATCAACATCTATTTATAGCAACTAGAGTTCTAATACCCTCCGACAGTATCATGTCTGTCATCAGTGTTATGTATGGACTCCATAAGGCCATCATCTAAGATCGCCCTTTCTGATGTTCTACTCACATGATGTATACCCTGATTGGCCAGTGGGCTGTCACACCTCTTCTGTCATCGCCCGCAACCTGCTGCCTCACTGTCACACCTGTACTACCATCACCCACAGCCTGTTGCCTCACTGTCACATCTCTACTACTGTCACCCGCAGCATGATAAGCTACTGTCATACCTCTAGTACCATCACCCACAGCCTGTTGCCTCACTGTCACACCTCCACCGTTGTCAGCCTCTGTCACACCTCCAGCACTGTCCCCCACAGCCTGACACCGCACTGTCACACCTCCAACACTGTCACCCACAACCTGCGACCTCACTGTGACACTTCCACTTCCATCACATGCGTATTGGTTGTACAACGGGCATTCCCACTGTCACACCTCTACTACTGTCACCCACAACATGCTGCCTCACTTTCACACTTCTAAGACTATCATCCACAGCCATCCATCCATGTCACATCTCCACCGCCATCGCCCACAGCCTGCCACCCCACTGTCATAGCTCCAGTACCCTCACCCAAAGCCTGCCACTCCACTGTCACACAACTAGTACCATCATTCACAGCCTGAAAACCTACTGCCACACCTTTACCACCATCATATGTTGCCTGGTTGTGCTGATAACAATGATGCATCCATGTACACACGATTCCTAGTAATTGTGCAATAGATATCCACACACGCGCAAAGAACAAAGGAATCTATTACTGATCACATGATAGGGGCATGGAAGCCGGCTGCCTTAGTGCCCAGGACGGCGAATGTAGTCACTCGTTAACCGGAAGTCAAAGTATTCAGACGTCCTACTTTCAGAGTAATGCACTGGCAGAGGAAAGCACTTATGTTAGTGTACACTAGAAACCAGATTCATAAGGATCATATATCGGTTGTCTCATCCCATGACCATAACAGGTGGCTACAGTAACATGATACATATTGGGTACACTGCTCACATTATGTTTGCTTCAAAGGGAGCGACTCACCGGCACCACATCTGCACGATGCACATACACCAGCACTACCACACCCTGCTGTAAAAATATACGGATTTTCGGTTCAGAATTATATATTGGCAGAGAGCATTATTACCCTTGGGCGACGGAGTGGGGACCAAGGTTATGTAATAGAAACGCAATGGGTTCCCCACTCGCTGTGTGACATATTAGGCTATGTGACATATATGTTAATACATAGTGCCCGAGATTATGACAAGATGTTCCTATATAAGAGACAGTTAATGTTTGGTGAAATGTTCCCTCTATGCACCAGTAAGGGTGCAAGTGGAGGAGAAGGACATTTTTAATATATATATATTTATTGTAACTGTCTGCAACTACCTGTTACCACAGACAAGCACACCAGCCTCATCTACATACAGTATGGACACCACCTACAGCACTGTGAGTGACAGCTACCCATATTGGGGGCGTCACCACCCAGGCTGTGGAGGGTGCCTGATTGGCTGGCTGTGGGAAGCCCAGTCACCTGCACCCCTTTGCCCCACCTGACCACGCTAGCCTCATTTTGATATTGATTATTCTAGACACTCTGATCTATATGATGCTACCAACACTACTGGACACTTCTGGATGGACTCTGGAAGTAAACACTCTACTCCTGACTCTTGAGTGAGACACCCTCTTCTCTTGAGCAGGAACCCAGACACTCTGTCTGATGCTCCACCTTTCATATACAAACTGAGCTGTGTGCAACAACCATGGGACTCCGGTTCAATGGGCTGAAGGCACTGATTCTGATACATACTAACTAGAGTAATGAGGCTCTGTGTGGACAGAAGGTAAGGGGTCAGGGTGATAGGTCACTTGTAGGTGTACAGGAGTTGATGCCAATAAAGCACAACTTCTTCACTGTCAATATAGCGTGACTTGTCTTCCCTTTCTTCCTTCGGAGAGATAGAGTAGATATAATACAGATAAGTATGTTGGAGAGGGGCATCAGGTGTGATCTGACAGACAGAGTTTGTGGTATAACTGGGGCTCTGATGGCCGGGCATTCAGGAATATTACACTGCGTCACTCCCCCCACCCTCCTTATACGGTTGCCTGCCAGTGTCCGTTGACACTTCCCACACTTACCAGTGATCCGACAAAACCACCACATCTCCAGTTTCTTCCACCCACCTGCCCTTTTTTGGTAAACATTGTTATTCATCTGAATACAATCTTTTTTGTGCACAATCGAGGCACTGGTCTTTCGGCCATGCTTAACTTTGGTCATTGACACTATTTAATAGGACTTGCCGGCCATCCAAGATAACGCCAGGTGGCGCTCATGCACTATCAGTCCGTACTCTTTAGCATATCAAGTCGGGTGCCACCGACATATGACAGTGCACACTGGCGACTTTATAGTACTGCCCGATTGAGAGACCAGGCCACTGGCACCACAGCTTTATTTCACACCTGGGCACATTATCCTGGTAGTGAGCTAAGCAGTCCTTGCCGTATCATAGTAATGCTGAGCGCCAGGCAAGATAGGCTCAAACAGAATGGATAAAGCAGTGTCATCTGAGGCACTGCAAACAGAGGGACAGAGCAAAGACCCTATAATATTAAGACGGCTCACTCAGCCTGTACTGTGTAATCAAAATGATCAAACCCACCACTTGGTGTGCTGGCTGTTCTCTTGGTTAAACAGCTGGGCTGATCAAACCCACCACAAGGTGGCACTGCGAAATTTACATTACCATGGGAGAGATAGGGAGTGAGCTGTCTTACTATTATAGGGTCTTTGGATAGAGGGAGGGACTATGTGGAAGGAGACACAGACAGACAGGAAAGGAGTGAGATAGGGAGGCAGGGAGGGAGGTAAATAAACAGGCCGGCAGGCAGCTATACATACAGATAAATAGGCAAACAGACATAGCGGCATGCAGGCATGTATACAGGCAGGCAGCCAGCCATATACAGTATAACCCCGTTAAACTAAACTTGAAGGGACCCTATAAATTTGTTTGGCTTTGACTTTGACTTTGAGTAAGCGTATATTGCACATGTAATATACAATGTAGGTGGACACTTTGATTATTGTTCTGTTATGTATGTACAGTATAACCCTGTTAGACCAAGCTTGGTTATACCAAACAATCGCTTAATCCAAACTTTTTTCGGCGGCCCGGCAAAATACTACGATTTATCATATAAAAATGTCAGTGGGATCTCAGATGACCTTAGAACCACATAACCGGAGTGGCTTGGGGTCCAACAATTTTGTTTGGATTAACCGATACTTTGGATTAACCAACTTTGGTTCAAATGACTTTTTTATATGATAAATGATAGTATATTGCTGGGCTGCCGAAAAAGTTTGGATTAAGCAATCGCTTGGGTTAACCGAGCTTAGTTTAACAGGGTTGTCCTGTACATACTGTATGCAGGCAAACATACAGACAGTTATACAGGCAAGCAGACAGGTATATAGACATGCAGTTATACCTGCAGCCATACAGGCAAAGATACATTCATAAGGCAGGCAGGCGAACAAACAGGCAGGCATACAAGCAGGGAGGTAACCAGTGACGCAGGCAGGCATGCAGGTAATCATACAGTCAGTCACACAGGCAGGCATGCATACAGACAGTCATAGAGTCAGTCAGGCATATTACACAAAGCGCACGGGCTGACAGTGCCACCTAGCGTTATCTCCGCTGGCAAGCCATATACCAAGAACATTTAAAAAATAATAAAATATTGTAATTACATTCAGCTAATTAAAGGTGTGTGGTATATCTGGTCAGTGCATGCATTCAGTGTATGCACTTAATGTAGTCTTAGGTAATTTTCTAGGCAGGGTTATGTCGGGATTGTATGGGTTTAGGTATAATCTTAATGTAGCTCACTAAGTGGTTGCATTGTACCTAGTTTATTGCAAGCTTTCAATGTGTGCATTGATAAAGGACAGTTTGGATTTTGGTAAAATGCTCAGGGATGTGTGGGAGGATTTGGTTGGTTAAAAGGACCAAGATGGATGGGCTTGGTTATTGTTTTATGTCCTAGCAACATCTAAGGTCATATCATGACAGGAATGAATATGTAGAGTTATTAGTACAGGTGTGCTCATTGTCAGTGCCTGTGTGCAGTTGTTTGATGTTTTGGTAGTATGGATTGATCTTTGGTAATAAATGGTTAGTGAACAGGGCCCATATGCATGGAGTGGTGTTAGCAGCATGTGGTGTTAAGGCTCTAACACCAGGTAGCTATCACCGGTTATTAGAGGTGTCCCAAACTATGTCACGCCGTATGCATGGGCGCTTAAACGGTTTGTGTTAGCTAAACGTGAAATCCCTCTGAGCCTGTTGCCGGCGAGTAACGCTATTTGTTTGTGTACATTCGTCGATTCGACAATATGAATATCGCCGCCGATGCGGCGGCGGCGTTAATATCGGTTGGATTTTAGGGTAAATTTAATCAAATTTCACTAGTTGACTATGCAATTCTGTTAAATATGACAGCATTTAATAGATTTGGCCCTAATCGGTACCTAACACCACCGGGCACCAGTGAGCCTTGTTACTGGTGAGCCTGTTCCCGGCGAGCACCACCATTTGTTTAGTTTACATTTGTGGATTCGATTTGACAATATTAATATCGCCGCCAATGCGGCGGCGGTGTTAATATGGGTTCGATTTTAGGGTTAATTTGCTGAAATTTCACTTATTGCGTATGTGATTCTGTTAAATATGATAGCATTGAATAGATTTGGGCCTAATGTATAGCCGCCGATTTGGCGGCGGTGGCGGCGATGTGTGTTTTGTTGATATGCGACAGTATGGATATCGACATCTAAGCGGCGGTGGCGATTTGTTTAGTTTACATTCGTCGATTCAACAATATTAATCTCTCCGCCAATGCGGCAGCAGCATTAATATCGGTTCGAATTTAGGGTTAATTTGATCAAATTTCACTTATTGAGTATGTAATTCTGTTAAATATGATAGCATTGAATAGATTTGGGCTCCATCCTTACACTAACCTAACACTAACACCGCTGTAAGCCTGCTATGGGCTGGGGTTAGAATCTCCAACTTTAAACTCATGGTGTTAGGTCTAGCACTGCTCCATGGATAGCGACTTTTCGGCGCTAAACCAGAAATCCCACCCTAACCACGATTTGGCTCGCTAACACCGCTCCATGCATACAGGCCCAGGACGTTGGATTTTTGGTCAATTGTGATAGGGCCAAGGTCTCGATGCTGGTGTGAGAAGAGGAGTTTGAGTGTTCAGTCATCACAGTGCATAAACTAGAGTCTGCCCAGTTAGGTAGGTTCTGAGTGAGGATTTGAATCCAAGGCAGGATAGTGCTTTCCTAATTCCTGATGACAGCGCAGTCCACATCTTGCTATCCTTGTAGACTGGTGTTGTGGCTAAATTGTTTTTCCTTGGTTCGGGCCCTTTAAGTAAGGTTTCTGAACCTACCCTATATATCTTTATATAAGTGTATTGCCTGTATGTATGTAATTGTAAGCATGACAACGACTTAAGGACATACACCATTTAAAGAACTTACAATTCCACCATGAGGAGCATAGTAGTCTGCACTGAACTCTCAGGCAAGGAGCCGCATAGACAGGTAGGCGTGGATAGGGTGATAATATCAGGGAGCCTAGGTGGTGTAACAGTTGGCACATTATCTCAGAATGTGAAAGGTGTGGGTTCGAATCCTGTTCGAGGCGCAATATTTCCCATTTCCATCACCCTAATGGGTGCATCAATATTGATTACCAATTAACGATGCCTCATTTAACTGAGCAATAACGACCCCATGAATACATCTTCGTTGAGAAGGCTGCAAATCACACCAGTAAGTAACCCGCTATCACCAAAGCTATACGGAGAGAAATAATAGCCACTTCCGGAAGTCTGGACATCAGAGTCATGGTGCTGTCACACTACGACGTTTCCCCCGGCGCGCCGCCAACGCGCAAGATATTTGCTAGGGCTCGAGACACGTCCAACTTTTCGGCGTTGTGGGAGAAAGTTTGACGGGTTACACCGTGCTAGTGGCGTGTTGGTGGCGCGTTATTGGCATGCTAGTAGCGTGTCATTGGGGCGTCAGTAGCATGCCGGTGGCGTGTTGGTGGCGTGTTAGTGGCGCACCTGTGGTGCGCCAGTGGCATGTAGGCAGCGCGTTGGTATCGTGTTAGTACCGTGTCAATGCATACACACCCGCCACCAACACGTCAAGACGCGCCGGGAACGCGTCCAGAGCCGCCACCAGCACGCCCAGACGCACCGGCAACACGTCCAACGCGTCGAAAAACGCTGGAGCAACGCCAATATCGCGCCCACTACCCATCGATCGGACGTTACGGACGCGCCGACGGAACGGTCGCATTTTGGGGGAAAAAAAGCCAACGTTCAACTTTACCTCAAACTTGTTATAAACCGACCTGACGCGGTCATCGAATTGGTACAGCACAGGGCTCCCGTGCAGGAGATCGGGAGGTCAATTCTCGGTTGAGTCAAACCAATGACATAGAAAATTTATAGTTGTCACTTCCTAGCTTGGTGTTCATCATTAATAGGATAGGGAATGGACTGGTTAGCTCAGTGTCAGGATAATGTGAATGAGTGGGATATCGGGTCATGGTGCTGGTGACCTGATTTCCCAGTGGTACTGCACTATAAATTCACCATGAGTGTGCACTGTCACAAGTCAGTACCTGTACTGATATGATCTTAGAAGCTGCCAGGACGTCAAACTCCAACAACCAACCAAGCGTTTATAAACCCGTCCCTATTGGAGCATGTGGAGCAGGCATCAAGACGACTAGACAATCCAAACGGAAGCTATTACCAAGTCAAGAAAGCAGTTGCCGACGTAAGAGTAATGATCTGTTAGTGTTTAGCTCCATGTCAACAGCGCATTGGTGTACTATTTCTATTAGATGTAATGATCAACTATTACTATAGTATGAGGCGCAATTTCCGCCTGGCCTCCCATTTGCTGAATCACTTTCACCCGACCACGTATATAAACGAATAGCGTTGGGTGGATATACATTTGCTATTTGTTTGTTGGGATGTTACGTCCTTGCAACATATACGGTCATTACAGGACGGGTACTGATTTGTGACGCCTCACAGGACGGGTACTGATTTGTGACGCCTCATGGTGATTTTATAATGGGTCTTTTTTGTTTTTTTATGGGATGTTTATGCTCTCCATAACATATAAGCTCGGATGGTCGAGCCTTTTTTCAATGCTGGGCAGTTATCAGTGTGTGCATTGATAAATTGTTGCCTCACGCGAACACCAAGCTGCCATGACCTGATATCCTACACTGCCACATTGTCGTGAAACTAAGCAAACCACTCATTGCCCTCTCATAGAATTGTAATATGCCAGGGTAGAAAGTAGTATTTACAGCATACACTCCACCGTCTTGTGATATAGAAGTATAGCTGTTATGTAGGTATCGACTTTGTAAAGGATCTAAACAAAGCAAATACAGTTTTAGTTCCAACTACTAGTACAAGTTATGGTAGTATGAGTAAGGATTTTATGTTTGCCCTATCATCGCTCTTTATTATGCTTCCAATATGGCGGCTGTATTTTCGGATTGCATGCAGGGAGAGCCTCAAACAGCCTTGATTTGAGATCCTTCTATATATAATCCTTGGTCTAATGGTTAGGATGGTAGAAATGAAATGCCTGAGTTCGAGTCCTATACTGTAGAAAAGATCATATTCTCGATGTCGGACATCCGGGCACTTTTCGGGTTCACGGCGCGGGAAGGGTAAAACAAATGCCACTCTCATAGAAACAACATTAAAACTACCCTATCTATCACAGTGAATTGTGCTTTTTGGTGCTTTGAAAGCAAATTTCTCTTGTTTCTATTAAATAGTTCAGATCTTTCTCTATAATTTCACATTCAGCTTTTTTTTTATCAGCCAATTGGAAGTTCTTGAATTTATTTGGCGAAAATAGTTTTTGAGGCCATGATCTGGTAAGGCTAACACTGGCACTGACACTCAGAATATCCCAACTTTCACTATTATTTCTGTTTTTAATACTTTCAGAGAAAATTGCTCTTAGGTTAAATTAAATACCCCAGATCTTCCTCTTCAATCGCTCATTAAGATATTTTTAATCGATCCGATGAAAGTTTTAAAATGTATTTGTCAAAAATAAATGCTCCGCATAGACATAGCATTGCTGCGCACAGATCGCTGCGATGTTTTACCCTTCGCGGGCGAGTTTCCGGGATTGTGACGTTATGCCGACATCGAGAATTGCCGATCCCTTTGTCATGCAGGATACACCATTTAGTAGGTAACTAGGTCACCAGATAGTCTCGCTGTTCCGGAACAACAAAAAGGCTTAATAATACGATGATATAGAATCTCTGCCATTTTTGTTAAAATATTAAATAATTAATAATGACCTGATTGTTATAAAAATATATTCCTTTAGTTCAGAACGACTTGTATCATGTATTGCTAAACCTTGAGTTTTTTGCTACAAAATTACCTTTGGTGTGCATGTAGAATTCTTTAAACTATAGTCTTCAGCCAAAACAGATCCAATAAAGTTGACTGCTTCGCCTTCTTTGCAGCGACAGACGCTACATAAGTACACCAGTACCTAATTAGGAAACACATGCTGGAAAGCTAGATGAAGGATTTGGCTTTGAAACTGTGTTCTTTCATCGAGTTCTGCAACAATCAAGCACACTTTCGCGAGCAACGCCTTTTCTCCGTCGAAAACTTAGTCAGTAGTGACGTTTGCAAGGTAATACTTCGATCTGAATAATGCACCTTTACACACGTGGCATTGGCACGCCATTTGGGGATTAGGTCTGGAGGTAAATTATTACAAATTGCATCGGGTAGAGTGGTGCACAGTTGCAGTGACGTTGTTAATACCCCTGTCAAATTGGTCGTAATGCTCGCATTGCGGTTGATGCGAGGCGAGGGAGGACCCCCCCCCCCCCCCTCTCTCTCTCCCCCCCCCCCCCCGGCTGTCCTCCAGTCCCTCCTTACCTAACCCCCCCCCCCCCCCCCCCTTTCCGCTTCCCTTATAACCGCCTCCAGCCCTCTCCTCCTGTCACTCGCCCTCCTGCCTCCACACTCTGCACTCCTCACATCTTTTTCTTTGGCTTTTACTCTCCAAGCACCGCACCATGCCTAACGGACGAGGCCGGGGGAGGCGCGCCGCCCGCCGCGAGGCCCAGCGCATATCAGACGCAGGATCGACCGGCTCGACTCACTCGTCCGCCTCCTCCTCGCCCCCTCAGGCCGCCCCGCTCCCGCGGACCGCCCCCGGCGACCCCCCCTCGGAATGGGGGCGCACCATGCAAGCCACGCTGCTCGACACGGTCGCGGCCTTGGAGCGCATGACCGCGAGACTCGACGTGATCGACGCCCGGGATGGGCGCGGAGCCGCGCCCCACCACGCCCACCACGCCCCCGCTCCGGCCGCCGCGCCCCCGCCGGCGCCGCCCCCACCCGGCTGAGCCCGCCCGCACGGCCCGCCATACCGTGGGCGGGGCTCACCCGCCTCCGCCGCCCCTGCCGGCAGCTCCAGGGGCCATCCATCCGGATTACCTCCGCTTCACCAGGGGAGGGGCAGCCGCCTCTCACCCCTCGGAGGCGCCGCCTCCACTCCACTACCGCGACGCCCACGCCCACTCTGCCACCTCCGCCGCAGATGCCGTCCGCGAGATCCTCGACTCGGCCGACACGCACAATGCCGGCCGACGCAAAGGTATTTCGCCCCACTATATATTCCCCTGTGATCTCATCGAGCGGGGGGCGGAGAGGAAGGCGGTGAAGCGGGGGGAGGCCACCAAGGACGAGTACTCCCTCGCCCTCCGCATGCTGGAGGTGCACCCCGCCTTCCCCGCCCACTCCCTTCCCGGACTCAGCCACCACGCCCTCACCATACACCGGGACAATCTCGTCCACCCCTGGGCTACCGTCCGCCGTTATTCTGAGACGGTATTTACCTGGATCGCGGACGGTAGGCTCCCCCACGGATGGCACGACCCCGCCGCCATCAACATGCTCCGGATGGAGGCCCTCACCACCCCCACAGCCCCCCTCTCCACCCCCGCCCGCGCCCACTCCGACCCCCCCCGCCCCGCCCCCAGACCCCTCCTCCCCCCCCGCCCCCAGACCGACACAAGGATCCCATACCTCCGGGAAAGCCACGGCGCCCCCTGCCCCTCCTGGAACCGTGACCCTGCCTCATGCGACCGGGCAGGCGCCGGCGAGTGCCACGGGGAGGGGGCGTCGAGGTATCGACACACGTGCGCATATTGCGCCAACGTGCGCAAATTCCTCACCATGCACTCAGAGGCCGTGTGCAACAGTAAAAGGACCCGAGACCGGGGGGGGTCCGCCCCCGCGGCGGATTTTTAGTCCGCCGCCCCCTCCAGCCCGGCCCGGAGGGACCCAGCCGGCCCCACCCACCCACCCATGCCGACCCACACGCACCCACAACCGACCACCCTCACATCTCACCGCCTCACATCTCGCCGCCTCACATCTCCCCATCCGCCCGGCCCGCCCGCACCACAGGGCGCCCAACCGCTTCCCCTCAGATCTCCCCGCCCCCCCACACACGCCCGCCTGCAGAGCACCCAGCCACTAACGCCACCCCGGGCTTCAAAGCCCTCCCCCCGGCCGCCCCCCGCCGCGGCCCAACAGACCCGCCCTCTCCCGGCAGCCCCGCGCAAAACCGCCACTCCTCTCTCATCTCCGCCGACCACCCGGCTCTCATCTCCGCCGACCACCCGGCCGCCCACCCCAGCCTAACCACAGGCCCCGCCGCCCCCCCCACACCCGCACCAACTGACCGCCCTCGCCTCCCTCCCCAACCCTCCCCCCCCCTCCCGCCCCCCCACCCCCTCCCCTGCCGACACAGCCTACCTCACCCTCCTACCCGGCCTCCCCCCTCACCCCGACCCCCCCACACCCCCCCCTCCCCCACCTCCTTCGCCGCCCCCCTCGACCTCCCCTACCGCTCCTCCTCCCCCATACCCCCACCCCCCACCTCCCCCCCACCCCCCCCCCACCACGACCTAAGCGAGCACATCTCTGACGTCGTACAACCACATATACAAGACACCCTCCCCGCCGCCCCCTCATGCGGCCCCTCCCCCCACCAATACCGCCCCACCCTCCTCGCCATCTGGCCCCACGCCTCTAAGGAGGTCTGGACCCGCTACCCCACATTCATCCGCGCATACAACGCACTCAGGGAAGCGGGCCTCCCTAATTTTTTGGCCGCCCGCATTCCCCTCCCCTCAGGCCTCCACATCCCCGCCTGGCGTGACCGCCTCCGCGACTACCCCGACCCCGCCCTCCTCGACCTCCTCGAGTTCGGTTTCCCCGCCAACTTCTCCGCCCCTTCCCCCCCCCGCCCAACCTTCACCAACCACCGCGAGGCCCCTGAGCACGCCCCCCATATAGAGGCCTTCATAACCACCGAGCTCGCCCTCGGCGCCCTCGCGGGCCCCTTCACCACCCCCCCCTTCACCCCCTGGACCCAGGTCTCCCCCATGATGACCCGCCCCAAATCCGACCCGGGCAAGAGGCGGGTCATCGTCGACCTCTCCTTCCCCCCCGGCGCCAGTGTCAACGCCGGCATCCCTCGCCGGGAATACCTCGGGAAGCCCCACTCCTACACCCTCCCCTCCGTCGCCGACCTCGGGCGCCGCCTCACGGGAGAGGGCTCCGGCGCCTACCTCTGGTCCGCCGACATCTCCCGGGCATACCGGCAGCTCCGCGCCGACCCCCTCGCCTGCCCTCTATATGGCATAACCCTCAACCAGAGGATATATGTCGACCTTGCCCTCCCCTTCGGCTGCCGCTCCTCGGGCGCCGCATGTGTCCGGGTCACGGCAGCCGTCGCCTGGATCATGAGGCGCGACGGCTTCCACACACTCGTCTACGTGGACGACTTTGTCGGGTGCGAGGCCTCCTACCTCAGGGCCTGCCAGGGCTTCGACGCTTTCCTCGCCCTCGCCGCCGCCCTCGGGCTCGACGTGGCCCCCGGGAAGTGCCACCCCCCCGCTGTCCGCCTCACCTGGCTGGGCTTCGCCCTCGACAGCGAGGCCATGACGGTGCGCATCGCCCCCGACAAAGTCGACGACCTCGTCGCCTCCTGCGAGGCCCGCCTCACATCCCCAGCCGTGACCAGACGCGAGCTCCAGAGCCTCCTCGGGCGCTTGAACCACGTGGGCAGCTGTGTGCTCCCCGCCCGGAGGTTCATGAGTCGCCTCCTCGGGGCCCTCCGGCGCTGCTTCGGCTGCGCCTCCCTTACCCTCGACGACGACGCCCTCCGGGACCTGAGGTGGTTCGCCCTCTACGGCCGGGCCTCCAACGGCCTCCACCTCCTCCGCGCCCCGGCAGGGCGCGTCCACGTCATAGAGTGCGACTCCTGCCTCACGGGCGGGGGGG
Source organism: Branchipolynoe longqiensis (assembly GCA_030323885.1). Taxonomy (NCBI): domain Eukaryota; kingdom Metazoa; phylum Annelida; class Polychaeta; order Phyllodocida; family Polynoidae; genus Branchipolynoe; species Branchipolynoe longqiensis. The sequence continues at coordinate 57,169,640 of CM059197.1, forward strand.
CCTACTCCGCCACCCACTGCTACGCCCGAGGGTACACCCTCGACTTCCGGGCGCGGTTCCCCGACATTCACGAGTTGGAGGCCGTCAACCTCGTGGTTGCACTCCGCGCCCTCCTCCCGGAGGAGGTGGCGGGGGCCACCATCGTCATTAACACCGACAACATGGCCTCCGCCGCCTCCCTCTCCTCGGGCCGCGCCCGCGACCCTACCCTCGGGACCTGCGCCCGGGAGCTCTGGCTCCTCGCGGCGACCCGAAGTTTCACCCTCACCATTCTCCACAAGCCCGGGGCCGAGCTGGTCCTCGCCGACGCCCTCAGCCGCGCCCACCTCGACGGACCCTGGGCCGAGGTGGCCCGCGCGGGCGCCGCCCGCCTCGGGGCTCCGCAGCGTAGCCCCATCACACGACGCATTCCCCTTTAACCCCGGCCTCTGATTCAGGTTTCAGTTCGGCCGAGGTGGACGATGTCGCCCGCCTACGCCTCGCGTCTCTGGCTCCCTCGACATGGAGGAACCGCCGGCGCCAGGCCCGCGACTACGTCGGCTACTGTGTGGCCCGAGGGCTCCCCCCCCTCGCCCCCACCGACTTCCAGATCGCCGCCTACACCGCCTCCCTCTACGCCCGCGGCCTCGCCCCGGCCTCCGTCAAAAACGCCATCTCCGGGGCCCGGACCTGGACCGGGGCGGCCGGGGGCCCGACCGCCCCCTTCGACTCTGCCCTCGCGAGGGACGTCTCCCGAGGCGGCGAACGCGCCTCCACCCACGCGCCCCGCCAGGCGCCTCCTCTGACGCCCCCGCTGCTCGCCCTCGTCATCGCTCACCTCGCCCTCGCGGGAGACGCCTCCCTCGCCCCTCGCGCCGCCCTCCTCCTCGGGTACTTCGGCATGCTGCGGCAGTCCAACCTGCTGTCGCCGAGTCCCGAGGGCTGGGGGGGCCCTCACACCATCACCCGCGGCGACGTCGCTCCTGCCCCCGGCGGCCTCCGGGTCACGGTCAGGACGTCCAAGACCATATCCGCGCCCTCGGGCGCCGTCGCCCTCTTCGTCCCTGCCTGCCCGAGGCCGGGCCTCTGCCCCCTCGCCGCCTGGAACGCGGCGACTCGGCAGACCCCCCGCGCCCTCCGGCGCCCCGGCCTTCATCATGCCCTCGGGCCGGCCCCTCGACCCTCGCACACTCACCGCCCTCATGCGAGGCGCCCTTCACGCCCGAGGTGTCCGGGGGGCCGACGCTTTCACCCTCCACAGCCTCCGCCGGGGCGCCGCCCAGGCCTGCCATGCCGCCGGGGTCGACATCTCCGACATCATGGCCCAGGGCACCTGGACCTCTGAGGCGGTCCACGCCTACGTGCCCCGCCTCGCCCCCTCGGCGGCCCCTCGAGCCCTCTCCTCCATCTTGGTTGAGGGCTCCTCGGGCCCACCTACCAACCACTGACATTGACACTGACATTATTTCATGAGCATGCATTTGATTACATTGATTACCTATTATCCTCATTTTGATATATTTACCACCACTATGTTCATGATACCCTCGGGCACTTAAATGAATAAACTGCCCTCTTTTTCCACATCCGCTTTCCTCGTCCTTCCTTGCCGCGCATCGGTCGTAATGCTCGCATTGCGGTTGATGCGAGGCGAGGGAGGACCCCCCCCCCCCCTCTCTCTCTCCCCCCCCCCCCCCCCGGCTGTCCTCCAGTCCCTCCTTACCTAACCCCCCCCCCCCCCCTTTCCGCTTCCCTTATAACCGCCTCCAGCCCTCTCCTCCTGTCACTCGCCCTCCTGCCTCCACACTCTGCACTCCTCACATCTTTTTCCCCACCCACCATCCCTATACACCAACTCTCCACTATCCGGTTGAGGGCTCCTCGGGCCCACCTACCAACCACTGACATTGACACTGACATTATTTCATGAGCATGCATTTGATTACATTGATTACCTATTATCCTCATTTTGATATATTTACCACCACTATGTTCATGATACCCTCGGGCACTTAAATGAATAAACTGCCCTCTTTTTCCACATCCGCTTTCTCGTCCTTCCTTGCCGCGCATCAGGATGCTTATCGCTGGTGCGCCGCAAACGCGCAAAATCAGTTTTAATCGTCGAGAAACGTCAAGCTTTTCGGCATGAGTGCAATGTATTGGTAGCGTGCGGCCGACGTTGTGCGAAAAATAACTAAAAAGTTTGGTGAGCCGTCCTGATATGGCCTTAGATGTAGATAGGATGTAAAACAACAAAGCAACAGTTTGGCACAACGAGCCTTACGGGTGTGCCTAGCGTTCGCATAATGTTATTCCAGCACGTTTAATGTATCTCGATGCACGCCTATCGTCACCATAATGTTAGCACCCATGCGTTGTCGCACGTTGAAAGTTTTGTGCAAGTGCAAAACTTCGCCGATTTCCTGACGCGCGCTGCCAACCGTCACAGTGGATGAACGAATACCAGCACATGCCTAACGCGCGATTAACGCTTCCTGACGTATCCCAACATTGCGGCAAAAAATCACACATATCGGCGCACGTTGGCGAGAAACGTCATAATGTGACAGCCCCACTAACGGAGACCTGGCCAATGCTTCTACTGCTTTGTGACATCAGTAATTATTATTGTGATTTGTAGTCGCATTACCCCGTACACCAATCATTATTTATTTTTGTATTAAAAGATTAAGACCCAGCATCTGAAATGGTACCTCATGGTGATCTTGTTATGATGAGAACACACACAACTTATTAATTAAATTTGATGCAAACATTATTGTTTGATGAGGTCATGAGGTCTCTTAAAATAGCAACAAACAGATACAGACCTGCCACATTTCTTTTGATGGGAATCTGTATTTTTCACCTAAAATCCTTATGAATCTGTATGAATCTCTTTCACATAGCAACTCAGATACATATGACACACATACCATACAAAACATGTGAAAACAATTCCATAATTGATATTACTCAAACATTATTTACAAACTACATTACATTCACATACAACATTCATCACATCACTGTGGCTGAACATTAACTGCTTTTGTTGCTGATTTCTCCAGACTCAGATTTGCCTCATATTTGGGATGGCAATCAGTATGTTTCACCTAAAATCCTATATGAATGCATGTAGGGGAATAATGTGATTATGCAATTTGTATTTCCATATACTTAACTGCATATCCGTAGAAAAATTGAATAAAGGCATATCACTAAACATAACACCAAAGTATGTATCGGATACGGGCAACCCGTATCATTTGACAGGTCTGCGAAAACATTTGAGACAAAAACATTAATAATTCCGGAAAGTAGAAAGGCTCATGAAATAATGATCAATATATTCAAGGATTGACTGCATGTAGATGACTGGCGATGCGTGTTGTCAGCAATAGAGTGCAAATATGTAACTAGCCATGAATACAGAAGAACAGGTTAGTTGGTTGTTGGGGTTTTATGTCCTGGCAGATCTAAGGTCATATCTGGATGGGTACCGACTTGTGACTTTATAGTGCTGTCCTACTTTGAAATTAGGCCACTGGCACCGTGACCCGATATCCCACTCAGTCACATTTTTATGAGACTGATCTACCCAGTCCTTGCCCTATCCTATTAATGCTGAGCACCATGCTAGGAAGCGACATGTATCAATTGGATATGTTGACGAGGTCACCATAGGTAATTTGGCTGCGAGGCAACCAGATTTGCCCACCTCGCCTAATTAACATATCCACCACCCCATGATCACTTTCCGCCCCGGCACCATCCAGTCAACAGCGCTTCCCACCCACCCTCCCGGGGTTGAGAGCTGCTACTAGTTAAGTCATATATTACTCTTCTATATATATCATGTAGTCATAATGTGTACGCTATTGACATGTGCTCTTTCTCGTTGATACTAGTTCTCGGGCCTTCTACGGTCGACTGCGCATTCAGAACAACAATGCTGATTAATCTGAACGCTCATTATCCTGCTGTGTCCAGCGCTGATCATGACCAGATTTATCAATCAGGCGGTACTGTAGTTCGCCGATTATCGCTCCTTGAGTATTGATTTGTTTCTGAAATAAATTTTGTTATTTCCAAATGTTGTTCTGTTGTTGCATCGTAAGCTGAATTGTATAGGTCATTGGTTTGACTGGACCGGGAACTGAATTCCCAACCTTCCGCACACGAGGCCCGCACCCTACCGATTCGGCCACCTCACTCAGTACAAAAGAAGACAGATAGCAGTGGTGGGAAGAACATAACTTTTTTCCCATAACCCTGATGACAAGCAGGTCAGCCTGTAATTAGTGCAAAGTATTTTAGCTGAAAATTAAGTCTGATATCAGTCGAGAACTTGGCTTTGCTAATCCGAAATGTGACATCACTAATCACAAGATGGCACCTGCATCCCGAGCGGATAATGTTGATAGTTGAAGCTGCATAGTACGGTGAAAATATACATTTTATTTTAAACCGAAGGAATTATCTAGACATGATTCCACACATCCAACTTAGACACTGGGTCACTTATTTAACAGGTGTTGCGGTGTAGAAGGGAATATGACGTGAATTGAATGGAGTGCTACTACTGAAACCTATAGTGTCTGAATTTTGACACACACACCAATATTATACCCCAGTCATACGAGGCCTGCGTTCACTAACGATCGATTTGCGACGTCAAAACATCCTCCTTGCGCCCTCCTTACGCCCTGATTGAGTGCTGTCGCCCTGGGTTGGTGCTAACACATGCAATGCTGCAGTCACCATGTGGTCGGCCCCGACCTGGCGCCGACATGGCGCCGACATGGCGCTGACATGGCGCCTACAACGTATTTGAATCAGTGTATCGAATGGAACGCTGGGTGGTTGGCGTCCTTTTGGGCGTAGGGAGGTTGGCGGCGAAAGCTGGCTCTCGTGTGACTGGGGTTTTAGTGTTTCCTGTTTTCACTTCAAGGTTGTATCAGTAGATGACATAATTCATAGACTCAACCAGCCGATGACTGAGGAAGCTGGGGAATAAATAGAATGATGCAGCCTAATTATAGTTCATACTTGTATAATGGCTTATACAGCATATATATATATCAAGTTAAGGACAAACTCAAAATCATGGGATAATAGAACTTTACGCATTTCTTGTGAAACTTATATTGTGTACATGAAGCATTCTATAGTAGTTAAGCTAGCAACATATATCGGCAGAATCTGGATCCACTCTATTCATGTGCCTGGATATCAAATACAATGCTATTACAAGTATGGTAATGATCATTCGATCAAAATATGACAAGGATACTGTATTTAGTCATTTTATGTTAACTGGTGCTCCCTACTGAAGTCAAGTACTTAGGACACTTTACGACTGATGACTTTAGAGATGACAGGGATATTAATAGACAGTGTCGCAAGTTATATGCTCAGGGAAATATGCTCATCAGGAAATTTTGTACAGCTTAGGTCAAGGTACATTTTTTTAGAACTGTCTGTACTCCCTTGAATTCTGCCCAGATTTGGTGGAACTATAGAATGCATAGCATTAGAAAACTGAATGTAGCATATAATAAGATTATGAGATTATTACTCCGTCTACCTCAGTATCACAGTGCTAGTCAGCTGTTTGCCAATATTGATGTGCCAGCCTTCCAGGCTGTTATCAGAAATCTAATAGTCAAATCTATTACTAGACTTGACAAGTCAGAAAATGTTATAATCCAGGGACTTGTGAAAATAGAAGACAGTGATCTCAGATTTACGTCTGCCATATGAGGCATTTGTACAAACTACTGTATGTAGACCAACATTTTGATATTGGTTATTATGGTAGTATTCGTACTATCACTTATATCCTATTCACATTAATTTTTATATTTACCTACTATGGACCAAATTATGTAACTACCATAATCCTGACCAGACGGGATGGCCGAATGAGTTAGAGCGTCCGTCTCCCGTGCTGGTAGATCGTGGGGTCGTGGGTTCGAGTCCCGGTCGAGTCAAACCAATGACTTTAAAATTGATACTTGTTGCTTCCTAGCCAGGCGCTCGGCATTATTAGGATAGGGCAAGGACTGGTGTGCTCAGTGTCAGGATAATGTGACTGAGTGGGATACCAGGTCATGGTGCCGGCGGCCTGGTTTCCCAGTGGGACAGCACTATAAAGTCACCATGAGTGCGCACTGTCACAAGTCGGTACCCGTCCTGATATGACCTTAGATGTTGCTAGGACGTAAAACAACAACAAACAAAACCATAATCCTGAATCTGAAATAAAGAATTGAATTGAATTTTGTTGAGTGCCTGTGACTTCACATGCTAGATATCTGTACAGAATGCATGGCAATATAATAAAAGGCTGACTATATTCAGATATTCACATCACAACAGGCATCACACTCTTATCCTTGTAACATATATATTTTTTAAAGACAACTAAATTGTATTTTTCTTCTGGAATTTCACTGCCACTCTCTTCATGTGTATTATACCCCACCAGTTAAGCTAGTGATAGCTATCGCCAGAATCCAGAACCACTCTATTCAGGTATTTTCTAGCTTAACTGGCGGGGTGGGGTCTATTGATTCAGAATCACATGAACCACATATATAGAGTGAAAGCCCGGTTTACTTTCTCCAATTTAACTCAGATTCGGATACAACCCGATGAGTCATTGTACCCAGACTTCTTTAATTGAGCGACACAAGACCACATCAATATATAGTGCCAGTTTTATTTTCTTTCGTATGATTACAGTAGTGAGTCATATTTGTTTGATTTGTCAGAGTTCGAGGTTTCCAGGCACTTAACCCTAATGAGTCTAGTTCTTAGTAGTTGGGTGGGTGGGATGGTGAAATTAGAGCTAGAGAAGTACACAGGTCCGATCGATTGAAACGCTCTGGTCGAAGTGAATTCTAAAATCTTTTACATCACAAATTATTCTGCTTTTCACTCTAGGTGGCGCATCGAGCGGCGGCCATTTGGTTAGTTTAGATTCTATATTGGTAGGGCACGCCAGCGGTAGCATCCATAAGAACGAATGCTGGTCCGCGCGCTCAATTACCCATGTTGTGTATCAACATGGACAATTCAAGGGCAATTCAGTGCACTACACCCTGATTTACCATGACTCCAATTTGTTCACAATGTTTATTGTTATGGACCCCACTGATCAGGGTGCAACGGGGTTTCCCTGTACTGGATACATGTCCGCATATATATATATGATGTATAATAATTATATGAGTATAATAACCACGGAATATTCCTCCTCTCCCTCATCGGTTACCTGGCCCCCGGGAAATGTTGGAGCCTCTTATAGTCATCTACTACTCCAGCCTCCCCTACCTCAGCTCAGTGGGGGTGCCCCCCCCCCCCCCTTCACACTGTAACCGTGAGTCACTGTACCGCTGGAATACACTCTCAGCCACTACCTTGTCTTCCTCTTGTTCATTATGTAGGCAAATTATGATATGCTATATAATTCATTATATGACAATATAAATAACAAATCTCCTCCCATATGAATTATAATTCACACATTGTCCTATCCCAACCAGTGATGCAAATATTGCTTTAAGTTATACTCTGATAATTAACTTCATAGCACATATATATTGCTTTTGATATTATATACAAACCTCTTTTTTTATATACAAACCACTTCACTGCCTACCGGGATTATCGAAGCCTGCGCACCGTGATGTGAGTGTGGGGCTGGCTAACTCACTACAGATGCAGACACCAAGTAGTGAAACTATACATTATCTGGCATATGAAGTGGGGGAGCCTGTGGGCGAACTCAGGCATTAGCAGGCCTAGGGAGAGTGACATGGACTTATTTGTGGGTCACTCACCTACTTGGGCCTGCAAATGTCATAATCGCTTAGAAAGGACTAGTTCTTCCTTTTTTTGTTTTTGTTCTTGAAGATTTATACTGTCTAATGGTGGAAACAAGTCTATTCAGACTTATCTACAATTTTACCGACCCAAGGGATTGTTAACCTCCCACACCACATAGACATGGTATGAGAGAACCAGGGCTTTGATGATGCTGTAAGTTATACACAGCGGTGGAAATCCAAATCGGCAGAGATGGGGGGCACGGGGAATCAAACCACCGACCTGGACAAAAGTCAGACACTCTAACCACTCCGCCACAGAGAACACCACAATGGTGGTGCCTGCCAGCATATCAATTGGCTTACCTGTGATGGAAGGATGTTCGAGCCCTACGCTTGAGCCTGTCAGACTTGTCACAGGCATCCTACTGACGTTACGTCATACTTATATATTTATAGGTCTTGTTCTACTTGATCTGTACTAAATTTAACATGTAATTCCATATGTGATTGGCTATTATATGTTTCAGCGAGATATGTGGATTACTTCTGTGAAGAAGCAGTCAATTCCTTGTAATCCACTGGGTTATTGCCTCATGTTGCCGCCCCAAACATCTCCATTATAATAATTAGATTATTTACCATCATACATGGGAGTTCAATTCCCAGTCGAGTCGAACCATTGACTTATCAAATTGATACTATTTGTCACTTCCTAGCTTCACTCTTGGCATTAATAGGATAGGGCAAGGACTAGTTAACTCAGTGTCAGGTTGATGTGACTGAGTGAGATATTGGGTCATGGTGCTGGCAGCCTGATTTCCCAGTGCAGCAGCACTATACACCGATAGGATACACCACATGGCGAATATACACCAGCACTCACTGAAACCTAAACTGCCGGATTATCTCCTCATCCACTACTTGGCGACGCCCTCTACATACCCCGGTGAGTTAAGCACAGTCTATGCTATGCGCAGTGGCGGCCCCTGGTGGCACGCGGCTGTATTACCTTCATCGCACTTGGGCTCGGCTCTAAGTGAGACGCCGATACGTCATCCATCACGTGACGTCAGTGTCCCGCCAAGTCGTGTGTTAAGTCCCGGATGGAGCGTGCGCAATAAGGCTCTCCTCCTAGCGGTGAATGGTCGCATAACATATACTGATATAGTGGCTGAGGTAGGTTTGTTTGTTTGTTGTTGTTTTACGTCTTAGCAACATCCAAGGTCATATCAGGATGGGTACCGACTTGTGACAGTGCGCACTCATGGCAACTTTATAGTGCTGCACCACTGGAAGACCAGACCGCCAGCACCATAACCTGATATCCCACTCAGTCACATTATCCTGACACTGAGCCAACCAGTCCTTGTCCTATCCTAATAATGCCGAGCGCCAGGCTAGGAAGCGACAAGTATCAATTTTTAACTCATTGGTTTGACTCGTCCAGGGTTCGAAGAGCAGACGGATGTTGTATGATTCGACGCGAGATGGAGTGGTAAGTTGGTTGGTTGTTTATTGGAGTGTTATGTCCTGGCAACAGCTAGGGTCATATGAGGATGGGGACTGAGTTGTGACAGTGCACAGTCATGGCAAATTAATAGTGCTGCCCAACTGAGAGAGCAGTATGCCAGCACCATGACCTGATATCCCGCTCAGTCACATTATCCTGACACTGAGCCAACCAGTCTTTGCCTTTTGCCGATAATGTCAAATGCCTGGCTAGGAAGCGGCACATATAAAGTCATTGGTTTGAATCAACCAGGGTTTAAAAACCACAATCTACCAAAACAAGAGATGGATGCTCAACTCATTTGGCCCTATCATCTGATCACACAGGCATGCATGCATATAGCAAGACATAATGCACAGTGCCAGTGTATTGACTGAATAGTGAACTAAGTTTTTCTGTATCGCATAATTGTAAAGCAAATTTTATAGTGGACCATCAACAAGAATCTCATATTATGTTGTATATATGTTATATGCCAATATTTAAACCAATGGAGTGGTGCTGCCTAGTCTAGTTCCGTAAGTCCTCATTAACCGGAAGTGTCGCTCCTGCTGGTCAACCAGCATTGACCAGGCCCCCGGGTGACGCCACCACTCGGGCAATGACCACCTCTTCCGGTACACCCCTATTTTATGGATTAAAATAGCTGAGATATTGCGGTAGTAGCCAGTTGTTCCCTGTGATGTACTCTATGGAAAAAATGAAGTATCCACCAATATTTCATCAGGCTTGGGTTAGTGTCTGTGAATTTGATTTTGGGAGTTGAATATGGTTCGTCAGGAGAGCGATAGTTATGGAACCGTATCTCATGAGTATATAGTGCTAAACTAACTAAAGTGAATATCAACTGAACAATATCCATGGCTTAGAGCATGGATCACGTGATGGGGAGGGAAGTGGTCCTTTGGGAATTGGTATTTATCAGATTACTACTGACCACTTTCCTACCCACAACCTTACTATATATTACATTACTATTCATCAGATTACTACTGACCACTTTCCTACTCACAACTTTACTATATACTATATTACTATTCACCACGATGCTATTTACCACTTCCTTACCCACCACTTTACTATATACTCTATTACTATTCACCATTTTGGGAAGTGGTAAGTATTAAAGTTATTGATAGTAAATTAGTGGGTAATGAAGTGGTGGGCAGAAAAGTGGTAGGAAGTGGGTGGTTGGTACTGAAGTGGTGGGGAGTAAAGTGGTGGGTAGTATAGTCAGTGCTTGTAAAGTGGTGGGTAGTAAAGTAGTGAGTAGGGAAAGTGGTCAGTAGTATTGTGGTGAATAGTAATGTAGTGCATAGTAAAGTGGTGGGTAGGAAAGTGGTATGTAGTAATGTGGTCAATAATCATATAGTATATAGTAAGGTGGTCGGTAGGAAAGTTGCCAGTAGTAATGTGGTGAAAAGTAATGTAGTATATAGTAAAGTGGTGGTAAGAGAGTGGTCCCCTGTAATGTGGTGTTTAGTAATGTAGTATGTAGTAAACTGGTGGGTAGGAAAGTGGGAAGTAGAAATATGGTGAATAGTAATGTGGTATACAGTAAAGTGGTGGGTAGTAAAGTGGTCAGTAGTAATCTGGTTATAAAGGTCGCCAGTTATAAAAACACGGATGCTCTGCCGCTGGGAGCACCCTATGTAATTACAAAACTCTCCCCCTTCATTTCACCTGTGATGCAATCAGTCTAATCAATTTAACCATGTCTGGAAAGAGGAAGGAAAACAAATCACAAATATGAACAGTGAATAAGTTGTGCTTTATTGGCAGCAACTCCTGTCATCCCCCTTACATTTGACCTAGCACCTGCACTCCTCATATACTGCCCCAACTATGTCTCATTGTCACTTTAGCCTGTATACTGAAGCAGTGCCCACAACCCATGGGACAGGAGTCCTATGGCTGTGGATACACTCAATTTGAATAGATGAATTTGGATAGCATCAGAGTGTCTGGGGTTCCTGCTCAAAAGTAGGTGTGTCTCACTCAAGAGCCAGGATGAGAGTGATTTTCCTTTAGTGTGTCTGAAGCAAAATCTTGAATAATTAATTAGCTGAGACTAGTGTGTGGTCAGGATAGGCCAAGGGAGTCAGGTGACTGGACATTCCCCAGCCAGCCAATGAGACACTCCCCACAGACTGGGTGGGTGACCACCCCATTAGGGGCTGTCACTCAAACCAGCTGCAGGTGCACTCTATACATATGCAAATTAGGCAGGTGGGTCAGTCGGTGGTCCTGGGTGGAGAGGATGTTGCAAACAGTTACAGATATGTATATATATATAGATAGTAAAATCATTCTTTTCCTCCACTTGTATTCTTTATGAACACATAGAGAACATTTCAATCATCATGTACTGTTTCTTGCAAAGGAACTCTTTTCATTAACTCCAAACATCATATATAACAGATAGTTTACACCATTCAGCATCATGTACATTTCCATCAACTCCACTCATAATATATAACATAGTTTACCTCACTCAGTATCATGTACCATGGGAGTGGAATTCTATTAATTTTAGTTACTTTTAGTTTACATAACCTCAGTCCCACTCCGGCATCCAAGAATAATAATGCTCTCTGCCAATATATAATTCTTAACCGAAAATCCGTATATTTTTACATGGTGAAGAGTAATGTAGTATATCGTAAGCTTGTGTGTAGGAAAGTGGCCAGTACTAATCTGATGAATAGTAATGTAGTTTATAGTAATGTTGCTGGAAGGGAAGTGGTCAGTAGTAATCTGGGAATAGTAATGTAGTATATAGTAAAGTGGTGAGCAGGAAAGTGGTCAGCTGTAATATGCTGAATAGTAATGTAGTATATAGTATGAGTAGTAAAGTGGTCAGTAGTAATCTGGTGAATAGTAATGTAGTATGGGTAGGAAAGTGGTCAGTAGTAATCTGATGAATAGTACTGTAGTACATAGTATGGGTAGTAAAGTGGTCAGTAGTAATCTGGTGAATAGTACTGTAGTACATAATATGGGTAGTAAAGTGGTCAGTAGTAATCTGGTGAATAGTACTGTAGTACATAATATGGGTAGGAAAGTGGTCAGTAGTAATCTGGTGAATAGTAATGTAGTCCATAGTATGGGTAGTAAAGTGGTCAGTAGTAATCTGGTGAATAGTACGGTAGTACATAGTATGGGTAGTAAAGTGGTCAGTAGTAATCTGGTGAATAGTACTGTAGTACATAATATGGGTAGTAAAGTGGTCAGTAGTAATCTGGTGAATAGTAATGTAGTACATAGTATGGGTAGTAAAGTGGTCAGTAGTAATCTGGTGAATAGTACTGTAGTACATAGTATGGGTAGTAAAGTGGTCAGTAGTAATCTGGTGAATAGTACGGTAGTACATAGTATGGGTAGTAAAGTGGTCAGTAGTAATCTGGTGAATAGTACTGTAGTACATAATATGGGTAGTAAAGTGGTCAGTAGTAATCTGGTGAATAGTACTGTAGTACATAGTATGGGTAGTAAAGTGGTCAGTAGTAATCTGGTGAATAGTAATGTAGTACATAGTATGGGTAGTTAAGTGATCAGTAGTAATCTGGTGAATAGTACTGCAGTACATAGTATGGGTAGTTAAGTGATCAGTAGTAATCTGGTGAATAGTAATGTAGTACATAGTATGGGTAGTTAAGTGATCAGTAGTAATCTGGTGAATAGTACTGTAGTACATAATATGGGTAGTTAAGTGATCAGTAGTAATCTGGTGAATAGTAATGTAGTACATAGTATGGGTAGTTAAGTGATCAGTAGTAATCTGGTGAATAGTACTGTAGTACATAGTATGGGTAGTTAAGTGATCAGTAGTAATCTGGTGAATAGTACTGTAGTATGTAGTATAGGTAGTAAAGTTGTCAGTAGTAATCTGGTGAATAGTACTGTAGTACATAGTATGGGTAGTTAAGTGGTCAGTAGTAATCTGGTGAATAGTACTGTAGTACATAATATGGGTAGTAAAGTGGTCAGTAGTAATCTGGTGAATAGTACTGTAGTACATAGTATGGGTAGTTAAGTGGTCAGTAGTAATCTGGTGAATAGTACTGTAATACATAGTATGGGTAGTTAAGTGGTCAGTAGTAATCTGGTGAATAGTACTGTAGTGCATAATATGAGTAGTAAAGTGGTCAGTAGTAATCTGGTGAATAGTACTGTAGTACATAATATGGGTAGTTAAGTGATCAATAGTAATCTGGTGAATAGTACTGTAGTACATAATATGGGTAGTTAAGTGATCAGTAGTAATCTGGTGAATAGTACTGTAGTACATAATATGGGTAGTTAAGTGATCAGTAGTAATCTGGTGAATAGTACTGTAGTATGTAGTATAGGTAGTAAAGTTGTCAGTAGTAATCTGGTGAATAGTAATGCAGTGTCTAGTAATGTGGTGGGTAGTAAAGTTGTGAGTTGGAAAGTAGTGAGTAGTAATGTGGTGAATAGTAATGTAGTATTTAGTAAAGTGGTTGGTAGTAAAATGGTGGGTAGTTAAGTAATGGTTAGTAAAGTCGTGCCTAGGCATGTAGTGGGTAGGAAAGTTGCGAGTATAAAAGTGGGAAATAATAACATTGTGAGTACTAAAGTAGTGAGTACTAAAGTGGTGAGAAGTCAAGTAGTCGGTAGTCAAGTAGAGTATAGTAAAGTAGGGGTAGTATTGTTGCCAAGATGGTGAGCGTAGGGTATGGCTAATAGAGTTGCGACTAGTAGAGTAGTGAATACCATGGATTATAATGATAGATATAGTATATAATTATCTTTATACAAATTACAGAAACTCAAAATCATCGAAGTCTGCAACCCTAATAGTAATACCCCACTAACAAAATGCCGATGTAATTACACAGACCTCAGGTTTTTTGGGGGGCTTTCTTCTCTATCCTAGCACCTCAGGTCATACCAGGACGGATAGGCACTAGTGACAGTACGCACTCATGTTGAGTTTATGGTGCTGCCCCACTGGGAGACCATGCTGCGCGCATCATGACCTGACACTCCCCTCAACAACATTATCACGATACTGAGGTAACCAGTCCTTAGTCTATGATCATAGTAATGACGAGCACCAGGATAGGTAGCAAAACGTGGTAATTGTGTAAGTTATTGGTTTGACTCGAACCTCTGACCTTCCGCTTGGGACGAGAGGGCTCTTACTGATTCAGCCACTGCGTCCAGTCCAACTTCAGGATAATGCCAGAGCAAGTAACCCATCACTACAATGGATAGTTTTCATGATGAGCACATAGTTACCTTTAATTAAATTTGAATAGTTCAGTGGTTTGGAGTTTCTGCAATTTTCTGAGATAAAAACATTATATTGATTGTTGTAGTCTACATTAATTTAGTTAGTTTTATTTTAAACGGCTAACTTTTCAGATATTTGAAGTGGAAGCATATCAAATTAGTTTCGGCAAGCAGTCCTTGGTACTCCAGTGGATGTGTCCCAGACTTCCTCAGTTCTGTGAGTTGGAGGATAACCCATCCGTTGCCAGTTGGTTCATTTTATAAATGACCGTTGCTAGAATAGGGTGATTCGTTTTCAGTCCAGCAACAGCCAGGAGGCAAGAGAATGAATCACTGTATATAACATAGTTAGTGTGGTTGGATATCTTGATATACTCCAACGCGAGAAGGAGTGCTTGGGCTTCCGCAGTGAAAATTTAGCTCTGATCGGGCAAGCGTACACCAAATTTTTCCCGTCGACAGACTGCGCAGCAGCTACCCATTTTTGCTCTTTCGAACCATCAGTGTATATGGAGAGGTGGTCTGCAAAACTGGCCTTGAATCTCTCTCTGCATGCAGTCCTTGGTACTCCAGTGGATGTGTCCCAGACTTCCTCAGTTCTGTGAGTTGGAGGGTAACCAATGGCTTCCTCAACGACCACGGGTGATGTTCTGGCACTTTGGCATGCTCCAACACATCCAAATCCACATCCAAGGCCTCCAAATGAGGTTTCATTCGGAGCTTCAGTGGCCTGATGTAATTCGGCCTGGCTTCATACCTGGATTCGTCATGTTGCTCGATATGTTGGATATGTAGAATCAAATCTAGATAATTGTTTTGGTTTTGACAAATTGATACTACCCTAAACGCTATTCTCCATACAAGCATGACCACTAGATATCCTGCTACAGGAACCGGGCATGGTGTCCAAATCAATAAAGCACTGGCCTCGCGTGCTGGAGATAGGGAGTTCAGTTCCCAGTCGACTCAAACCAATCAGTTATCAAAATTGATAGTTGTCGCTTCCTAGTCAGGTGCTCGGCATTATGAGGATAGGGCAAGGACTGGTTGAATCAGTGCCAGGATAATGTGATTGAATGGGATATCAGATGATGGTGCTATCGGCTTGATCTCCCAGGCCAGCACTATAAAGTCATCCTGAGTATGCACTGCCACAAGTCGATACGAGTCCTGATATAACCATCCTGATATGACCTTCGATGTTGCCAGGAAGTATAACAACCATTACGACCACTAGACATCCTGCTATTGGCTTTAGGCGCTTAGTTACAGCTAACCCAAGCAGCAGTGTGTTCATCAATGCAACGATGCCTGGATGCTGGTTTCTTCAATTCCCGCGTGGTGGCGACACTGCATGGCGGGGACTCGTGCCGCCATCTAGTGGAGAATACTGACATTTTGCCGGTATGGTGTGTACGTTATTAGAACGGTCACGACTCAGGACGTCAGATCCAATCAGATACTACCTTATAAATGCTTGTTGGGCCGAACAGTTCAGCCAATAAAAGCCTTGCTCTTAAGTTGCTGCTGCCCTGCATTTACAAAGTGCTCGTATGCGGAATGAAGGAATAGTAATCGTAGGGAATATGTGATTCTTTATTTGGGCCTTCAATCCACGTACAGTGTCTAGTTCAAGTCTGAGGAACAGTAAACTAGCCTAACAGTGATGTGATAAATTGTTCTTGAACAGCACGTGTACCATAGGACATTCTTGGACTGAATTATGTTGTCATGTCACGTGACTTGAGCTAGTTGCTGATGACAATTGATACTACATACTATACAGATATTACGTCGTTACATGACCGGAAGACTAGTTCCACAGCGCTGACAACAGATTTGATTCAATGAATAGACTATATTTACCAACAAAAAAATGATGGTGAGTAATGTATTTAATATATATATAAATATCAAACTAGCATTTCCCCCATACATCTTTCAGTTATTTTCTGAAATGTATTAAATTGATAACAAAATCTAGCTTGATCTATATTTTTTGTATTAAAAACATTATGGACTTGACCTTATTTTGCTTGGTCTTTGTTGCGTTTTTCTTGGAGTTTTAGGTACTAGTACCGTAAAAGGTTATGGCAAGATGGGCACTGATTTGTGACGGTGGACATCTACAGTAAATTTATAGTTTTGACCCACAAAGAGGTTGGGTCACTGGCACGATAACCTGATGTTCCACCCGTTCTTGTCATCCTGTATTTCAAAAGACAACACCGAAAAATAAACCAACATGCTGAACAAAATGTTCCGTAGCGACACGTTCTATTAAATTGACTTAGTAGTTCTTCTATGCAGCAAGATTATATTTAACAAGCCAGAGTTGGTTGGTTCGTTGTTGGAGATTTACGTCCTGGCAAAATCGATGGTCATATATAAGGATAGGTACTGACTTGTGACCAGTGCACACTCGTGGTGACGTTATAGTGATTCCCCGCTGGGAAATCAGGCCATGAGCCCCATCACCTGATATCCAACTCAGTCACATGATCCTGACACTGAGCTAAACAGTCCTTGTTGTATCCTATTAATGCCGAGTCCCGGGCTACGAAGTGACGACCATCATCTTTGTAAGTCATTGGTTTGGCTTAACTGGGAATTGAACTCCCAATCTGCGCTCTACGAATTCGGCATATTTAATTTTGACAATTTAAAGTTATGTGGTTCGTGTTAGTGTCCCTTTAAGGAACCAATGTTTTTGCAAGGGATACTGATAGCCATTATGACTTCAACAGTGAACCAGACAGGATGGCCGAATGAGTTAGAGCGTCCGTCTCCCGTGTTTGGTAGATCATGGGGTCGTGGGGTCAAACCCTGGCCGAGTCAAACAAAGGACTTAAATATTGATACTTGTCGCTTCCTAGCCAGACACTCTGCATTATTAAGATAGGGCAAGGAGCAGTGGAATGAGGAAGACCAATTGTCCGCGATTGAAAGTTCCCCTGGTTAAACAACTAATGTACCAACAAAAAACAAAAAGAGTACTTCCCTTAATTTGGCGACCTTGGGACTCGGCAATAGGTGGCATGAAGGTCAACAATCTTAGATATGCCGATGAGAGTGTAATACTAGCAGACAGTGAGAAAAACCTACAAGATATAATGAATAGAATCAATAAAGCTGGAATACTATTCAACATGAAGATGAATGCCAGGAAGACCAAAACAATGGTTATAAGTAAAAAGACAGAGAAACCAAATGTCAATATAACCATAGATGGCACAAACATAGAACAAGTATCCGACTTCATATATCTCGGACAAAAGATTACAAATGATGCGAGATGTGAGGAAGAAATTAAAAGAAGGATAACAATAGCCCGAACAACATTCTCCAAAATGTATAGAGTGTTAACATCAAGTAAGATATTAATACAAACAAGGAAGCGTATTCTTCAGTGTTATGTGTGGTCTACTCTAATGTATCGGGCAGAGACATGGACAATCTCTAAGAAAATGTACAAACGTTTAGCAGCATTTGAGATGTGGACTTATCGAAGGATGATGAAAATATAATGGACAAAGAAGATCACCAATAAAGAAGTTCTCAGAAAAATTAAAAATAAGAAAAGCTTGTTTGCCACTATACAGACAAAGAAACTTATTTATTTTGGCCACATCATTCGTCAGAGTTCAATATACCGTACATTGTTGGAAGGGAAGGTGAATGGCAGCAGAGGGAGGGGGAGACCAAGAACATCATGGTTTACAAATAGTTCACAGTGGACAGGCTTGAATTATTCACAGTCTATCAGAACAGCACAACATCGGGACAAGTGGAGAACCATTGCATCCAACCCTCGACTAGAGGATGGAACTATTGATTGATTGATTGATTGGGACGCGGGACCTAGAATTACATAAAAGGCGACACCACAGAAACATTAATGCCTCCAAGTAAGGTTTTTTATAGTGTCAAGTAAGATAAAGCACAAACCCCAAAAATAAAGCCTTAAGTGTCGGTGCTGGACCACAGGAATTTCCGATGTATGGAATGCCGGATTATAGAGGTACAAATAGGTTAGTTGGTTGGTTGTTGCAGTTTTACATCGTGGCAACATCTAAGGTCATATCAGTATGGGTACTGACTTGTGAGAGTGTGCACTCATTACAACTTTATAGTGCTGTCCCACTGGGACATCAGGCCCCTGGTACCATGACCTGATATACAACGCCGTCACATTATCCTGACACAAATCCAACCAGTCCTTGCCCTATACTAATAAGTTGAGTGCCTGGCTCGGAAGCGATAAGCATCAATTTGTGCAAGTCATTGATTTGACTCGACCGGGAATTAAACTCTTGACCTTCCGCAGGAGAGGCCGGCGCTCTTCAGATTCGGCCACCGCGAACGGTTTTGTAGCTACAAATAAGTCTTGAGAGCAAGAGTTCAAGCGCAAAACTCTGTAAACGCCAATCCAAAAAGAGTGATAAAAATTGGAAATAAACCATCAAACAATTAATTTGTGTACCTTCCTATTTTTTTGTTAATTGATCCATTATCATTTCATCATAAGAAAGGTGGAATTAGTGATGATTAAAATTGCCTTGCGGAAAAGATTTTTTTGTTGGCGTTACATGCAGGGATGAAAGATCTCCGCGATTCTACGGCTTTCCGGGATTTTTCAATCTGGCAGCACCATCTGCGTATATTAATATGTGGTGCAGACACCACAGCACTATCAGCGTATACTACTAATAAATGCTCAAAATGTCACAGCACTATCAGCGTATACTACTAATACATGCTTCAAACGGCACATGACTATCAGCGTATACCAATATATATGAAACCTGACTTCCGGAAATTGTCCACAATTCCCTGACAATGTTAAGCCTATAGGAGAATATCCGCATTTCCACTTTCTTTCCAGGAGACCACTTCCATCCCTGTATGTGGTTTTGCGCCTGAACTCTTCGCTTAATATACACAAAGCATCGTAAATAAAGAAAACCAAGTGAACACAGATTTAACAGAAACATGTAATTTATGTTTATTATTTACTTAGAGCTGGTAGTATCAAACGGCCAATTGTATATGTACGTATGTAACAGTCATCGTACGTTCACACATGCAGAACAGCGCAAGCTATTGAGGCGGCACGAGGCAGGTAGAAAATGCAGTGTGTATACCGTTACCCACGGAAATAAGTCCACTCTCTGTCCGTCTCCCATGAAGAAACCAGCCATTCAGTCAGCATGTAATACAGATAAATTCATATTTATTTATTTATATATATATATCCTAGTATACAATGACAACCAATTCTGGAACAGTGGTAGATAGATAATATTATACTCAACAGAACGTACAATGGTGTGTGGGTATAGGTTATCTAGAGCATTATACTACGTGCGTAATGCAGGATTATATATATATGTATATATTATGTATGTCTATGTATTTACAATATACACTAATATGGAAATTCATTAATTGCATTGTGCAAAATATAAACAATTTCAACAAAATCACCTATATTTGTTATTAACAAGCGGGCAGAGAGGTGGTCTGGTATAAAAGGTGGTGGTGTGGGTAGGGTTGGGTGGGGTATGAAGGGGTAAGTGTGGAGGGAGCGTTATAATGACAGGTAGGCAGTGATTCTGCGTACCTGACCACAGTGCAACTGAATCCGTGGACGAAGCCACCTTATAGATTTGAGTAGACAGACATTGCTAGGTGAGCTACACGAGTGACAATTAGAAGCGCTTTCGTAGAATAATGAGTATGACTTGGTACTGATGTAAAAAGACAGACTCACCACAACACTACCGGGAGCGAATAAAGTTTATTCAAAGGGAGCAGATCTGGGATGACGCTGCGGAGCGAAGGAGGGTGAAAGCAGTGTGAGTAGTCAAATAATGGGTGGAAAGTGTGTGATGTCGGGGTACTGTGTGGGTAATATGCATCATAGCCGCTGGTGTGCTGGGATAAGAAGAATGTATAAATACACATAAGAATCTCCCCTACTATATAGTTTATGTAGTTTAAGTCTGTTGTGTATCATGTTATGTTAATCGAGGATAAGGAATTATTATAGATCCAGGATTCAAGGTGAAAGAGTTTTTGAGAAGGAGATTACTGACAAGGTGAGGTGGTGGTTGGGGTGGGTAGGTTGGATGGTCGCGGGGTGGTTAGATATCTGGGCAATGACGGCTTTAATAAGGTATCCAAGTACATATAGAGGAATGGTGGTTCATATCAGAAGTACAATATACATGTGGGGTTATACAGGAGAGATGGGTGGAGAGTGGCTTTTCTTTCCTCTCCAATTTTTGATGATCCTCATACAATGGGGTTCAATGACAAAATAAGCAATCGATAATGTGCGACAGTTATTAATTTACTAGCCGAAAGTGAGGGTGGAGTGTTGCTCCGTTACTATAATGAACAACGCTTTGCGGACAATTATCAATTGATATTCAGTGTGCAACTCAGAGAGGCATCTCTCATTCGAAAGCTTTACATATAGCGGATATCAATGAGCGTTTGCCTGAGACTGACCTACAACATGTGCGTACACCACTCAAACTTGAATGTACAGAGTATGGTTGGCAGCTTAGTATCTATCCGCCTATGTTAGCTTATGAACTCACTGGCAATATCAAACAGTTTGTTTGTTTGTTGTTGTTTTACGTCCTAGCAACATCTAAGGTCAATATCAAACAAGCAGGAACCTAAATGGACAAAAACAACAAATAATGACATTGAATATAATGGTACCATTGAATTGAGCGAATCCTCATTCAGTTCAGGCAACATTACCAGACATTCCACTAGAAGTTGGGCACGTGTATGTAAGTGAGTAGAAACAGCCTGTCTACAGAGGCAGTCAGTATTCACATTACACAGGACAACACCAACGATATGGTCTGGACACCTTCTCTAGACCCGCATCAATGAACAGTGTGGCTGCGCTCCAGTCACCTCGATTTCAAAACGAGGTGGCGCATGCGTCATAGCAACCAGTGGTTCAACTATGGCGATAATCGGGGAATTAATGTAAACAACGGCTGACTTGTGAAATTTCTTTGTGAATAGTGTGACCAGTCACCTAAATTTCAAAACGAGGCGGTCCATGTATCATAGCAACCAGTCGCTCAAATATGGCGATAATTGGGGACTTATCACATATGGATGACTTGCACAATTTCCCATCTCTATGTTCTTGTTTATTTCTTCTCATGCGTCTTTGTTCTCCTCATTCTGCTTAAGCTTTAATATATTTTCTTAGAGCTGCATAGTCCGTTTACAATGGGTTTAGCTAATTACTAGGTCGGTACCTGGAGCCACATAGTTTCCGACCAGTAACCGATCAACAACACCGTGCATGCAAATATGTGGCCGTCATTATAAACTTCACACATCGCAAACCACATTTTCAAGAAATTTGAGATAGGAGCCAACGATAATTTGCTTTATATTATGTGGACATATTAGGAAAGAGAGTCTAGGATTACTACATTCATATATGCATGAATATAGCTATATATATAAGCTGACATATATTTGCACAACCCTTCAGCTCTAGGAAGTCAGAATATTAAATCAATGGTCAAATGTTTAAGTAGTTAGAAGCTGTATATTAAGTACATCTTCTTTTAGGTTTGGCCATTGGACAGCTCGAACTAGCTACTTGCAACCATCAAGAAAGACCGTCAATTTACGTATCTGACACACATTTTAAAGGTGGAATAGCTAGGAGAACCACAACACTTGCATTACTATTGACTATTTAGTTCATTAACAGCCGGTCCAAAGCAAGGCCGAACTTAAGTGGCATTATTGAATTGCCATAACTAGAGTTTAATATTAAATTAATATTTGTTGTATATTACTTGATAACAGATTATCCTTGTAATAATATGAATTATATATTGATAATACACCAGAAGCAAGCAGGGTTCTCTGTGACTGTTCTGATTTAACTGGACTTGTAATAATATAAGCATGATTGAACTAGGTGTAAAAATTACAGTCATATTTTAGCCATATCTTTGAGAGGGAGTCGACCATTGATGCTATAAAACAAATAGAAGAACTACAGTATAATTGCAGATAACACAGACTGTATAGGAGGTACAAAGTCATTGTTGTACAGGTCCACAATCCCTTATCTAAATTCCTTGGGGCTTGTTGTGTTTGGGAAGTAATAACTGTGTCAGATTTGATTGATTTATTAATTGCCAATTGTGTTATGCCATATCGGCAGCATATGCTATATTCATGACGATTTTCGTATTTCTAAATAAAGGTGGCAATCAGATACTGCAGTAAAAGTGTTTAAAATACTCAAACTAATTTGGATAAATAAAGAGTACAGGTACCATTACAATTTATTTATCGATCAATATGATGATAAATTAAATAATGGGATAATTCTAGTCCATTTTATCTTCAGCAAAACCATCTCGCATAACGTTAGCTTATGTGGCTTCAAAATAAACTATAATCAAACACAGTAATAGTTCTCCAGAGAAACTTATGAATATTCACTCTTAGTCGGATAAATAACAACTATAAATAATATTACAGTATATTTATACGCGAAATGAAATAAAACATCTGTTTTCGGAACTTTTAGTTTTTCTGAATTTTGGATTCAAGAGTGTGGGCCTATTTTTGAAGAACACGCATGCGTATGCATGTGCATCGTCACCAATTTCAGTCATGTGTGGGGTATTAACTCTGTATCAATCACAACATTCATGCTATATCGATATGAACCATGCCTGAATGCAGAAAGTAACCTACATGCTATATCCATCGACATATAAACAAGTGCCGATATATATAACTCCCCCCTGATGCCTGTCCATTGTCATTCTGAGCAAAGTGTAGGGAATGGACCGATACACACACAAGCTTGTCACATTATGTTTTACGCTGCCTAGTCCGATGAAAGCATAACATGTTCAAAACCAAAACACTGACCTAGATTTTATTTCATATATCTAATTTAGACACTGGTGCATTTAGTGAGCATTTGTTGCCACATTGAAGGGAAGACCAAGTGAATTTAAGACCATTTTCCACTGCAGATATCTCTGGTGTCAGAGTTTTGGCATACTTCGCAAAATTAAATTGGCATGTTCGCACTTCAAATATCTCAAAATTTAGCCATTTCAAATAAAAGTTACTTCAAGCTAATGTAAACTAGATTTAAATAATCAACTAAGTCAATTCAATACAACCTTTTACTGCTGAAGCCTTTTGGGCTAAATTCATCTCATGCCTGCCCACATTAATTTGGGATGTTTGCAGTTACAATATCTCAAAATTTAGCCATTTTAAAATGTTTTAAAGTATTTCAAGCTGATATGAAATAACATTATAATGAACAATCTAATGTGTGTATCTCAGAAACTGACAACAATTCAAAACCATTGGACTATGCAACTTTAAGAAATGTTTGCTTCAACTTAATACAAAATACATCAATCACCACCAGTGCACAATAAACAAGGTGTAGATCATTCACAACAAGTATTGCAGCTTCAAAGGCACACACAAGCCCAACAGGACGTCCTGAATTGCTGCAACAATGCAGTCGGACATGAGGAATGAAGAAAGCCTTAGGGTGGGTAGCTGGTGAGAAGAGAATGACCCAAGGGGCGGCGATGGGAGGTGAAGTGGGGTGGGGGGGGGGGGTTGAGGGATACACCAAAGCGTAGCCACATTAATGTAATTTCCCCCTCACTAGAAATGGATGAGTGAGTGTGTAGTGTGTATCGTGTAGTGTGTAGTGGGCTGTGGGTAGTGTCTGGTGTGTACTGTATAGTGGGTAGTGTGTAGTGTGAGTGTGTAGTATGTAGTGTGTAGTGTGTAGTATGCAGTGTGTGGTGTGTACTGTATAGTGGGTAGTGGGTAGTGTGAGCGTGTAGTATGTAGTGTGTAGTGTGTAGTATGCAGTGTGTGGTGTGTAGTGTATAGTGTGTAGTGTGTAGTATTTAGTGGTGTGTGTAGTGGGTAGTGTGTAGTGTGTAGTGTGTAGAGTAGATTATGTAGTATGTAGTGTGTACTGTGTAGTATGTATGGTATAGTGGATAGTGGGTAGTGAGTAGTGTAGAATATGTAGTGTGTATTGTGTAGTGGGTAGTATGGAATATGTATTGTGTAGTATGTAGAGTGTAGTGTGTATTATGTAGTGTGTAGTGGGTAATGTGTAGTGTGTAATGTGTAGCGGGTAGTATGAAGTGTGACTGTGTAGTATGCATAGTGTAGTGTGTAGTATGTAGTGTGTAGTGTGTAGTATGTACTGTGTAGTTGTGTTATGTATAGTGTGTAGTATGTAGTGTGTAGTGTGTAGTATGTACTGTGTAGTTGTGCTATGTATAGTGTGTAGTATGTAGTGTGTAATGGGTAGTATGAAGTGTGCAGAGTGTAGTATATAGTGTGCAGTATGTAGTGTGTAATATGTAGTGTGTAGTATGTATTATGTAGTGTGTAGTGTGTAGTGTGTAATATGTAGTGTGTAGTGGGTAGTGGGTAGTGTTTAGGTTGAGGAAACTGAATGTGCTTCTCGACTATGTACATTCATGGCATACTTTAAACACGACCCCCACGTCATAGTAGTGCAATTCGACTAAACCATCTGGGCACCAGGTGGCCATATGAAAGCTAGCGTCATGAGGAGATTAGCAGACTATATATGAAGAACACGCCACTTGCCACCAGGTGGGGTGATAAGATAGGATATAAGAAAGAAGATGCAAAAGAAGAGACAAACGCGAGCAAGCACAACTTGAGAAAATCCTTGATGACAATGAAGGTGCGATTTTATTGTTTACCAACGATAAAATCCTGCATAACAGTAATCCAATCGGGAACCACGTTAGTCTGGCTTTAGGGCTTTACGTAATAAGAAGATTGGATTTGCAGTCATAGTCATGGCTGAGTAGGAGGTATAGAAGTATGCGTTAGTAGGCTGAGGGGAAGGATGGGGTGGGGAGTGGAGGTGGTGGAAGGGAGGAGGGGGGGAGGGAGAGGGGTTGAAGCTGGGAAGAGTGCAGTGAGCGGGGAGAGAATGGCGGAAGGAGTAGGTGGGAATGGCGGACGGAGAGGGAGGGATGACCAGGAGGAAATGGGGTACGGAGGGGGCGGGAGGGAATAGCGGACGGAGTTGGGTGGGCAGGAGGAAATGGTGTACATAGCGGGACAGGGGGGATGGGCTCAGGGAGGGGGGAGGGCAGTAGAAAATGGTGGAAGAGTCGGTGAGGGATGGAGGAGATGAAACTGGAGAATGACAGGATAAGGAGTGAAGGAGGGAGGATTTGGAATGAGGTGATGGCACATGGAAAGGTGAGTAATGGGAGCGTGTGGTAGGAAGGAGTGGTAGAATGGAGGGAGAAGGGGGAGGGGGTGCAATAAGGGTAGTGTTGGTGGAAAGAAGTGTGGGGAGGAAGGGGGGAGAATATGGGAATAGCGGAAGAAACAGGTCAGTCAGGGAGGGGGTTAGTATGAGGGAACAGCTGAAAGAAATGTAAGTGAAGGAGAGGGGTGGAAACGGGGGATGGTGGAAGGAGGCGTCAGTCAAGGAGTGAGGGAGGGAGTGAGTCGAATTAGGGAATGGCGAAAGGAGGAGTCAGTTAGGGAGTGAAGGAGGGAGGGAATGCCTGAAAGAACGATAGGAGAGGGAGGGGGCGAGAATATGGGAATAGCGGAAGAAAGAGGTCAGTGAGGGAGGGTGGTTGTATCAGGGAATAACTGAAATAGGGGTAAATAAGGGACGGGGGAGGGGGGTGGAAGGGAGGAATGGCTGAAGGCGGGTTGAGTGAGGGGGGTGGTTGGTTGCTTTTTGGGGGTTTTACGTCCTGTCAACATCTAAGGAGCGAGTAGGGAGGGAGGAAGAATGGCGAAATGAGGAAAGGAGGTGGGAGGAGGGAGGGCGGGAGGATGGAGGGTGGGAGGAGAGAGGGGAGGGGGGAGTGAGGAGGGATGTTGGACTAAGGAAAGGAGGTTGGAGGAGGGAGGACGCGATGAGAGAGAGGGGAGGGGGGAGGGAGGAGGAATGCCGGAATGAGGAAAGGAGGTGGGAGGAGGGAGGGTAGGAGGATAGCGTTGGAAGGGTGAGGGAGGCGGGATGCTGGAATGAGGAAAGGAGGCAGGAGGAGGAAGTGCGGAGGGAGAGAGCGAGCCGGGAAGAAGGTGATACACACTGATACGTATACCAAGGGGGGGTTGGGGGTTGGGGGTTGGGGGGGGGACAATTCTAACAGCTAAACATGAATAGCATTAATAAGTAAGTAAGTAAGCAGATACCAATAGTGGAACAAGTCCGGTATAATCTGAGTTTGTTAATTATTATTTTTTCTTCACAACCGTTGATAATTTGGGGGCCCCACTCGCCGCGTCATCCGCGAACTGGGTGCCAACCAATCGGGTCCTCGCTGGCACAAGTGACACCCCCTGGTGAGTGGAACCCGAACACAGACGAGCAGCCAGGGCAGAGACCCTCACAGGAAGCATCCATTGAGAGAGAGAGAGAAGAAAAAAAACGACACATAGAAGAGAATGTCTCGCGAAAACTACTGCGAAATGTTACAACAACGCGTGATACAGGGACATATAGATATGTGGCCCTGTACCAATTATCAATTATTAATTATTGCTATGAATGTAGGATCCTGTTAATTATTGCGATTCTCATACAAGTTTGGCAACGACGGCCCGAACACTGACATTTATTCCTACTAATTAGCCAGTGTTAATTATTAGTAGAATTAGTATAATATATTATGTATATGTATTTATGTCGGTATTATGACTGACACCGGAAGGTAATTACATAATAATTACTGAGCTTAACGACTAAGGTATTATAGATGTACATGCAGCACAGAATACACACTAGTAGGGTAGTACTGTAGTATGTATGTGTGTGCGTATGCATGGCTGTGCATGCATGTATGAATGGTATTATTAATTAAGGCCCTTCTTTAATCCATATGACAACTTCTGGGTGTGTGGTTCACCTGTTTAACACCAGGAGTCAGCACAGGGAACGCTACTCACTGATACCGATGCTGTACAGCTGGTGGCAGTCCCCAGTAGTAAGTGCTGATAATAGTAAGATTACAGCAATCGCAATGATTACAGCTACACATGGATACGAGAGTAGATCAAACCCAACCTCAGAGTAACAATGATATCGGTATAAAGGCGTTATATATATATGTTATGTATGAGTTGTTCTGGGTGTTGGATACATATGACCTATATAATAAGGGTTTATTAGTATTAATAATAATATGTGTATGTATATTATACACATGTTAATATATGCATGCGTTTTCACAATAGTGCCTACCACGGGCCATCATAACATCTTGTGGGAACAGCTATTATGGTGCACCTCGATATATATATATATATATATGTATATGTATATACATAGGTACACAATCAAATACAATACACTCCTCATTCAGCATGCATGCCAATGGACTAATTTTAGCTTCGCAACCAGGTTCCCTTTACATCATACATTGTTCCATTGGATTGTTGAGTGTATATATATATATAATTATATACATATATCTAATTATATACATATATATACACATATATCTACAGTGGACAGACCCACACAATGGACACGGCTGTTGTTACTGGTAACCTAATTGTTCCCTTTACATCGGACATCTTTCCATGTTGAAGTATATATATGTACATATATATATATATATACATATACATAAATATACATATATATGTATATGTATATATATACACATATATATACATATATACATATACATATACATATATAGTGGACAGGCCCACACAATGGACATGGATATTAATGGTAGCACTACCGAGATGCTCTGCAATTGACAAATGTCTCTTCTATCCTGTTGTTGACAAAACAGAAAACAAACCAAAAAACATCTATCCAAGGCTTACATATCGATCTCATCATTCGGTGACGTCAGAGATGCTCATATCGTTAGGCCTCATCAATACTCTTCCACGAATTGATACACAAACCTGGCCTACTGACGGCAGCGTTAGGCTAACAGACACGCAGCAGGCTAGTTAGTAGCACATAGCAGGCTAGTTAGTGAGCACTTGGCAGGCTAGTTAGTAAGCAGAGTTGATGACTTGAAATAGAGAACAGAACTGACTCCAGATAGGCCACGCAAATTAGTCAGGCAAGAAAACGGAACACCAATGAGAAAAGCCGTAGGGAATTATATCAAAATAAATCATAGCAGATTGACTTATTGCTTAAATAAATTCATAATGGATACGCTTACTAAATTAGCGTTTTACAGATAGCACACAAGCCTTTGACAAATATGACCAATTGCAATTTTTAAAGGCGTTGTGTTGGATGACAATAATACTAATAATATCAATAATACTAATAATACCGATTGGGAGCGTGTAACAGATAGCTTGGTTTAAAGAGAGATAACCAAAACACTGCTTAGGCCAAACTGGGATACTGCTATAGAATATATTTGTAGGCCAGCACAGGGATCGGGGAATGAAGACGATTCTAAATAATTTGCTGACCTAATCACTATTGCGGGCATCTGACCTTTGCAGAAACTGAATACACAGGATATCACCTTATACATGAACACACACACGGCTGACCACGTGACTAGCTAGACCTGCATCAGTCTTGACATGGCACAGCTAAGCGTCTTAGAATAGGTCAGAGTCTTAGAAATGCATTACTCAGATAATCTTACTGTGACTCAGTGACTATTTGGTTACTTGTGCGTGGCATCAGTCAATTTGTGCTAGTTTGCAATTCGTTGATATGCGACGGTCAGGTCATATCCCGACCGTCGTGTGCGACGATCGTGTGCGACGGTCGTGTGCGACGGGTGCCTCACTCGGGGTGAGCGGGGCAAAGGCTGTATGCTCAGCACGAACCCGAAAGCGCGCGAACAAAGACTATCCACAAAGCGAATACTAAACAACGACATACAATTAAATTAACAAGGCTGTGCAACGTCACTAGGAGTAGAACCATCTCACTTATTGGGGTAGGACAGGAGGATAATCTACACATGCATAAGAAAACCACCCCACCAAACATACACTGTTACTGGGAGGCCGGGCGGGTGGGGGAGGTCCGTATGTTCCTTGGGAGGTGGGGGTGAGGGGGGGGGGCTTTTTCTTTTTTTGATCAAGTATTTATTCATCTGAATATGACATTTGTCAGCACTGGAGCACTGGTCTTCCAGCCATCTTACTATTGTAGGTGACAGTCTAAATAATCTAATTTTGATCAGTGCTGTATTAGTTACAGCACCGATCCTGTAGAATTAAGGGAGTGGCTCCTGCTATATAATGTACAGCACCAGTCACTGTAGTTCGTGCAGAAATGGGGAGCAACACCGAGTAGAAAGCGTATACTCGGGGCAACTCAAACAATCATTGTGGATTACATTTTCTCTTATAAAACAAGGTAAGTTTATAGTTGACAATACATTTTGTCTGTCTTATATAGTGTTCAATGTGTTTAAACAGGTTGATAGTTGTGTAGCGCTTGTGGCTGTGGAAGGATGAACCCCTTTGTACTAGCAGGTTACTTGAGCCAAACTCCAAACTCAAAGCAACGCTAATGAGTGCTACTGAGGTATGCAGAATAGCTCCCTGCAGTAGGCGTTCTGTCCAGTCAAGGAGAGATCTCTTCAGGACATATCTATTTCCAATGCAGTATACTTCCTAGTACCCTTGAACCTTAGGCTCGAAGTCACGCTGAAAGTATGGATTCCCTTGTTGAAGCTTTGCATATATTTATTAAATAATTTATTATATTGATGTGAATGGCTGGAACCACCTGATGGTATTTATTTATTTATTATTCTTTGGTTATATTATTTTATTCGCTGCGGGGTTAGCGTGTATAGGTAGGTGCTTGTGGCACCCAGCCACTATAACCAGCAAGAGCTGCCTCAATTATGGAACGTCAAAAGCTACAGGAATTTTAACTTTTGTCACCCGGTAGGGTATTTATTGTTCGGCCACAAGCCTCCTAGAATAAAAGAGGTTTCCACTCTCTCTTTCCGTCTCTGCGTATTTTCCTTGTATATTGTGTAGCCAGATTGAAGCGCGTTCTACTGGCTTTTAGGGCATTATCAGACTATACGATTGCGCATGTCAGATATCCATATCCAGGTCACTGTGTTCGCATGCAGGCATTTCCAAATCATGTCGAGTTCTAATCCCCATACTCACCCCTGTCCGGCCGATCTCCCAACACACAGATACACATGCAACCCCTGCTCCTAACAGTTACTGCTTTGAGCGTAAGTTAATTAATTCATACTCCAAATTCTTCCTAAAATGATGTTATTAGTGTTGATACATGCTTGAGGTCAGCTTCTCCAGTAGTAGCTATGGGCAGCCCCCTCCCACCCCTTCTCCCAACACACACATACACACACCACAGAAACACACTCCTACTCCACACCAACACACCCACTCACACAAATAAAATTGTGTGTGCTCATTGTCAAAAATTAAAATGTTACGCCTAAGTTTTGACTGTAATATATCCAGCAGGTAATATTACCCATCAGTCAGCCGTCACTGTGTCTTGATAACTCTACATGGCCAACACAGCTACGTATATTTATATATAATATTTATCTATATGTATATATATTATATATATATATATATACATATATCTTTCCCCCGCTAAGATTGACACAAGTCTAGCGGAGCAGTTAGGGAGTTTGGACGCCGGATGGTGGCGCCACCGGTAAGCGTTTGATAAATGATCAGGAGAATGACAAGTATATAGGTGATCTTCCATCAATGTATACTCGCATAATCCGCTATGCATCATATATATGAGGAGTTCAGGCGCAAAACCAAGTAAGTCCACCCGACCTCTTTTGTTTTAAAATCAAGATTTGTATATGCCCATAAATATAATTCTCAGTAATTCCACTTTTCTTTGTATTATAGGGTTATGGGCAATGAACAAAATACTATGAAAGTGATAAATGAACCTTTATTCCAAAACTCATTAATTAATCAACTTTTATTGATTTTTCTGCAAAACCAAGTAAGTCCACTTTCGGTTTGTTTGCAAAACCATGTAAGTCCATTGTCAAAGACTAATCTTATGGAAATCTTGCAGAATCAAAGAACACACAATTTCCACCATAAGCTTACTCATCATCACCACTATCCTCATCAATTGCATCATAGGTTTCCATCATAAACGTCGACAAATCACCCGCAGACCAAAAAAAAAAAAAAAAAAAAAAAAAAAAAAAATGTGACCTGACACGCATAGCTGATTGGCCAGCTACATCTTACGTGGTTTTGCAGACAAACTCGAATGGCGCTTACAAGGTTTTGCAACCAAACCCTATTTTAAGGCCAATTTAACATAGGACTTACCAGGTTTTGAAACAAAACTGATTTGCTCATTGGGTAATAGGGACTAAGAAGTGGTGTCTCCATTGGTTATCTCACTTTTCATGAAAATGGACTTACTTGGTTTTGCGCCTGAACTCCTCATATGCATATATATAATGCATTGTAAATCCTAGTATAATCGATCCCCCCCAAACTTGATTTCATACTGAGACTTCCATTGCTGGGTGTGCATCTGACACAGGACTTACTTATACTTGTCTCAAAAGGTGAGAACTAATTTGCAACAAACTTGTGTCCATTGTAGCGATCAACATACTATCTGCTTATGCATTTGCTCAGGATAAACTGAGTTATGGTGTTTCATAATCTCAATACAATACATATTGATTTGAAGCAAATGTCCTCGTGTTTTGTAACCGTTTCTGTGCTGTTGTGTGTCAATCGTTATGTGGACACAAATAAAAGAGTTATCACCTTTTGAGACAGGCTCTGTATATATGTATATATATATATATATATATATATATATGCATAGTGTGTGAGTCTATGTATATGTATATGTATGTGTTGCTAAGAACTTGGAGCGGACGTATAAATAGATCATTGGCAGTTGTGTTAATGAAAACGAGGTAGCTTAGTGTACATTTAGCGGAACGTGGTCCCCTTGAGTGCGTATTTGGCCAG
Organism: Branchipolynoe longqiensis; assembly: GCA_030323885.1. NCBI lineage: Eukaryota > Metazoa > Annelida > Polychaeta > Phyllodocida > Polynoidae > Branchipolynoe > Branchipolynoe longqiensis. Next base: position 57,202,283 of record CM059197.1, read on the forward strand.
GCACCAGCGTCGTGTTTCTGTAGTTTAGATTATTTTCCTTAAACAGTTCTTGACATGCTTTGCCAAAGGTGGGTTCAACCAACGTGCAATCGATGCCTATGCGTTCGTCTCATGAGGAGCAGGCGTAGCCAAACGAGCGATGTGTGAGGTGGGTGATCGACACTCGGCGATTTGTCAATAGGAAAACATTTTTGTTTGTGTAATACTCAACCCCCATTAAAAATATGTAGTGTGAGTATCCACACACATGCATACATATATAGGTCAGATGACCGAAGTATGTCACCACGCAGGCAAGAAGCTAAAGACACACTGCCAGATTTGTTTTTATATGGTTTAGATGTTTTAAATTATTGCTGGTTCTTCCAAATGTGTTCCTACGATATCTGCAATATCTGCATGCAATGTACTATTCTTGAATTAAAATAATCGCAATATCCCCATATTGGCAATTTAATCAACTTTTAATTACAACATTATTTTCATAATTTCCGTCTGCATTTTCTTATTATTTAATGTCGACTTGAGCTAACTGACAAGAACTTAAGTGATCCCGACCATAATAGGAAGGATAATGAATTACAGAAGGTGTTTGACACTGTATTTAATTCTAAACACAAAGAAATTTACTGTTTTGAGCAGACACCGTGGGAAATGAGTGGGGTAATTTGTTTGTCTGTTTCAGGTCTAGGTTAGTTTTTGTTGCGGGGAGGGGAACTTTAGTTGATTAAGCAGGGGAAACTTCAGTCGCCGATGACTGGTCTTCCTCATTCCACTGCTCCTTGTCCTATCCTAATAATGCCAAGCACCTGGCTAGGAAGCGACAAATATCAATTTTTAAGTCAGTGGTTTGACTCAACCAGGATTCGAACCCACGATCTACCAACACGGGAGATGGACGTTGTAACTCATTCGGCCATCCTGTTTGGTTAATAGTTAATATTTTTCATTTCCAATTTCCGTTGTGTTACTATGAGAATCATTAACTGGGTGGAATGATTGATTCATCTGGTAAAATGCAGTAGGATAAGAGGTGGGAAAGTGAATGTGATTTGTTCCGTTCAGTGACTAGAACAGGAAATTATGGGCTAGCGACCGAACACAAATGTAGGACATACAAATCAAGCAGTGCATTTTCAGCTTAATCCATTATGTCACCTAACAATGTCAAATTTATGCTATATATATATATTGCATACATATGCATATATAAAATAAAAGAACGAAAATAGAGTATTGGAATAGTATTATGACCTTTCCATTTTTGTCAGGCATGCGTTGTAAATATTTATATAGAACATAGCTATTTATAATATGACATAAATATCTATATATATATATATAAGATAGCTATCAACATATAGCATAGATATATATATATATATGAAATCGCTACATATAACATAGCTATATACACCATAGCTATATATACAGTTATCAACATATAGTTTAGCTATATATAACACAACTATCTATAAACCATAGCTGTACATATATAACATAGGTCCCTATATGCAACATAGCTATCTATATAATACATATATATATATATATATATATATATATATACCAGAGCTATCAATATATAACATACCTATCTATATATGACATAGTTATATATGTATGACAGTTATATATAAAATAGCTATATACATCATAGCTATCAATATATAGCATATCTATCTATATATAACATAGCTATAAATATATAGCATATCTCTGTATGCATTTCATAGCTCTATATATCACATAGCTATCAATATATGGTATGACTATATATATATATGTATATATACACATTCATATATATATATATACCACATCCATCCTTATGTAACATAGCTATCTCTATATATACATCTATATAGATAAGCATGGCCAAATCTGTCTTTGAGTTTGCGTTGCTGTGCTTTGAGTTTCGCTTAATAAGCTCGGTCATTTTCCTATGCAGTGTCGCGCAGATCCCATCAGCGTAGCTAAGGTAGCCCCGGGTATACCCGTCCCCCCATTCCCCCCAACGCCTTACACACTACAAAGCATTCAATATGAACGCTTAGCTAAAATGCACTGCGCTTCCTCAGTCGCATTCTAACCTGGTGAATTGATTAGTGACGCCCGGCCTAAAGTGTTCATTCATCTCCTTGTCTCTCTCTCTGTCTCTCTCTGTTTCTCCTCTTCAAAAGCCCTTCCCTCCAGCGCAGGCTGCCTCGCTTGCTGTCTTAGCACGCATGCGCTGCGGTCTAGAACCGGCGCAGCACATACAGACAATAGAGCAAACCCCAATGTGTATAAAGTGAGCAATGTTTCATTTATCTTCTCTATGAGTGGTCGTCAGTTCGTCGGCTGCTGCCTATCCTCGCCTTGTTTTGCATCCATCAACACCAGTCAGTCTCCTTCTCGCTTCTCCCACCACCACAACAATAACAACAACAATAACGACAACAAAATCACCTCTTTTAAGGCCGTGAGCAGCATGCATGACGTCACATGTCACGTGGCTACCCATGGTTTCCTTTCCATCTGGTACTATTCAGTGCTTACGTCATCAGCTCTAACTCTCTTCCCACCCCTATTCCTCACCACCACCTCCACATCCACCTCCACCGCCACCACCACCACCACCACCATCACCATCACCACACATACGCCATCTCTCTCCTTAGCCAATTCCAACCCACCCAGCAAACCGTAAAGCAGTTAGACGACCCGAGTCACGTGTTCTTGTTTGTGGCGCTGTGATTGGCTGGCGAGTTGTTCTCTCACGGCACGAGCGGCCAGAGAAGGACGAACAGACAGACCAGTCCCCTGACGAGAGGAGGGACGCTGGCGGATGTGACGTCCCGCGCTGAGCTCTGGCAGGTGGCGTTGATGACCGGGTGTTGCGTCATGGAGTGTTTAGCTGAAAGATACAAAAATTCGTGGAATCAGACGGGTTGTTTTCGGTGAAATGTACAATAATTCGAAGGAATGAGAATGAGGTTTCTGTTGAAAGATACACAAATTCGTGGAATCAGACGGGTTGTTTTCGTTGAAATGCACAATAATTCGAAGGAATGAGAATGAGGTTTCTGTTGAAAGATACACAAATTCGTGGAATCAGACGGGTTGTTTTCGTTGAAATGCACAATACTTCGAAGGAATGAGAATGAGGTTTCTGTTGAAAGATACACAAATTCGTGAAATCAGACGGGTTGTTTTCGGTGAAATGTACAATAATTTGGTTTGCTTCCAGTGAATTTGTTGCAGTGCATTTCTGCCCCTGCCCCCTCTTAAACTCCCAAAATACAGTCGCAGAAAGCGCGCCTGATGTGCAATAACATACTATCTTCTGTCCGCAGGCAAGTATCTACGGAAGATGGAGAGAGGAAAGCCAAGGAGTTAAATGTAATGTTCATTGAAAGCAGTGCGAAAGCTGGCTACAATGTAAAACAGGTGGGTTCTGCATGTTTATGCTTAGCGGATGTCTATCCTTCCTTCCCAGACACACAGTTTCCTGGTTTAGCCCCATTGAGGACAACTCCATTTTTCAAAACACTTACAGAATGAAGTAAAATCCCGGTCATTCGGCGCATTGGTGGTGTTAATCCACTATTGAATTCCATTAATGGGGTGGCCATCGGCCAGACAATCACCCATTCCAGACCATGGGTTGGCCAAATGAGGTGAGCGTCTGTCTCCCGTTTTAGTCAATCGTCGAATTCGAACTCTGCTCGAGTCAAAGAAATGATTTAAAATTTATACTTGTCGCTTAGCAGCCAGGCGCTCAGGTTTATTAGGATAGGGAAAGGACTGGTTGGCTCAGTGTCGGGATAATCTGACTGAGTGGGAGATCAGGTTATGGTGCTGGCAGTCTGTTCACCCAGTGGAACCACACTATAAAGTCACAATGAGTGTGCACTCTCACAAGACAGTACCCATCCTGATATGACCTTATGTGTTGCTAGGACGTCAACAAACAACAAATTAACAAACACCACCCGTGCCAGAAAGACCGTTACCGAAGCATGGGCGGCGCATTATGTAGCACTACCGCCACCTGGTGTCAATTGTGGGAACTATTGCGCTTAGCTCTATTGGTTTGTCCTGTAGTCTCCAGGTGGCAGCACCTGGCCGCATCATGACCGATGCGAGAGAGACGGCAATGATTCGCTATCCAATCACAGTGCATCACTTCCAAAGATTGGGTGATTGATTGTTGGGGTTTTACGTCCTGACAACATCTACTGACATATCAGGACGGGTGCCAATTTGTGACAGTTCGACCTCACGATCTACAAAAAACGGGAGACGGATGCTCAACTAATTCGGCCATCAGGTCTGAAAGAAAAGAATCTGACAAGACCCCGGATAGCTGGTTCGGTGGGGATGTGATACATGCATAGTGGTGCTGAGAGCAGGGTACGGAGCGGGAGTGATCCTGGTGGGCCTGGGTATGGAAATATAATTAGTTCAGACGCAAAACCATGTAAACGCCAATCCAAAAATGGAGCTAAACATTGGAATCAAACCTTGAAAAAGGTGGTTTTTTGTTGTTGTATATTCCTACTGTTGTGTTCATTACTCCATAACCTTACGATCTATGAAAAGTGGAATTTGTGAGAATTACAATTATTTTCAGGTAAAAATCTTGTATTTAAATGACATTGTTTTATTGGCGTTTACGTGGTTTTGAGCCTGAACTCTTCACATATATTATTATTTTTAATATACTGATACTGATACTGACTTGAGTCCAGCGAATATATGCGAAAGGACGAGTCACACATAATGCAAGGTACTTTCTTTTTTGTTTGCACATCAGGCCTACTTCATTTAGCGGTGGAAATTTTAATCGTAAGTAATTGCTCTGCTACTTGCCCTCTTCTAGTAAAATCGAATGCCAGACTAGGTAGACATAATTATCAATTGTATGTGTCATTGGTTTCACTCAGCCGTGATTCAGATGGCAGCCATTCCTTATTGAAAGTCAGTGCTTTACTCAATTCAGCACCAGGGGCCATATGCAGGAGTCAGTGTTAGTGGCGTTTCGTGTTAGAGCCTAGTACCGTTTAGCTATCACCGACGTCGGGAACTGTGTCAAGTCGTATGCAGGAGCGCGTAACACTTTCATTATAGCTAAGCGTGAATTTATTTATAGATTTGGGAAATCCCTCTGCGTTTGTAGCCATATATTAGGCTCAAATCTATTGAATGCGATCATATTTAACAGAATTACATACGCAATAAGTGAAATTTGATCAATTTAACCCTAAAGTTGAAGCGTTATTAAGGCTACCGCCGCATTGGCGGCGATATTAATAGTTATATTTTCGAATCGACGAGCGTAAAGTAAACAAATCGCTAATACATTGCCGCCAATGCGTAGACGTCGGCCAGTATAGATGTCGACGTCGACGCGGCGGTCGCGATGGCGGCGATTTGTTTACTTTACGTTCGTTGATTCGAAAATATAAGTATTAATATCTCCGCCGTTACGGCGGCAGCGTTAATATTGCTTCGAATTTAGGGTTAATTTAATCATATTTCACTTATTGCGTCTCTAATTCTGTTAAATATGATAGCATTTAATAGATTTGGCCATAACCTTACGCTAACACGGCCCGTAAACGTCATATGAAACGGGGTTAGTTTTGCGAACCTTAAACGCGCGGTGTTACCGTAACACGGCCTCCTGCATAGCGACTTTTCGGCGCTAAACCAGAAATCCCGTTTAAACGCATTTTGGCCCGCTAACACTGACTCCTGCATATGGCCCCAGGCGCCTTATGCATGGGGCGGTTTTAGCGAGCCAAAACTGGTTTTGGACGGGATATCTAGGTTAGCGGCAAAAAGTCAGTATGTAGGGAGCGGTGTTACGCAAACACTGCAAGTCTAAGGTCGGGTAAGCTAACACCACTCTGTAGCAGGTTTAAGGGCGGTGTTAGGTACTGATTCGGCCGAAATCTATTCAATGCTATCATATTTAACAGAATAACATACTCAAAAAGTGAAATTTGGTCAAATTAAACCAAAAATAGAAGCGATATTAACGGTGCTGCCACCGCCACCGCATCGCCGTGATATTGGCAAATAGTGGTGCTCGCCGGGAACAGGCTCAGAGGGATACCCCAAATCTATAAATAATAGGTAACGCCACCGTGCTTTGGACCCGTACATACCGCGTGACCCATTTCCCAAAACCGCTGTTAGCTAACCCAGTGGCAGTCCTTAACACCGGAGCCGATAAAAAGTTGTTCATACATATGGCCCCAGGTGGGATGGCCGACTGAGTGGAGCGTCCGTCTCCCGTTTTGGTAGATCGTGAGGTGTTTGAACCCTGGTCGGGTTAAACCAATGATTTTAAAATGTATACTTGTCACTTCTAGCCATGCACTCAGCATTATTATGATATGGTAAGGACAGGTATGCTCAGTGTCATGATAATGTGACTGAGTGGGATATCAGGTAATGGTGCTTGCAGCCTGGTCTCTCAGTGGGGCGGTACTATAAAGTCACCATGAGTCCCCACTTTTACAACTCGGTACCCGTCCTGATATGACCATATACGTTTCCAGGATGTAAAACTCCAACAACCAACAAAGCATACATGATAAGAATTGACACTCTTTCTTTTTGCAATTTAAGGCGACCTGTTGTCCCCGTGGTGCAGCACTATCAAGTTACCATGAGAGTGCACTGTCACAAGTAAGAAGCCGTCTTGATATTTCCTTAGATGATGCCAAGATATAAAACTCAAACAACCAAACAACCAACCACAGAAGCATTACACAAGACATACATGTTAGGGATTGACCCTCTTCCTTTTTGTATGTTAGCAGTTTAACCCAAGGATCATATCGTGCTAGCCGTATATTGTCCGAGTACAATAGTGTAGCAATGGACAGGATCTAGTCTTGATCACCGGAGGGATAAGCTATCTCTCGTACAACCCCCACGGGAGGCATCGATAGCTTAACTGATAGCGGCGCAACGAGTCGGACTGCCAATGAATGCCCGGTATCGATTATTACTGATAAGAAAGTGGCATTGGTGTACGGCCCGATATGCAGTTCTTGTGACTGTCCCAAGGGAAGGGGAGTGGATGTTTGGGTAGGTGGGTGAGGGAGGGTGGGAGGGAGTGAGAAATGGGGAGGGTGTGAGTGGGTGGGTGGGGGACGATGTGAGGGAGAGAGAGGGCGGACGGTGTGAGTGAGTGGGGAGAGGGAGGGTGGAGGGAGAAAGGGGGAGGGTGGGAGTGGGTGGGTGGAGGAGGGGGGAGGGAGATGGCGGAGTGTGTAAGTGGGTGGGGGGGGGGGGAGACAGAGGGGGGAGTGTGGGAGGGAGAGAGGCTGGGGAGGGTGTGAGTGAGTGGGTGGGTGAGGGGGTATGGGAAGTGAGAGAATGGGAAGGGTGAGAGCGAGTGGGTTGGAAAGGGTGAGAGAGAGGGGGAGAGTGATGGCGTAGGGTGGGAGGGAGTGGGTGAGTGAGGGTGGGAGGGAGAGAGATGGCGGTGTGAGTGAGTGAGTCAGTGGGTGGGGGAGGGTGGGAAAGAGGGAGGGGGAGGGTGTGGGTGAGTTGGTGTGGGAGGGCGGGAGGGAGAGAGAGAGGGGAGGGTGTGAATCAGTGGGTGGGTGAGGGAGGGTGGGAGGGAGAGAGGGCGGAGGGTGTGTTTGTGTGAGTGAGTGGGGTAGGGTAGGGAGGAGAGAGAGGGCAGAGAGAGTGTGAGTGAGTGGGTGTGGGAGGGTGGGATGGAGAGAGTGGAAGGAGGGCGTGAGTGAGTGGGTGATGGGAGTGAGTGGGTGTTGGACTGAGGGGAGCAGAGGGATGGACGTTCCTGGCCTACAAATAGAGGAAAGGCGCAACCAGCAAACATACCAAACACAGTTGTGGTACTGCCCCTACGGGTGGTACAGGTCATTAATTAAAACCTTATCTGAAATATCCTTAGGACTAGATGCCTTTCAGAATTCAGAATTGCTTCGGATTTCAGAAGAAAGCTATGTAACACACAACATATATATACATACATATATGAGCCTGTCTCAAAAGGTGATAACTAATTTGTTGTTGTCTGTGTAACGATTGACACAAAACAGCCCAGAAACGGCTACACTGAAAACACAAGGACATTTGCTTCAAATGAATATGTATTCTATTGGGATTATGAAACACCATGTAAAAAACAAATTAGTTTATCCTGAGAAAATGTATATGTTGATAGTTCCAATTGACAAAGTTTTGTCCCATTTTACTTACCACCTTTTGAGATAGTCTCATATATATATATATATATATGTATATTGCAAACAGTGCACATAGAGCACTGCAGTAGATGATTAAGACTAACACTGAGTGAAATCCTCCGATTAATTATACTTGTGTAACTATTATGGAGCATAATTATATGCGCGAGTGACAGTATTCGCGGCACTGGGGGGGGATGGGGTGGCGCCAGCTGTCCCACCCAGCGGAGGGGCCACCCATAAAGTAGTACACAGAATCAGGGTGGCCAGTAGGGGATATTCCCTTACGTGCCTTTATACTCGGATAAGTTTTATACATCACATATATATATATATATATATAAACTGACTACATTCAAACAAGGAGGAAAGCGTAGCGGTGATGGGATGGACAAGTCTTTATTGCTGTCTGGGCTAGCAATTATATGCCTACCGGTTAGAAAGTTTGAAATGTGAGCGACGAATGAACAAATATGGCGGCCTGGCTGCGGAACCCGCCGTTTTGGCACCAAGTCGGGCAGTTCCGGGCTCGACTGGAACGGCCATTGATTTGATTTGACAATATCTAATGAGCCGAATGCAGGATAATTAATTATTAATCGATCGGTAATATTAATAATAGTAGCATTTAATTCCGGCATTTATATACGCATAATATATTATACTCCTTATATATATTTGCACGGATACACACATGCATCAGACACGAGTAAAATATAGGGCAGCACTCCATATTCAAACATTTATTCAGCAATTAAAATGTATGACATACTGACCCTACGTGGGATAAATACACACGACAAATAGTTTTAGTAGAGTTGTACGCTGTGTGGGGGAAAAAAAACACCTTCAATGTCCAGACCTTTTCAAATTTCCAGATTTCGGATATGGGATTGTGAATCTGTATATAAGTCACATCTAATAGAGGGAAATGGGCAGTGTCACAAGTGCTGGAGGTATATCCTGTGCGGTGCAGAGTTAACATGAGCCCTGCTGAGTTGTTTATTATTCTCTATCAAATACATCGAATTAGCTGCGCACATGTCGACATTTTTAGGTTCGAATATATATAATCTTACTAATGCCTCAGTCACAAATGCTTTACGGCGTGCTTGCGGCGACCATAAGTTGCCGCATCGGCCAGAGTGTATGGTGACCATCGGTGGGTTACAGTCACCGTGCGTTTTTTTGCTCACCGCAATGGTTGTGTTTTTTTTAAGTTGGAGTTATCTTAACTTTAAAAAATCGCAATGCTGCAGGCCACAATCCTGGCAATCTAGACTCCACAAGGCTGGACGATCACCTTTGTTGGCATGAATGAAAAGGGTGTAAAATGAATATTGATATGGCACAATATTCATCTTTGTATGATCAATATTAAGAAAGTTATGACTTTATTTGTATATTAAATATGTGTATAAATTCAACACAAACCATACGATTTGTGAAGAGATAAACTGCAGGCCGCAATGTCGTAACAGTTGCATAAACCGCAAGACACACCATAGACCGCAGCACCATATGGCACCCGCAGCATTTGTGACCTAGGCTTACCTACTGCACTGGGTGGAATGGACGAATAGGTAACACTGGTGGCTTTCCGTGCCAAAGATCTTGGGTTTAAATCCCGGCTGAGTATAAACGATGGCACAGATAAATTGAGATTTGTTCTCACCGTGCCTGGAGTTCCGCATAACTAGATTAGGGCAAGGACTGGTTTGCTCAATATCAGGATAATGTGACTGAGTGGCATATCGGGAATTCAAGGGGGGCAGCAGTAGTAAAGTATTTATAACAACAATGATACTTGTAACTTTCTAGCCAGGCGCTCAGCATTAATAGGATAGGGCAAGGACTGGTTGGCTCAGTGTTAGGATAATATGACTGAGTAGCATCTCTGGTTATGGTGATGCGCACTGTCACAAGCCGGTACCTATCCTGCGATTACCTTAAATTTTGCCAGGAGTTAAAAGTCCAACAGCCAACTAACGAAGCACGTTGGTGGGAGCGCTGGTTTGCCACCTGGTGGAAGGGGTAATAATTAATATGGAAGCCTATAGGGTCAGAATCTTCTGACAAGCATGTCACAATTAATTATCTGTGTTTATATTTCAACTACCTTCAAAGTTAATCATTTTAAATCAACGTTATCAGGATACCAGTACGTTTAACTACGTTCAACTATGTTCAACTATGTTCAACTACGTTCAACTATGTTCAACTACAAACTATGTTCAGCTACGTTCAATGTATGTTAGCCTCCACTATGGTCAACTACGTTCAACTATGTCCAAGTACACTAAAGTACTCTAAAGTACACTAAGAGTATGGAGACTTTGCCACAGTATGTTAGCCTCTAACATAGCTCTTTTAAACATGTCCAAAGATTAAATCGGTACTCACAGCCCATCCACGTTATTATCAAGTTAGCATGACGGAGAAGTATGGATGCTGGTATGTTCAACTATGTTCAACTACGTTCAACTACGTTCAACTACGTTAGCTTCCAATACGTTCAACTACGTCCACTAATGTGTATGTGACCGGGCCTTAACACAGGCCAGCTCAAGTTCATTACAGGCTGTAGCAAAATAATAACAATTAAACCGCATTACTCTTAATAAAATAGGCACATCACCCAACAACCTCTCTTTCCTCAGCAATTTATGATAGATCTATAGATAGTGTAACTAGCCAAGTGTAGCATATCCCCCACCGCACCCTCGCTTTCACCCTCCTTACCTCCCCCCTCCCCCACTCTCCCACTCCCCGCCCCCCGGCACTCTCCTACATTGTCCACACGCCCTCTGGTGGCCATGCATTACAAGCGCATGACCAGAATGACCTACTTAGAGTCGCGCCGATAAGAAGCGCTGCACATGCGCCCCGCCCCCATGCGCCCAGAAGCAGACGACTTCCGGCGGGTTGGTTCCTGATTCGTCCGGCAGATGGCGCGGTGGCGCTGCGGGCGGAATGGCGGGAAATGAACGGAATTATTTTGACCGCGCTGTGTGTGTGTGTGTGACGGAGGGAGGGGGGATGGGGGAGGGGAGGCGGACAGGGAGCGAGGTGGTGCGGGGAGGGCGGGAGAGGGAGGATGGGAGGAGGGGAGGGCCGGGGAGGGGGAGGGAGGGATGGCGGGAGCGTAGTCTGTCTGGGCCTGGCGCATCTCAGGCGGCCAATTTGTACTAACAAGATGACTCCCGCCGATAATACGCCAATCCCGGCCGGGCCCGCCGTTACAAGCCTCCTCCTCCCCCTCCTCCACCCGCTAACCCCCCTCCCCCTCCCTCCCCTTCCCCCCTCCTCAACCCGGCTACCCCCCCCCCTCCTTCCACCCCTCACCCCCCCCACTCCTTGCAACGGACGCGGTGGCATAATCGATAGAGCGCAGGGTTCCCGTGTGGAAGCTCAGGGGTTCTAATCCCAGCCTAGTTGATTGATCAAATTGATACTTGTCGCTTCCTAGCCTGGCGCTCGGTATTAAAATGAATAAAAACCTGAAGAAAACAATGTCCTCTTTTCGGCGATTTTAATATTTGTTTCAAATCGTTATCATTGGCTTTGTCCACTCGCTGAACCTTCCTTGTAAAATCGCCATTTCCCCAATTGACAGCTGGAATTTTATATAGCGCAAGAGTTATGCTGAGATTGACGTCGGCTGGGTGGGGTGGGGGTGGGGTGGGGTGGGGCGGGGGTGGGGAGGGGGTGGGTGGGGGTGGGATCTTAATGAATAAAATTTGCCGGCCGTTGCTGGAAAAAATAAGCTAACCAGGAAGAGAAAATGTGTTATCAACGCAGGAAGGTCTAGAATGGGACGCATGGGCGGGGGCAGGGATGAGTTGAGGCTGGAAGCGGAAGTGGTACTCGGATAATGCCAACTGTACCAGAATGATCACCCCCCCACACCTAAATAACAATACTGATAATAACACTGATAATGATTTTGATAATACTGATAGGAACCTCAATAGTCTATGGCTACTTTGTGTGCTGGAGGGGGGGTCGTTAAATAAACAGACAAACAAACAAATTAATACTGGTAATAAGGGTAGTGATACCTATAATAATGGTAATACTGATATTAATCCTAATACTAATACTAATACTAATACTAATACTAATAATACTAATATTAATAATAATAATCATACTGATGATAATAATAATAATAATAATTAAGCTGCTCATAATGATATATAATAGTTATAATTATAATATTAATAATAACCATAGTACCAATTAGGATACTGCTGAGAATAACCATGATAAGGATAATGATAAAGATAAATACATGTTATGAATAATGACACTAATGCTTACACTGTTGATACGGATAAGAGTGATGCTCATAATAATAATAATGAGTGGCATAATGATCATAATGCTCATAATGATGACGACATTAATAATGACGATACTATCAATAATAAATATAATGACAATAATTCTACAAATAATAATATCATAGTTGAAAACAATAATGATGATAACATGAGTGGTAACAATAATGAAACAAATTATGATTATAAAATCAACAGCAATAATGATTACAAATATAATAAAATGATAATAATAATAATAATAATAATAATAATACACACATTAACGGACAATTGTACTAAAATAAAATAAAATGATGCCTCCAGTATAAATCACAAAAAATGTAAATATAATAGCAATTCATAAAAACTAACCCAAAAGAGCAGTAGAGGCAGGCATCTATCTATATTTAACCAAACTCTAAATCCTACTTTAGTTCCCTTTCTTGTTGAATTAGCCGCGTTTGGGATGCGATGCTGGTGAGGTGTTAGCGCATCCCTCCCCTCCCCCTCTCCCACCCCACCCCCCTCCCACATACACGCGCACCGCCAGTGTGGCCCGGCGGTACAAGGCGTGTGATCAGACGGGATGGGAGCCGCTTCATTTTGTCACCATGACTCACGCAGCTGACACAATGATGGCCCAGTCTCACCCCCGCCCCCCCAGACGGGGCGTGGCATTGCAGTACCTCACCCACCTAGTGACCAACTCACCCAATCCCCCCCCCCCCCCCCCACCCACCAACCCACCCATCCCTGAACCCAGTACCTCTCACCTCACGTATAGATGCTGCATCTCAAATGTATCCAACTTGGATGACTGGACTACACGTTGAATTTTATTTGTTCAACCGTCCGCTTAGTTAGTTATCCAATTATTTGTATAAATGAAGATAAATCTGTGCGACGTAATTATAAGGTCGAGGTAGTGGATATTGGATGTTCTATCGCGATCCTACTAACACTCAGTCCACCTCTCGCACCACCACACACACACCCTCCCCCCTAAACACACTCCCCACCAACCTCACCCAGCAACCTACTCGCCGACTTCTTAGTCCCCTCAGCAGCCCCCCTTCACCAGCCCCCTTTATCAGCCCCACTCAGCAGCCCCCCTTCACCAGCCACCTTTACCAGCCCCCATCAGCAGCCCCCCTTCACCAGCCTCCCTTACTAGCCCCCCTCAGCAACCCCCTTCACCAGCCACCTTTACCAGCCCCCCGCAGCAGCCCCGTTCACCAGCCTCCTCTACTAGCCCCCCTCAGCAGCCCCCCTTGACCAGCCACGTTTACCAGCACCCCTCAGCAGCCCCCTTCACCAGCCTCCTTTACCATCCAACCTCACCATCCCACCAGCCCCCATCACTTTCCCCCTAACCAGCCGCCCGGACCAGCTCCCCATACCAGCCCCCATCACCAGCCCGCATCACTATCCCCCATAACCAGCCCCCCCCCTACCCATCCCCCCTCAGCACCCCCCCCGTTAGCAGCCCCCCTCAGCAGCCCCCTTACCAGCCCCCATCACCAGCCCCCTCACCAGCCCCCTCACCAGCCCTCCTCACCAGCTCACCTCACCAACCCCAACTCCAGCCCTCATCACCATCCCCCTAACCAGATGCCCTGACCAGCTCCCCTGACCAGCCCCCAGCATCAGCCCCCATCACCAGCCCCCATCACCAGCCCCTAAAGTACACATCCGTTAACACTCGGCACTGCTTCCCCCCCTCGCACCCTCCCCCGCCTCTTTCCACCACCCCACACACCTACACGGATCCCCAGCGAATCCCCGCCCCCCCCCCCCCCCCCCCACCCCGACCGACGCCAATTGACTGTGCTGGAACTCAGTGAGGCGTCTACTCCGGTTGTCCATTTAAATAGGGTTGGGGGGTGGGGGGGGGGGGGGATCCTTTTTGGGGCTTATAACCAACAAGGAATCACCCTGTGGTAATTTCGGAGAAGCACCGTCAATCACCACCGAGTAAGTCAGTGAACAGACCTTCTTCAACTAGGCTATATATTTATTTTGGGTAAAATAGCTTATTCATCAGAATATACATTTTTTTTCAGCGCCACGGGACTGGTCTTCCAGCCACTTACATTACTTTGTAAATAGGTAGAACATCGGGTACTTAGGTAGGGCATATTACAAGATTGTGAAGGGGGTTAGTGTGTTAGCGGGAAAGCAATAATAAGTTCAGTGTTATGGGCTAAAATGGTGGGTCGCTGCAAAACATGTGCTGCTATTACGGTATAGCTGAGGTAAGTAATTGTGTGTGTGGCGGGGGGTGGAGGGGAGGACAAGATAAAGCAAGGCACATTTCAGCTGTGGTCACTTGGTCTTTCGAATCCCAGTCCTCTTTGGGCTGTACTAGTAATGCCAACTGCCCGGATAGGTAACGACAAAATAATATCAATTTTTAATTTATTGGTTTCACTCGGCCAGTGGTTGCAACCAGGGCTTCGAATTCAACGACCTACCAACACTTGAGGCGGGCGTTCAACTCATTCGGTCATCCCGCTTGGCTATATCTAATATACATAATATACATATATATAATATATATAATATATATAATATATATACTATATATATACTATATAATATATATAAACTATATACATTAAACATAATATATATTAATATATATAATATGCATATTATAGATACTATATATAATATATATATAATATATATATATGTATTATATATATACTACATATCATGGACATAATATATATAATAATCGTGGGGGTGATGAAAATGGGAAATAGTGCGCCTAGCGCGGGACTAAAACCCACATCTCTTTGCATTCCAGGCCAGTGTCCTAACCATTACACCACCTAGGCTCCCTGATATCACCACACTACCCACGCCTACCTGTCTATGTTGTTACTTGCCTGAGAGGTCAGTGCAGACCACTACAATATACAATATACAATATATATACTATATATAATATATAATATATATCAAATGATATATATTATATTTATATAATATGTAATATATATTATATTTATATAATATATTATTGAATACATAATGACATATAGGTATAACAACTATGGAGAAGGGTGGAGGGTTCGGTCCCAACTGTGTGCTGTGTCCAGGTGGGTGAAGGGTGAACCATGTGCGCTGCTGAGTTGTACCTATT
The DNA here is from genome assembly GCA_030323885.1 of Branchipolynoe longqiensis. Lineage (NCBI taxonomy): Eukaryota > Metazoa > Annelida > Polychaeta > Phyllodocida > Polynoidae > Branchipolynoe > Branchipolynoe longqiensis. The sequence goes on from CM059197.1 coordinate 57,217,981, forward strand.
CACTGTGGCACGAGCAGGGGTGTCGCCACCACTACACCTCTCGGCTACTGCCGAAACCATGTAATTCGACCCACTTCTCCAATCATTTTGCCTGTCTATGTGTTTAGCTAGAGCTTCTTGACATTGCCAAAGTAAAGATGCTCAGTCCGAACTATCTTTGTTGTTGTCTATTTGTAGTACAATTTACATTATATATATTATTCTATATATTAATATTATATACATTATACATGGCTTCATCTCCGATTCCATCATAGCGTGTTCAGTATCTAGTCAGAACAGAACTAGAGGAGCGTGGCTCTGTTATGGCAGTGTCCTCTTAATAAAAAGGCACATTGCATTAATTGTTGTTAATTGGAAGTGGGCTAATTGCGCGTAGCATCGCGCAAACCCGAGTAAAAATGTCCAATCCCTCATTGGTCCTGTTCTACTTATTTATCCGTGGAAATCTTCATAAAGACAGATATGCAATTGTCGCTATGAGCATAATCGATTCCGGGCTAAATTCAGTTGTGTATATTTGTTGGAGAGTTCTGTATTATACACTAAGCTATGCCGTACTATAGTTCAGATCATAAGCCTCCTCTTTTCTGCTAAAATTCTAAGGGTCCTTAAATATCATCTCACAATAATTTATATATTATAATTTTTGTTTGTTTATTTGTTGGTGGTAAATATGTTTATTCTGCTGAATAAGTCAGATACTAAACAAGCCGCATCCCAAAAATAAATTCTACACACCCTGATATATCATTTCCTATCATGCAATACTTCGCCTACCCTTTCCCATTAAAAACGCAATGTACCATTAACGTTCATTTCGCTCTATGTGATAAGTTAGATGATATAAGCCTCTCACTCCCTGCAAAAAAAAAGCTAAGCACCCTTAAGGATCACCTCATCCTACGCGATAATTGAGAATATAACTGGTCGTTTGACTAGGCCGGGGATCGAACCCAATATACCCGACATGCAAAATGCTGGTGTCGTTCAAACTCAAGTGGTATTTATTTGTGGCAACATGTCCCCATCACCAGCCCCCATCACCAGGACCCATCACCAGCCCCCATCACCAGCCCGCATCAACAGCCCCCATCACCAGCCCCCATTACCAGCCTCCATCACCAGCCCCCATCACCAGCCCCCATTACCAGCCTCCATCACCAGCACAGACTATGTCAACACTGTTCTAGCTTCGACCAATTAAAACACACACAAGTACACTCTAGAACACACGCTGCCTCCGATTTCTTCTTCTGGTCAGGTGATTTCTGACATCCAATCGTGTGTCTGCAATGCAACGCACAAAAGATTCCACACATATGGGTACTTCTTTGGGGTGATGGGACCGGGCGTGGTGCCCGAATCGGTAGAGTGCATGCCTCTCGTGCGGGAGATCGGTATTTCGATCCTCAGTCGACTCTAACCAATGACTTACAAAATTGATAGTTGTCGCTTCCTAGCGTGGCACTCGGCATTAATAGGATAGGGCAAGAAGGACTGGTTAGCTCAGTGTCAGGATAATGTGACTGAGTGGGATATTGGGTCATATGTTGTCAGCCTCATTTCTCAATGGGACAGCACTATAAAGTTGCCATGAGTGTGCACTGCCACAAGTCGGTACCCATCCTGATATGATTTTAGATGTTGTCAGGACGTAAAATTCCCACAACCAATTGGGGTGCTGGCGGGCGGGGAGTGGGGGGGGGGGGGGTGGAGGAAAGGGGCTTCGGGGGAGAGTTGGGGTAGGTGCACGCTGTGCAGAGAGGCCCGTGTCTCGCGAGAAATAAAAAAAGACATGAGAAATAAAACCGCTGTCATCTTCTGCATGCGGCTTCGGGAAAACCCAGAGAACTGACAGTCATTAAATGCTTTAGAAAAAACCTGCTCGACTGGGAATCTCAAACATACATGGATCTATCACAGTGCCGATGCTCATCCTACTCTGGTAGTGTCTAGCTGGGAAGCCATCTATTACCGTATATACTCGAAAATAAGTTGACTTCCAATATAACTTGAAAGGTATTTTTGAAGGAAATATATGGAATTAAGCCTAACAGAACTATAGGTAGAGCTTCATTTTATTTGCTGACCAATTGAACTTCACTCATACACATGCACACATATTCAAAGAAGATGACCCCGCCACACATCACTCAAAACCCTTCAAAATCAGATTTTTCTTCAGACTCCTCAAGTCACTGCAGTACCTGCTCATGACTAAGAGCATCACTGTAGTATTCATCACCGGCGTGAATGTCAATGTCCTCAGAGTCATCATCGCTAACCAACTCAGACTCTTCCCACAATATGTCATCCTGGGTGCCATCCATGCTCACTTGGGGGGGATTGCAGGTCTCAGACAACATTAGAATAGGCAGGTTTTTCTTGTAATTTGTGGTAGATTTCCTCACCTTATATTTGATTATAGACATTAACCGACATTCCCGACGGATGACATTAATTAAAGGTGCATAACCCGATAAAAGCTTACAATATTCAAAACAAAAACAATTGCCTAGAGCCCATCTTCCGTGTTGGTAGACCGTGGTTTCGAACCTTGGTCGAGTCAAACCGATGACTTAAAAATTGATACTTGTCGCTTCCTAGTCAGGTGCTCGGCATTATTAGGATGGAGCAAGGACTGGTTGGCTCAGTGTCAGGATAATATGACTGAGTGGGATATCAGGTCATGGTGCTGGTGGTCTGGTATCCCAGTGGGGCAGCACTATAAAGTTGTCATGAGTGTGCACTGTCACAAGTTGGTACCTGTCTTGATATGACATTAGATGTTGCTAGGACGTAAAACTAAAATAAACAAACAAATAAACAATTGCCTAGATTTGATCCTACATATCAAACTTAGATACTGGTTCAGTTATTAAGCATTTGTTGATACAAATATGGGCATACTACACTTCATGTATCAGGAATATAGACTAATTATCTAACAGTAACTCTATTGCTTTTCAATTGCAGCATTCTTTACCATGGTATTGGAGTAAATAAACAACAGAAATGAGACCTAAAAAGTCAACAGGCCAGATAGAAAAAATGTCTTTTAAATGCATGTGCACCATTTGTGACAAATAACTGACAACTATTAGTTTAAAAAACGCACAAAACAACGTGATCAACAAGAGCACATGACCTGCATCGTGTAAATCTCAACGACAGCACATGACAAACCAATCAGAATGCTTCATGCTGGTCAAATGACCAAATTGACAGATGAACTAGATCACTTTGCACATCAGGAAACATTAAAACATTGAGACAATTGCACTGTATATCAGGGAATAGCTTTGCACATACATAGACAACATATTTATCACTCAAATGATGATCATTGTATAAGAAGTCCATTTGCAATTGAGCAGGACTAAATACTGCGAGGTTGGACCCATACAGATAGCACGGGTGCTACAAAACTGAAATGTGAGAATGCTTGACGACTGTTTCAGGCGGATTTGTAAGTCTCTAGCTCCACCATCTTGTTGGAAGAGATTGTCCAGTGCGCATGTGCAGGAGCAGTGCATTAGGGCAGAGGTTGGTTCGTTGGTTGTGGGAGTTTTACGTCCAGGCAACATCTAAAGTCATATCAGGACAGGTACCGATTTGTGACAGTGAACACTCATGGTGACTCTATAGTGCTGGCCCACTGGGAAATCAGGCCGCCGGCACCATGACCTGAAATCCCACAGAGTCATATTATCCTGACACTGAGCTAACCAATCCTTGCCCTATCCTATTAATGCCGAGCGCGAGGCTAGGATGCGACAAGTATACATTTTATAAGGCACGTCACAAGTTTGACTCGAACGGGAAGCAAACACCCAATCTCCCGTACGAGAGGCCCGCGCTCTACCAACTGTGCCATCGCGGCCGGTAGTAGGGCAGAGGTAGTCGGGGAAAGGACCGCCTTGCACTTGGTGGGATGGACCGCCTTGCACTAGTGGGGTATGTGGGTGGGTGGAGGAGGTGAGGGGGGACTTGACCCATCATGACTCTTTTTCTCCACTCCCAGATTACATCTGAGTCCAATGATTTGTGGTTTCCTGGACGTGAGGGACACATTAATAACAGCTTCCAATTATAAGTGAGAATTTATCTTCTGTCCGACTAGGTTCCGCCTGCTGGCCTCATTTCAGAAAGCATAGCAAGTTAATACATCCTTAAAGTTGCATAGTCCAATAGCTTTTGAGGTTTTGTCATTTTCTGAGATAAATATTTTAGGTTGATCTACCTTACTTTAGTTTTAAATAACCTTTGTTTTAAATGACTAATCTTTTATATGTTTCAAGTGGAAACATGTGAAATTAATTTTGGGAAGCATGCCAAATTCTCTCACACCATAGGCTTCTGGATGTACATGTTATATTAAATTGGAATGGTATTCCTTTCTATGTGGTGAGAACATGATTGATAAGTGCACCAGTATCTAAGTTCGATAGGTAAACGTAAATATAGGTAATTGCGTTGGTTTAGAAAAAGATTGTTCATGGTGGTTCGCCAACATGGGTAATTTGCGCGTGAACAAGGAGTTATCCCGGTGGCACCCCCTGGGTTCGAATCCCAAAACCAAACCCTACCGGATTTCCCACGGAACCACGCCCTCGCGAGACCCGTGACATCACACCCGCCCTTCCTTGCAAACCGCCACCCACCAAAAATCACTTCCACCACGGCAGCTGGACGAGCAACTCACCACCAACTCAGCTGCCGACCCACCGTACAAACAACGAACACTCTTATAGGAAGGGTTGTGGGCCTGGGTCGAGTTACAGCTTCAACTTAAGATTATGACATTTGATTCATTTTAAACTACTATCCTATTGTCATCATACGTCCTGATATGTAAGGGTCCATTTGCGTGTTCTGATTGCCATTACTCATTATCCTGATATACTCTTGATCCAATACACCGAACCTGACATTGTGACATTTGACCCATTACTCAATTGAACCACATATCTATTGTTGTTAAACTTCCTAAAATATTATGTTTTGAATAAAACTCCGATTCAAGAGCTGCTTGTTCGCGTCGTAAATTATATTTAATCGGACTATGCAACTTAACAAAAAAAAACACCCAGAAACAGTACAATTTTTGTTAAAGGACAAAAAAGAACACAATTCGGCAGCAGTGTTTAGTAATATTGACACCTAAAGCTGTTGTTGAATTGGTAAGAACACTGGCTTCCAGTGTGGAAGGTTGGGAGTTCGAATCCTATCCAGGATGTTGGTTGCTTGTTGGAGTTTTACGTCCTGCCAACATCTATGGTCATATCAGAATGGGTACTGACTTGTGACAGTGCGCACTAATGACGACTTTATAGTGCTGCCTCGCTGGGAGACCAGGTCGCTTACTGACTGCAAATAATGTGTGTATAAGTTGTTATGCAGGGATTATTTTAGGATAGAGCCTTGTATTATCTATTGTCAGGATAATACAATTCTGGTGGTTTTGTAGGAACTGTTATTATATTATGTAAACTTAATTCTTATTGGGACATGCAAATAAATATTCAACTGTATGTTTCACGGTACCTTGCTCATATCTAGGTTATGGACACACAAGAATCCAACTGTATGACTCACTGTACCTTGTTCATATCTCTGCTATGTTGCTTCGGCTGCCTTCTTTTGCTCCTCCATACCCTGTGTGGTGGAGTAGCTATGTTTCATAACCATCTTTGGTCTGCAGGCTGGTGGCAGCCACTTTGCTCCAGGGTGTGCAGCAGCAACAACACACCACTTTTCCACTGCTGCTCACCACTCGTAGCTCAAAGTTTGATTTTAAATAAAGGGTACACCAAGTTTGTAGGTGCCAGCCAGACAGCTTCACATCCAAACCATGCCTTATCTTATCTCTCTAATGTTGGACTTAAGTAATACACGCCGCAACTGTGTCCATCGGACAAAGTTGTTGTCCCATGGTAGTTCTGCTGGGACAGCGGTGAGGGAAAATGCATCACCGCAATTGCCAAACAATGCGAGTAATTACGTTATCTGGATCTAATCACTTCGGGGACATTCCGCAACTAGCCTGGCTTGGTTTGTTTTTGGAGTCTTACATCATGCCAACATTTACCGTCATAGGAGGATGGGTAGCTACTTGTGACAGGATATCAGAGTGTTTTATAATGCTGCCCCACTGGAAGACCAGGCCTACTGCATCATGACCCGGTCTGATCTACCATTTATTGGCATTATCCTGATACTGGGCTTATCGTGATAATGAGTAAACCAGTCCTTCCACTATCCTATTAATGAAAATGCCAGGCTAGGTAGCGACAAGTATCAATGTTATAAGTAATTGATTTGACTTGGCTGGGATTTACACCAGCAAGCTTCTCGCATGGCAAGCCAGCCAGCACTCTTACCGACTCTGCTAGTCTGTCGGCTGGATGGATGGATGCTGGGGCTTTACATTCTAGCAACATCTAAGGTCACATCAGGATGGGTACTGACTTGTCACAGTGTGCACTCATGGTGACTTTATAGCGCTCCCTCACTGGGATACCATGCCACCAGCATCATAACCTGATATCCCACTCAGTCACATTATTTTGACACTGACCGAACCAATGCTGAGCGCCTGACTACAAATCAATTTTTAAGTCATTGGTTTGACTCGATCAGGATTCGAATCTGTGGGTTCAAATCCCACGATTTACCAAAGCGGGAGACGGACGCTCAACTCATTTGGCCATCCCGTCTGGTCTAGACTGTCTGCTCCGGGGTCCAACTTGTTGTACTGTATGTAGAAATATAAAAGAAAAACGCCTTAATCTTATCCAGTGCTACAGTTCTGAATCAAAAACAGCTTTCTGATAAGATAAGGATAATTGGTCCGAAGTGTGTGCCTGCTAGAGTAGGGGTGGGAGATGTCTGGGTGGGGCTGGGGGTGGGGGTGGGGGGTGTAGGGCCGACTGCTAGGCTTTCCTGGAGTATAACAACGAGCATTGGGTAGTAAATCATCCTAGATATATTTGAAGATTGCTCACATACAAAAATCATTGTGCTATGCAATGCTCCTCTTTTATGCCATTTTTAAGAAGATGAAGTAAGGTTCTGCTGGGGACGTACTCAAGCAGTACCTGAGTCATTGGTGTTCCACACAGATAGGATACAACAGGAGCAATTACACTGCTGTCTATGTGGGGTGGGAGTTTAAAAATCCTTTGGGTCAGTAAAAGTGTAGGTATGGGCTTTCTAACAACTTACTGTCTAATGCTGGAAATAAGACTATTCAGACTTATCAATGATAGGCAGTATAAATCTTCACTAAAAAAAACCGGAAGCTTGTATCAGAATGTCCCTTTCCTGTGGTGTTCCCTTGTGGTCACCTTGTCCGCTACATGCTGCTGTTCTACTGCTCCCAACTGCACGTCTGCTGCTTCACAGACCTGTTCCTCAACTTCCTCCTCTTTCCGAAGTCTCTCCCGCTTCTCCTCCAAACGCCTCACCCGCTTCCTCAGCTCCATTCGCTTGATATCCTTCAATATATCCTGCTCCCGGTCTTCCAAATTAATTACAGAAATTCCCGCTGCCAGCTCACCAGCCTCCTCTTGCTTCACCGCCTTACTTGCCATCTTTAACACCGTCGTCCGTCTGGTCATCCGGCCTTGGCTTTTCCCCTCCTTCTCTTTAGTACAATGCACACACTTCACCTCCTCCCCACTATGTGTTACTCCACAGCTCAAGCAGAAAGGGATATCAACGTACCAGGAACTGAGTAGTGACGACCACCGGTCAGGCCTTGACAGGACTCGACAGCAAGCAAGTGATGGCTCAGTGCACACGTCCCGTGATGACATGCACGTGAAAATTAAAAACAAGCCAGTGGGGCGAGGCAGGCGCTCCGACGGCGTATTTATAGGCCAACGCAGGACCGAAGCACCGCCGGAGCAGGCTCGCAGCAGAGTGGCATAGTGCCAGTGAATCAATAGACCATTTCGTAATAACCTTGGTTAACACATTCAAATGGGCATAATGTATTTTACGCCTACCTATATTTGCATAATTCTTTATACGCCTTATAAATCTTCACTAAAAAAAACCGGAAGCTTGTGTCATGGGGGTGATGAAAATGGTAAATACTGTGCCTAGAGCGGGACTCGAACCCACATCTCTTTGCATTCCGGGCCAGTGTGCTAACCATTACACCACCTAGGCTCCCTGATATCAACACACTCCCCACGCCTACCTGTCTATGTGGTTACTTGCCTGAGAGGTCAGTGCAGACCACTACACTCGTCCCCCTGGAATTGTAAGTCTTGTAATGCTTACAATTACATACATACAGGCAATGCATTAACACATACATACACAGGGTAGGTTCAACAACCATACAGCGCAAAGCTTGTACAGGATCCTGATCACGGCAACCAGTGTCATGGGGGTGATGAAAATGGGAAATACTGTGCCTAGAGCGGGACTCGAACCCACATCTCTTTGCATTCCGGGCCAGTTGTTGTTGTTGTTGAAGATTTATACTGCCTATCATGGATAAGCCTGAATAGGCTTGTTTTCACCATTAGACAGTTTGTCGATAGAAAGCCCGAGCCTACACTTTTACCGACCCCAAGGGATTTTTAACCTCCCACACCACATAGACATGGTATGAGAGCAACTGGCCTTTGATGACACTGTAAGTTATACACAGTGGTGGAAATCCAAATTGGCAGAGGTGGGTGGCACAGGGAATCGAACCACTGACCTTCAGATTAGGAGTCCGACCTAGAAAAAAGTCAGACACTCTAACCACTCCGCCACAGAGAACACCAGTGTGCTAACCACCAGTGTGCTAACCACCTAGGCTCCCTGATATCAACACACTCCCCACGCCTACCTGTCTGTGTGGTTACTTGCCTGAGAGGTCAGTGCAGACCACTACACTTGTATCAGAATGTCCATTTCCTTTGGTGTTCCCTTGTGGTCACACAACAAAATAGTCAAAATGCATAAGTGCTCATAAAGGGACAGCAACACGACCCCCACATCTGTACTTACTGACAGTTATCAGGAGTGAATATGACTAGTTATGGTTTGTACATTATGGAAAGCAAACCTATGCTTCGGGTGGTATTTATGGCCCAATCAAGATTGAGATTTTGTGGGATGAAGGCAAGGCTGGTAGTGCCATTCAGCTCCCTTTGGTTCCTTGTTGAGGTTTTACATCCTGGTAGCATCTAAGTTTATATCAGGATAGGTACTGACTTGTGACAATTGTGAATTACGACCCATTGTGACTTTACAGAGCTGCCCCACTGCGAGACCAGGCCACCAACACCATGACATGATACCCAACAGACTCACAATATCCTAATTCTGTGCTTACCAGTCCTTGTCCTATCCCATTAATGCCAAGTACCAGGCTAGGTAGCGACAAGTATTAATTTTATACGGCATCGGTTTGATTCGACTGGGATTAAAATCCCGCCATTTCACACGGGAAGCCTGCACTCTACCGATTCGGCTACCGCGCCCGGACGACTCAATATGCAGCATGCTCTGTGGGTAGAAGTATTATAGATGATTTCCACTGCAAATTCGGCCTCTGATGGCAACGATAAGCACTAATGCTGTTGTTAGTAGCACATGTGCAGTATGTTATCAAGAGGGAAAGTCTCATAGAGGATTTCAACCACCGCCTAGCCCTCTGATGGCATTGGGAAGAACTAGTATTGTGAATTTGAGCTCAGCGTGCATACTCCACAGAACAGGTTTTTTTCAAACCTGTTCTGATGAAGCATAATATTAGTTGAATGAGCTGACCTTAGTGTACTGAATGCGATTTAGAACCTAGCTTCGTCAACAGTAATATTATGTCGATGGGACATGCTTCAGGTAGGTCCCGGGAAGGGTGGGTGGTTAGGTGCTGAACAATCGCACTAAATAGATTATTCAACTCGTACATTAGAGTGGTGTTCTCTGTGGCAGAGTGGTTAGAGTGTCTGACTTTTTTCTAGGTTGGGCTCCTAATCTGAAGGTCAGTGGTTCGATTCCCCATGCCCCCACCTCTGCCACTTTGGATATCCACCACTGTGTATAACTTACAGCGTCATCAAAGGCCGGTTGCTCTCATACCATGTCTATGTGGTGAGGGAGGTTAAAAATCCCTTGGGTCGGTAAAAGTGTAGGCTCGGGCTTTCTATCGACAAACTGTCTAATGGTGAAAACAAGTCGATTCTTCAATCAGAGATGAGACTAAACATGAATTGGATGACAAGTTATCTGGCTAACAGCTATGAAAAAGCCCTACTCTTTATTTAAAATCAAAATGTGAATGATGAGTGGTATGCAACAGTGTGAAAGTGGTGCGTGCATGCTGCTGGATTCGCTGGAGTAGAGTGGCTGCATCCAGGGAGCAGACCAGAGATGGTTAGGCAATAGAGCTACTCCATCACACAGGGTGGGAGGGAGCAAAAGAAGACAGCAGAAGCAACATAACTTCGATATGAACAAAGCACAGTGAAAGAAACAGGTGGATACTTGTGTGTCCATAACATAGATATGAGCAATGTACTATGGTAGGTGCAGTTGAATATTTGCATGTCCCAATCATTAATAAGTTTATATAATATAATGCAGTCCCTACCGAACCACCAGAATTGTATTTTCCAGGCGCTGGATAACTGTTTCGAAGACAGGGTTGCTGAACAAAATCATCAGACAAAGTTGTGGATGGTGGGATTGTGGACTTTCCACATGATTTCCCAAAGTGAGAAGCTAAATATAGTGATCAATTGCTTATTTATCACAAGCCGGTATTTTGAAGTACAGAATTGATGAAATCATGTAGATTAATAGACTTTAAAACTTTCAAACTTTAATCGAGAGAATTCAGTTGCCACCATCTAGATTTGTATGTATTCTCTCCCATTGCAACATTTCTATTCAAATATAGACTTTTTCATGACAGCATCAACATAACGGTTGGCTACTCAAAATACTGGTTGTCTATGAGAAGTAGTTGCCACGGAAAATATCGTTATGACGCCCTCAAGGCCGTATTCGATTAACACGACCCGGATGACTTGGGTCACCCAAGTTGCTAAAATTTCAAATGGAACACAGTGAGTGGAGTTGACAAAAACACATGCCTTGTGCAAACAGGCCCGACCCCGGTAACCCCGGTCCTGGACGGGGGTGGTTAGGAACGATGATCACACATTTGCGCTGGTACCGTCCTGCAGGATAACAGCTAGCAGTACCAGTCCTACATTGTTTTTTCTGGTAATAACACAGATTAATGAAATGTAAATATAACTAAACTATGCAATCATCCCTAAATGGACCATTTAAACTCGGTCCCATGGTAGGTCGATTTCGAGAGATTTTACTGCAATATATATACAGTAAAACCTCTCTAACCGATCACCTCCACATATCGACAACTCCCCTAAAGTGATTGCTTTACTTGGGTACCAACAATACCATTATACGGATATTCTAACTCCCTAAGCCGACTGCCTGCATAAAGGGCCACGTAAATTCACTTTCATGGTTGGTCGATTTAGAGAGGTTCTACTGTATATATATATGCATATATATATGTATATATATATATATATACTGCAATAGGCATGACATAATCTACGCGTGTCACTGAGCAGAAACCATTAGCCGGATTTACCCATTGTGTTTGTTTCATTATTCAGAAAGCAACTAACTCTATGCCACGCTTGCCTCTGTTATAAATGGACTGGATATTTGATTCAATTATGAATCCACGTTGATAAATTGGATACGGCCGAGTATCCATGGTTATGAACTGGGGAATTTAATATAATGAATTAATAGCCTGATGGATGACTGTATTAGCTCATTTAATAATTACAATGTTATTGATAGCGTACCATTGATGATTATCTGGATAGCGGGGGTGGGGGTGCTATAGACGATATAATTCGCAAAGCATTCTGATTAAACAACGCGTAACATAATGGATTTGGTGAAACCGCCATAATGTTTGTAACACCCCACTGTGTCCTATTTTACTCTTTTCTGGCTGTTTATTTTTGTTGTGAAAGTGTTTATTACAGTTACATAGTCCGATGGGTTTGAACTTCTGTAATTTTTCTGAGATACATATATTAGATCGATCACTAGTGTCTACTTTACATTAGTTCAAAATTACTTTTATTTTAAATGGTAAATTTTTTAGATATTTTGAGTGCAAACATGGAAAATTAGTTTTGGCAAGCTTGCCAACATTCTGACACCATAGAATTCTACAGTAAAAGGTTCTGTTACATTCACTCAATATTGCCCTCTACGCAGAAACAAATGCTTAATAAGTGCATCAGTATCTAAGTTAGATATGTCAAATCAAATCTAGATAATTTGTTTGGTTTTGAAAATTTGATATTTCATCGGAGTATGCAGCTTTATGTTGAACATGTTATTTCAGCACCAAGACACTAGTTTTCCAAGCATCTGTATAATATATAATGGGCGCATAGTTTTTATTATTTTTATAGATGCCGGTTTCAACAATGCATGTTAGTTACATCAGCAGTGCATCATACAAACATCTTCTTTTTGGTTGGGTACATTAGTTGATTAAGCGGGGGACATTTCAATCGTGGACGATTGGTCTACCTCCTTCCACTGCTCCTTGCCCTATCCTTATAATGCCAACAAGCACCAAGCTTGGTAGCGACAAGTATAAATTTTTATGTCATTGGTTTCATTTGGCCAGGGTTCGAAAACCGGGGGTTCGAATCCCACGATCTACCAACAGGTGAGGCGGATACTCAACTTATTTAGCCATCGCCATGGCTTAATTATGGCATTGTGTTTCAGCTACAGTTTTCTCATGTAATCATTACGTTGCAAAGCTTGCTTTTTGGATACTCAGTTTGGCAAGTCGATTATGGCAGATTTATTGGTTTGGTAAGTAATGCACTGTGCAGCTGGAATTACAAACTCGCCGATAGACTCGACATTTCTGACTAAAATGGAGACATTGTCATACTTCTGTGTAGCTACTAGCATAGGCAAAGTGATAATTCTGACCACATGACTCATCATACACTCACACGGTCTTTATTCCAAATCGAGGCTAGTTGCACAGCTGAGCCCAGCACTGTCGTAGCAATCACATGCTCTAGTGTTGTGTGCCTGGTTGGTTAAGCCCCAGTCACACATACCCGGATCAGGGGCCGGACGAGCCCTGGACCGCCATCCGGGGTGGTCCGGGGCGATCCGGGGTGATCCGTGCCTCGTCCGTGCCGACACCCCCTGATCCGGCCTGATCCGTGGCTCGTCCGGCATCGTGGGTGGTCCGGGGTGGACCGGGCCTGTCCGGGGGTGGTCTGGGGTCATTTTGAGCCACAGTTTGACCCAGACCATCCCCGGACTATCCAGGACTACCCCCGGCCTAGCCACAGACCACTCCCGGACTGCCCCCGTAAGACCGGGGGTGATCCGGGATAGTCCGGGGGTGATCAGGGATAGTCCCGGGGTGGTCCAGGGCAGTCCGGGGGTGGTCTGGCCTCCTCTGGGGCCGGTCCGGCCCAGTCCGGCAGAAGTCCAGGGGTGGTATGGGGCGGTCCGGGGCTCGTCCGGGGCTTGTCCGGGAAAGTGTGACTGCGAGGCAAAAATCAACGAAAACAGTGATTTTATCCATGGCGGTCCGGGACAGTCCGGGCCGTTGGTCCGTGGGTGGTCCGGCTCAAAATCCGGGGCTCATCCGGCTATGTGTGACTGGGGCTTTACTAGTGCATGGGACGTGTGGATGCCATGGAAGAATGGTTAATGGTTACGTGTAGTTGACTGCGGGTGTGTTGGTGCCGACCCTGGTGGTCTAAATGCGAGGGAGGTGGATGGATGGCCAGGGAGAGGGGATGGGGTGGGTGGGGGAGGGGTGTTGGATCGGGGGTTGGATCTGCTTTCCAATCTGATTATTTAAATGAGGATATAAAAGCATGCGTGATCAATTGGCGTTTCCCCTTTCCCTGCCGTGTACAATATCATGATCCTGACAATATCAGAATGACAGACTAAGTGGGACAATGCGCATTTATATTTGTATTTGATTCACATACAGTTCCAGTTGTGCGTCACTTAACAGCAATGGGTCAAGCCACGAACGAGGTACACTGTATACACAACGTGTGAAAAGGATTATATTACATTCTGAAGGCCCGGTCACATAGGCATTAAGCTAAGATTCCTTACATGCGGTATGTGGTGTGCGGTATGCAAATGCGAATGCGGCAAAAAATCGGAAAGCATCTAAGTCAATGGGGGTGATTCCTTACGTCCGAATGCGAATGCGAATGCGAATGCAAATGCGGCAACTCGATCGGTCCCTGTAGCGATTGGTGCAGCATGCAGCATGCGGCATGCGGCATGCAGCATGTGGCACCCGGTATGCAAATAGAAACGTCAGTCGCACTTGCCCATTAGTTTTAGATGAGGAGAGGCGACTGAGCATTACGGAACGGTCACACACAAGGGTGCAGAGGGGAAACATATGGTAGTGGTGGTGGTGGGGTTACGGGTTCGCATACCGCGTAGAAGGAATCCTCCCATTCGCATACCGCATACCGCATGCCGCATGCCGCATGCCGCATGCCGCATACCGCGTGTAAGGAATCTTAGCTTTAGTGGACCTAGTGATCCATAGGATAGATTAACTTGGTGCAAATGTGGTGTAAGTATGTTAAATTACGTTGAAATACGTTAATGTATGACATGTTTTGGTACGGATAAATATGATATGGTATGGATAAATACATTTTGGTATGGATAAATGCATTACGGTATGGATGCCTGTACGTTCAACTCCGTTGAACTAGGTTAGCCTCCACTACATTCACCTCCGTCCACTAATGGCTATGTCACCAGGGCTTCGTCCAAGTATGCTAGAGTATGCTACATCATGCTAGAGTATGCTAATGTATCCTAGAGTATGCTAGAGTATGTTAGTATCACGGATGCACATTCAGCCTCTAACATACCACTCTTTTGAACTTGTCCACAAATTTAATCGGAGATCATGGCTCAACCAGGTTATTACCAAGGTAACATCACGGACAAGTACAGATGCCGGTATGTTCAACTACATTCAACTACGTTCAACTATGTTCAACTACGTTCAACTACGTTCAACTATGTTCAACTAGGTTCAACTACGTTCAACTACGTTCAACTACTTTCAACTATGTTCAACTACGTTCAACTACGTTCAACTACGTTAGCCTCCACTACGTTCAACTACGTCGACTAACGGCTATGCAACTGGGGCTTAAGGATAGTAATGCCCACCGGATAATGAAGAGCAATTATAACCGCCTCTATTTATTATTATTGTTATTAATTAGTTATTAATTTGGTATTATTGTGTAATCATAAGTGGAGGCAGTTTTACTAATTATATACCTCTCGCTAAATCGTGGTAAAACTCAGGGAAACATCTACGACAATGCCAAATGATCATAGACATTTATGACTGCTTGGCATAATTCAGTAAACAAAATCAAATCTAATCATATCAAGCTTCACTGCCGATGGGTTTCTAATTCACGCAATATGAAGAGTTCAGCCACAACACTCCATAAACGCTAGTCCAAAAGAAAAGACTTACAAATAACAGAGTTTTATCCGAAGCTAATTGTAATTCTCACCAATTCCAGTTTTCTTGTCAAGAGATGGTGATGGAGGCCATGAAAAAAAAGACCCTTCTGCAGGTTTTACTCTCATGTTCATCCCAATTTTTGGATTGGCGTTTACAAGGTTATGCGCCTGAACTCCTCATATGTAGAAACACTGGACATGTCAGTTTACATGTTCTTGCATTCCTTTAGTAAGCAGGGGAAATGTCACTGCTTCATCCCACTGCTCCTGCCCACATCCTTCAGGACGAGGGCTAGGTAGCAGACATGTATCAGTTTACTAAATCAGTTCTTTGTTTGTTGGGGTTCCACATCCTGACAACATCTAAGGTCATAGGACTGACATCAACTTGCGACTGTGTTCAGTCATTGTAACTATATAGTTCTGCCCAACTGGGAAATCAGGCCGCCATCACCATGACCAAATATCCCACTTGGTCACATTATCCTGACACTGAGCTAACCAGTATTTGCCCTGTCCTAATAATGGCAAACTGCCAAGCAAGGAAGCGACAAGTATCAATTTTGTGAGTAATTGGTTTGATTCGACCGGGAATTGAACTCCCGATCTGCTGCACGGGAGGTCTGCGCTCTATCGATTCGTCCACGGCGTCCGGTTTCTTCTTCTGGAGAATTAGCCATGAAGTAGATGTTATGCAGGGACAAATAGTTTTGCGCCTGTCTTGACATGTTCTTGCCGGTGTGAAACCTCTATTTGCTCCCCGAGAGAGTGCCGCTGGTAACTTGCAAAAGCCAGCAGCACTTCAACACTTTTGCATGCAGCTTTCATGAAATGTGCTAAATGGAGAGCGGCAGTCAAGTAATGAAAGCAGTCTTTGTCGCATTGCGACCGACAGCATGATGATGATGATGATGAGATGTTATAATTGAGATCAGCCATTGGCTAATCTCACACTTACGAGGTGCCACTGCCAATTGCTTGTCACCTTGCTTTGGAATGAAATCGACGTCAGTGCTGACAGATCTGCCATTGGGCTCAGTGCGTAGTGGACCACTAGAGGGTGGTGTGACACTCACCAGCGCGACTCTAATTACAGAAAACTGTTCCATACACAATCCTGGGAGATCTGCAAATGCTTTAAATGTTCACTACACCATCAGCGATGCACAATTTACCTGTCTAATCTTCACCATCCATGTAAGGAATCTGTACCTCTTTTTCAGAAAACCAATTTTGACAACACTGTCACTATCCAATGTATATTTGGATCCAGGCACAGAATACTAGAGCGTGTGATGCCGAGAACTGTGGCGGGCTCAGCTGTGCAACTAGCCTCGTTTTGGAATAAAGATGGCATGAGTGCATGATCAGTCACATGGTCAGAATTCTCATTTTACTTACGATAGTAGCTACACACAAGCACGCATATTATACTGTCTCCATTTTAGTCAGAAATACGGAGCATATCAACGAGTTCACAATTCCAGCTGAGCAGTGCATTGTGGGATGTGTAAAAGCAAAACAAACCAATGGGCGTGCATTTGTTTTGCTGTGGACGGCGTTTCAATGCATGCACATTTAGAATTACAAACTGGTCTATTGCCTCATGCGTGTCACATCGAGTTGACAGAGACTTCAGGCTCGTTAGGCAGCTGTCACGTGGTGCAATTGCGCATGTCAGCGCATGTCCATTTCAGCCAATCATCATTAGACATGCGCAAGCCCACTCGGCAGTTATAAACCTGTATGGTCCCTAACTCATGCTGCTATCAGTTGCCGTATTAGCCGCTGAGTTCCCGGATGTACAATAGTGGGGAATGGAGATATTGTTAACATGCAGTTTGGGGGAAGGTATCTCCATTGGATTATATAGACCAGACGGGATGGCCGGATGAGTTGAGCCGCCATTTCCCGTTTTGGTAGATCGTGTAGATTACAAATGATTGGAGATGTGAGGAAGAAATTAAGAGAAGGATAACAATAGCCCAAACAACATTCTCCAAAATGTATAGAGTGTTAACATCAAGTAAGATATTAATACATACAAGGAAGCGTATTCTTCAGTGGTATGTGTGGTCTACTCTAATGTATGGGGCTGAGACATGGACAATCTCTAAGAAAATGTACAAACGTTTAGCAGCATTTGAGATGTGGACTTATCGAAGGATGATGAAAATATCATGGACAAAGATCACCAACAAAGAAGTTCTCAGAAAAATAAAAAATAAGAAATGCTTGTTTGCCACTAAACAGACAAAGAAACTTAGTTATTTTGGCAACATCATTTGTCAGAGTTCAATATACCATACATTGTTGGAAGGGAAGGTGAATGGCAGCAGAGGGAGAGGGAGACCGAGAACATCATGGTTTACAAATATTTCACAGTGGAGAGGCTTGAATTATTCACAGTCTATCAGAACAGCACACCATTGGGACAAGTGGAGAACCATTGCATCCAACCCTCGACTAGAGGACGGAACTATTGATTGATTGAGATCGTGCGATTGGAACCCATGGGTTTGAGTCCTGGTTGAGTTAAAGCGCTGACTTACAAATATATACTCATCGCTACCTAGCCAGGCACCCAGCATTATTAAGATAGGGCAGGGACTTGTCGGCTCAGTGTCAGGATAATATAACTGAGGGGGATATCAGGTCATGGTGCTGCCGGCCTGGTCTCCCAGCAGGGTAGCACTATAAGGTTGCCAGGAGTACACACTCACTAATCACTACCCATCCTGCTATGACCTTAGATGTTGCCAGTAATGAGTACTGATGCAATAGAGAGAAAATACATATAGAACAGCCTAATCTATAACGGAAGTTCCACATGACGAAAGTGTGTACGGGGACCTACAGACGTAATATAGAGACTATGCATATAGGACAGCATAATCTATACGGGAAAGTGCCACATGACAAAAATGGGTGCTTATATAATATAATGAATATACATATATGACAGCCTAATCTATACCGGAAGTGCCACATGCCGAAAGTGTGTACTAACACAATATAGAGAATATAGGTATAGAACAGCCTAATCTATACCCGTAATTCCAAGTCCTGGTGCCGGAAGTGTGCATAGAGCATATACATATATAAGCCAGACTAAATTGTATACCGGAAGTGTCAGGCGCCGGTACCGGAAGTGTCTACTCACATGTTTTCCGCACTAGTTCTGGAAGATACTCCTTCCAGAAGGCGCATTGCTTGGCGCGTGGCCCCCGTCCAATGGCCCGCGACTTGTCTGCCCGGTGCAGGAAGTTGACATTAAGTTCCAGAAATTGCTTCTGGTGCGGACTGTGCAGTGGCCACTCGTTGAGCGACCTGCGTCCTGGGGCGCGGTTCGGATCCCTGTGAGAAGAGAAGAGGCAATGTCAACTTATGGGGTTAACGTTGAGGTGGTATATTTCAGCATACATGCAGTGGGTTGGATGGGCATAGGATACCTTGCATGGATGGTTGGTTGTTGGAGTTTTATGTCCTGACAACATCTATGGTTATATCAGGATTTGTTTGTTTGCTTGCTTGTTGTTATTTTACGTCCTAGCAACATCTAAGGTCATATCAGGACGGATACCGACTTGTGACTGTGTGAACTCATGGAGATTTCATGATGCTGCCCCACTGGGAGACCAGGCCACCAGCACCATGACCTGATATCCCACTCAGTCACATTATCCTGACACTGACCCAACCAAGCATTGCCTGAACTGCAAGCATTAAATTACCATTTAAAAGACTTGCAATTCCAGGTGGACCAGTGTAGTAGTCTGCATTGACCTCTCAGGCAAGGACCCACATATACAGGTGGGCGTGGGTAGGGTTGTCATATCATGGAGCCTAATTGGTGTAATGAAGAGCATAATGACCCGGAATGCAAGCGATAAGGGTGTGATCCCCGCTTTCGGCACAATATTTCCCATTTTCATTACTCCGCAACAACACTGCTGTCGTTACCTGGATCCTGTAAAGCCATGTGTTGTATGCTTGTTGAACTTACCATGCGTATATAGGCCCTATATGTAAGTGCATCGCCTGTATGTATGTAAGTGTAAGCATTAAATGACCATTTCAAATACCTATAATTCGAGTAGGATGAGTGTAGTAGTCTACACTGACCTCTCAGGCAAGGTTGGTTTGGTTGTTGTTGTTTTACGTCCTAGCAACATCTAAGGTCACATCAGGATGGGTACGGACTTGTGACAGTATGCCCTCATGGCGGTTTTATAGTGCTGCCCCACCGGGAAATCAGGCCGCCGGCACCATGACCCGATATCCCACTGAGTCACATTATCCTGACACCGAGCTAACCAGTCCTTGCCTTATCCTAATAATGCGGAAGTGACAAGCATCAATGTTTAAGTCATTGGTTTGACTCGACCGGGAACCAAACTCGCAAACTCCCAATCTTCCCCACGCGAGGCCTGTGCTTTACCAATTCGGCCAACACGCCCGGTCCTCAGGCAAGGAACCACATAGAATGGTGAGCGTGGATAGGTTTGTGACATCAGGGAGCTTAGATGGTGTATCGCTTAGCAGACTGGCCCGGGATGCAAGAGAAGT
Organism: Branchipolynoe longqiensis; assembly: GCA_030323885.1. NCBI lineage: Eukaryota > Metazoa > Annelida > Polychaeta > Phyllodocida > Polynoidae > Branchipolynoe > Branchipolynoe longqiensis. The sequence continues at coordinate 57,238,144 of CM059197.1, forward strand.
AGGTTCGATTCCCATTCTACACACAATATTTCCCATATTCATCACACCCCATGACAATAGTAAAAGTAACACATACTTACTCTGGAAGGATTCACATAGATGATTCAAGAAGGACAACACAACACATGACACATGATTCGGTGAGGGTTTTAATTCATTTCAATCGAAGCTAAGTAGTACATAAGGTTGATTCTTGGGGTTTTACATGATGGCAACATCTAAGGTCATATAAGGATGGCTAGTCACTGGTTACATTGGACACTCATGGTGAGTTTATAGTGCTGCCCCACTGGGTGACCAGCCCACCACCATGGCCTTATTTTCCCACTCAGTCACATTATCCTGAGACTGAACAAACCAGTCCTGGCCCTATCCTAGCAATGCCGAATGTCAAACTAGGTGGCGATAGTTATCTATTCTGCAAGTCACTTGTTTGCCTTGGCCGGGATGTCGATTTCCCGACCTTTTACGTTGGAAGCCTGTGCTCCTCGTCTTACAAATTCGGCCACCGTGTCTGTTGAAGTAGTACATAGCGATTACATGGGCGTAAGCGTCAGGCACTAAGGACATGTAAGTAGTATACGGTCACGAGTTGGGGGTTTTACTCGGGCTAGGGGGGAAAGCGGAAGGGGTTGGGGCCGCAGAAGGGGATGCTCGGGAACCGGAGGGGGGGGGGACTGAAATGGGGGAGGAGAGAGGGGAAGAGAGGAGGAGGGGAGGCCAGCTTGGAATGAAGAGAGGTTTGGTGGGAGTGGAGAAGAATGTGGTGAGGATGAGCTGCTGCTGATGTTGACTGTAGCAGAGTGACGGAGTGAGGGAGGGAAGAAGGCGAACAGGGAACGAGGATGGGGAAGTTAGGGGGAAGTGAGTGAAAAGGTAGGATTGGCACGGGAGGGTGTGTGGCTAGGATAGCAACAGTAGGCAAAGGAGGGGCGGTGTCTGTCCCTCCCAAATCAATCATAATTGAACCCTTTAGTGACCAATGTCATCATCATCATGCTGTCGGTCGCAATGTGACAAACACTGCTTTTATTTCTTAAGCGCTGCTATTTTGTGCGGTTGTGCATTTCATAAAAGCTGCTTGCAAAGTGTTGAAGTGCTGCTGGCTTTTGCAAGTTAATAGCAGCACTCTCTCGGGGAGCAAATAGAGGTCTCACACCGGCAAGAACACATCAAGACAGGCGAAAACTATTTGTCCCTGCAGTGGCTGGTCGGGAGATGTTGGGAGTTCCATTCATCACCACCCTTAATGCTGCCACGGAAGTATAGTTTTCTGTTAGGGTTTGCTCCCTTAGCCTTTGGTTCTATCAAGTACCTGTACACCACAAGGCAGTGGTTTATAACTTTGCAAGGCAGGGGCGTTAAACTCCCTGAGGTATTTTAGCAGGTAGGTACTGCAATACCCGCATACGTGACCAATGTATCACATACGATACAAACATTTCCTGATTACGTAGCCAAACTAGCAGTTATCAATTTACCCTTTTATAATGATAATGCTGTAGTCCTACAACTATACCATAGATGGTAGTACTGTGGTTATAAGAATGTGAATTAATAATAGCCAGTTTGGCTATGGTGTCAGGAAATATTTGTATCGGTTAACATTGGTTACTAGAGGGTTCAAAGTATGCAACAATTTCTAAGGTTGGGCCTGTTGTGATATTGATAGCTAGTCTCTCATACACGTGCAGTGGTTTTCAATGCATCTGGGGTGACTGAGGTGTTAGCTATGCATGGTGGTGTTGATTGCTGTTTTACGTCCTAGCAACATCTAAGGTGATATCAGGATGGGGGGTTATGTATGTTACAATAATAGCGAATATACAGTGGATCCCAGCAAAGTTAGTTTATTATCTTGACACTGAGCTAACCGGTCCTTGCCTATTACTATTATTGCCGAACGCCATCCTCGTATATGCCAAAATGTTGCAAATGTGGCACCAGAAAAATAAAAAGGCCACAACAAATAATACAAGTATTATTATTACCTAAGATGAAAAAGCTAATACCAAATTCAGACTATTGCTGTTCAGCGCTGAAAACAAGCCGCGATGCGACTTAATCATTATGGACAGGGTAAATAACCCCCCCCGCCCCCACAACATGGCATACATCAGTGATTTCTCTCAGCCGGGATTCGAACCACCACCCTTCCACCCGGGAAGCCAGCGCTCTGATCGATGCAGCCAGCGCGTCTGGTCCACACGGAAAGAGGGCGCTCAACTTATTCGAGCCTGCCAACTCACTACGTTGCTAGTGTAAACAGTTATTACTTAAATGGTTCATCTAATATTCTAGTGATTTGCGCACCATTTTAGCACCGGTCCTGGCCTCGTAACCAACTCTCCAAATTGGAAATCAAAACTCCCCAATCAAACTACGTTATTGTGGAAAAAAACATTGGAGTCACATTTTCAGGCCTGGTTATTAAATAAACGCCGTTTTAAGAATTTAGATTATACTCTTCAGAATTTGTTTTCCATGTTTCTACAAAATTTAGGAAATCACTGAATCATGGTAAAACAAACCCATATATATATATGGGTTCTTTGGTACAACTGATTTAAAACAACTCATATCTAAAATATACCCTACATTCGATGGTGTATTTAAACCAGTTAATATTCTGATTAGCAAATATATAAATATATATATGTGTGGCGTCACCATACATGTAGCTAAATCGAACAGATGCATATTAGATAGCTAATTCCATTGCAATGTGAACAATGTATCTATTCTCACCGATTAAAATGAGTGAATGCACCTGGAAGCCAATTGTACATGTTATATGTAACATGCGTAATTCATGGGGTGGAAGCGGCCCACACCCGAAATGGGATGGTGGTTGTGCCACCTGTCGGAAATCCTGTGAACTAACTCTCCAGTGCCCCCCTCCCCCACCCCGACTGGTGGGTAATGAACGAACTAGCCCGGCCACCGTCTCCAGGGCTCCTCCACCGCCCAGGCACTGAATCAAATTTCCCGCCAAACCCGGTCACATGACCACCCTGCCTTTTTAAATTTCACAACTGCCGAACCCGCCACCCTGGAAGGACCTACCCCTTCTTCCTCCACCCATCCACACCGCTAATACTACTAGACATGGGTAGGGTTGAGGGTTCGAGTCCCACCTGATATTTGACCTTGAACCATTGAACACTGATGTACTAATTGATTGATACTTAATGCTGATAACACTAGCCTATCCAAATAAACCACTATACCATATTATCGTCTCCACCTCGATAAATTATCTAATTTGTATTAAAATACAGTGAACTGAAGTGAAATGCAACGTGCGCAGATAGTCCTGGGTAGGATAATGTAACTGATTGGGAAATGGAGTCATGGCGCTTGCCGCCCAAATCTCCCAGCGGAGCAGCAATATAAAGGCACCATGAGTATGCACTGTCACAAGTATGTACCCATCCTGATATGACATTAATTGTTACCAGGATGGAATACTCCAATAAACAAACAGAGAATGACCCCAACAAACCTCAAAAGAATCACATGACAATATTTTGATAAATGAGGCGTTTAATCCATTTATTCTTTGCAGGAAAGGAAGGCCAAGTGGACATGGATGAATATGTTAATATTTGAGATGGGTCACCACTTGTCGCTAGGCTAGGTGTGGGCTAGGCTCGAGTTACCCCCTGCTTGTGACGTAGTTGTCAGAGATAAGCTCGGCTCCATTGCAATGTCAAAACTGCCAAATTTGGCGTCATAAGTCGGTACCCATCTTGATATGACCTTCCATCTTACCAGGATGAACAAACCAAATAAACCCCAATAAACAAACAAACACACTAATCCTTTGCATAAGTAAACACAAACAAAATCATGTGACCATATTTTTATAAATGAGGCGTTTTGGCCATTTATTCTTTACAGGAAAGGAAGGCCGACCGGAAATGGATGACTAAGTAAGTACCATACATGTCCCAACAGAAGCATGCTATCCAATAGAAGCACCCCATTTCAAGATTGAAAGCACGCACAAATTTACAATCATATTCAGACTGAATGCACATAAAATAAGACAATCGCACTTTATTTCAGAGGCACAACAAAAACAAGTCCATGAACTAATAAACGGTGATGAATGTTTCACAACATCTGCATATGTAATCATAGTACATGTTAATTTGAAACAAACCATCGCAAATAATTAATTTGCGCCCACGGGAAATAAATAGATGCACATCCATGTATCTGCACTTGCGCAGTGTGCGTCTATTCGGACATATACAGTGTTTGATATGGGACACCCCCTCACCCCAACCTGGTCGCTAGGCTAGGCATGGGCTAGGCTTGTGTTACCCCAACTCTGACCTAGTTGTGCGAGATAAGCTCGACTCCATTGCAGTTTCAGAACTGCCAGATTTGGCACGAGGCCAAGATGAAGCGATGCTAGCAGTAGCAGCCGTGGCGCATCGATGAATCGATCGTGCGTATCTACGACGGCTCGTGCCTAATCTGGCGTCGATCTGCGTGGATTGCCCGATCCATAGGCTCTTGCCTCATCGATGAGAAGCTGTCGATCCAGGTTACACCGTGTGCAAAACACCTCTGACCCGCCAGGATTTAATGCAATGGCCTCCATTTTGAACTGTGTGCGTTCAAAAGCGTTGGCTCATCATATACCACATTAGATAAATGATTCACCAGGTACTTGTAGTACACGGGTGAACGACAACGTAGTGTAAATACGGGCGAAAATAGGTTTAGTATGGAACATGACCTAGAAACTGTGGCTCCAGTATCAAATGGCTACCCATATAGGCACAGAGTTGGTGAAATGGGCAAGAATGCAACAAGACAAGATGGCGGCCGTAGAACGCCATCGATTTCACTTTTAAATCTTATTAAACTAGATATTATATTATATTTTTCAACTCAAAGGTAGCGGGCTATCGATAAGACATATGTAAAGAATAATTGTTGCTTCTTAGATTGTGAAATTAGGCTCTCAATTCTTTGACCCGCATTTTCGACAGCTTTTACATAGGGTTGGTTTGCACCCCTACTGCAGCAGTACGGGGTGAATCTTGTATCTAATACCACATGTGATTCTTTCCCCACAGTTGTATGCTCTTTTGGCATACAGGTCTGTTGCTCTATTTTACCTGTTTGAAATGTATTTTTTCAAGTCAGATATGTTTATGCTTGTTGTTGTTTCACGTCCTAGGAACATCTAAAGTCATATCAGGACGGGTAGATATGTTTAGCTTTAAGCACTGTATGATCGTCAATAAACGATGTTTACTTGTTGTGCTGGGGGATCGTTAATTAAAGAAACAACATTGTAACTATTGGCAGAGTAATGGCAGATATATATATATATATATATATACACATATATATACATAGATACAGGCTTACTGGTAAAAGTTTGGAAGCGGGGAAGAGACTGACTGCCCGGCAAGCACACAGGCCCGAAACAACCGGTGGTGGCGCTGGCATAGGCAAGACCAGGGCAAATACGGGCACGTCAGCGATTGGATATAATAATAATCGAGAAGAGAATAATAATAATAATCATAATTATTATGCGAGAGCTCCACCGCTTTTATATACGCATAATAAATTATACATTCTATATATATACACATAGATATGTGAAGAGTTCAGGCGCAAAACCTCGTAAACACCAATAAAAAATGCAGTTTAAATAAAAGATTGTTATCTGAAAATAATTGTATTTCTAATTACTTTCACTTTTCTTATGTTTAAATGATGATGGGGCAATGAACACAAAAGTAGGAATGCAAATAAAGAAAACCTTTTCAGGGTTTGATTCCAATGTTTATATCAATTTTGGGATTGGCGTTTACAGGTTTTGCGCCTGAACTCTTCATATATATATATATATATATGGGTCAGGATCATGAAAAGAGGCCAATTGGTGGAAGTTGTCGGCGTCGATCATTGGATATCGGCGTCGATCATCATAATTATAATTTAGCATTGACAGATGTATTGGAAAGTCCTTAAATTTATCCTGAATGTAAAGGTAGAGAAAATACAACAACCTTATTTGTTTCTAGGATAATTTAATATAAAACAAAGAAATGCACTGAACTTTAAGAATTGCGACGCCGACATCTGTTAAAGTTGTCGGCGTCGATCATTGGATGTCGGCGTCGATCATCATAATTATAGTTTAGCATTGACAGGGGTGTTGCAAAGTCCGTAAATTTATCCTGAATGTAAAGGTAGATAAAATACAACAACCTTATTTGTTTCTAGGATCATTTAATATAAAACAAAGAAATGCACTACATTTTAAGAATTGCGACGCCGACATCTTAAATAAACCACCAATTGGCCCATTTTCGTGAGGCTGACCCGTATATATATATATATATATATAATAGTTACATGGGAATGTTAAAAAGCGGGTTACTCGCGCTGTGACTGGTCAGAACAAAATGTGTCTGAAGGCTAAGTTATTAGAAAGTACTGTCAATGGTGTGTCCTATTTGAATGCTGCTTAAACAAATGAGGATTCTCCGATGAGCAAATTATGAAGGCACCATCTCTAGTAGTAAAGCAATCTGCCAGCCTTACTGGATATGGTGGCCGAATCGGTGGAAATGAAGGACTCACGTGTGGGAGATCGGGAGTTCAATTCCCTGTCATGTAAATCCAATGACTTATCAAATTGATACTTGCTGCATCCTAGCCTGGCGCTTGGCACTAACAGGAGAAGGCAAGGACTGGTTAGCTCAGTGTCAGGATAATGTGCCTGAGTGGGATATTGGGTCATGGTGCTGGCAGCCTAAGTTCCCAGTTGGGCAGCACTATGAAGTTGCCATGAGTGTGCACTGTCACAAGTCGATACCCGTCCTGCTATGATCTCACAGCCGTATATTCCCTTGTTAAGTGTGTTATTGTTGTTGCATCGGTCGGTTTATTACGTTAAAAACAAGAAAGAGATTCTGAAACTACATTAATTTGACTACCCAACAGCGTCCTCTTTATATATATATATATATATATATATATATATATATCGGTCCTAAGCATTGCTTGTTCATATTATTATTGTTCCATTGCATTATTAGCCAACGGGCAAATATACATATATATATATGTTTTTTTTACATAAAGTATATATACACTTATATATATATATATGTTATTATATCTAAAACAGTATATCCACATATATATATATATATATATATATATATATATATATATATATTTCATATAAAAGTATACATACACAGATATATATATATAACTATATGTATTTTATGTACAAGTATATATAAACACTCATATATATATGTTTGTATTGATATAGAAGTATACATACACACAGAAATTGAATGCGTTAAGGCCAGGCGCAGCTGGCATACAGTGCACAGGGCCGCTCACAGGGGGCGCCACCGTGGTCTATGTCATAATAACAGGGTCAGCTAGATAGGATAAGTGCTAACTATTACATAGGGAACTGAAGATCGGTAGTGTCCTTGTTTATATTCCCATAATGGATTATAGAGCACATATATATATGGATTATATGACACACATATATATATGTTTGTATTTTATTTAAAACTATACATAAACACATATATATATATATATATATGTATTTTATGTACAAGTATATATAGACACACATATATATATGTTTGTATTTTATATAAAAGTATACATACATATATATATATATATATATATGTAGTTTATGTACAAGTATATATATACACAGGTATATATATGTTTGTATTTTATATAAAAGTATACATACACACAAATATATAGATATATATATATATGTAGTTTATGAACAAGTATATATAGACACATATATATATATATGTATTTTATATAAAAGTATATATACACAGAGATATAGAACTAGATGGATGGCTGCTTGCCGCAGTAGATACATTTTCCAAAGGAGACACAGCTGTCCCGGCTCGTCACCGACTGCTTCCGTCTGCCCGGCGCTGGTTCCGGCCTGTTCGGTGCAGTAAGGCGTCAGCCGGCCGGCAACCAGCACAGCTCATAATGAGCGGGAAATTGCCTCATTACGCCGGCAGGGGTCGCCAGAGCTACAGAACAGGGAATGCGCAGCACGGGTAGAGGATATCTCGGATCCAAAAGGGGATGGGGTATGGAGGATTGGGTGGGGAAGGGGATGGGGTGAAGGATCGGAGATGGGGATGAGGGATGTGGGATGGAGGATGGGGGTTGGAGGATGAGGATGGGAGATGGGGGTGGGATGGGGATGGGGGATGGGGGAGGGAGTTGGTGTGGGTGGGGATGGGGATGGAGGATGGGGGATGGGAATGGGGAGTGGGGGATGGGGTGAGGATCGGAGATGGGGGATGAGGGATCGGGAGTGGGGTGGGGGGTGAATGGGAGATGGAGGATGGGGTGGCGGATGGAGGTGAGGGATGGGGGATGGGGGATAGGGATGGAGGATGGAAGATGGGGTATGGGGATGGGGGATGAGGATGGGGGTTGGGATGGGGATGTGGATGGGGATGGGGATGGGGGTAGGTGATGGGGTGGGGTGGGGGTGGGAGATGGGGGATGGGGATGGGGAGTGGGGTGGGGCATGGGGGAAGGAGGATGGGGTGGGGGATGGAGGTGAGGATGGGTGGGGATAGGGATGGGAGGATGGGGATGGGATGGGGATAGGATGTGGGATGGGGATGGAGGGTGGGTATGGGGGATCGAGGTGGGGATGGGGGATGGGGGATAGGGGATGGGGGATGGGGATGGGGGATGGGAGGGAGATGGGGTGGGGATGGGGATGGGGATGGGGATGGGGATGGGGGATGGGGATGGAGGGTGGGGGATGGGGATGGGGGATGGGGATGGGATGGGGGATGGGGGATGGGGATGGGGATGGGGGATGGGGATGGGGGATGGGGATGGGGTGGATGGGGGATGGGAGATGGGGATGGGGATGGGGGATGGGGTGGGATGGGGGATGGGGGATGGGATGGGGGATGGGGATGGGGATGGGGGATGGGGAATGTGGGATGGAGGATGGAGGATGGAGGATGGAGGATGGAGGATGGAGGATGGAGGATGGGACATGGGGAATGGGGATGGAATGGGGATGGGGGATGTGGGATGGGGGTTTGGGGCAGGGGATGGGGAACGGGGAGTGTCGGTGGGGGCTGGGGGCTGGTGGGGGTTTGGATGTCCAGGGGTGGGGGGAATAGTTGTGAGTGCAGGAATTAGATGAGAACAAGTGTATGTGTGGAGATTGGGGGTGATGGGACGATGGCAGAAGGTAGGATAGTGTTGGTGAAAGGTTCCATTTGTTCTGTTGTTCGTTTACGTCCTAGCAACATCTAAGGTCATATCAGGACGGGTACCGACTTGTGGCAGTGCGCACTCATGGCGACTTTATAGTGTTGTCCCACTGGGAGACCAGGCCGCCAACACCTTGCACTGATATCTCACTCAGTCACATTGTCCTGACACTGAGCCAACCAGTACATGCCCTGTCCTAATAATGCTGAGCGCCTGGCTAGGAAGCGACAAGTATACATTTTTAACTCGTTGCTTTGACTCGACTAGGGTTCGCACTCACTATCCCATGGTCTACCAAAACGGGAGACGGACGCTCTCACTCATTCAGCAATCCCGTCTGGTTGAAAAGGTTGGAATCTACGCTATATGTTGTGGAGTGGGGAGCTTGTGAGTGCAGGAATTGGAGAAGCACAGTGACTACGTGTGGACAATGGGTGGGGGGGGGGGGGAGGGTGAGAAGGGTAGAAGAGAGGACAGTGGTGTACAAGGTTGAAAGGTGGGCTGGGTGTAAGATGTGGGGGGGGGGGGGTGAGTGCAGGAATTAGATGCGAAGAAGTTTATCTGTGGAGCAGAGGGGTAGGGGTGATGGGGGAGGTGGTAGGACAGTATTGGTAATACCCCTGTCACACTATGACGTGACGAGTGAACGCGAGCCTAACGTGGTCATTTTTCGTCATTACGTTGACGTACGTTGGGTTATGTTATGATGACGTCAGAATGACATTAGACTGACGTCGAGCTACATCACGTTACGTCGTGTTACGTCGAGTTACATCGAGGTTTTGGACATGTTCAAAACTTTCGACGTACCTCAAATGTAAGGGTTTACATTTGCCGTACGTTCTGTACACATTCGGCGAACGTCAATGACGTTAAACAGACGTTATTAAAACATTGTTCACTACGTTCAACTACGTTGCACTATGTTGCACTATGTTGACCCACATTAAAGCCAGTGGGAACGTGCAGTCCGCGTAGTGAAAACGCTGGGATAACGGACGCCTAATGGACGTCCAACGTACGTTTACCGTTTTGCCACCGTTTCATGATGTAAGTAATGTAAGGTAACGTAAAGCAATGTAGTTCTGGCGATGGAATAATATACATAACGTTCCCTCAGCGTAATTACGTTGTCCTCTCTCATTGAATGACGCCATCACTACACTTTACCGCCGTTACTCTCTCATCCACTACGCTGCATCCACGTTCAACTTGTGCCCAAATTTGTATACTACGCTGAGAAGTTCGACATTTTTCACGTTCTCCCTAGATTGAGGTCGTTACGTCCTACTGTGACAGGGCCATAAAAGGTTAGGGTATAGACTACGTGTGGGATGTGCGAGATAGTGTGAGTGAAGAGTCGGTAGTAGCTAGAACTGTAGACAACAAAATGAGGTAAACACACAATAACATTGCCCAGATGATGTACTCCATGTTGATACTCCTCCCATCCGCAGATCCCGTCGGCTAGCGTAGATATCACAATGTGATACGATGATTCCATGGTATCTTTAGGTAATTGACAATCAGTATATTAAAGCTGAATAGTCCGATGAAAGCATCACATTTTCAAACCCAAAACAATTGGCATATCTTACTTAGATACCGATGCACTTATTAAGCATTTGCTGCTGCATAGAAGGACACACTGAGACAATTTACTAGAACCTGTTCCTGCTGAAGCATATCATGCCATAATTTTGGTGCGCTTTGCAAAACTAATTTTACTTGTTTGCAATTCAAATATCTAAAGAATTAGCCATTTAAAACAAAACTTATTTCAATCCAAAGTAACATATATTACAACAATCAATTTAATGTATTTATCAAAGAAAATGACAGAAATTCAGAACCATCAGACTATGCAAGCTTAAGGTTGATTCCTCAAAGATAAGCATAGTGATTTAAGGGCCTGTCACCCTATGACGTATCACCTCAATGTGTGCCAACGTATGTGATTTTCGACCAACACGTCGGCGATGATGTTGGGCATACAGCGTATACATTCTGTATAAGTTAGTATACGTCATCTTACGTTGATGCGCGTTGAGGCTCCGAACAAATTCTGTGCATGCTCAAAATTGTCAACATATGTCGAAGCCTGGCTCATACATTGAATGTATGCTGCATCTATGTTTGGGATACATCGGCATACATTTGGAGTACATTATGGATACGTTGGTATACATTGCTACATGTTAGACATCTGTTCTGCCGGTGGGAATGTGCAGTCCACATACAGTCCACGTACTGCCAGTGGATGCATTACATATTCTTAGCATACTTCGAACATATGCCTGCTGTATCTCCACATATTTAATGTACATACCATACTTGTAGCGATGGAGTAACATATGTAACGTTGTGTAACGTCGTCGGCTGGCAGCTGTAGTTGTGTAGGCAGGCTAATATGAAATCACTACAGGCAAGTAGAAGTAAGGCAGGGTATAGAGTGCAAGGTAGAGAGAGCTTGCACCCTCAGTTTTATTATTATATAGTGGTTTTAGAATTCAAGATGGCCTGTCACATGACCAGATCCTCCAATCAACAGTATGCATTCACATGTCCACCAATCAACAGTATGCATTCCAGTATCCATGCCTTGGTTGTTTTGGCCTACCTGCCCTATTGTGTCTGGGTGTGCAGTGATCCGTATCTAACAGTTGGGGGGGGGGGGGAGGGGGTTATGAGCAGAGCTGCTAAGGCCCTATCACACTAACCGTAGTGCCCCTCTCACACTATCGATAAAATCCACAATGTCTATTTAATTTAGGTAAAGGGTCACCCGCACTGCACAATACCACATGCATTTGGTCACATTACATCATTTACCTTATATATAACATTTGTAATCCCATATAGACCCACCAATGTATAATTATCGGAATATGTTACATTTGGTCAGCGTTCCATGAGCGTAAGAGAGCATTTTGACAGCGTTTGGCTGTGAGGCACATGAACACTCTCATATGGTAGCAATACGTCAGAGATACGTTCTACATATGCTACGTACATTGTGTGTATGTTGTGTATACGCCCATTTTCACCTCCCGGCGCTGAAAAGTTTGACAAATGCCGACATACTGGCAAATATTCAAACGTTGAGTATGCACTGACGGCATACATCGTAGTGTGACATGGCCTTTATTTAATACCCAATATGATGTGACAGCTCACATTTGACATATAGTGATAATACTCCTAATCTTTGGATGTACGGACATGGCGATTTCTCACTCACTTAAAGAAAAAAAGATTTATACTGCCTATCATGGATATGTCTGAATAGATTTGTTTTCACCATTAGACAGTTGGACGATAGAACACCTGGGACCTACACCTTTACCGACCCAAGGGACGTTTAACCTCCCACACCACATATACATGGTATGAGAGCAACTAGCCTTTGACGCCACTGTACATTATACAGGGCAGTGGAAATTGGCATAGGTGATGCGTGGGGAATCTAACCGTCAACCATCAGATGAATAGTCTGACCTAGAAAAAAGTCAGACACTCTAACCACTCCACTACAGAGTACACCACCACCATTTAAATAATATACATTTTGTTCTCATTACAGTCATTGAATAAGTAGGAAAATAACTATTCTCATCACATGCCCTATCGTGTTCTCTATCCTAGCAATGTAGAACAGCAGGTTATGCAGCAACAAGTGCATAACATTTTAAGTATTGCTTTAACTCGGCCAGGGTTTGAAACCAAGATTCCAATCTCCCTATTTGTCACACAGGATGCCGGCGCTCCAATCATTTGCCAGATCAAAGCCCATGAAAGGAGCACACTGGAAATGGCCGCCAAGGCATGGAATGCGCAAAGGGTGAAAGAAAGACAAATCCCTGACCTAAAAATGTACAAAAAGTATCTGTGCAAAATAAAAACTGGGAACCCCAACTGAACTGCACCACAAGGGGGCAGGTGATATGTCACAGCCCACCAACTGGACAGCCCAGGGCAGGAAAACCGGAAATATAAAAGCCAGATAACGTATCCAACAACAATATAAATCAAATCAAATCCAAACAAACATAACTCAACCACCTATTACGTACAAGCATATGAACATGTACATAAAATAGGCTCGTATAGAATTAAGTAGAAAAAAAGCGGAAAACTCTTCCCAAGAAAACCCCAAAACACTAACATAGACAACTAACATAGTAATAAGAAACGTACCAACAGATTATCTATCTGCTAATGAAATGCAGACAATCAAATAACTTATCAACTGGTTGGTAAAACAACACTACAGCTGGCCAGCATTGAAAACAAGCCTGGGTACCCAGGCTTACATGCTATGGACAGAATAAATACAGCCTCAATAAAATTTTAAAAAAATTAAAAAATCGTCTATTGTATCCCCGCGCTGTTCTGCAAAGTGTTCAATTTTTTCTGACATTTGAGAGATGGCCTAGGACATTATCGTGGAGATGGAGTGGACATTTGGTTTTGAGGTATATCAGTCTAATAGTCGTAACAATGGGTGTTGTTTTACGCTGGGTTAACCAACAATACGATCGCACCTTTTCACGGAAACCTAACCTCTAAAATGATTTATGTATTCCAAGTACAAGAGGCGATGTCCTAATGAGTTGAACGTCTGAGATTCTAACCCTGGTCGAGTCAAACCAATAACTTAAAAAATTGATACATATCGCTTCCTAAACAGGCACTTGCCATTAATAGGATAGGGACTCAGTGCCAGGATAATATAACTGAGTGGGATATCAGTACATGGTGCTAGCTGCCTGGTCTCCCACTCGGGCAGCACTATAAAGTCGCCCTCATTGCATACTGTCACAGGTTGGTACCCATCCTGATATGACCTTAGATGTTGCCAGTACCTGAAATAACCAACAAATTGATGCCAATTCAATAACAAGACACTGCATTTCTATTGAAAAGCATCCAAGATCAACACAGAACATTGATCTCGTTTCCTATTCGCATGTCTTAAACAAATAAACATATAACTAAATCAATTCAAAAGATTACAAATAAAATCAATAAACAAAAAGCGAGGAATTTTCCATTGCACTGGTGAAGTTCAGACTCATTCATATGTGTGGCGTTGCTTGCTTTAAATATAATTGATTTATCTTATAAACAATTTTCTAACCACCAGGGAAGTCTTACCATTGCGCTTCTATGGCTTCCCGCTAGAGGCGCCCTAGGCGGAATACTATGTACTCGAACACCCACTTACCCCCTCCCCTTCATCCCTCCCCTCCAGTCCTCAACCCACCTTTTGCCCCTCCTCCTCACCCACCCACCCCACCTCACCTCAATCAGCACACCGGCAGCACCACCTCTGCCTCCGGTAGTTACGACGGATTAACTTAGTTACCAGCAGCATGATCCAGGGGCCCCTAGGGGGCGCAGCCAATCGCCGCGTTTCAATCATCGCCAACCACAAAGCGGTAGGCCTTCTGGGATTGGCGCCCCCCAAGCGGTGGCAGAAAAGCCGCTTCAAGACCACCTCACGCTAGCCGATATTACAGAACATGAAGCTGCTGTGAGGAGAGCGTTTGTGAATGGCATCTTTGGATTCCTCGTCGCACAAAACAGATAACCCCTGGATGCAGGCAACTAAAATAGGTTATTGCTTAAATCAGTTATGTTGAAGCCATAGTACAGTAAAACCTCTCTAAATCGACTGACCATGGGACCGACTTTAAATGGTCCATTTACGGAGGTGGTCGGTTTACGGAGTTCGAATATGGATGCAATAGTATTGTTGGGACCCAAATAAAGCGATCGATATAGGGGAGTGGTCAATCTGTGGAGGTGGTCGGTTAGAGAGGTTTTACTGTAGTTTAAATGTTCATATTCCTATGATTTTTAGTCTCTCTCATATTCTGATATACCTATATTAAGTTCATTGTTATAATCTATCTTCTTTTAGTTAGAAATAAATTTGAATTAAAATAGCTAACTTTAAAGTGCAAACATGCTAAATTAATGTTGGCAATAACGCTAAAACTCTGATTACATAGGCTTCTGCAGGAACTGAATCTACTAAATTGTCTCACTATTCCCGTCTGTGTGGCAACAAATGTTTGACAAGTGTAACAAGTATTTGAATTAAACAGCTAGAATCAAATCCATCTGACTGCTTTGGTTTTGAAAATGGGAAGTTTTCATCCGACTTCGCAGCTTTATAGCAGTTATCTTGAAGCCATAATAGTTTAAATTCCCATAGTCCAATGGTTTGTAGGTTTCTATCATTTTCTCAGATAGGCATCACAGGTTTAGCATTATAATCTACCTACTTTTAGTTAGAAGGATCCTTTATTTTAAATAGCAAATTTGGAGAAGCTTTAAGTGAAAACATGACAAGCAAATACATAAAGGTTCTGAGATCCTAGGCTTTAGAAGTAACAACTTCCATTAACTTGGATGTAAATATGCAAAGTTTAAGCCTGCACACTTATTGTTGGCATGGGTGTCCAAACTCTGATCCCATAGGTTTCAGCAATAACAGGTTCTATTAAATTAACTTCGTGTATCCTTCCATCTCGCAGCCAAAACTGAATAGGTATACCAATATCTAACTCTGTCCAAATCTGGATAAATGATTGCCTATCGGAAATATGGTGTTCTTTTATCAGCATTCGACAACTTTAAAGATTCCTTGTATAGGTCTCAGTATTAGTAAATACTAATGCCTAGTACACACCTACCGTTTGTGTGCACCCACCTACCGTATACGATCTAAAACTGCCCATTTCGCACACAAAAATCGCTAGGTGTGCGGTCCCCGCGCACACCTAGCGATTGCGATTCGCGACTAAAAACTCAGTTTTAGGGCTAAAATGGGCCGATTACGATTGCGATTCGCAATTCAAAAAATGAATCGGCCCGTTTTTAGTTTTAAGTGGGTCAGGTCGAGTCGCGAGTTTTAGTGCACGAATCGTATACGGTAGGTGTGTACCAGGCATAAGTATGTACTGTTTCATTTATCGAAGTTGTTAATCTGGACTGTTATGTATTATTTCTTAGAACATCAAATTGCTATTTGTCCATCAGTTGCAGTTCAGGTGTTTTTGTGTATGTTTTTTATTATTTTTATTTTCTTTGTTTTCATATCACCCATCTCATCTTCCATAAAATTCACAGATCACTTAATTTGATATGTAAATAGTTCTGGGCTGGATTGTAGGGCATAACGACTATGGTTGCATAAGTAACCTTGATGCTCTAGAATTCCATGTATTAGCTTCCTTTTGCCCCCAATAAAAAAAGAAGAAAAAGATTGGAGTAAATATTCGAATCAGTGATCGTGACTTAATCTGATAATAATTTAATCTAAACAAGGCAATCTGCGCCTCATGCATACTTCACATCCCACAACCTGACTCGGATTCAGGTATCGATGGAGAACTTGACTTCATAACATTTTCTCAAAAGGCAGGGCAGTGATGTTGTTGACGAGGCATGAATATATTCTTCATTTTAAATAATAAATGGTGCTAATTGGTCCCGGTTTCCTGTGAATCCCTAGTATCTGGTGAGGCTGACTTGTAGGAAATGCAATGTTCAATCCTATTTAAAAACCCAGTAAAGGCGCAGTGTCATAAACGAGATAACTTTACTTATTCATAATTACCAAAATGGAATAAGACTTGTCACAGTTTATATTTTGGTCGGTTGGTTGCTGGAGTTTTATGTCCTAGCATCATCTAACCTCATATCAGGATGGGTACAGACTTGTGACAGTACACACTTATGCTAACTTTATAGTGCTTCCCCACTGGGAGACCAGGCCACCATCACCTTGACCTGATATCCCACTCAGTCCTAATATCCTGACACTGGGCCAACCGGTTTTTGCCCTATCCTAATCTTTTATTGAAGATTTATACTGCCTATCATGGATAAGTCTGAATAGACTTGTTCTCATTATAAGACAGTTTGTCGTTAGAATGCCCGAGTCTACACTTTTACCTACCCAAGGGATTTTTAACCTCACACACCACATAGACATGGTATGAGAGCACTTGGCCTTTGATCATGCTGTAGGTTATACATAGCAGTGGAAATCCAAATTGGCAGAGGTGGGAGGCATGGGGAATCGAACCACCAACCTTCAGATTAGGAGTCCGACCTAGAAAAAAAGGCAGACACTCTAACCACCACGCCACAGAGAACACCACACCTAATAATGCCGAGCAGCTGGCTAGGAAGCAAAAAAGTATCAATTTTTAAGTCATTCGTTTGACTCGACCAGGGTTCAAACCTATGGGTTTGAATCCCACGATCTACCAAAATGAGAGATGGACGCTCAACTCATTCGGCCAGCCCGTCTGGTCTTTGGGTTATATATGTTGAAACTACCCATTCACTGGGAGTTATTAAAGATCTACTCAAGGTTGACGCGTTCTGTGAAATAGCTGTGTTAATTAATATCTTTCAGCGTTAATTGCTCTCTTAAACTGCTTGAGTAATGAATGTATAACGGGGAATCATTACAGACTTTGATTGGCTTTGTGTCACTTATTCGGTGTTAGAACGACATAAAGGGGAAAAACAGGTACATTAAAGTTTACTGAGGAGAAACAGCCCAGCCCTACAAGGTTGGTTGTTGGAGTTTTACATTCGAGCAACATCTATGGTCATTTGCGACAGTGCACACTCATGACAAATATTATTTTGCTGCCCCATTTGGAGACCATGTCGCCATCACCATGACCTGATATCCCACTCAGTCACATTATCATGACACTGAGCCAACCAGTCCTTGTCCAATCCTAATAATGCCAAGCATCTGGCTAGGAAGCGACGACTATGAATTCTTAAGTCATTGGTTTGACTCGACCACGGTTTGTGTGGATTGAGGAAGGGAGCCAATTGGGGCCACCAGCAGAAGTTTCAACTAACAACTAAGAAGGGAGTGGAAATAACAGGTTGATAATAATGACTTCCCTAAAGTTACACTTGCATAATTCTTATCATATACATTACATATATAAATTGTATATATTATATTCTCATGGACATGTTTTAATTTGGAGGAGTTATTCATCCAAACATGTACATATATATGTGATGTATAACGAATTATGCAAGTATAAAGATACGTAAGGGTTAATTATTACTTATTTGTTATACTCCGTGAGACCAACACTGTACAGGTGGCTCCACCTGCCCTCCTCTCCTCCACCGGATGTAGACCAGTGTCAGTCGCACCGGAGGATTTTTTCCTTAAAACTTCCGATCGAGTGGAGTGTCAAGCCTCGCGCAGGAGGTGGAGCGGTGCATGCAGGACCCCCCCCCCACCCCCCGATCCAAGGGTTGGGAGGAGAGGAGCACTCCAGAGCTTATTACAGGCGATAAGGGGCTTATCACTATCCATATATACATATACATATATATATATATATATTCACTCCCATTTTCCAGGCGTTACCATGGCAACTCCAGGAGTGTATGTCCAGCTTTGACAACCATAACCCAGTGCCAGCGTCAAAAGCACCAATTGGGCAATTTGCCATCAACGCAATGAGATTTGACAAGTGGGTTCTCAATAAAAACAGTTAGGAGAAGGACAGAAGAAAAACGAGAAACAATGCAAGATCAGTTTGTTCGGAAGAACAATGTGAGAAATGTGAAAACAGTTCGACTTTGGTGAAGGCGAAGAACATGATTCACCATGCTGAGCAGTCTCCTCAATTTAAGTTGACTTTTTCATGAATTCTTCTTCCTCCGACTTTGCTTTTTGGTTGTTGCAAAGGACGCAATCAAGTAATAATCAGTGGATTCCACAAAACGCACTTTGATTCTGTGTTAATTAAAGTGACGCTGGTGTTATGTCGGAAGGGGGGCCTGTGTTTTCAATATTTCAAATAGAAATAATAAAGTATGTTTGTTTATTTTCACATAATAGATTACATAACATGTATATAAATACACATATATATATATCCACATACTTATTAACACACAAAAACAAGCAAAGTGAATTAAGCGAGTCGTGACGCGACCAACAGGTTCGCACCTAATATACGCGCGCCCGATGCGCCACCTCGTGGGTTAAACCCATAACTTACAACCTTGCCCCCCCCTCTGAACATATGGGGGCAACACCGTGCAACAGCCTACATCAGCATATACCATGGATATATATACAGTAAAACCTCTCTAAATCGACCGACCTTGGGGCCAACTTTAAGTGGTCGGTTTAGGTAGGTGGTCGGTTTAGTGAGTTAGAATATGGTTACAATGGTATTGTTGGGACCGAAATATAGCGATCGGTATAGGGGAGTGGTCGATCTGTAGAGGTGTTCGGTTAGGGAGGTTTTACTGTATATATGTATATACATGGTGTACATATAACATATTAACACGTAGAGGCAACCATAACTATTTGACTTGCAACCAAAAGAAAACTAAGGCTTAATTATCACCATCGTAACATGGAAACCAACTATGTGGTGCCCAGTTTCAGAGAATGACCGATAACGCCAAGCTCGACAGACCAACGGTTATGGCTAACCAAGATGTATTCCCAATTTTCCAAAAAAACACCCACATGGGATTGGTGCCATGACCAGATCTCTGTGAATGCCAAGCACTGCATATTGCTGAACTTTCCCTGTCGACAAACTGTAATTGCGCTACTGGGATATTTGTAATTGTCATTCTCAACATGAGACTTATATTATGATGACGGTAGTAAAGTGTTCTGCCCCGTCTATGTGAAATGCCACATACTCAGGCAGGCATGGATAGGTTGATTGCATCAAGGAGCTCAGATAGCCGTATGGTTAGGATGCAATCCGACTCACAGACGGCAGTACTGTCGATTCGATTCCCATGCTAGATATGATGCCTCCTTTCAGTTGCAACCCCCCCCCCCCCGACCCAGACATGGGTGCCATGACCAGGATGCTGTACAAGGTACAGGCTGCATTGTATTTAATCTCCACTGTGTATACACTGTAAAGGGACAGTGTGAATATATGTAATAGTAAGTATGAGACTTACATTTCCAGGGAGGACGAGAGAGGTTGGATGGTTTATTGGAGTTATACATCTTGGCAACATCTAAGGGCATATCAGGACAGATACCGACTTATGACAGTGCGCAATCATGGCAACCTTACAGTTCTGCCCTACTGGGAGAGCACACATCTAGTACCATGACCTGATATCCCACTCAGTCACATTATCCTGACACTGAGCCAAGCAGGCCTTGCCCTTTCGTAATCATGCCAAGCACCTGGCTAGGAAGCGACAAGTATACATTTTGTAAGTCATTGGATTGACTCGATCGGGAATTTACCTCACTATCTTCCGGATGGGAGGCCTGCGCTCTAACGATTCGGCCACCGCGTCCGGTACGAGTGAAGTATAGTGCACTGACCTCCACAGGTGAAATGCCACATGCACACATAGATGTGGGTACATTGATTGCACCAGGAAGCCTAGGCAGTCTAATTGGAAGGACACTCAGCAGGAATGACTAAAGGTTTGGGTTTGAATCCTGTTCGAGGCGTACTGTTTATCTTCTAGGTAGTGGGACATAGATCAGGCACTAGAGTGTCGCCTATGAAAGTGTCGATCATCATATCGATCCTGCTCAGTGGACCCATTTGCAGTTTGTGCTATTTTCCGTTTCAACCAGTGGTTGTTGTTGTTGTTGTTGAAGATTTATACTGCCTATCATGGATAAGCCTGAATAGGCTTGTTTTCACCATTAGACAGTTTGTCGATAGAAAGCCCGAGCCTACACTTTTACCGACCCAAGGGATTTTTTACCTCCCACACCACATAGACATGGTATGAGAGCAACTGGCCTTTGATGACGCTGTAAGTTATACACAGCGGTGGAAATCCAAATTGGCAGAGGTGGGGGCACAGGGAATCGAAACGCTGACCTTCAGATTAGGAGTCCGACCTAGAAAAAAGTCAGAGACTCTAACCACTCCGCCAGAGAGAACGCGTCCACAACTGGCTCTGCAAAGACTGTGATATGTGCTGTCCTGTCTGTGGGAAAGTGCCTATAAAAGATCCTTTGCTGCTTATCTATAAGAGTAGCCTATGTGATAGCAGAAAGTTTCCTCCAAAGAAATATGTCAGAATGACCATACGTTTCACATCCAATAGCCAATGATACAAAAATCAATGTGCTCTAGAGGTGTTGTTAAATAAAACAAGCTTTGCTTTTTCCTTATTTTGTTTCGCTTCAATTGCGATAACACCCCTCCAGGCCCACACTGAACTTGCCGTTGTTCTAAGGTGGGTTGGATCAAGGTAAATATCCTGGTATAAAATATCACTTATGGAACCGTGAAGATATAGATATCCTGATTGACCTCATGGAAGGGAAGAGAACAGGTTCAGTGACCTACTTTTTAAGAGAGAGACAGAGAAGCTCAATATTGCATGGCAGGAGTGACAAGTGTAATTTTATAACGCTCCAGTTTGACTCAGTCAAACATCGATCAAACAATCTGAGGATCGATGCCTTGACTTACCTGACAGGTAATAGGCGCTGTAAACACCTGGACATCCGCTATCGTAGTGAGGATTCGATCAATTATTTACAGGTATTTCCATTCTTTTATGAGTCTATCTTCCATCCACTGCATATCATTAATAATATTATCAACACAGAACCTGTATGTCGAATGTCGGGTGGTGGAATTATATTCAAGTTGCATAAACTGATCACCTTTTTTATTTATTTTCTATTTGAGAGTTTCTGCCTTCTATTTCTTTCAGATATTACAGCTGCATAGTCCAATGAAAGATCAAATTTTCACAAACAAACCAATTATCTAGATTTGATTTTACATATCTAACTTAGACAATGATGCACTTATTAAGCATTTGTTTTTGCATAGAAGGCAATACGGAGTCAATTTAACAGAACCTGTTACTGCAGAAGACTATATTGTCAGAGTTTTGGCAAGATTGCCAAAAGTAATTTTCCATGTTTGCACTCAAAATATCTAAACAGTTTACCATTTAAAATAAAAGTAACTTTGAACTAATGTAAAGTAGATACTAGTGATCGATCTAATATATTTATCTATAAAAAAATACAGAAATTCAAAACCATCGGACTATGCAACTTTAATATAAAGTAGATGTGGGTCTGTTGGGGTGTTTTTTTCTGTTGGATCCATTTAAATGTTAGTTGATAAACATAGGGGAATTTTCCATCGTGGACAATTGGTCTTCTTCATTCCATTGCTCGTTACAATATCGTAGTAATGTTGAATGCCATCCTAGGTAGCAATAAGCATACATTTATAAGCTATTGGCATGCCTTGACTAGGGGTTGAACCTGGGGGTTCGAATCCCATTACCTACCAAACAGGAGGTCGGTACTCAACACAGTGACTCCCCCGTCTGATACATGGGCGTTGCTTATCAATATTCGAGTATAGTATTCTAGCCATATCCACCACACTGCCCTAATTGTGCACCAGCATCTAGATTATATATAATAATATCAATCAATCAATGGGTGCCATCTTCTCGAAGAAGGTTGGCTGCAATGGACCTCCATCTCTTCCTGTCATTCGTTCCTCTCACGCATTCGGCATAGCTCATTGCTGTCCACTCAGTGATGTTGTCCATCCATGTTGTTCTCCTTCTCCCTCTTGGTCTTTTCCCTTCTCTCTTCCCTTCCAGTATTCTTCTCTGTGATTCCTGGTGTCGTATCATGTGGCCAAAGTATTTAATCTTTCTGTTTTTGATCATTTGTATTATCTGTCTCTTTATTTTCATTCTTGTTAGGACCTCCACGTTGCTTATCATTGCTGTCCATGGAATTTTTAACATTCTTCTGTATTGCCACATTTCAAATGCCTCGAGCTTTGTTGTTATTGCTTTCTTCAAAGTGTCCATGTCTCGCAGCAATATAAAAGTGTAGACCACACATAGCATTTTAGCAGATCAAAACAAGGCCAGCGTCGTAGTTATTATCTTGTTGAGTTCCGATTGTAATGTTTTATTTTAAAGTTGTGAATTTGGTTGGTTGGTTGTTGGAGCTTTACATCGTGGCAACATCTAAAGTCATAGCAGGACGGGTACCAACTAATGACAGTTCACACTCATGGCAATTTCATAGTGCTGCCCCACTGGGAGACCAGGCCGACAGCACCATGACCTGGTATTCCACTCAGTCACATTATCCTGCCACTGAGCCAGCCAGTACTTTCCCTATCCTAATAATGTTGAGTGCCTGGCTAGGAAGCTACAAGTATACATTTTTAGTCATTGGTTTGACTCGACCGGCGTTCGAACCTGAGCATTCGAATCACATGATCTACCAACACGGAAGATGGATGCTCAACTCATGTGCCCATCTCGTCTGGTCAGATATAATCTAGTTGAGTTCAGTTTGCAGTATTTGTTTTATTTTTAAAGGCTGAATTTGGATAATCCCGGTAATTGTGGTGTATCTGGGGAGACAGCCGCTGCTGGACTGGTGCTGGTGGTGGTGGATGTTGTGCCCCAAGTCTTGACCAAGACAGACCTACCCAGGATGAGCGCCAGGTCAGGCTAGTGGTGACTCACGGAACTAAACCAGAAAACACCACTCCATTGGTAATAATATGGACATAATAAAATATAAAACACAAACCCATAAAGAAATTAATTTAGTTGATATAGTGGAGGCTTTGGTCCCCAATATTCAAGCAGAGTACTGTAAATGTAATACAGGAGTACTAAAACTTCAATAAATATTTAATCACTGGACCGGTATCTAAATTGATATGTAGGATCAAATGCCAGTGTCTTGGTAAGGAACAGACAATGGTTGTTTGTTGGAATATACGTATTGCCAACATCTAAGGTCATATCAAGGCTGGTGCCGACTTGTGACCGTGCGCACTCATGGCGAGTTTATAGTGCTTCCCGACTGGCTGACCTGGCTGCCAGCACATATTCTTTAAAAGTGAGCAGAGTGACAGTTGGCTCACAGTGTAGAGGAGGCGGGGATGAGAGAATGGCCACTCCGCAGTGAATACCATGGAAGTTAAGGTGGTTAGAGAGAATGGTTAAGGGGCTGCCGCTATTTATATCCACATAATAAATTGCATAGTATGTACATATATATGTCCCCACCCACACATACTCACAGATTGACAGCTTTTGAGATCCTACCAATCTAAATCGGTGTGCATGGTTTTGTTTCTTCGTTGGGGTTTGAAGTCCTAGCAAAATCAAAGGTCATAGCAAGATGGGTACCAACTTTTGATAGCGCACACTAATAGCAACTTTATTGTGCTGCCCCACCGGGAGACCAGACTGATAGCACCATGACCCAATTTCCAATTCAGTGACATTATCCTGGTACTGTGCTAATCCTTCCCTAGTAATGTTGAACACCAGGCTAGGTAGCATTATAATTTAGTAGCAACAAGTATCAATTTCATAAGTCGTTAGATTGACTCGGCCAGGATTCGAACTCCCGACCTTCCTGCGCTTTACCGATTTGAACCATAGTTGCCTGCATAAAGACTTTCATGAATGACTTGCTTTTAATAGCTTAATTTTATTTCAGGAAACACTAATTTAATTGCTGAATTGGCATTATAACACGTTATTTCAT
Source organism: Branchipolynoe longqiensis (assembly GCA_030323885.1). NCBI lineage: Eukaryota > Metazoa > Annelida > Polychaeta > Phyllodocida > Polynoidae > Branchipolynoe > Branchipolynoe longqiensis. The sequence goes on from CM059197.1 coordinate 57,263,039, forward strand.
TACACCGGTTGTCTATCATCAAATTTTCCAAACAAAAACAATTATCTAAATTTGATTCAACATATCTAACTTAGCTAGTGGTCCACTTACTAAGCATGTGTTGTCACATAGAAGGGAGCACTGAATCAATTTGATAGTACAAGTTACTGTAGAAGCCTATGCTGTCAGAGCTGTGGCACATGTTACATGTTTACACTTCAAATATCTCAAAATCTAGGCATTTAAAAAGAAAGTTCCTTCAAACTATAATAATAATAATCAAACATATATATAGCACCCGATCCAGCAAGCCATTCTCAGGCGCTTTACATAACAAACAAATATACAGGAGCAAAATATACTAAAATATACTAAAGCAAGGTATATTATAACACTCAATACCATATATTTATCTTAGAAAAATGACAGACTCTAAAAACCATAGAACTCTGCAACTTTAACTATTAACTCCAATGAGCACTGAGGAGCACATTTTGCCCCCACATTATAGTCCCTGCTGAACGTTGGTTTCTGACAGGAATCTAGCCTGATTGGCTGATACCTGATCAGCTGCCACCACGCCCTCACCCCCACCCACCCGCACCCCTCACCCACTCTCTACCACCCACCATGCGACCCTTTCACCTCGTCAGCCTCCCCTCCTCTATCCCCCGCCCCAATCTAAGCAGGAGCTGGTGACCACTGCTGAAAGCACAGCAGACTTCATAGACCAACTACAACAGGATCTAGTTCCTTCATTAATCCTTCCACCTCCTGTGTGTGAGATGCGACTGACTATGCACCTGGCATCTTGACCCCGCTGTGGGGGCAGTCACTCAATCAATCAATAGTTCCATCCTCTAGTCGAGGGTTGGATGCAATGGTTCTCCACTTGTCCCGATGTTGTGCTGTTCTGAGAGACTGTGAATAATTCAAGCCTGTCCACTGTGAAATATTTGTAAACCATGATGTTCTTGGTCTCCCTCTCCCTCTGCTGCCATTCACCTTCCCTTCCAACAATGTACGGTATATTGAACTCTGACGAATGATGTGGCCAAAATAAATGAGTTTCTTTGTCTGTATAGTGGCAAACAAGCTTTTCTTATTTTAATTTTTCTGAGAACTTCTTTGTTGGTGATCTTCTTTGTCCATGATATTTTCATCATCCTTCGATAAGTCCACATCTCAAATGCTGCTAAACGTTTGTACATTTTCTTAGAGATTGTCCATGTCTCTGCCCCATACATTAGAGTAGACCACACATAACACTGAAGAATATGCTTCCTTGTTTGTATTAATATCTTACTTGATGTTAACACTCTATACATTTTGGAGAATGTTGTTCGGGCTATTGTTATCCTTCTTTTAATTTCTTCCTCACATCTCCCATCATTTGTAATCTTTTGTCCGAGATATATGAATTTGGATACTTGTTCTATGTTTGTGCCATCACTAACTACATGTATAAACAAGTTGTAGTTCATTAATCCAGTGAATATTGAGGACCTGGCTATTTATTGCTGAATTACAGAAAATGATGGACTGCAGAAATTGTCCCTGAATACCTCTAAAGGAACGCTCTATGGAACCATTTGCATAAAGTTGCACAGTCCGATGATTTTGAGTTTTTGTCATTTTTCTGAGATAAATATAGTAACTTGATCGCTATTATCGACCTTACTTTATTTTGAAGTAACTTTTATTTTCAATGGCTAAGTTTTGAGATATTTTTAATATAAACACGTCAAATTAATGTTGGTAAGCACGTCAAAACTCTGACACCAAAACTTCCTGTGATAACATGTTCTGTTATATTTGCTTATTATGTCCTTCTATGTCACAACGAATGCTTAATAAGTGCATCTATATCTAAGTTAGATATATATAATCAAATTGTACATAATTGCTGGGGTTTTGACAAGTTGATGCTCCATCGGACTATGCAGTTTTAATCGATATGCAAATTGGACTATGCAACATTACTGGTATATTTTGTAGTTATTTGCGCTCCTCCCGCGGAAGGCATAGAGTACTGTCTGAGTGAGGCATGGTTATAGCCTTTTTTGGAACTCAATCTAAAGAGAAGTTAATCTGAATGAGCCTTGAGATTTTCAGTTTATTATGCGAAGCGAGGTTAAAGGTGCCAATATTAGACATCTGGTCACCTGATTTAACAGGTATTCCTTCCATGGATATTCGCTATCTGATAACAATGTATTCCAATCATTGAATGGTGCTCAGATCTACTGAGAATACCCATGGAATACCTGGTTTAATCTTCCTGGACATATAAGGCCTTATATGCTAGCATGAATGTCAAATAGCTCATTCTTTGACTTGTTTAGTTCGTTGTTGTTTTGTTTGTTGTTGTTTTACATCCTAGCAACATCAAACGTCATATCAGGATGGGTACCGACTTGTAACAATGCGCACTCATGGCGACTTTATAGTGCTGCCCAACTGGGAAACCAGACCAGCAGTACCATGTCCTGATATTCCACTGAGTCACATTATCCTGATACTGAGCCAACCAGTCCTTGCCCTATACTAATAATGCACCAGGCTAGGAAGCAACAAATATCAATTGTTAAGTCATTGGTTTGACTCGACAAGGATTCGAACCCACCGGTTCGGATTTCTCGATCTCCCAAAACAGGAGATGGCCACCCCGTATGGTTTCTGTGATGCCATGTAGGGACATTATATATATAAATGTAAGAGGTAAATGATGTCAAAGGCCGTATTTTGAAAAGAATGGTGTGTGGTAAGTTTCATGGTACATTTGAGAAAGGGAACTGTTTTTGTATACCCTTTCTATATAATTAATGCTAACAATATATCATTAATGCATACCCATTCTATATAATGAATGCTACATGTCAGCCACTTGCTATATTAGCCGCACTTCATCCACACCTCTTCTTCTCTTCTCCGCTGAGCCTCGTTCCTCCTTAATTTTATGTGAGAAGAGTTCCCGGAGGGGGAGCCGGCCAACATTTCACTTTCTACCTCTTACTCCGACTGTGTCTCCAGCTCCAGCAAGGAGGCATGGCCCTCTGGCCCTTTGACTCAATTCTCCTCATTTCTCTTTTCTCTATACTACCCTTTCTTTTATTTCTCCCAGGCTTACTCCTCCCCCTGATCGAGACAGATGTTTGCTTGGGTGGGGCCCTTTTCCTTTTTCGCTGTCACACTTTCTTCTTGCTGCAGACCTGGCTTTTCCCGTCCCTTCCTCCTAACCCCCCAGCTGCTGGATACGCCTGCACTGCTACCGCTGGACCGGAGTGGTCCAGGTCCCTCCCAACGACTCTTCGTTAAATTGTGTAAAGTACTCCCCGTTTCTACACCCATCCCCCCTGAAGTTTAATCTTCAATCCAAAGATCGGACCGATGTATCAGTGCCTTTCTATATTGCTACAGTTCTGCAGCCAGTAACCATCGTAAGGTTACAAACTGCCCAAAGAGAGAGCTACATGAATCTAGGCAGGTTTCCCACCATTTCCTTGAGAAAGCCTCTCAATGTCTAGGTCCATTCCCTGACCTAAACAGTCAAGCCGCTGACAAGGGTCAGTAGGACTGAATGAGTATAATAACCACAGCTGGACCAAGAAATACTTGCAAGCTTGGAACCGGGGGCTGTGGTCGAATCAGTAGAGCATAGGCATCCAGTGCCGTAGATCGGGAGTTCAATTCCCGGTCGAGTCAAACCAATGACTTACCAAATTGATACTACATGTAAAAGCGATGGTTTAAACAAAAAACAAACATTTCTTGCCGTGAATATGGCCTATGCTGCCGACACGGCGTAAAGCAACCACCAATCAATCAATCAACCAGGAACAGTGTTGTAGTGTGCACTGTAGGAGCAGTGTATTAGTGTGCAATGTAGGAGCAGTGTAGTATTGTGCATATTCGGAGAAGTGTAGTAGTGTGCACTGTAGGATAAGTGTAGTATGCACTGAGGAGCCGTGTAGTATTGTGCACTGTAGGCGCAGTATTGTAGTATGCACTGTAGGAGCAGTGTAGTAGTGCACATTGTAGGAGCAGTGTGGTAGTATGCAGTGTAGAAGCAGCGTAGTAGTATGCACTATAGGAGCAGTGTAGTAGTATGTACTATAGGAGCAGTGTAGTAGTGTGCACTGTAGGAGCAGTGTAGTAGTATGCACTGTTGGAGCAGTGTAGTAGTGTGCACTGAGGAGAAGTGTAGTAGTGTGCGCTGTAGGAACAGTGTATTTGTGTGCACTGTAGGAGAAGTATAGTAGTGTGCACTGTAGGAGTAGTGCAGTAGTGTGCACAATAGGAGAAGTGTAGTAGTGTGCACTATAGGAGAAGTGTAGTAGTATGCACTGAGGAGCACTGGAGTAGTGTGCACTGTATGAACAGTGTAGTAATGTGCACTGTAGGAACAGTGTATTTGTGTGCACTGTAGGAGAAGTGCAGTAGTGTGCACTATAGGAGAAGTGTAGTAGTGTGCACTATAGGAGAAGTGTAGTAGTATGCACTGAGGAGATGTGTAGTAGTATACACATTAGGAGAAGTGTAGAAGTGTGCGCTATAGGATAAGTGTAGTAGAATGCACTGAGGAGAAGTGTAGTAGTATGCACTGAGGAGTACTGGAGTAGTGTGCACTGTATGAACAGTGTAGTAATGTGTACTGTAGGAGCAGTGTATTTGTGTGCACTGTAGGAGAAGTGCAGTAGTATACACCTTAGGAGAAGTATGGTATTATGCACTGAGGAGAAGTGTAGTAGTGTGCATTGTAGGAGCAGTGCAGTAGTGTGCACTGTAAGAGCATTAGGAGAAGTGTGGTAGTGTGCACTGTAGGAGAAGTAAAGTAGTGTGCCATGTAGGAGCAGACTACTAGTGTGCAGTGTAGGAGCAGTGTGGTAGGATGGACGGGACGAGAAGTGTAGTAGTGTGCACTGTAGGAGCAATATAGTAGTGTGCACTGTAGTAGAAGTATACTACTGTGCACTGTAGGATAAGTATAGTAGGGTGCACTGTAGGAGCAGTGAGTAGTGCACACTGTAGGAGAAGAATAGTAGTTCGACTGTAGTAGACTTATAGCAGTGTGCACTGTAGGAGAAGCATAGTAGTCTGCACTGTACAAGCAATGTAGTAGTGTGCACTGTAGGAGAAGAATAGGAGTATTCACTCTAGCATCAATGTAGTAGTGTGCACTGTAGGATCAGTGTAGTAGTGTGCACTGTATGACCAGTGTAGTATTGTGCACTGTATGAGAAGAATGGTAGTGTGCACTGTAGGAGCAGAATAGTAGTGTGCCCTAACATCTCAGGCAAAGAACCAATATAGGCAGATAGGCATGGATAGGGTGATTGCATCAGGGAGCCTAGGTAGTGTCAATACAGTGGGGGTTCGAATCCTGCTCTAGGTGGAATAGGTTCCATTTTAATCTATTATACCAGCGCTTTGAAATTGTCTCTCTCTCTCGATTACTACGCATCAGTTCAAGGTCACATTGTAAAACAGTCACCTTGGGAGGTGGCTTCAGACTCTGGTGAAGCTGCACAGCTAAACCCCGGTAGGGAGAAAGGTTAGATGGGACCAGAACGAGGCTACGCCCACAGCACAGCAGCATTGGGATTCCAATCACGTGACAGAGCGTCGAAAGGGGCGGCATTTCACACAGGAACGTAATTGTCGGCTGCCGACACCTCAATTCCCACCATTTGTCTGCCTAGCCAGTCCGAGTGCCCCCGCAGCGCCCCGCAGCGGCTCACGCCGGAACTACGCGGCGTGTTCGGCACAAAACTGTCCTGCTGGCCGCTGATTGGTCAGTGGTAACGCGGAACGCTGCCCCCGTGTAGCGAAGGGCGTTCGTTGCCTTTTGTTATACCCCTGTCACACTACGACGTAACGAGCCAACGTGAGCCTAACGTGGTCATTTTTCGTCATTACGTTGGGTTACGTCATGATGACATCAGAATGATGTTAGAATGATGTCGAGCTACGTCACATTATGTCATGTTACGTCGAGTTACGTCAAGGTTTTGGACATGTTCAAAACTTTCGACGTAGGTCAAACGTAAGGGTTTACGTTTGCCGTACGTTCTGTTCACGTTCAGTGAACGTCAATGACGTTAAACGGATGTTATTTCAACGCTGCTCACTACGTTCAACTACGTTCCACTATGTTCCACTACGTTGACCCACATTAAACCGAGTGCAAATGCCTACGAGGCTTAATGGGAACGTCAGGAGAACGTCAGGAGAACGTCAGGAGAACGTCAGGAGAATATGCATTCAACGTACGTTCAACGTCTCATGACGTAGCTAACGTCACGTAACGTTCTTCTGGTGATGGAATAACGTTCATAACATTCCGTGAGCGTAGTGACGTTGTCCTCTCTCGGTGATTGACGGTATCACTACGCTTTACCAACGTTATGCTCTCGTCCACTACGCTGCATCCACGTTCAACTTCTGCCCAAATTTGCATACTACGCCGAGAAGTTCAACGTTCTTCACGTTCTCCCTACGTTGACGTCGTTACGTCGTAGTGTGACAGCCCCATTAGGGGTGTCGGGACTGGCTGAACACAATCGCGAAGGCCAGGTGCAGGCAGTAGGAATATAATATATGCACGGGGTCGTCGTTGTCGGCAAGAATAGACGAGTGTCATTGATGGGGGGCGGGAGGTGATGAAACTGGCAAATATTTCGAACTCACATTTTTTGCATTCCGATATAGTGTGCAAAGCATAAGTCCCGGATGTCATCCCCCTATCCATGGTGACCAGACGGGAAAGCTAAATGGTAGATCGTGGGATTCGAACTCATGTGTTCCACCCCTGGTGGAGTCAAACTATTGAATTAAAATTGATGGTTGTCACTTTCTAGCCAGGCACTCGACATTATTAGGATAGGACAAGGACTGGTTGTTTCAGTGTCAGTATAATGTGACTGAGTGGGATATGAGCTCATGGTGCTGGTGGCCTGGTCTCCCAGTGGGGAAGCACTATAACGTCGCCATGAGTGAGCACTGTCACTAGTCGGCTACCCATCCTGATATTACCTTAGATGTTGCCTGGACATAAAACGAACCCTATCCATGTATGCCTGTCTATGTGGCTCCTTGCCCAAAAGGTCAGTGCAGACTACTACATTCTTCATAAATTGGAATTGTAAGTCTTTTTGAAATAGGTTATGTCCATATGTCGGTATAATGCTTACAATTCCATATATGTATACATACAATGCAATTAAATATACACACACAGTCAGTGTAAGTTCAACAACGATATAATTATGTTCGTGTTAACCCATCTGACTTCACCTCAGCTGGAACAAAATCGGATAGATTTTCTTTTCTTTTAATAGGAATTCAGCCATGTGAGACCTAATATCAAGGTAAGCTACAAGAAAACCGGAAATAAATATAAAATGGGGCGAGCATTGACCCCCACCCCCGCCCCCGGCCGTCACCCGCCCACCCCCTTCCCCGCCTCCGCCCCGCCCCCGCCCCATCGCCGCCCCCGCCCCCGCCCATAGCCGAGAAAACACACCTGTTCCAGTGTGCTACCTGATACCATTGACAGTGTCCACCTTAACAAGGAAGGCATGGGCTTTGATGTATTGATAGGTGCGAGATCCAGGAGCCCCTGTGGATGGTGAGTCAGCAAAATGCTGCTTCTACGAAGAACCTACTCATACCCTCCGATGATGGGTGATCATATGAGATTGAGAGCTCTCATGTTTATGCATAGAAAATCAGATTGTTTATCTTCAGATGGCGACTGTTTTTAATGAAGTGTATGCACTCTGGAATTACTTCCTTATATTCTTCATCTTCAGACCACATGTGATTCATTGGGCGGAACCGACGGCATACCCTCTCTAGGGAAGCTAACCGTTGCCACCTGGCGGTACTGGACTGAACTATGAACTATCTCTAGTTGGTCGGTTGTTGGAGTTTTATGTCCTGACAACATCTAAGGTCATATCAGGATGGGTTCCAACTAGTGATAGCGTGCATTCATGGTGACTTTATAGTGCTGCCCCACTGGGAAATCAGGCCACCAGCATCATGACCCGATATCCCACTCAGTCCTGAGACTGAGCGATCCGGATCTTGCCCTATCCTATTAATGCCGAGCGCCAGGCTAGGAAGCTACAACTATCAATTTGATAAGTCGTTGGTTTGACTCGACCTGGAACCGAACTCCCTATCTCCCGTATGCAAGTCTCACGCTCTATCAATTCGGCCACAGCACCGGGTGAGGATACATGGTAATTGAAGGGATAATGAAAAACTAAAAGTAAAGATCATATCAAAGACCCTATAATACGAAGATGGCTCACTCAGCCTGTATTGTGTAATACAAATGATCAAACCCACCACTTGGCATGCTGGCTGTTCTCTTGGTTAAACAGGTGCTATATTATATGTATAAATGTATATATGAATGTCACAGATGTGTGATGATGGCAATGCTGATGATGATGCTGATGATGATGTGTATTTGGTCATAGGTCTCTGTGGGGGAGTGGTTAGAGTGTCTCACTTTTTCCTAGGTCAGACTCCTAATCTGAAGGTTGGTGGTTCGATTCCCCATGCCCCACCTCTGCCAATTTGGATTTCCACCGCTGTGGATAACGTACAGCGACTTCAAAGGCCGGTTGCTCTCATACCATGTCTATGTGGTGTGGGAGGTTAAAAATCCCTTGGGTCGCTAAAAGTGTAGGCTCGGGCTTTCTATCGACAAACTGTGTAATGGTGAAAACAAGTCTATTCAGGCTTATCCATAATAGGCAGTATAAATCTTCAAGAAAAAAGCAATTTCATATTGATGTGTATTCATACTTACCTATCTCATGTATAATATAATTGTATGTGTTTACATGTGAAACACCAACAAGCAGCCGGGCTGATCAAACCCACCACAAGGTGGCACTGCAAAATTTACCATGGGAGGGATAGGGAGTGAGCCGTCTTAGTATTATAGGGTCTTTGATCATATAGAAGTGGGTGTGGCTGGTGAAGGCTGCACTTCACACTTCTGTATTCCTTTATATCTCATCAACAATCTGCAATGACAATGCTCGATTAAATGGACTATGTGCAAATGAGAGTTGTGTATCATTCGCCTTCCAATTATTACCAATATTAATCAACATTTAATCATGTGATTTATCTAAGAGAGTAATTCGCATTATCAAAAATAGCATAATAAAACGATCGCTGATTCGCTGTTTATATATTGGAATCGTGTTTGCGTTTTTTTCTAAGCCATTCCTTGATTAATGAGAAGACATTTCAATCAGAGAGGATCGCTCTTCCTCATTTCCAATATCCTCTGAATTAATGCCGAGCGCTGGGCCATGTGTTGAAAACTATCAACATTATGCGTAATTAGCTTGGGGTAGGCAGGATTTGAACCTGGGATCCTGCCACATTGGATATGAGCGCTCAACTCATTTGGGCAACCTGCCTGGTTGGTAGATTCATTTATTTAATCAGAGTAAATTGAAATTGGCCTCCCCCTTTCCAATACTGCTTATGTTGTCCTAACAATGCTGAGTACAAGCTAGGTACTATCAAGTAGCAATTTGAAGAAATTGGTTAGACTCGGCCGGGGATGGATCACATACTCCCCCTCCATTGGAAGCTGGAGTTCAATTCTTCCCTCCGATAACCCATTGGCCGTCTAGTTTACAAACAATTCAGCTGAGAGTATAATGGACAGTCAGTTGATCGGACGTCACATTTGTGGTGTTAGTTTATATAAACTAGAAGTAGTATATGGACTCTTGTCTTTGGTTTCAGCCAGAGACTGTGCATAAGTAGTATAGGAAGTAGCGGTTGCATCAGGTAGCTGAACAGGTTTTATAAGTAGTGTTAAGAAAGTAACAATGGACACCTTTAATGAGCCATTTCTCTCGCTATACAATTGTTGGCAGCACCAGTTCCCGATCCAAGTCGGACATCATGGTTGGATAGAGGGGTGTAGGTGTGTGTGTGATGGGAGTTTAGGAATGTGCTGGGGGTGCTGGAATGTGTGAGGTGGAATTGTAGGGTGGGTGTTGGGGTGTAGGTCTGTGGTGAGGGTTTACGGGTGTGGTTGGGGTGTACGATGTGGTGGGAGTGTAGATGTGGTGAGCGTTTGGATGTGGTGGAGCTGTAGTGTCTGGTGTGTGGTGCTGCTTTGGTGTGACTGGTGGGAGAAGGTGTGTCGGTTAGGTGTCAGATGTGATGTGGTTAAGTCAAGTGTGTGTAGTGGGTATGTGGTGGGTGTGAGTGTGCAGTGGCAGTGTAAGTGTGTGGTGGGGTTTTGCTGTGTGCTGGGCGGTAACGGTGCTGCGGTATAGTGTGTGCATGGGGTATGGGTGTGGGGGCCTATCGGATGAAGTTATGATTAACCGAGGAGTTCGACAGGGGTGTGTATTGTCACCATGTCTATTTAACCTGTACACAGAGATGATTTTCAGACACATTGAAGATTGCAAGGGAGTGACAATAGGTGGCATGAACGTCAACAATCTTAGATATGCCGATGACAGTGTAATACTAGCAGACAGTGAGAAAAACCTACAAGATATAGTGAATAGAATCAATAAAGCTGGAATACTATTCAACATGAAGATGAATGCCAGGAAGACCAAAACAATGGTTATAAGTAAAAAGACAGATAAGCCAAATGTCAATATAACCATAGATGGCACAAACATAGAACAAGTATCCGAATTCATATATCTCGGACAAAAGATTACAAATGATGGGAGATGTGAGGAAGAAATTAAAAGAAGGATAACAATAGCCCGAACAACATTCTCCCAAAATGTATAGAGTGTTAACATCAAGTAAGATATTAATACAAACAAGGAAGCGTATTCTTCAGTGTTATGTGTGGTCTACTCTAATGTATGGGGCAGAGACATGGACAATCTCTAAGAAAATGTACAAACGTTTAGCAGCATTTGAGATGTGGACTTATCGAAGGATGATGAAAATATCATGGACAAAGAAGATCACCAACAAAGAAGTTCTCAGAAAAATTAAAAATAAGAAAAGCTTGTTTGCCACTATACAGACAAAGAAACTTATTTATTTTGGCCACATCATTCGTCAGAGTTCAATATACCGTACATTGTTGGAAGGGAAGGTGAATGGCAGCAGAGGGAGAGGGAGACCAAGAACATCATGGTTTACAAATATTTCACAGTGGACAGGCTTGAATTATTCACAGTCTATCAGAACAGCACAACATCGGGACAAGTGGAGAACCATTGCATCCAACCCTCGACTAGAGGATGGAACTATTGATTGATTGATTGAAGAAAGTAACAATGGACACCTTTAATGAGCCATTTCTCTCGCTATACACTTGTTGGCAGCACCAGTTCCCGATCCAAGTCGGACATCATGGTTGGATAGAGGGGTGTAGGTGTGTGTGTGATGGGGGTTTAGGAATGTGGTGGGGGTGTTGGTATGTGTGTGGTGGGATTGTTGGGTGTGTGTGTTGGGGGTGTAGGTCTGTGGTGAGGGTTTAGGGGTGTGGTTGGGGTGTACGTGTGTGGTGGGAGTGTAGATGTGGTGGGGGTTTAGGGATGTGGTGGGGCTGTAGGTGTCTGGTGTGCGTGGTGTTGTTTTGGTGGTGTGTGGTGGGGTGTAGGTGTGTGTGGTTTAGGTGTAGGTGTGTGTGGTTTAGGTGTAGGTGTGTGTAGTGGGTATGTGGTGGGTGTGGTGTGTGCGGTGGGAGTGTAAGTGTGTGGTGGGGGTTTTGCTGTGTGCTGGGGGTGTAAGGGTGCTGCGGGTATAGGTGTGTGTCATGGGGTGTATGGGTGTGGTGGGGGCTAAGCGATGTGGTGCGGGTGTAGGTGGTTTGTGGTGGGGGTTTAGGGATGCTAAAGATTGTGAGGTGCCACTCTGCAAGACATCCCTACACCTCCACCACAAACCACCGACAACCCAACCACATCCCTAAGCACCCACCACACCCATACACCCCACCATACCCACCACACTCACTCAGCACACACCCCTGCACCCCCACCATGCACCCCTAAATCCCAATACACCCCTACCACACACCGAAATCCTCACCACACCCCTACACCTACACCTCAACAACACCTCCACAACACACCCACCACACAAACATACGCCCCCACCACACACACACCATACACACCTACCCCCCAACCACACCAAACCCACTCAGCACATACCCCTACACCCCCACCACACACCCCTAAATCCACACCCACACCCACCACACACACCAACATCCTCACCACACCCCTTCACCTCCACCACACAAACATACACCCCCACCACAAACCCATCATACACACCTACACCCCAAGCACACCCACTCCCATACACACTCACCACACACCCCTACACCCCCACGACACACCCATACATCCACACCCACACCCACAACACACCCACCATACACACCTACACCCCAACCACACCCACCACACCATACCCACTCACCACACCCCCCACCACACACCCCTAAATCCAAACACACCCCCATCACACACACCAACATCCTCACCACACCCCTACACCTCCACCACACAAACATACGTCCCCCACCACACACCCACCATACACACCTACACCCCAACCACCCCCCCATACACACTCACCACACACACCTACACCCCCACCACACACCCCTAAAACCCCACCCCACCACCACACACACCAACATCCTCACAACACCCCTACACCTCCCCGACACACCCCTGTACATCCACCTACACCGCTCAACCCCACTACACCCCCCTCTTATTTACATGCACTTGATAGTAGAAGGAACTGCTTCTATCCAACCAAAGCATTACAGAGACCGGCATGGTGTGCCATCTGACGAGAGAGCTATGCGAACTGAAAGGTCCCCATTGAGACAGTGGCTTTCTTACAGGCAGATATATACCATAGATAATTATATGTATATATATATATATATATATATATATATATATAGTGACAATGTTAGCGCCGGAAGTATGGTCGGGCGGTGGTGGAACCACCAGTACCGGTATGAGTAAGGAGCAAATACATGCAGAGAGCCCATTGGCTAATAATATAATATCGGAATCATATACTATAATATAATAAACATATAGAAAATCCCTTCCGCGGGTTTATACTCGCATAATGCTTATACATCACATATTAACCTATAAACATATACATGCCCCATATCCCAACGCGCAAAGATGGGGGGGGGGGATGTCCCGAGTGTGTAGTTATCTATATATGACATCTAAAAATAGACCAGCTGAACCTTTACTTTGACAATGTCCCAGAACAGTTTTGGCTTTTAAAACCCAACCCAGACCCTGTGTACTTCCCCTCGCCATGTCATTCCCAAGGTGTAGCATCTCGACATTTACCTGGTGATGGTAAGGCGGGCATGACACAGGTAGAACTGTAGCTCTTGGCGTTTTATCCATGTCTCATTAGACTCGCCATGCATTAGCTGAAGCTAAAAGTTCATCTGTTCTGTTTTTAGGTCCCTTATATAGATAACTACACAGCGGGTAAAACACCTCCCCCAACCCCACCCTCTTTGCCTGTATCGGGTCTGTGACATTCAGAGTGGTTTTAAGGTATTCCCTACCAGATATATTAAACCAATTAAAGGCCTTTGATATAACCTCTCAAAGAAAGGTCGAGAGGTCGACTCACAAAAATACCCCGAATATCCTGGTTCTTCTGGAATGCACCCTCACTTGCACCATCCATCTAAAACGTCAAATTTCATCTAGATAAATATATCATACAATTTCTGCTGATGATGGTTTGTGAAATGTGACTGTACATAGGTGGAGTATAAAGCATTCATACAAATACTATTATTATTCCTTATTATATTATATATATATATATATATATATTCCTTTGTATGGATTCGAAACCACAATCCCCAAGTCTGCACGCTGGGCGGTACTCGCGGGCAGTGACTGACGGGTCGACTGCTGATTGGCTGGTAGGAGGTGGGGTGGGAGTCGCGTACCCGCCCACCCTAGGCGATAGTATATCTATATCGGTTATTTGCCCAGGAACTCTAGCTTTAATTGTTGTAGGATCTGTTGATTTATTCAAATATGTAATCATTTATAACAGCAAACACATCAGTTGTATAATGATATAGTATTCTCCTTTAGTGAGGGTTAACTTTGAGGGTAACTGCCTAATTTGGGATATATATTTTGTATGCAAAAAAAAAGATTGTTTTATTTAACGATGCCTCTAGAGCACATTCATTTTTATCTTCGGCTATTAGATGTCAAATATATGGTCATTCTGACATATTTCTTTGGAGGAAACCCACTGCAGCCACCTAGGCTACTCTTTCCGAGAAGCAGCAATGGGTCTTTTATATGCAATTTCCCACAGACAGGACAACACACACCACAGCCTTTGATGAACTAGTTGTGGACCACTGGTTGGAACGGAAAATAACCCAAACTGCAAATGCATCCACTGAGAAGGATTGATTGGATGATCCAAACCTTCAGAGGTGTACGCTCTATCGCCTGAGCTACGTCCCACTCCCTGTTTTTTGTCTGCAAGCCTAGAACATAGGTTGTAAATTGTGTGATAAACCAGGACCTTGTTAACTAACTAAAGCCACGGTCTTATAGCCATTAGTGGACGTAGTTGAATGTAGTGGAGGCTAACGTAGTTGAAAGTAGTTGAAGGTAGTTGAACATACTGGAATGTACCGGCATCCATACTTGTCTGTTATGTTAACTTGGTAATAACATGGGTGAGCCGTGATCTCCAATTTAATTTTTGGGCATGTTCAAAAGAGCAGTACATTAGTGGCTGGATTTGCGTCCATGATGCTAACATACTCTAGCATACTCTAGCATGCTCTAGCATATTCTAGCATACTCTACCATACTTGGATGAAGCCCTGGTCAAATAGCCATTAATTGGACATAGGTGAATGTAGTGGAGGCTAACATAGGTGAACATAGTTGAACATAGTTGAACTTACCGGCATCCGCACAGTAACGTATTTATCCATACCATAACGTATTTATCCATACCAAAACCTGCCATACGTTAACATATTTCAATGTAGTTTAACATACTTACCCCACATTTGACCCACGTTAATCTATCCTATGGATCACTACATCCACTAACGGCTATGTGACCAGGCCTTTAGGTCATAACTAGTGAGCTTTATCTTTCTTAAGGTTGTCAGTTGGTTGGTTATTGCAGTTTCACCTCCTGGGAACATCTAAGGTGATATGGGGATGGGTACCGACTTAAGACAGTGCACATATTTGGCAACTTTATAGTGTAGTGATGCCCACTAGGAGGCCGAGCTACCACCACCATGCCCTGATATCCCACTCAGTCACATCAACCTAACACTGAACCAACCAGTCCTTGCCCTACCCTCATAGAGCCGAGCACCTGGCCAGGAAGCGTCAATTATCAATTTGTAAGTTATTGGTTTGGCTCGACCAGGGTTCGAACCCATGGGTTCGAATTATATGATCTACCAAAACAGGAGCCGGACGCTCGACTGATTTGGCCAGCCTGTCAGGTCTTATTCCTATACTGAGTCGGATCGTTGGCTGACAACACAAACCAAACATTGCCCATAATTAGGTGAGTTAATAAAGATGTTCTTTGTCTAGATGTCTTGGTTTTGAAAATATCATCGACTCAGTCATATGTAGTGTAGTGGTCTGCACTGACCTCTCAGGCAAGTAACCACATAGACAGGTAGGCGTGGGGAGTGTGTTGATATCAGGGAGCCTAGGTGGTGTAATGGTTAGCACACTGGCCCGGAATGCAAAGAGATGTGGGTTCGAGTCCCGCTCTAGGCGCAATATTTCCCATTTTCATCACACCCACGACAGTAGTATGAATAGGTTATTATGCAATAGTCCCGAGAAGGTGGAAGCAAATAAGGCGGACACAGTGGGTTGGTTGGTTGTTGGAGTTTTACCTCCTGACAACATATAAGGTCATATCAGGATAGGTAGCGACATATGACAGTGTGCACTCATGGCAATTTTATAGTGCTGCCCCACTGGGAAATCAGGCCGCCGGCACCATGACCTGATACCCCACTCAGTCACATTAACCTTCCCCTTAGCTAACCACCTTATGTCACTTTCGTGTTCGGAAAGTTCCAGTGGGCAGTGGTGAACAGGGAGAAAATGGAGACAACTGGTTAGAAGGTAATCTTGCCCCAATGACTGTCACGGTTAATGGATTGATGATGATGCTTTGCCATGATGATGCCAGAACCTATAGTACCACACAGTTTCTTAGTTTTATTCATCAAAGGATTGAAGTATCTGTAAAGCCACCGTCAAGAGATCAAACCATTATCATTGATCCCACCCCTTTGCACTGGGTGCCTTAAGTCAGGCTTCGGTATATCATCAAGTTCATCCACCGGCAATACAGTTTAGAGGGGGATAAAACACATACCATATACATATATATATATATATATTTGATGTAAGCATGCATATAATGGCTTGTCAAGCACATATAGTGTATCTTCCAACCTTTTTAACCAGACGGGATGGCCGAATGAGTTAGAGCGTCCGTCTCCCGTGCTGGTAGATCATGGGGTTGTGGGTTCGAACCCTGGTCGAGTCAAACCAATGACTTAAAAATTGATACTTGTCACTTCCTAGCCAGGCGCTCGGAATTATATGGACAGGGCAAGGACTGGTGTGCTCACTGTCAGGATAATGTGACTGAGTGGGATACCAGGTCATGGTGCTGGTGGCCTGGTTTCCCAGTGGGACAGCACTATAAAGTCGCCATGAGTGTGCACTGTGACAAGTCGGTACCTGTCCTGATATGACATTAGATGTTGCTAGGATGTAAAACAACAACAAACAAACAAACAAACTCAAGCACAAATGCGAATGTGGCATGTCGTTGGTTAAGATTCGGACCGGTGGTGGCGCCACCGGTCACGTTGTGGGGGATGGGAATTAACCTACAGTGTAGCATGCGCAGTAATAAAATGGACAATAATAACAATATTTCCCTTCCGCACCTCTGTACTGGCATAGTGGTTTGACATCGGATATAAATGCCAGGATATATTGTTTCCAGCAGGTGTGTTAATGCCTTCCCAAACCATTACCATTAAGATACACTGTATGTGCTCTATAATCAATTATGGGAATATAAACAAGGACACTATCTATCTTCGGTTCCCTATGCAATAGTATATTCACTGTATCCTATCTAACTGACTCTGTGTAGTACAGCATTGGCCACACTGGCACCACCTGTGAGGGGCTCTAAGCACTGTATGTAAGCTGCGCCTGGTGGTTATCGTCTATAGGCCCGTCGGGACGGTCAAATTTGAACTTACAGCGGTAACTTAGAGCAGTCAAATTTTAACTTAGAGTGGTAAAACCTCCCTAACCACCCCCACATAGCGACCACTCCCTTATATCGATCGCTTTATTTGGGTCCCAACAATACCATTGTTGGGACGGGATGGCCGAATGACGGGATGGCCGAATGAGTTAGAGCATCCGTCTCCCATGTTGGTAGATCATTGGATTGTTGATTCAAACCAATGACTTAAAAATTGATACTTGTCGCTTCCTAGCCAGGTGATTGGCATTATTAGGACAGGGCAAGGAGCAGTGGAATGAGGAAGACCAGTCATCTGCGACTGAAATTTCCCCTGCTTAAACAACTAATGTACCAACAAAAAAAACTAAAAAATCGTAATCATATACTAACTCCCTAAACCGACCACCTCCTTAAATGGACCACTTAAAGTCGGTGCTAAGGTCAGTCGATTTCGAGAGGTTTTACTGTAGTATATAATTATATCCTCCGACGTGAGTGATGTTTTTAGGGTATGAAGGTACCGAGGAGCGCCGAAGGTGGCGCCACCAGTATTGAACCTGAATGAGGCAGTACAGTGGATCATGTAATAATAATACTAATAATAAATACAATAATAATAAGGCAATAATTCCCTTCCGCGCCTTTATACTCGCATAATGCGTTATACATCACATATATGACAGACCTATAATGGGCAATGTGTGATGGATCGTGTATTGACGAATATGTTACAGTAGGTGGATTATAATTTACAATACATCGAAAGCTGGGAAATAGTGGGTAAGATATGAGGATACGATTGGGTGGTTGTTGGAGTTTTACGTCCTGGCAACATCTAAAGCCATATCAGAATGGAAATGATACGATGCAACGGCTAGTATATGAAGAACTGTCTGTGGAAGGATATGATATAATAATAATATATTGTCCGCACTACATTGGAAGATACGAAATAGATGGTTGTTGATTTGTTGGAGTTTTACCTCCTGGCAACATCTAAGGTCATATCAGGACGGGGTGTATGAAATAGTAGGCATGATATAATGAGCAGCGCATTGAACAATGTAATATAATTGTTAAGATATGATGACCAGTGTATTTACAGATATGATACATTATGCAATACATGATTAGCAGTACATTAATGAATATGAAATAACGGCCAGGGAATGATGAGCAAGATAAGATGGCATGGCCAAATAAGTTGAGCGTCCGGCTCCCGTTTTGATATATCGTGGGATTCTGACCCATGCGTTCAAACCCACAAACCGATGACATAAAAATTGATACTTGTCGCATCCAAGCCAGGTGATTGGCATTATTAGGATAGGGCAAGGACTGGTTGGCTCAGCGTCAGGATAATGTGACTCAGGGGGATATCAGGTCATGGTGATGGTGACCTGTTCTCCAAGCGGGGCAGTATTAATATAACATTGCCATGGCTGTGTATTGTCACAAGTCGGTGCCCGTCTTGATATGACCTTAGACGTTACCAGGACGTAACACTCCAACAACCAACTAACGTATGATGAGCATTGTATACACTACATCACGGTTCCAGCGGCGTGATGCATTGTGGGATGCATCAGAGCAAAACATACCCGCCAGAAGCACATGGGCAATGCTAATACAGCTATGAAATGTGCTAGTTTCAGCTCATCTCAGCTCTTGTTTAAAACATAGAACACCAACTAAAAAAACATATATAATAAATTAAGATATTAATCTTGTATCCAGCATTGCATTTACATCAATATAATCCGCACATCTTATGCCATGTGCTTAGATTTAGACAAATCTGGGCAATCAGACTAGTGCTAGAGCCATAGCCAGAGTCAGTTTTATTTATTGTATTCATGTTTTTATTTTTATCCTATGGTTAATGACATATGTAGAAATAGAAAATGAGTAGGGTTAATCAGATATTGGTTATATATTTCTTTGAAACAAGTTTGTGTTGACACATTTAACAATTTAATATTTAGAACAAGAATTACTTCTGGCTAATCAATGGTGATATAAACATCAGCCTGTAAAGTGACTGAAATTGTATGTTTCTTAGCTCAAAATGCTTAATTATGGAGAGTTGTGTCTTAAATATATTCATTGTATTATTATATTGCATCCTTCCATCCATGTTTGTGCCAAATTGTTATGTATTTCTATTTATTTTGAATAAAATGCCAGTTTTGCCCTACGCATATCGGTAAACTCAATGGCACTATGCCTTTGCTTTGCTCCCAACGCCGTTTTCAGCGCATGCGCAGTCGGAACCGTGATGTAGTCTATTTTAGGATATGATATAATATCTGTGAAGCCATGTTCAAAATGAGTGCAATGGGATACATCAGTCTATGGCAATAATTGCATTATCTGCTAGGCAGGATGTCAATGTGCAGTGATTGGCTCGGGTTAAAGGTGGCTTAACCAATCAGGAAGCGACAGGGCAGCCAGCCGGCGTCAATGACAATTAGAACAATAATAAATCAGTCATAATCACCTGACGGGGATTACCGCACTTAGCAGGATAATCCCAGGGGGGCGGGAGCTCAAATCCTCAAGGGAATATAATCTCCAGGGTTTGCTGCTACCAAGCTGGTTATGGGGCTGTCACACTATGACGTAACAACGTCAACGTAGGGAGAACGTGAAGGACGTTGAACTTCTCGGCGTAGTATGCAAATTTGGGCACAAGTTGAACGTGGATGCAGCATAGTGGACGAGAGCGTAACGTTGGTAAAGCATAGTGATACCGTCATTCAACAAGAGAGGACAACGTAATGACGCTGACGGGACGTTATGAACGTTATTCCATCGCCAGAACTACGTTGCTTTACGTTACCTTATGTTACTTACGTCAATAAACGTTGGCGAAACGCTGAACGTACGTTCTCCTGATGTTCTCCTGACGTTCTCCTGACGTTCTCCTGACGTTCTCCTGACTTTCCCATTATGCTGCTTGGACTTTTCCACTTGCTTTAATGTGGGTCAACGAGTGGAACGTAGTGGAACGTAGTGGAACATAGTGAGGAATGTTAGACTAACATCCGTTTAACGTCATTGACGTTCGCCGAACGTGTACAGAACTTATGGCGAACGTAAACCCTTACGTTTGCATCACATCGAAAGTTTTGAACAGGTTCAAAACATTGACGTGCGCCGACGTAACATGACGTAACATGACGTAGCTCGACGTCAGTCTAACGTCATTATGATGTCATAATAACGTAACCCAACGTACGACAACGTAATGACCAAATGTGATCACGTCAGACTTACGTTAGCTTGTTACATCGTAGTGTGACAGGGGTATAAGTTTACTTCGATCTACTGATTTAAAAAGTAATACTCGTCCCTTCCCAGCCAGGCTCTCAGCAGTAATATGATAGAGCGAGGACTGGTTGGCTCAGTGTCAGAACAATGTGATCGAGTGGGATATCAGGTCAGGTCATGGTGACGGTGGCCTGGTCTCCCAGTGGGGCAGCACTATAAAGTTACCATGAGTGTGCACTCTCACAAGTCGGTACCCATCCTGATGTGACCTTAGATGTTGCTAGGATGTGAAACTCCAACAACCAACTAACCAACTTCGATCTATTGATGGTAATAATATTAATATAAACAGCAGGGTGTACTCAGTCTCGGATAGTGTAGAGGTAATTGTTATATTGGATGGGATGGCCGAATGAGTTAGAGTGTCCGTCTCCCGTGTTTGGTAGATCGTGGGGTCGTGGGTTCGAACACTGGTCGAGTTAAAGCAAGGACTTAAAAATTGATACTTGTCGCTTCCTAGCCAGGCGCTCAGCATTATTAGGACAGGGCAAGGAGCAGTGGATTGAGGAAGACCAATCGTCCACGATTGAAATTTCCCCTGCTTAAACAACTAATGGTCCAACCAACAACAACAAAATGAAGGAAAATATCATGGTGGGCATAGCCATGTGGTAAATGAATGCAACATTTGCAAATGTCAATGGGTGGGCAATGCAAGCCCCGCCAGTATAGTAAGTCGGGGATGTGTATTGTTGTCTAACAACTATGCCTGTGGAGTTGGATGGCGGAGGAAGAGGGCAAGGGGATGGGTGGGAGGTGGGCGGGTAATGCCCCCCCCCCTCCTCCATCCACACAGTGAGTAGTGTATGTGTGCGGTTGTTTATGGGAGTGGAGTGCCCTCTACTCCACACAGTCAGTAGTGAATATATGCTGATGTCTATGACACCTGTTTATGGAGTTGGATACCGGCGGAAGGGGGAGGGGGGAGAGATGGGGGGTCGGGGGTGGGCGGGTAATGCCCCCCCCCCTCCTCCATCCACACAGTGAGTAGTGGATGTGTGTGGTTGTTTATGGGACTGGAATGCGCTCTACTCCACACAGTCAGTAGAGCGCATCTGGTTATGGAGTTGGAGGGTGGAGGAAGTGGGCGGGGGGAGATGGCGGAGGGAGGTGGGGAAATGCCCCCCCTCCTCCATCCACGCAGTCAGTAGTGAATATATGCTGTTGTCTATGACACCAGTTTATGGAGTTGGAGGGTGGAGGAAAGGGGGGGGGGGAGACGGGGGGAGGTGGACGTGGGGACCCCCCCCCCCCCTCCTCCATCCACACAGTGAGTAGTGGCCCACCCCTCCCGACATAGTGAGAATTAGATGTGCTGCTGTGTGTTGTCTACGAAACATGGTAACGGTGGTGGAGGGCGGGGAACAGGGGGATATGGACGGGAAAAGCCCGCACCACCTTCCGGATCGTTGGTAGTGGATGTGCCTGTTCGCAAAAGCACAACACAGTGTGAAACTGATCATATATTTCAAGCTAAGTAAAAGTGTCAGCAGAGGAAACCGTTCTCCTTTGCCCACTAGACTCTCTGACTGCAGCTACACACACATGTGTAATGTGCCATTGCACACATTCCGAGCACAAATTGGATTCATCGGTCATTGACGCATTCACACCAAATGATGAGTTGCTCTCATCATCGCCACCAATGGACAACCAAGAATAAGTGGATTGGTTGGGTGTTGGAGTTTTACGTCCTGGCAACATCAGGAGGATTGGATGATGTGTCCTGTTGTCCATGAGACTTATCTATGACGACGGATGGCAGGCAGGAGAGGGAGGGGGAGCTGGGGTGGCGGGGAGAAGTGGCAGGTAGGGTGGTTAGTGACCACAGTGGTGTAGTACACAGTCCGAATCACTGGGGCCTAATTAATGGGGCGAACCTTGGGAACCCGAATGAATGGGTGGCATGACTGATGGGGCTGATTGCACTGAGAGGTGCCTGGGTGCGGGAGAGGAGACCCCACTGGCTGCCCGCGTCATCTTTTCCTATTTGTCACTTAGCCGATAGTCGATGGCGAGCTGTGCGCGGAGCCAGCTGCGCATGCGCAGACAGAGTGCGCGTCTTTGCCAAAGGCAGCAGCACCGCGCACTCTGCCATAACCTGGTGTTGCCACACGCACAGCTAGCTAGCCCCATACTTGCGGAGTGCGGGTGGGTGGGGGTGGAGGGTGGAGAGGATGGTGGGTGGTGGAGGGGGTGGAAGGTTGGAGGGGGAGGGGTGGAGGGTAAGGATGGCATGGAAGGGGTGGAGGGGTTGGTGGGAATGGAGGGGGTGGTGGGCATGGAGGGGGTGTGGGGGTGGAAATGATGGCAGGATGGAAGGGGTGGAGTGGGTGGAGGGGTGGAGGGAGTGTAGTGGGTGGAGGGGGGGGGGAGATGAAGGGGTGGAGGGGGTGAACGGGGTAGAGGGGGGAGGAGGGGGAAAAGGGGGGAGGGGAGTCTCACTGCCAAATGCGCAGCCGGGTAATGTCGCAGGAATTCGCCGACCTGATGCCACGCCCATTAATTCTGACCTCATCTTCCGAATACTGGAATCTAAAGAAGCCGGGGAGAGTATTACAAAAAGTACACCCACCAACGAAATCAGTTGTCATGACTGACAATTATTTAATATAGTTTTTAACCTAAATGCTCACTCTCTCTATATATAGTTCTTAGCTCTTCCACTACGAAACGTCATTTCCCTTTATATATATACACTTTTATATATAGGACCATAGCTAGCCGGTGGGGGGCGGAATTGCCAACCCACACCAAAATAAATCCAGGTGACCTCATTGAAATGGCCTGAAATGTTATTTCAAAGCCTCTAAATTTAAACATTTCAGGGAGGGATGAATACCCCCAGGTCCCCCTAGTGTCCAATGCCTTCGGCATTCATGTGTTCCATGTATCTGCCCCCCCTCACCCCCCCCCCCCCGAAAAAGAAGAGAATTTTAGGGGCACTGCTCTGATATATATATATATATATATATATAGATATATATATATATATATATGTGCGTAATCAATAGTATCCAACTGACGACCTAGACTAGATAAGACTTTATAATTATATACTAATTCTTTGTCAATTATTTCATCTTAGATCCTCGACTTTGAGGTAATACCATGTCTGGGCAAGGGTACGTGGGGCCCCTGATCATTGACTTCATATTTAGAAGATTTCTAAGAATCAATCGCTTAATTGTTAGTGTAGTCAGGGGCACCACAGATAACATTGTAACCAGTGCTGTCCAGTTGTCCTTGTTCTCCACTGCCCTCTGCGACTTTCCAACTGCCAGTACTTGCCATTTCCTGACAGGCCCACTGGGAGACCAGGCCACCAACAGTATGACCTGATATCCCACTCAGTCACATTATCCTGACACAGAACCAACCAGTCATTGTCCTATCATATTAATGCCATGTACGAGATTAGATAGCTACAACAAAAATACCTTTTGTAAGCCATTGGTTTGACTCGGCCGGGACTTGAAGTCCAGACATTCGCCAGGAGAAGCTAGCGCTCTGATCAATTCACACACTGCCTCCCATGTGTGTGTCAAAGAGGACTATTTCAAGATTACCAGACGTTGGCATCTAGTGTAGGTGACATAGCAACATGGTGTTTGAGGATTGTATGTAAATTTCAGCTAGGAGGTTTTGAGGGTCTATTAGAGACATGAGATCCTGTTCATTACCAACACGCCATACTGCCTCCGGCCTAGGGGCAAACGCAGAAAGTCAGGGGGGGGGTTCCAAAAATGGCAGGCCTATAGGCAGTTTTAAATTGAGGGGTCAGATTTGACCTTTTAGGGTTCCTAATTTGTTTCACGCCCCCCCCCCCCAGCTTGAAATGCAATTCACGTATTAAAGTAATTCATGATTCATATGCTCCCAAGTCGATGTATACTCTGATTTATTAGGGGGGGGCGGGGGTCCGGGATCCGGGAAATCAGGAAACCCCCCTGTGTTTGCCCATGCTGGGTCCGTTTTATGAACAGATGTGATAAAGATTTCATTCAACGATGTGGTATAACAGCAGTAAGATATAATGACAGTATAATGAAGGATAGGGTATCGGTTGTAAGATGTGATGAACAGTTCATTTGATGATGTGTTATAGTGTGTATGTTATTACAAAGAATAATTTCATGGACATGATATAGTGGACATGACATGAGGAAAACCGGAAGTCACTACTTAGAATGTCGCAAAGATGCTGGGCCCAAAGCAGGTAGTCCATCAGCCTCTGCGTCTCTTTTCCCACCCGACAAGCTCCACCTCCTGCCCCCCCCCCCACAGACCCCTCACCCCACCCCCACTAATCACCACTCACCCATCCCACCTCAACCCCGCACCCGCCACTACACCCACCCACACCCCTACCCTCCACCCCCACCCCCACCGCACCCGAACCCCTCACCAGCCACTCCCACCCTCAACCCCACCCCAATCCCCACCCTCAACCCCACCCCAACCCCCACCCTCAACCCCACCCCAACTCCCACCCTCACCCCCACCCCAACCTCTCACCCACCATCACCCCTCACCCCATTCCCCTCAACCTCTCACCCCTAACCAACCACCACCCCCACCTCCCCACCACTCCCCATCCCCACCCCTCAACCACCCTCACCCACCATCCCGCTCACCCCATTCCCCTCAACCCCTCACCCCTCACCCCCACCCCACCCCACCTCACCCATACCACCCACCCCACCCCACCCCCACCCCACCCTTCAACCCTTCACCCACCCCTCAGCCACAATCACCGCTCACCCCATTCCCCTCAACCCGTCACCCCTCACCCACCACCACAACCCACCTCACCACCACTCCCGACCCCCACCACCACCCCAACCCCTTAACCCCTCCCCCACCACCCACCCACACAGCCACCCCACCCCACCCTAACCCCTCACCCACCACCACCCCTCACCCCAACCCGTTAACCCCACCCTTACCCTCCCCCACTCCAAACCCCGCCCCCACCCCACCCCCAGCCCCCCACCCCCATCATCCAGCCCTGCGCCCTGACTGTCACCCAGGCCGACAACTAACTCATCACGGCGATACGTCAACTTGGGCAACATCATTGATTGTCATCAGTGCCGTCTTGTTTGGGGCAAATCGAATCTCACAGCCGGCCGTGCTGGGGATGAACTTGGTTATTAGTTGCTGAGCCCCCTATTTGTGAGGCATCAGAAGAAAATGAGCTCTAGCTAAATAAATAGTGAAAGTTACAAAATAGCGATAAGTGAACAGTGAAATAGAAGTTAATGAATGACAATACAGTATAACCCTGTTAAACCAAGGTTAAGCCAAACGATCGGTTAATCCAAACTTTTTTCGGCGGCCCGGCAAAATACTACCATTTATCATATACAAAGGTTGGTTAAACCAAAGTCTGTTCATCCAAATTATCGGTTAATCCAAACAAAATTGTCGGACCCCAGGCCACTACGGTACCATTAAACCAAACTTTCATGTGGTTATAAGGTCATCTGAGACCCCACTGACATTTTTATATGATAAATGGTAGTATTTTGCTGGGACACCGACAAAAAGTTTGGATTAACCAATCGTTTGGTTTAACCAAGCTTGGTTTAACAGAGTTATACTGTACATACATAAAAAACAATAATCAAAGTGTCCAGATACATTGTATATTACATGTGCAATACACTCTTACTCAAAGTCAAAGTCAAAGTCAAAGCCAAAGCTCTGTTAAATCAATGATCAGTTAATCCAAACACATTTGTAGGGTCTCTTCAAGTTTGGTTTAACGGGGTTATACTGTATAAATATAAACACCACTAAGAATCGATTTTTGTTTATTTGTTTGTTTAACGACCATCAAGATAAACAAAAATATCGGCTATTGGGGGTCACCAGACTCCAATTCAAGTAAACACCTTGAATGTCAATTTAGTGAAAGTAAGCTGAACGTGTACAAGAATCTCTAAGTTAATATGGGTAAATACATATAACTACCATATCATGAGGGGTGTATTGTTTGTGATTAATATTTCCCAATCCTCGAATCGAACGCTGTCAAGTTGATAATTGTTATATTATACCTAATTATATCAATATGTGTACCTCTGTAATCTAGCATTCCATGCTTTTACAATTCAAATGGTTTTCCGGCACCTTTTAAATCTAATTTACAAGTGCTAAAGGTTTTATTTTCGGTGTTGGACATTATAGTAAATGACAACATTAAAAAAACCTGTTTGGAAGCATTAATATTTTTTTTATAGTCAGTTTAAGCTTGGATATAGTAAATGCAGCAATATATATATATTCCATAATGTAAAGGTCTAATCAATACACATGTATGTATCAAGTGTGTATGAATACAACATATAACTGCTATTTTTATATGTGAATTGTCAAACTATACCATTGAATGTTTGATATTGTTATTTCAGCTGATTTGGGCTAGCTGCTGATGACAATATCAGACTACATATGCATATATTGTAAATAACTGTATTGTCACATGGCTGGAAGACCAGTGCCACGGCAATGAATAAACTATATTTACAATATATATATATATATATTCATTTAACCAGACGGGAAGGCTAAATGAGTTAGTGCATCCGTCTCCCGTGTTGGTAGATTGTAGGATCGTGGGTTCAAACTCTGGTAGAGTCAAACCAATGACATAAAATGAATACTTGTCACTTCCTAGCCAGGCACTCGGTATTATTAGGATAGGGAAAGGAGCAGTGGAATGAGGAAGACCAATCGTCCACGATATAAATTTCCCCTGCTTAATCAACTAATGTACCCAAAATAAAAACATAATGTCAGCTCGAAAGTCGATTTACGCAGCTCAATGCTTCCTAACCAGGTGGTCGGCATTATATAGGATAGGGCAAGGAGCAGTGTAATGAGTCCTCGATTGAAATTTCGCCTGCTGAAACAACAAATATACCATATATATAATATATGAGACATTAATACCGACTCATGGACATCACTCTCACAACAGAGAGCTAAATGGAGAGCGGCAGTCAAGTAATGAAAGCAGTCTTTGTCGCATCGCGACTGACAGCATTATGATGACGATAATATATGTAATCTGACAGTTTCCGTAGTCAGGCACATATTATGTAATTCAACAATAGTCACATCAGTACCGACTTGTGACTGTACGCACTCATGCCCACTTCATAGTGCTGCTCCACTGGGAGAGCAGGCTGAGCGCCTGGCTGGAAAGTGACAATAAATTATGTATAAAGTCTTATGCGTATATTATGATGGAATGTAATTGTCCTGTATCGATATATTGTCTTCTCCAACCGCCTGTGACCTTCCTTGTAGTTGTTGGTAGGTGGTTCCTGGTGGTTGGTTCGCGGCCTGGAGGGCAGGTTGTCTGCTCCAAGCAACCCTACTCCCTTCCTTCCCACCAGGTGGCACCTCTGCCCGCCTCCATTGGCCTACTCCTCCCATAATAATAAATGTATAAATCATTGGTTTGACTCGACCAGGGTTCATTCACTCGGTGTCCTATCCTAATAATGCCAATCACTAGGCTAGAGATCCATAGTGGTCGATTGCTTCCACTTGGCTCGGTTGAGAACCCAGTTCCCTGTCCCATAGATCTGTAGTTAAGGAATGCACTGTGCACTGGCCATTCATTATCTCACTCGAATTAAAGGTGCTGCAAGGTTACTGACCACCAACATTGGATACCTACTAGTACTGGTCTACCCATATATAGACTCCAACACTGATGCGTATTCAGATACAACCATTGAACTTAGGACATGGTGGAGTAGTTTTAAGTCCCGACTGGATGCATAGAGCATTAGGTATTGGGGTGTTCTCTGTGGCGGAGTGGTTAGAGTGTCTGACTTTTTTCTAGGTCGGACTCCTAATCTGAAGGTCAGTGGTTCGATTCCCTGTGTATAACTTACAGCGTCTTCAAAGGCCAGTTGCTTTCATACCATGTCTATGTGGTGTGGGAGGTTAAAAATCACTTGGGTTGGTAAAAGTGTAGGCTTGGGCTTTCTATCGACAAACTGTCTAATGGTGAAAACAAGCCTATTCAGGCTTATCCATGATAGGCAGTATAAATCATCAACAACAATATCTTGGAGCCAGTGACAGTTCCTACAATCCACCACATCTGAAGAACTGTCTCCATTTCAATTAATTAAGAGCAGCTAACAAGTCCAAGGCCTATTATAGCTGTATCCTATTGATTGATTGATTGATCATCAGGCTATTGTATAGGAATCCTCATATAATCTAAAAAATAAGCACAACCCCCATGTTCTACTATATGACTTTCTTATATCAATATCACATATCTACCGCTCAAATGGAGCACTAAGTCTAGTACTGTCGTAGGGGTCATGGAAATGGGAAATATTGTGACAAGTGTAGGTTTTCGAATGCAAACTTCTTGCTCTTCTGTGTCTAGCATCCTAACCATTAAGCTACCTAGGCTCCCTGATGAAATCACCCTATCTATAGCTATATGGCTGTGACTACGAGGTTTCTTGCCGTAGAGGGCGGTGCAAACTGCAACCCTCATCCCACTGGAATTGTAAGTATTCTCAATGGTTCATGTAATTTCTGGACCGGTCCAATTTTATCCCTGCGATATCCTGCTAGAGATACCCCTTCGTAGTTGTTACCACAACGATCTATACTGTAGAGAAGTGTATATATGGACTCACCTCACCATGTCCACCCCTGACATATCTCCTGCTAGTGTCCCCTTCCCTAAAAAATCCAATGTTGCAAACCAAGGTCTTCCATACATGTCATGCTTCCACCCTCCACACACAGGACACACACAACACACAACACCCACAATGTGTACATCATACACAACACACACACCACATAACATCCACATCACACACACCACATAACACACAGAACACACACCTCACATAAGTAATACAACACACACATCACACACAACACACACAACACACACAACACATCACACACACAACACACACATCACACACGTCACACATCACACACATCACACACATCAGGCATAAGTAATACAACACACGCCATACCATCACACACAACACACACAACATGTGCAACACCCACCACACACAACACACACACTTATGTAATACAGCACACCCAACACACATAACAAACACATCACACATACATAATAAAACACACACACTACACACACCACACCCAACACACACCACACACACCACATGCAACACATACACCACATACAACACACCACATACATCATACATAAGTAATACAACACAGACATCACACACTACACACACATCACACATATCTAATACAACACACACAATGCACAGACCACACAGCATGTACATCACACCAACACACACAACACACATCACCCTCAACATAAACATCACACACAACGCAGACAACACATATCAAACAAAGCACACTCATCACATACCACACACAACATACACACCACACCCACACCATATACTACACACATCACATAACACAGATCACAAACATCACACACATACCAGACACAAAGCACACAACTCATACACCACACACAACACATATCACACAGAACACACAGCACACTCACTACACACAAATCAGACATCACCCACAACACTCACTACACACAAAACACACCACACACACAACACTCACTACACACAAAACACACCACACACACAACACACACTACACACAAAACACACCACACACACACAACACAGATAACACACACAACCCACACACCACAGACAACACACACCACACCCAACACACACAACACTCACTACACACAAAACACACCACACACACAACACTCACTACACACAACACACACCTCACCCAATACACACCACACAAACCAGACATCACACACAACACTCACTACACACAAAACACACCACACAGAACACAGATAACACACACAACCCACACACCACACAACCTGGCCCATGCCTTTACCATGTTCCGCTGTTTACCATCACAGTTCACTTAGTCACCCTTCATTGCATTACCCAACTCGCAACTCCCACCACTCTATTCCCAGCAGGGGAAGAGAGGGGAGAGGACCACGACCGTCGCTCCCGATGTTGGCTGGGGGTGGCAGAGTGTGGTGGGGAGTGGGGGTGGGGGCGTCCCTCTGGGAGGTTCTGATCACGTTAGCGGCGCGTGTTCAGTTAATTACCCATGTCTCCCCGCGGCTTTGACAGCCGCAACCCCCCCCCCCCTCTCCACCACCACCACCTGCCCGACCGCCCCGTCCTGGTCTTTGCGCATGTGCGCGCGCAGATGCGCACGCGCAAGCAAGAAAGCGCATGCGTTTCGCCCGGTACCCGCCCAGCGGGGCGCCGGTCCTGCAACCCCCGGTATTCCCACCGCCGGCGCCCCGGCCGGCTGGTGGGCCGGAGAGCCGGCCCCCGTTAGTAGACTCCCGTTGTGGGCCGGGTCCGTCGGTGCTGGTGCCCGGACGGCAGGGCGGGATTTGGTTGGGTGTTGGAGCTTTGCGTCCTGGCAACATCTAAGGTCATATCTGGACGGGTACCGACTTGTGACAGTGTGCACTCATGGTGACTTTATAGTGCTGTCCCACTGGGAAATCAGGCCACCGGTACTATGACCCAATATCCCACTCAGTCACATTATCCTGACACTGAGCTAACCCGTCACTGCCATATCCTATTAATGCATTAGCGCCAGAATAGGAAGCGGCAAGTATCAATTTTGTAAGTCATTGGTTTGACTCGACCGGGAATTGAACTACCGACAATCCACACAGGAGGTCTGCGCTCTACCGATTCGGGTACCGCGTCCGGGGGCGGGAGGCCGGGCGGGAGGGCGGACTTCCTCCGGGCGGGAGGGCGGGCTGTATGGGCCGGCGGCCAGGCGGGCGAGGGGAGGCCGGAGCGGGCGTAGACCCCCCGTCGTGCGGAGAGCAAGGCGGGTCGGGGCGGGGGAGGCGGCGGGAGGCAGTGGGAGGCAGCGGCCCGGCTGGCAGGCAAAGCGCCCCCCGTCCCTGGCCCGTGGTCGATGGTCCGACGTCGGAGGTGCAAAGGCGCGGAGGTTCAAGGATAAACAAATGATGCTTTGATCTCAGTAAGCGTTTCCACTGATTAAAACTGCACAGTCCGATGGACAAATTATATTTTGTCCAAATCAAACCAATTATCTCGATTATATCTACACATCTAAGTTAGATACTGATGGACTTGATAAACATATGTCACAACACAGAAGGGAACACTGAGACAATTTAATAGAAGCTATTACTGCAGAAGTCTATGGTGTCAGAGTTTTGGCATGCTTGCCGAAAGTAACTTTGCATGATTGAGCTTCATATATCTCAAAAGTTAGCCGTTATAACATTAATATTAAAATTACTTCAGGTTAAGTAGGGTAGATTATTACGATAAAGCTAATATATTTATCTCAGAAAAATGATAGAAAGTCAAAACCCTCGGACTATGCAACTGTAATACAATAGTGGTAATCGGTTATAAATCTATAAATAGTACCAGTGGAGTTGATTTGTTATAAGCCCCTCATCTCGAATATACAACATTTGGTGTCAAGTCACCCTAGTCAGGCACTTGATTGTTTGTTTGTTCGTTGTTTTTTTACGTCCTAGCAACATCTAAGATCATATTAGGACGGGTACCGACTTGTGACAGTGCGCACTCATGGCAACGTTATAGTGCTGCCTCACTGGGAAACCAGGCCACCAGCACCATGACCTGCTATTCCACTCAGTCACATTATCCTGACACTGAACCAACCAGTCCTTGCCCTATGCACTTGATTTCGACACTGTGCAATACTGGTCATAATCCATATTTATTGATTTCGTAATAATGCCAAGCGCCAGGCTGTGTGTTGTGAATATGTTCGTTTATGACGCTGTGTTGTGTATTGTCTGTGGTGTCTAGTGTGTGTTGAGTGTGTAATGTGTGGTGTGTGCATTGTATGCAATGCTATTTTAAAATAATCTTGTTAGTGATCGTTTGTTTATTCTGCTCATAATGGTTAAGTGCATGCACTGTGCAATACTGGTCATAATCCATATTTATTGATTTCGTAATAATGCCGAGCGCCAGGCTAGGAAGCGACAAGTATTATTCTTTAAGTTTTTAGTGGCTACGGATCTCCCGATCTCCCAAAACAGGAGACGGACGCTCTACTCATTTGGCCCTCCTCCCCCGTCTGGTCCTCAGGCACTTGATCGGACGACTGTTGTCGAGGAATACACTGCAGCACTGCTCATTCCGAAACTTATACAGAAACTTATACAGAAACCTATACCAAGGAACTTGTAATGTACTTATTGTAGCTGAACTGTGATGGGAAAGTGTGAACCATTGTAAATGGATGTGTCTGGCTGTGTGTTGTGAATATGTTCGTTTATGACGCTGTGTTGTGTATTGTCTGTGGTGTCTAGTGTGTGTTGAGTGTGTAATGTGTGGTGTGTGCATTCTATGCCATACAATGCTATTTTTAAAACAATCTTGTTAGTGATCGTTTGTTTATTCTGCTCATAATGGTGAAGTGCATGCACTTGATTTCGACACTGTGCAATACTGGTCATAATCCATATTTATTGATTTCCTTTATGAATAATTTGTGTAATCTTGTTTGTAGTGTAAAATCCGGGAGTTTCACATTTTTTTGGTTTTCGATTATATTTGTGTGCATAGTTTATTTAGTATGGTATCTCGTATTGGTTTGTGATGTTTTATGGCTTATTTACTGTTTATCTCTGTTATATTACTTAATACCTATTTCGTCTTCTATATCTCACTTCCGCTCTTTCTTAATTTTCCTTTAGTATTCTTTCAGTGTTTTGGTGTTTCTTTGGCTATGCCAAGCTTTTAAGTTCATAGTTATTACGCTTCTGTCGAAGCACCCACAGTTGGATCTTCTGTTTTTAGCACAGGTGCCACACCAGCTCTAGCAATTTGTCTGCTTCCTGTTTTGTATATTTCTACATAGCCAATACCTATTATTCTGAGACTTATGGGAAAACTGATGTAGTGGTCTGCACTGACCTCTCAGGGAAGGAGCTGCATAGACAGGTACGCATGGGTAGTGTGGTGATATCAGGGAGCCTAGGTGGTGTAATGGTTAGCACACTGGCCCGGAATGCAAAGAGATGTGGGTTCGAGCCCCGCTCTAGGCACAATATTCCCCATTTTCATCACCCCCACAACACTGGTTGTCGTGACCAGGATCCTGTACAAGCTACACACTCTATAGTTGTTGAATGTGTATGTGTAAGTGCAGTGCTTGTATGTATGTAATTGTAAGCATTAATAGAATTACAATACCAGGGGGACTAGTATCGTGGTCTGCACTGACCTCTCAGGCAAGGAGCTGCATAGACAGGTAGGCGTGGGTAGTGTGGTGATATCAGGGACCATTGGTGGCGTAATGGTTACCACACTGGCCTCGACTGCAAAGAGATGTGGGTTCGAGTCCCGCTCTAGGCACAATATTTCCTATTTTTATCACCCCCACGACACCTATATAAAAGTTACATAGTGCAATGAAAGCAATACATTATCGATCAGTGTTCTCTGTGGCGGAGTGGTTAGAGTGTCTGACTTTTTTCTAGGTCAGACTCATAATCTGAAGGTGGGTGGTTCGATTCCCAGTGCCCCCCAACCTCTGCCAATTTGGATTTCCACCGCTGTGTATAACTTACAGCGTCATCAAAGGCCAGTTGCTCTCATACCATGTGTATGTGTTGTGGGAGGTTAAAAATCCCTTGGGTCGGTAATTTCAGACTAATTAGTTGTTAGCACAATTTCATCACAACGCAATTAGCAGAAACACAAAACAGAAACTACGCATATTTGTGAATTTAACACACCAAAAGACCAGACGGGATGGCCGAATGAGTTAGAGCGTCCGTCTCCCATGCTAGTATATTGTGGCATCATGGGTTCGAACCCTAGTCGAGTCAAACCTATGACTTAAAAATTGATATTTGTCACTTCCTAGCATGGCCTCGACATTCTTAGGATAGGGCAAGGAGCAGTGGAATGAGGAAGACCAGTCATCCATGATTGAAATTTCACCTGCTTAATTAACTAATGTACCAACAAAAAATGAAAATGTCAGCTTGAAAGTTGATTTACGCAACTGAATGTGTAAGCCATATATGAAGAGTTCAGGCGCAAAACCACGTAAACGCCAATCCAAAAACTGAACTAAAATATAAGATTTTTACCTCAAGGTAATATTAATTCTCACTAATTCCACCTTTTTTATGATGAAATGATTATGGAGCAATGAACAACATAATAGCTATGTGAACAAATTAATTGTTTGATTCCAATGTTTATCTCTAAAGCGCCTGTCACACCTTATGGGATTGAGTACCGGACACCACCGGACAAAGAATTGTCTAGTCCGGTGCTTTCCAGTGACAAAAAGTATCGAAATGTACCGAAATGGAGCGTAATTGGGTCAATTTCCGCCGGGCTACCGGACAAGTACCGTACATGTACCGAACATGTACCGGATGAGAACCGGACAGGTAACATATGGGTACCGGACATGTACCGGACAAAACAGACAAACCGGGCACCAACCGGACACCAACGGATGGGTACCGGACATGTCCGGATGGGTACCAGACATACCGGACACCAACTGGACAGGTCAGTCCGGCCGTGTCCGGTAGAAGTTTTGTGCATGTTCAAAACTTGTACCGGACACCGCCGGACACCGCCGGACACCGCCGGACACCACTGGACACCATCGGACACCACCGGACACCGCCGGATGGGTACCGGACATGTACCCGACAGTGTCCGGTACCCCAGTCTGGTAAGGTGTGACTGGGCCTTTAATTGGGGTTGGCGTTTAGAGGGTTTTATGCCTGAACTCTTCATATGGACATAAATTAGTGGTACACAGATAACATAAGGAAGATAATGAGTTGGTTGTGAATTTAATCCACTGGCATAGCGATTAATCCAGTGTGAGCAGCATGAGAGGGGAGGGGGGGGCTCACCCGAATAATTACACCCACAGCTGGGGGCGGGGGGGCACTCCACCGAAGCGCCTATGGAATAGTAATAATAATAAGTATATGCTTCCGTAGCATTTATACTCGTATAATGCGTTATATATGACATCATAACACATATGTAAGAAAGTTATTACCAGTTTTGTCATGTCGTGGGATTCGAACCATCGGGTTCAAACCCTGGCCGAGTCAAGGCAATGATTGAAAAATTGATACTTCTCACTACCTAGTTTGGCATTGGGCATTACTAGGATAGGGCAAGGAGCACTGAAATGAGGAAGACCAGTTGTCCGTTATTGATTGGCTTGGTTTTACATCCTAGCACCGTGTGTGGTCATATCAGGACCGGCCGCGATTGAAATGTCCCCCATCTAAAGAATAAATGTGCCGGGTTTTCTAACACAGTAATAATATTCATCCACATTACATATCCTCCCCTGGCTTGCTTCCTTAAAGCTGCATAGTCCGATAAAGCATCACATTTCAATGTACTACACACACAACACACAAAGGTGCCAGGGCTTTGGCATGCTTGCCAAAACGACTCTTCCATGTTTGCATTTCAAATATCTCAAAAGTTAGCCTTTTAAAATAAAATGTACTCCAAAGTAGCATGAGGTAGATTACAACAATCAAGTTAACATATTCATCTCAGAAATGACAGAAACTGAAAACCATCGGATTATGCAACTTTAAATCACAACAAATTAAAAATATACAAATCTATCAAATTGAATGCTATTTCAGTTCTAACCCCCCCCCCCCCCCCGCCCCCCGCCTCAGAGCAGTTGATTCGATTTCACCGATTTTCCTGATTCTTGCCACCGTCTATTTACTGCCGGGCTTTTCCCAATACGGTCGCCACTTCCGGTGAACAGTCTGCCTTGCACTGGTTTCTTCCCCACTCGGGAAGCAGACGACAAAAGGGTGCGGCGGGCCTCAGCAAAAGGGCGGGAAATGACAATAACGGAAACAAAGGCGGCTCCGCGCTGTTGAAATCCAATTTGCACCGACAGACTAGGTTGAGGGACCCCCCCCCCCCTCTTACACCTCACGCCGCCCAGGGTGGGATATTGGTGGTGGTTGTGGGTGTAGGGGTGGGTGTGGGTAGGTGTGGGTGGGTGGTATATGAGGTGGGGGTGGGTGGGGGTTTGGGTGTGGGTGTGAGTGTGGGTGTGAGTGTGGGTGTGAGTGTGGATGTGGGTATGGGTGTGTGGTATATGTGGGTGGGTGGTATATATATGTGGGTGTGGGTGTGGGTGTGGGTGTGGGTGTGGGTGTGGGTGTGGGTGTTGGTGTGGGTGTGAGTGTGGATATGTGGCATATGTTGGATGATCTAGTCTATTTGGACCTGTGTGAGTGTGGATTGGCTGAGGTATTTGTGAATGGGTTGGTGTGGGTATGTGTGAGTGTGGAGTGTGGTGTGTGTGGCAAGTGTGGGTGTGAAATGGGTGCGGATATATTTGAGTGTGGGTTGGTGTGGGTATGTGTGGTAGTGTGTGTGTGTGTGGAGTGGGTGTGGGTAAGTGGTACGTTATGGCATGTAGTGGATGTGGGTGTGGGTGGGTGTTGGTATGGGTATGTGTGAGTGTCGATTGACATATGGTTGATGTGGCAATGTGGCTATTAAGACGTGAATGTTAGCATGTTGCTGGTATGGTGTGGGTGGGTTGATCCATGTCTGAGTGTGGCTGAGAGTGTGGCTTTCTGTATGCATATATGTGTGGCGGTTGTGTGTGCGCGGGTGTGTCAGTTGATGTGACACTATGGCTATCAGGATCTGATTGTTAGGATGTTACTGGTATGATGTGGATTGGTTGATGACTCTCTGTGTGTGGCTGTATGTGTAGCTGGTTTGTGGCTGTGTCTGTGGATGTACGTGTGGCTGTGTGTGGTTGTGTGAGTTGCTGTGATAATTCGGCTATCATGATCTAATTGCTAGGATGGTACTGGTGTGATCTGGATGGGCTGATGAATCTCTATGTCTGGCGGTCTGTGTGGCTGTGTTTGTGGCTGTGTTTGTGGATGTGTGTGTGGTTGTGTGTGTGGTTGTGTGTGTCTGTATGAGTTGCTCTGACACTGTAGCTATCAGGATCTGACTGTTACTTGTTAGGATGGTGCTGGGATTATGTGGATGGGCTGATGAATCTATGTGTGTGGTTGTGAGTGTGGTTGTATCTGTGGCTATGTGTGTGGCTGTGTGTGTGTCTGTGTGAGTTTCTAAAAGATTCACCCATACTGACAATACATGGGTGAAAACCAACCCATTAGAAAAGCCACCGAAGGATTTCGACATGCTAGGAAAATACATTGAGTGAATAATGTCTTAATTTAAGAAGCAAAATATATTCTTTATTAGGTTTTTATATTTACCCACTACCTTTGAGTTGAAAAATATAATAAAACATCTAGTTTAATAAGATTTAAAAGTGAAATCGATGGTATTCTATGGCTATGTCTTTTTGCATTCTCTCCCATTTCACCAAATTTGTGCCGATATATGTAGCCATTTGATCCTGGAACCACAGTTTCTGGTTCCTGTCCCATACTAAAGCTATTTTCGCCCATATTTACACTACGTTGTCATTCACCCGAGTACTACAAGTAGAGGGTGAATCTGTTATCTAGTTAGGATGGTGCTGGGATGATGTGGATGGGCCGATGAATCTCTGTGTGTGGCTCTATGTGTGGGTGTATGAGTTGATGTGAGGATCCAGTCTGTAATGCCCGGTACACACCTACCATTTGTGTGCGCACACCTCCCGTATACGATCGAAAACTGCCCGTTTCGCCCACAAAAATCGCTTGGTGTGCACTCCCCGACCACACCTAGCGATTGCGATTCACGCATAAAACTCAGTTTTTAGTGCTAAAAGCGGCTGTTTACGATTGCGATTCGCGATTCGAAAAACGAATCGGCCCGTTTTCAGTTTTAAGCGGGTCGGGTCGAGTCGCGGGTTTTAGTGCGCGAAACCTATACGGGAGGTGTGTACTAGGCATTAGGGTCTGACTGTTCGGATGTTGCTGGTAAGTTTGTGTGTGTCTGTACGTTGCTGTGACAATATAGCCTATTAGGGTAAGGCCGTGAGGTTGTTGCTGGGGGAGTGTGGATGGATTGCTGAGTCTGTGAGTGGGAGCTCTTGCGTTGGTGTGGCCGCTGGCTGCTGGGTTGTGGTTCGCGGGGGTAGTAGCCATGGGGAAGGCGGCTGCTGTGTGTGAATGTACAGATGTGAGTGTGGACGGGAAGGGAGGCTGCCTGGAGCGCCTGTGTACACATGATTCACGTGTTGGTTAGCACATAGGCACGTCGGTGAGTGAGTGTGCGTGTGGCCCCTAGGGGGCGTCCTTACCAGAAGCGGGTGCGGGTGGAGTGCCGGGAGGGAAGGAGGGTTGAAGGCAAGCGGGCCGGTGTGCGATGGGGTTGCGCGGAGGGAGTTGGGTTGCGGGTAGGCGGGCGGGTGTGGGATGGGGTGCAGGGAGGGACAGGGGTTGCGGGCAGGCGGGCCGGTATATGTTGGATGGGGTGCCGGGAGCGAGGGGGGTTGCAGGCGAGCGGGTATTTGTGGGATGGGTACCGGGAGGAAGGAAGGCTGCGGGTGGGTGAGCAGGTGTGGGATGGGGTGCCGGGGTGCCGGGTTGTGGGCAGGCGGGAGGGTGTGGGATGGGGTGACGGGAGGGACAGGGGTTGCGGGCAGGCGGGCCGGTATATGTGGGATGGGGTGCCGGGAGCGAGGGGGGTTGCAGGCGAGCGGGTATTTGTGGGATGGGTACCGGGAGGAAGGAAGGCTGCGGGTGGGTGAGCAGGTGTGGGATGGGGTGCCGGGATGAAGGGGGTTGTGGGCAGGCGGGAGGGTGTGGGATGGGGTGCCGGGAGGGAGGTTGTTGCGGGCATGTGGACGGGTGTGGGATGGGGTGCCGGGAGGGAGCGGGTTTGTGGCCAGGCGGGCAGGTGTGGGATGGGGTACTGTGAGAGAAGGATGGTTGCAGGCGAGCGGCCGGGTGTGGGATGGGGTGCCGAGAGGTAGGGCGGTTGCGGGTGGGCGTCCGAGTGTGGGATGGGGTGCCGGGAGGGAGGTTGCAGGCGGGCGGGCGTGTGTGGGATGGGGTGCCGGGAGGGAGGGAGGTTGCGGGCAGGAGGGTGGGTGTGGGATGGGTGGCCGGGAGGGAGGGGCTTGCGGGCGGGCGAGTGTGGGTTAGGGTGCCGGGAGGGAGGGGCTTGCGGGCGGGCGAGTGTGGGTTAGGGTGCCGGGAGGGAGGGGCTTGCGGGCTTGCGGGCGGGCAGGGGGGTGTAAGCGGCAAATCTGTCGAGAGAACTGATCATTTACCAGGCGCCCGCAGGCACAGGTAGGAATCAGCTCAGCTTAGCCCGGATTACGCCAACTTTCTCCAATTACTGTCAATCTGCATTGTGGCTGGTGAGAAACCGGGTGTGTAGCCGGGAACTGCCGCCAGGAGGGGCAGGAGGAGGCGGGGCAGTGAGGAGGCGGGGAATGGGGGAGGCGGGGAAGGGGGGAGAAGGGGCAGTGAGGAGAAGGGGCAGTGGGGAGGCGGGGAAGGGGGAGGCGGGGAAGGGCAGGCGGGGAAGGGGGGAGGCGCATAAGGGGGGAGGCGGGGCAGGGGGGCATCAGGGAAGGGCGCTGAAGGGGGCGTCGGAGGGTAACTGGGATGGTTCCAGCACAGCGAGGGATTTATAAAATAAATAATTAAATAATTAAATAAATCAATAAAAGACACCGGTTGTGTCTGTGCGTTCAATACCGACAATTTATATCGTATGGCCACCATTTTGACACATTACAAGCCCGCGCAGAAGCGGTGCTTTCATACGGAACTGGGCCAACTGTTTGTTGTGTTCATTGGTGATTTTTTTAACATACAAACTGTTTTGTGGAAAGGCTTCCTGGCTGGGTATATGTAACACTGTGTCCCTCCTCGTCGCTTATGAGAAAGAAAATACATCTGATCCGTTAGTAACAGTGACACATATTAATTATATAGGGTACACTATTGCGTGTTGTATATTGTTTTATGAACTAATTGTATTGCTTAGGAAAGATTTATGTAAAGATGATCAACAATTACGAAGCAGGTTATTTGTAATATATGTGAATATATATATTGTGACCTCGCTTTACAAAGGTTTTATCTGACAAAATGACCAAATTGGTGTTAATGATGTAAACGTGTTTTATCTACCAAAGGCTATCATGCAGTTACACAACTGTTTCTCGACTGGTATTTTTCACTGATATATATTTAAAATAATGTTGTTCTATCTGCTTTGCTATCATGCAGTTACACAGCTTCGAAAGCAGTATTTTGTCAGATAGAAGCCTTTTATAGTAAGGCTGCAATACACATAGAAATACTGAAGTAAAATGAATATATAACATAAGTGAGGCATACTGGTCCGGAATGCAAAGAGATGTGGGTTCGAGTCCCACTTTAGGCACAATATTTCCAATTTTCATCACCCCCATAACCCTGGTTGCAAAGAGATGTAGGTTAGAGTCCCACTTTAGGCACAATATTTCTCATTTTCATCATCCCCATAACCCTGGTTGCCGTGACCATGATCCAGTACAAGCTATGCCCTGTATAGTTGTTGAACGTACCCTGTGTATGTATGTGTAAGCGCATTGCCTGTATGTATGTAATTGTAAGCATTACATGGCAATTTAAATGTCTTACAATTCCAGGGGGACGAGTGTACTAGTCTGCACTGACTTCTCAGGCAAATGACCGTATATACAGGTAGGCATGGCTAGTCTGTTAATATCAGGGAGCCTAGGTGGTGTAATGGTTAGCACACTGGCCTGTATGGCAAAGAGATGTGCGTTCGAGTCCTGCTCTAGGTACAGTATTTCCCATTTTCATCACCCCCATAACATATGTATACTTAATAACATTTATTTTATATACCATATACATTCCTCATTCATAAAAGCTGCTTGCAAAGTGTTGAAGTGCTGCTGGCTTTTGCAAGTTACTAGTGGCACTCTCTCAGCTTTTATGAAATGTACAACCGCACAAGGCGGCGGTTAAGTAATGAAAGCAGTCTTTGTCGCATTGCGACTGACAGCATGATGATGATGATGATACATTCCTCATAGCCATTCGATATGTTATATCTAATATATATTTAATTATCATTAACTTGTTATGCTCTGTACACACATGATGGTTATTTTCTTATGATTTACTTCCCGGCAACATCTATGCCCATGTCAAGATGAGTACCGATTTGTGACAGTGCGAACTCATGGCGACTTAATAGAGTTATCCCAGTGGAAGGTCAGGCTGTAAGCAGTATGTTCCAATATCACATTCAGTCACATTATGGTAAGGAAACAAGTTCTAAATTCTATCCTATTAATACCAAGCGACAAGTATCAATTGTGTGAGTTATTTGTTTCAACAGACCTCTTCCAGCACTGCAAGCGAGCCTGCACTCTTACCGGTTGGGCCACCCGGTCAATTCTGGCAACATCTAAGGTCATAGCAGGATGGGTACGGACTTGTGCCAATGCACACTCATGGTGACTACATAGTGCTGCCCCACTGGCAAGCCAGGCTGCCATCACCATGACCCGATATCCCACTCAATCACAGTATCTGGACACTGAGCTATTGAGTCCTTGTCCTATCTTATCAATGCCGAGCGCCAAGCCAGGAAGCGACAAGTATAAATTTTCTAAGTCATTGATTTGACTCGAACAGGACTCAAACTCCAGATCTCACACATGGGAGACCTGCGTTCTCCTGCTTTGGTCGCCGCGTCCAGTGTCAAATTTTGTACACACCTGAGTCCATATATATATATGTGAGTCAGCCTCACGAAAAAGGGACAATTGGTGGTCAATTGAAGATGTCGGCATCGCAATTCTTAAAAGTGTAGTGCATTTCTTTGTTTCATATTAAATTATCCTAGAAACAAATAATGTTGTTGTATTTTCTCGACCTTTACATTCAGGATAAATTTAAAGACTTTCCAACACCTCTGTCAATGCTAAACTATAATTATACCGATCGACGCCGACATCCAATGATCGACGCCAACAAGTTTAACAGATGTCGGCGTCGCAATTCTTAAAGTGTAGTGCATTTCTTTGTTTTATATTAAATTATTCTAGGAACAAATAAGGTTGTTGTATTTTCTTGACCTTTACATTCAGGATAAATTTAAGGACTTTCCAACATCTCTGTCAATGCTAAATTATAATTATACTGATCGACGCCGACATCCATGCTCGACGCCGACAACTTTTCCCAATTTGCCTGTTTTCGTGATCCTGACTCATGTACATATGAATATAATTTCACTTGAAAGTGGTAACGAAATGAACTATTTTATGCAGTTGAAACTGCAATCTAAAAGTACTTATTAGGCTGTACTGAATTTTCAGTCAACGACCCCACATATAGACAGGTAGATCTGAATAGGATAATTGCATCAGGGAGCCTAGCTAGTGAAATAGTTCGCACGCTCGCTCCAGAATGCAAGGGGCATGGGTTCGAATCCCGTTCTAAGTGCAATATTTCCTATTATGATGTATGTCTGGTTCTACCATGTCAATTCATGGGTAAATGCATTGATCCTACGTGCGCAAGTGTAGGCATTACACACCTGAGTAATATACACCATGATTGATTGATTGATTGATGGGTTGCTATACGCCTCGTCGGCAGCATATGCTATATTCACGGCAATCACATACACCATGTAAAATACATAGGATTCCAGGGAGACAAGCATAATAGCCATGCAATGACCTCAAGTATCCAAATAGATGTTACTGTGAATAGAGTGATCGAATCAGGGATCCCATATTATGTAATGGTTAGGACACTGACCGCAGATTGGCAAGAAACTTTGAGTTTATATCCTGCTCTTGCTGCAATATTTTCAATTTGCCTTACCCCTAAAATAATTGTAATTAAAAAAATAAAGAGAAAATAAATAGGCAAAATGGTATTGGCCATTTGGCTATGAGTCTTACCGGACCGCGGAGCTGATCAGGTTGGTTGGTTGGTTGTTGGGGTTTTACATTGTAGCAACATCGATGGTCATATCAGGACAGCTGATCCGGCATCAACATGGATATATCCAGGTTGATGCCCGACCGCATCCTGTGTGGTAATATAATCGCTGTAGAACATGCGCTGTCAAAACTATTTAGGCCTGTACAATAACAAGAAACCATTACTCACCCGGTCTTGGCAAAGTTGGTCCAGTACTTCATCATCTGACGTGCAAGTTCGCGCTCTCCGTCCGTGTAGTTTAAACCTGGCTTAAATGGCTCCCCAAAGGTAAATACCAGCTCGTCCCCATGTAGAACGCCCATCCACTCGGGCCAAGGGTTGGACGAGTACCGCTGGGTAAAGTAGTACATGTACACATTCTCTCCGGCACTTGCATATGTGAATGCAAAGTGGTTGACATGGCAGATGAAATGACACTCGGCTATAGAGTCATCGAGCCGCGCCACGTTCTGCCTGTGATTGCCATCCTCTAGCCAATTTGTGTATTGGTAAGCAATGGCGTCCAGGCCAAACTCATTGTTTGTTTGCGGATATTGTGGATAACTG
The DNA here is from genome assembly GCA_030323885.1 of Branchipolynoe longqiensis. Lineage (NCBI taxonomy): Eukaryota > Metazoa > Annelida > Polychaeta > Phyllodocida > Polynoidae > Branchipolynoe > Branchipolynoe longqiensis. The sequence goes on from CM059197.1 coordinate 57,307,296, forward strand.
AAGAAGAGCATGTCTATGCTCTTCTGGAACTCTTCTTGAGACATTTGGATAGATTCGAGTTTTAACCAATCACTGAGCTCATAGATGAGAAAGAAGGATCCTTCATTCAGGTTACTGCCTAGTAAAATTGGACACTTTTTGAAGCTTTTCCGCCGCAGGGACACCTCTGGGGTCTCAATAAGGAAGGCGCCATCGATCACAGGCAGGAAAGGGAATTGCATAACCCCTCGCGCCACCCACTGCATCTCAACAAGTTTCTGTGGTGAGACTCTCCGCATGCAATCTACATTGATGTCCAGATCAGATGACTTGTCACACTGAAGCATTCCGATCAGCTCCAATGAGCGACGCTTCCCCTCGTGCATTGTCAGTGTTCCCCATGGCATGTTGGCAGTACCGCTCTGCATGATGACACGGTGAAACTTGCTCCGACTCAGTGGAGACAAAAGGTGGAGGCTGACACTCAGGCTTCCGGCGCTCTCACCACACAGGGTCACATTGTTTGGGTCGCCCCCGAAGTAGCGGATGTTCTGTTGGACCCACTCCAGACCCATGAGTTGATCGAACAACCCGGCATTGCCTGGTGCTGCAGCATGTCCCAGCGCCATGAAGCCAAGCGCACCGACGCGGTATCCTATCGACACAACAATGATGCTATTCATTGCTGCCAGGATCTTGCCATCATAGATGTTGAGTGTAGTTGTGCCGCTGTAGAACCCGCCACCATAGATCCAGACGAAGACGGCGGAGCGCCGAATGCGAGGCTGTGTCTTGGGAACCCACACATTCAGATACAGGCAATCCTCACTCACACGGGTGGTCGGATTCCACATAGTGGAACCGCGGAAGTCATCGAAGAACACATCGGGCGCTTGGTAACAGGAGTTGGGAAGTTTGGTGGCATTGTAAATACCCTGCCAGGGATCCAACGGCTGCGGATGTCGGAAACGAAGGTGGCCGACAGGCGGCTTGGCGAATGGAATGCCAAGGTAGGCGTCCACTGCCATGTTGAGGGAGGGCAGGTGGTAGCGAATTCCTCGCACCCGGCCCTTCTCCGTGTTAACAATGAGGTCATCGCGCCGGGCGACGGTCACGCAGAAAATGAAACAAAGATGGACCAGAGCAATACACTTAGGCCGGTACAGCGGTGCTCCGACTGGCACCGACTCTGCCATGACGTCATTAATCCGCCCGTGCCACGTCATCATCTGGCGCGTAGTCCATCACAGTGCGGCGCACAGGCTGACGTCATAGGTTCGCGCGTTCTCCGCTAGGTGGCGTGTTGTTGGGTTATGATGCGATGCTAGATTGGGTAGTTTCTGCTATGCACACCGACTGCATCACCTATATAAGGGTAAGAACAAGGAGAGTGAGGTTAGTGATACATGACACTACACAGGACGATGGGTTCTAAGTGCACAGCGAGGGGATCAGTTGAAGTTGCATAGTCCGATGGTATTGAATGACTTAAGCATTGATACTTTGATACTAGTCACTTCCTAGCCAGTGGGTGGTGAGGGGTCATGATGTCCTAATCTCCCAATGGGGCAGGACTCTGAAGGCGCCATGAGTGCACACAGTCACACGTGGATAACCATCCTGATATGACCTTAGATCTTGCCGGAACGAACAACTCCGATGGTTTTGAGTTTCTGTCCTTTTCTGAGATAAACATTAGGTTGACAGGTATAATCAACCATACTTTTGTTTGAAGTAACTTTTATTTTAAATGGCTAACTTTGGAGATATTTGAAGTGCAAACATTGATTGATTGATTGATTGGTGGTTGCTTTACGCCGTGTCGGACTTGAATGCACACCTGCATGCTAAATGAATGTTGGCAGGCATACTAAAACTCTGACACCATAGTCTTCTGCAGTAACAGGTTCTATTAAATTGCCTCAGCATTCCCTTCTGTGTAACTACACTTGTTTGATAAGTGCACTGTTATCTAAGTTACATGTGTAGACACAAATCTAGATAATTGTTTTGGTTTTGAAAATGTGATGTTTTCTTCAGACTCTCCAGCTTTGATGTGAATGACTATCAAGAGTGGATTGGGTTGTGTACGTAGTACGTCTGACTGAAGGTGAATAATAAAGTGACTAGATACCATACAAAGGAGGGCACATAATATACATGACCATAAATACATAATAAAGTGAGTATCCCAACGAAGATAAACACATGATAAGCTGAGCAGATAATACCCATGCATATATAATACAGTTGGTTGTTTGTTTATTATAGGAACATCTAAGGTCATATCAGGACGGGTACCGAGTTGTGACAGTTCGTGATTATGGCTACTTTATAGAGCTGCCCCACTAGGAGACCAGGGCATCAATGTCATCACCTGATATGCCACTGAGTCACATATTCCTGAGACTGAGCCAACCAGTCCTTGTCCTATCCTAACCATGCCGACCGCCTGTCTAGGAAGCAACAAGTATCAATTTTTAAGTCATTGGTTTGACTCGAAAAGGATTCGAACCCGTGGGTTCGAATCCCACCATCTACCAAAACGGGAGACGGTGGTGTTCTCTGTGGCGGAGTGGTTAGAGTGTCTGACATTTTTCTAGGTTGGACTCCTCATCTGAAGGTCAGTGGTTCAATTCCCTGTGCCCCCACCTCTGCCAATTTGGATTTCCACCGCTGTGTATAACTTACAGCATCATCAAAGGCCAGTTGCTCTCATACCATGTCTATGTGGTATGGGAGGTAACAAATCCCTTGGGTCAGTAAAAGTGTCGGCTCGGGCTTTCTATCGACAAACTGTCTAATGGTGAAAACAAGCCTATTCAGGCTTATCCATGATAGGCAGTATAAATCTTCAAGAACAAAAGTCATTCAGTTATCTCGTCTGGTCATCTAGACAAGTCAATATAGCAATATATATATAATATATCCAGTCCCAACTATTACACAATTACCCAGACTAATTCCCACTTTATATACTGCCACGGCTCTAGCCTCCAAGCAACATTCCTGGAACTTGGAATGTTATGCACACCAATTTATAATCCCATTCCTCTAGATGGCTTCTGTTGTCTTATTCATATGCCCCGGTCACGGATGAATACGTTACGGTATGGGTAAATATATTACGGTATGGATGTCGGTACGTTCAGCTATGTTCAACTACATTCAACTACGTTCAACTACGTTCAACTACGTTCAACCACATTCAACTACGTTCAACTACGTTCAACTACGTTCAACTACGTTCAACTACTTTCAACTACGTTCAATGACGTTCAACTACGTTTAATTACGTTCAACTACGTTCAACTACGTTCAACTATGTTCAACTACATTCAACTATGTTCAACTACGTTCAACTATGTTAGCCTCCACCATGTCCACCTGCATCCACTAACGGCTATGTGACCAGGACTGTGTCCAAGTACGCTACAGAATGCTAGAGCATGCTAGAGTATGCTAGAGTATGCTAGAGTATGCTAGAGTGTGCTAGAGTATGCTAGAGTATGCTAGAGTATGCTACCATCGTGGCTGCAAATTCAGCCCTTAACATAGCGCTCTTTTGAACATGTCCAAAGATTAAATTGGAACTCATTGCCCACCCACATTATTACCAAGGAGAAGTATGGATGACGGTACGTTCAACTAGGTTCAACTATGTTCAACCACATTAGCCTCCACTACATTCATCTACGTCTACTAATGTGGACGTGACCAGGCCTTTATGGTGCTGTCACATTACGATGCATCGCGCAAACGTACGTCGACATATGTGATTTTTGGCCGCTATGTTGGGAAACATCGTTATGCGTTAGGCATGCATTAGGCGCGCGTTGGTATACGCCAATGTACGTCAATGTTCGTCGAAATACGGCTTCACACATCAGGGGGTTGGCAAAGTTTTGTGCATGCACAAAACTTTCAATGTATGACATGCTCGACAATGTGCGGATTTTACATCCGCCATACGTTACGTATGCGTTAGGCGTACTGTAAAATTCTCCGATCAAGTATATATTGAATATCGAGATGGCAAATCATGAAACAGTACTCGCTTTATAATGCTCACACCGGGGGAGGGAAACAATGCCCCTTTAAGCACAATCCCTCCCCCTTATCTCACCCAGCCACATGGTCACCAGAGGTTATGTAAGCCCATAATAGTCAGGTGGTGGCCAACGCTGGGTGGGAGGGGGGTGATTCCTTTATGCAGCCAATGGTGAACTATGTGAAGGAGATATTATGCAGGAGAGGAACGACTGGTGTGCAGGAGTGTAATAGCCAATAAGAATGTCAATAACATCCACTGTTGCATGTATCTAAAAATATCTATAAACTGAATAAAACTAAGCATGAGGACCTTTTATCTACCTTCACTTCTGCTGGTGCTGGACTCGAATCGTGTGTTGTCATGTGTGTCTCCACTATGGGGTAAGCTCTGATATATAATTCATATGAATAGAAGATATAAAAACGGGGACACTCAAGATAGTATGCCTTATGCAGGATAGTATGCCTTATGCAGGATAGTATGCCTTATGCAGGATAGTATGTCTTATGAACTGCACACAGTATACTGGATGTCTGGGCAGTACAGTATGTCTTGTTGAGCAGTACAGCTACTAAATGAGAGAACATAATATAAGTAACCATAGCCCTCGTGTACCACCTAACTGGATAGGCCATCAATAGCATTCAAACGCCCGCATATATATATGATATGCGGGGACCGGCAAATAGGGATTTCATAGTACGTCGATGTACGTTAGACGTATGTTAGTCAAACATTGTTCACCACGTTGACCTACTTTAAAGGCAGTGGGAACATACAGGCCGTGTACTGACAACGTATGGATAATGTACGCCTAACGTATGTCTAAAGTACGGTTAGCGTTTCTCCAGCATGTCTTGACATATGTAACATATGACGCGTAGTTCTGGTGATCGAATAACATATATAACGTTCACCGGTGTTCTGTGAACATACCGTGAGCGTAATTTGAGCATTTTTCGGGCGGAAGTACGTTAGCCATACATTGGTCATACATTGGCCATACACTAAGTATACGGTATGTATACATCCAACTTTGCTCCTCACGCCAAAAAGTTTGATGCTTCTCGATGTAAAAAAGGGATTTTATGCGTTGGCGGCGCGGCGCGCTGGTGGGATGCGTCATAATGTGACAGGGCCATTAGAATGCAGACAGCTACTGCAGGCTCCGGCATCTATCATAGATCACATAGCATATATCAAATATATATATATCCATATATCTATATATGTATATATATATATATGACCTGTCAAATAGGAGACACACATCATGTTATATCAGGTAATATCTACGGGCAGACATCGACACCACAATTACTGCATGTAGACTTGCAGCTCGCATCCGCACAGAGTTGCACAATTGATTTGTTGATTGGTGTCTTATGTCCGAGGAATATATGAGGTCGGCTATCCGGTTGTGACTGTGCACATATTACTCTTCTCAACCAGTCGACACTGGTTGAGAAGAGTAATATATTCTCTGGCGGGAATATGTTAATTGCCCACCTAACATTTTTAAATCTGACCATCCGAGCGGGTCTGGCAGCGGTAGTGACCAGACGCAGCTGGTATCCCGGTGGCCAGGAGCCACTCACAGGTGGCACCCTAGTGGAGGAGGCAGGAAGTAACCCCTATGGGGTAGTACAGTAGGTAATAACTAACTCCTATGGGGAGGGTGGGGGGGGGGGGGTCCTGCATGCCCCCCCCCCGCCCCCGCCCCTTTCCATGGGGTGGGACACTCCACTCGCGTGGTAGCATATATCAGATATGTATATATATGTATTTATACATAATATGATACGCAAAATGATCACCTGAATATATATAATCAAAATTATGTAAATGTATTGCTATCTTCCCTAAATATGGCAGCATTGTTATAGTGGCGTCTGCCATTACGACGCTCATAGGACCAGTTGCGCCACCACTCGGGTGCCCACCTCACCACTCCCGGCTCCCAGCGTCAGTCGCAGCTATCTGTAACCAATCCAGCCATTCTACGTTGGGGGAAGATGGCGATTGGGGAGGAGGTGGAGTGGGGGGGGGGGGGGTGCGAAAGCGGACAGAACATGACTGTGTATCACTGACATCCAAATATATTATTATCTGGTTAATTCTCAAGTGTATCTGATTAGGAGCCAGCGCTACTCCCTCCACCCACACCATCGACATTATCTAGATCCTTTCCCTCTCGCCAAAGCCACCAGAGGTCAGAGCCGGTCCCAGGGACGGCCTTCCCCGCCACCCATCTCCACCCTCCACCCCACCGGTCCCTGGGGACGGCATTACCCTACTTCCACCCCCACCCCACACCCACACACACCCCACACCCTACACCCCACCACCACCACCCTATACCCCAGTCACCACCTAAGAATACACCAGTGCGCGCCCGATTCGACCTTTATCGTCTACCAAGGACAGATTGAAGGAAGCCTCCCCACACACATATGGAAAGGGGCGGGCGGGTGGGGGGCGGGGAGGGCGAGGGATGTAGACGGGGGGGTGGCGGGCGGGTGCCGACTGGGTGAAGGGGTTGGGGTTGGGTGGGGGGGGGGAGGTAGGGAATGAACGAGTGTTCGCTATGTGTGTGTGGACTGTGTGGAGTGATGGAGGTGGTGGTAAGTGGGTGTGAAGTGGGTGAAGTGGGTGATTGGGATGTCGGTATTTGTCTGTGTGGGGATAGTGTGAGGTGAGGTCGGGGGTAGATGGGGGAAGATGATGTGGGTGTTTGCTGAGTTGGTTCACGTGTGTGGATCATGTGGGACTGGGTGGGGTGGGTGCTTGGCTGTGCTAGGTATATGTGTGCGTATCATGTGGGGTTGGAGTTGGGTGTGGATTTGCGTGGATACTGTGGGGCTTGGTAGTTGGGGTGTTGCTATAAGTGTGTGTACCATGTGGTGTGGTGTGGGTGTTTGGATGTTGGTTGGGCTGCTTTATTTCTAGATCCTGGCAGCATCTTATGTCATATCAGGTTGGGTACCGACTCATGACAATGCACACTCAAGCCGACTTTATAGTCCTCCCCCACTGGGAGACCAGACCGCCAGCACCATGACCTGCTATCCAACTCAGTCACATTATCCGGAGCTAACCAGTCCCTGTCCTGTCCTTATAACACCGAGCGCCAGGTTATGAGTCGTAAGCAACAAGGACCAATTTTATAAGCCATTGGTTTGACTTGACCTGGAATCGAACTCCCGATTTCCCGCACGTGAGGCCCGCGCTCTACCGGTTCGGTCCCCCGGTCAGGCCTATGTGAAGAGAGATTTGCTGCATTACTTAAATAAGACATCCTACACAGGCATGAATAAAACAAATGCATTTTGTACAATCCTAGTAGATACCCCAATTCGAAGAAAACCTTACTTGTGTCGTTTGACTAGCAACACACGACGATCTCACAAGTCACAAGAATGGACATCTCAAACAAATCTAAATTTGGGCGTTATTACAAGATCTGGGTGATATACACTATGCGATGCATATCTCACAACATCCGGTTGACACAATCCAGAGATATGTATCTCATACATGGGGCAGATATCTGATATGACTGGAGAAGATTGTACCAGATCTGTTTGTTATAGGTATGCGTCTATAAGATGCCTTATTTAAAGTTGCATAGTCCGATGGTTTTGAATTTTTGTATTTTTTTCTGAGGTAAATATATTATTTCGATCACTAGTATCTACTTTACATTAGTTCAAAGTTACTTTCATTTTAAATGGCAAACTTTTGAGATATTTAGAATGCAAACATGGAAAATTAGTTTTAGCAAGCTTGCCATAACTCTGACACCATATACTTCTGCAGTAACAGGTTCTGTTAAATTTACTCCGTGTTGCCTTCTACTCAGAAACAATAGTGTATCAGTATCTAAGTTAGATATGTAAAATCAAATCTAGATAATTGGTTTGGTTTTGAAAATTTGAGATTTCATCGGACCATGCAGCGTTAATTACTGTAGTAATTATCTGTTCGCATACACACCGGTCGTGGTGACCGAATCGCTAGAGGACAGGCTTCCGGTGCGGGACATCGGGAGTGCTAATCCAAGCCCAGTCAAACCAGTGATATCCAAAAATGATATTGCCCTGGTTGGATTCTCAGATACAATACATTCAATGTTTCACAGGTAGAAATGCACCAAGTGCTACTAGGGCTGATTATCTTTCATGTGTAGCGATTATGGCCGTTTCCACAATCGAGCAGATGGAATGGTCAGCAGGGAGACAGCCATTTCCCCGCAATTTCTATCGTTGTTCTATATGTATTTATCGTCGTATATATCACGTCTGCAGTCGTGTCTATGGAATGTGAGAGTTATCAGTAACCACAATGCACAGCGGCGACACTGGGCAGAAAGAAGACTGCTAGACTGGTCGGTCACACCGTGCTATACGCCGTGATATACACCGTGATATTCACCATGATATATATATCCCCACCATCTCCACCCAAACCACAACACTAGCACCAGCATCGCTGTCACCCTCCCACCCACACAGACAACCCCACCACCACTATCTCCACAACCCTATCCGTTCATAGCCCCATCCCACCACCTACCCCACCAACCACACCACCCGAACCACCACCCACACCACCAACCCCACCACCACCACTATCTCCACAACCCAGCCCCTTCACAGTCCCACCGAACCACCTCCCACCAGCACCACCAGCCGCACCACGAATCCCACCACCATCACCTACCACCATCTGGCACCACCCAACCCAACCCCAGCTCCACCCCTCAACCTACCACCCACCGTCACCACTCGCACCACTAACCCCCACCCACCCCCACCACCACCATCTCCACCACCCAGCCCTACACCAGCCCCACCCCATCACCACCATCTTCCCCCACCACACACCACTACCCCGCACCTCAATACCTACCACCACCGCCACCACCCGTACCCCCAACCCCCACCCACCACCATATCCACCATATAGTACCGTATCCACCACACATCCTACCCCAGTACCTACCACCACCCACCTACACGACCAACTCCACCACCCTAACACACACACCAACACTACAACATCTACGCCCCCACCCACCCCAAACCCCCGGCGCGCAGAGGTTGGGGGTGGGGTGATGATAGTTCACCGCACCCTCTTCCACCCACGCACTCACCTTCCCAGCCGGCCAGCGGTTAGGGTGTTGGTGTTGGTGTGGGGGGTGTGAGTGGTGGAGAGCCGTGAATCGATCTGGATCGATCTGGAACCTGGAGGAGCCTGGAGGTGTGGAACAAACACCAGCCCAACCCTACTGCACCTACAATGTGCAATGGGGGTGGGTGGAGGGGGTGATGGGGAGAGAGTGTGTGTGTGGGTGGGGTACGCCTCGTCTATCTATAAAGGGATGGCTACAACCGGGACCATGCTTTACACACGCCGTCACACAACACTACACCAGGACCAGACAGGATGGCTGAATTAGTTGAGCGTCCGTCTCCCGTTTTGGTAGATTGTGGGATTCGAACCCACATTTTCCAACCGTGATCGAGTCAAACAAATTACTTAAAAACGGATACTTGTCACTTCCTAGCCAGGGGCACCGCATTAGTAGGATAGGGCAAGGACTGGTTGGCTAGTTTTCAGGATAATGTGACTGAGGGGATATCATGTCATGGTGCTGGTGGTCTGGTCTCCCAATGTGGCAGCACTATAAAGTTGCCATTAGTGCAAACTGTCATGAGTCGGTACTCATCCTGATATGACCTAAGATGTTACAAGGATGTAAGACTCCAACAGCCAAACAACCAAAACTACACCAGCGAGCCCCGGCAGTGGAGGCCAGGATGGCATCACACCCCGGACAGGCAACATGACCGACTGTCGATTTGACAAACCAATCGAGTTAAATCCCCAGTCACACTACGGCTTACAACCACTTTGGACCAAATAACCCACAATAACCAGTGACCTCTTTGCTACAAAAGAAATGCTCAGTGATATGGTCGCAAGATGGTCGACAACCACTGAAGACCACTTTGCGACCACTTTTCAACCACTTTATGACCAGTTTGCGAGCAAATGTGAGCACTTCCAACCTATTTGCAACCAACCCTTTTTTTGTCGTCACACAGTGGTTGCTATCTGTCACAGCCGGCATTCCTCCTTCCACCCAAGTCGCCATCAACCACTTCAAAACCGGCGACCACCAATGTACTGACATCCCGAACATCCAGCACTGTCCCTTCGGCACCAAGATTTTCAACGTAGCCCACATACTCATCTCCTGTGATGTTATTGACAGATCCGCCATCAGTGACTTCATGGAGGACTCCAACTGCCAACTCAGTGACAACGTGATCGGCCTGTCCATCCTCTCCAGGATGTCCAAGTCATCCAGGAACCCACTCACCTGCTTCTACCGCCAGAACGCAGACGTTATCAACACTGTTGGTTGCCCAGACCCTGACACCGTTGACTAGTAGACCCACCCCCCGCCCCAACCTCGTCTCCATACTAGTGTGGTATGTAATGTAAGGAAAACAGCTCCCATAGGATTGTTGTGCTAAAATTGATTTTGTTTGCAGTTCTGGATTCAATAGGGTTCAGGCTAACAGAAAATGATGGGGTCCACATTTTCAGACCTCTCCCCCCCCCTTCGTGGGGGGTCATTTCCGTGTTGAGACCCCCCCCCGCAACTGGCCATTCACCTATCTCCGGAAGTTATTGACCGATTTTCATACTTGAACTGTCGATTTGTAGGTTTTCAGGTATGCTGAGTTGATTTATGACACTTACAAAGGAACCAGAAGTGTAGGTTTTCACTTCCGGTTGACAAGTTAGGGTTTGACTCTGACTCATGTGCCTTCCGGATGGACACTGGCAAGTATCCTCATCATGTATGATCCGATTTCTTTGTTTTGGGAGATTTGGGTGATTTGGGAGATTTGGGTGACCTTTTTCTCTCCACTCACCCTCCTACAAGCCTACCTTCCCACCCACTTGCTCCCTACCTGAATCCTCCGAACACAACCCACAAGAAGTCAACTCTCCTGCTGCATGGGATCTCCTTCAGCGATGCCCCTGCAGTGCTGCAGATTTGCTGCCTTCTGTGCTCCAACGTCACTCAAAATGCCCCAAAACTTCATCAGACTTTGCAGCTTGAACCAAGATACGCATGTCATCAATATGGCTCATTGTGCAAATTAAAGTTGCATAGTCCGATGGTGTTGAGTTTCGGTAATTTTTCTGAGATAAATAGATTAACCTGACCATTATAATCGACCTTACTTTAGCTTCAAGTCCTGTTTATTTTAAACGGTTATGTTTTGAGATATTTTAAGTGCAAACGTGTCAAATTAGTTTTGGCAAGCTTGCCAAAACTCTGACACCATAGGCTTTAGCAGTAACAGGTTCTATTAAATTGCCTCAGTATTCCATGCTATGTGCCAGCAAATGCTAAATACATGCATCAGTATCGAAGTTAGATATGTAGAATTAATTCCAGATAATTGTTTTGGTTTTGAAAATTTGATGCTTCATCGGACTATGCAGCTTTAACATGTGTGAAATTATGCAGTTGGACAATTTGAGTGACCGATTGCGACACAATGCACATTTTCCATTTTCATCACCCCCACAACAAATCTAAATCGACCAGTGGCACACACGCCTTCAAGCTTGTTTCAGGGCGTCATTTGTGGTGTTGTTTGTGGCAGAGTAGTTAGAGTGTCTTACTTTTTTCTGGGTCGGACTCCTAATCTGAAGGTTGATGGTTCGATTCCCCATCACCCCCCTTCCCCCACCTCATCCAATTTGGATTTCCACTGATGTGTATAACTGACAGCATCATCAAAGGATGGTTGCTCTCATACCATGTATGTGTGGTGTGGTAGGTTAAAAATCCCTTGGGTCGGTAAAAGTGTATGCTCTGGCTTGCTATCGACAAACTCTCTAATGGTGAAATCAAGTCTATTCAGAATTATCCATGATAGGCAGTTTAAATCTTCAAGAAAAACAAAAGATGTACTACAACTTTGAGCTAGTGCTACTGCCGTATAAAACAAACCACACCCACACAACTAACGGACCATACTCCCTGCTCCCACCCTATAACCACGTGATCACCTGCTGTGCAATCATCCGGGCAATGTGGCATGCACACCCCGCTTTGACATTTGTACACGTCCATCGAAACTAGCACCGTAACCCTGCTTTCAAACACCAACCGGAATCGTAAATATAACTGACTGAGCCTGGATAACCGGAATCGTAAATATAACTGACTGAGTCTTGGTGATTCTACACGGGCAATGTGGCATGCACACCCGCTCTGACATTTGTGACACGTCCATCGAAACTAGCATCGTAACCCTGCTTTCAAACACCAACCGGAATCGTAAATATAACTGACTGAGTCTTGGTGATTCTACACCGGGCAATGTGGCATGCACACCCCGCTCTGACATTTGTACACGTCCATCGAAACTAGCATCGTAACCCTGCTTTCAAACACCAACCGGAATCGTAAATATAACTGACTGAGTCTTGGTGATTCTACACCGGGCAATGTGGCATGCACACCCCGCTCTGACATTTGTACACGTCCATCGAAACTAGCATCGTAACCCTGCTTTCAAACACCAACCGGAATCGTAAATATAACTGACTGAGTCTTGGTGATTCTACACCGGGCAATGTGGCATGCACACCCCGCTCTGACATTTGTACACGTCCATCGAAACTAGCATCGTAACCCTGCTTTCAAACACCAACCGGAATCGTAAATATAACTGACTGAGCCTTGGTGATTTTACACCCATTCCAGGATGAAAGAGCAGATCATTTTGATCTATACATAATGCTCTTTTGTTGGGGTTTTACGGCCCAGCAACATCTAGAGGTATATCAGGATGGGTACCGACTTGCGACAGTGCACACATATGGTGATTAACTTATTTCAAACACAGCCATGGCTTCTTTGTTGGTTGATTGTTGGAGTTTTACTTCCTGGCAACATCGAAGGACATTTCAGGGTGGGTACGGACTTGTGATGGTGTGCACTCACTAGTCATAGCAACATGCTTGCACACCATATCAGTGCTGCCCCACTGGGAGAAAAGGCTATCAGCCCCATGACTTGATATCCCACTCAGTCACATTATCCTCACACTGAGCAGTCCAGTCCTCGCCCTATCCTAATAATGCCAAGCGCTTGGCTAGGAAGTGACAAGTATACATATTAAACCATTGGTATGACACTACGAGGGTTTGAACCTGTGGGTTCGAATCCCACGATCTACCAAAGCGTCAGACCTATGCTCAACTCATTCACCCATCCCGTCTGCTCCTATCACTTATTAGTAGATCTCCTAATCACCCATGATTTATCGGTAAAACTCACCTACACACCCATGATTTATTAGTAGGACCTACCCGCCCTCATCCGCCCCGCGGTGACTGCCGGGACGCGACTGGCCCGGGCTGGCCCGGCCCCTATTCCGGCCCGGCCGGCCCCTATCCCCGCCCTCTCCTGGTGGGAATAGTCCATAATAAGTCACAACGTCACGTGATATTCACTGGGCGCCGACCCCCCTCTCCCCCCACCCCATTCCCACCGCCTCCACACCATCCACCCCCACCCCACCTAATCCCATCGTGTTCGGGAGACAGAAATCTCGCGAGGTTACGCGATATTCTAGTAGGGTCGACGACGTGTTCGATCGCCACTTGGTCCCCCCGCCCTCCGCCTCTCTGACGGCGTATCGATGCGAGAATGTACGTGGACATACGAGATCTGCAACACTCTGTGTGTCTATGTGTCTGTGTGGTGGGCGTGGGGTGGGGGTGGGGGTGAGTGATGGTGGGGGGTGGGGGAGGAGGAGAGGAGTGAGTGGGGTGTGTGGGGGGGACACATGGGTAGGCGGCAGACGGGCACCACAGACCAGTGTGGCTGCTGGCGCCGTGCTCCCGTTAAACTAGACCAGCATTTAACTGCACATGTATATCTATATACAACCAACACAAATAACGCTGAAATGCCAGCACAACTAAAGTATTTGCAATTTATATATTTGTGGTCATCTGATCTGAGACAGCAGCAAGGCGGGCTAATGGCAGTGGTTAACATCACAATAAATATAGATCTATAGACATATATCACAAGTAACGCTGAAAATGCGGACAGAGCTAACATAATAGCAGCAACTTATATTTTTTAACTTATCTATGTTTGCATCAGGCTCGGGTAGGCTCACCTGTTAACAGACCAGTGTGGCTACTGGCGCCGTGCTCCGGTTAAACTAGACCAGCGGTTAACTGCACATGTATATCTATATACAACCAACACAAATAACGCTGAAATGCCAGCACAACTAAAGTATTTGCAATTAATATATTTGTGATCATCTTATCTGAGACAGCAGCAAGGCGGGCTAATGGCAGTGGTTAACATCACAATAAATGTAGATCTATAGACAGATACCACAAGTAACGCTGAAAATGCGGACAGAGCTAACATAATAGCAGCAACTTATATTGTGTAACTAATGATCTATGTTGGCATCAGGCTAGGGTAGGCTCACCCGTTAACAGTAAATGTAGATTCATAAAGGAACATCACAAGTAGATCTGAAACACCAATACTGATAACATATTTGCAATTCATGTTGATTACAAGTTATCTAAGACAAGCAGCAAGGTCGGGGAATGGCAGCGGTTAACAACAGAATTAATGTAGATCGATAAACAGATGGCCGAATGGGTTGAGCGTCCGTCTCCCGCTTTGGTAGATAGTGTGATTCGAAACCATGGGTTTTAAGCCCTGGTAGGGCATGTCATTCGTCATCAGATTGGTTGGTTGTTGGAGTTGTTCGTCCTGGCAACATATCAGGCGATATCAGGACCGTCCGTCATAAGTGCTGAGCTTATTATCAACCAGGCACCCTGCTCTATTTCCAGATAACCATGCCCTTGAGATGACCTTCATTATCACCTTCATAACCATTGCACACTGCATATATTAGGATAATACTACACAAATCGGGATTGTTTTCATCTAGCCCCCTACTGCGCTTCTGTCGACCAATCAGAATGGAGAATGCGACAGCACCACCCACCCCTTACCCCTTCACTCGATGAAGAACAACAGCGTTTAAGTATTCTCCTCCAGTAGCCCCAAGAGGACACCAATACCCTGGACTGGTTCAATCTGAAGAAATTGGCAATAACTTGCCTAGCTATGACCCTCTGCGTCATGGTCATCACACTTGGGCTAGGTGATGTGCGTGATACAGATGCAGTGTTTTTGTCCTGTTTGGAAGATGGTTCCACGAGTGGAACTATATTGATTTCCTCAAGAGGAATTTCATTTCAGTGTGCTTAGCATGGTGATATAATGGCCATAATATGCTAATGCCTGCACCCAACTGCTGTTTGGAAATTGACAGTTTCGCCCTGTTTTCTGGCAATATCAGTTATGGTTCTAGTTGTTATGCCTTAGTAGATATTTTGGAAATAGTTTGATATTCTTTTAAAGTTTAGGTAATGTAATTTATTCATCCGGCCCCCAATAGCCGATGTCTGCTTTTTATGCTGGAGGGTCGTTAAACAAACAAACACAATATTATTCATCGGAATGTACTAGGTTCATTTCATCAGCAATGCATTGGATTCTGGCTATATTCCGTAGTTTGTGGATAGGTATCTATCTTTGCAGTTAGTTAGGGAAAATATCTTAGTAAAGGCCCTGTCACACTATGACGTAACAATGTCAGTGTAGGGAGAAGGTGAAGAACGTTGAACTTCTCGGCGTAGTATGCAAATTTGGGCACAAGTTGAACGTGGATGCAGCGTAGTTGACGAGAGCATAACGTTGGTAAAGCGTAGTGCTACCATCATTCAACGAGAGAGGACAACGTCATTATGCTCACGGAACGTTATGAACGTTATTCGATCGCCAGAACTACGTTACATGACATTACATACATCATGACACGGTGGCTAAATATTGAATGTATGTTGAACGTACGTTCTCCTGACGTTCTCCTGATGTTCTCCTGAAGTTCCCATTACGCCGCGTGGACGATTCCACGGGGTTTAATGTGGGTCAACGTAGTGGAACGTAGTTGAACATAGTGAGCAGCGTTTGACTAACATCCATTTAATGTCATTGACGTTTGCCGAACGTGTACAGAACATACAGCAAACGTAAACCCTTACGTTCAAGTTACGTCAAAAGTTTTGAACAGGTTCAAAACTTTGACGCGCGCCGATGTAACCCGACGTAAAGTGACATAAACGTGGTGTTCTCTGTGGCGGAGTGGTTAGAGTGTCTGACTTTTTTCTAGGTCAGACTCCTAATCTGAGGGTCAGTGGTTCGATTCCCCATGCCCCCTGCTCTTCCAATTTGGATTTCTACCGCTGTGTATAACTTACAGCGTCATCAAAGGCCGGTTGCTCTCATACCATGTCTATGTGGTGTGGGAGGTTAAAAATCCCTTGGGTCGGTAAATGTGTAGGCTCGGGCTTTCTATCGACCAGCAGTGGAATGTGGAAGACCAGTCATCTATGACTGAAATTTCCCCTGCTTAAACAACTAATGGACCAACAAAAAACACAACAAAAAACGTCAGTCTAACATCATTCTGACATCATCATAACATAACCCAACATACGTCAACGTAATGACGAAACGTTATCACGTCAGGCTTACGTTTGCTCGTTACATCATAGTGTGACAGGGGTATAAAATAAACTGGAGGTTTAGAGAGTTTGGGATTTGTTATAAGGGCTAAGTCTAATATTATGGGTTAGGAGGTGGTTTGCTGTGTAAACCGGGGTAGAGTATAACTCCGTTAAACCAAAGTTGAAGGGACCCTAGAAATGTGTTTGGATTAACCGATCAATGGTTTAACCGAGCTTTGGTTTCGACTTTGACTTGGCTTTGGCAAAAAAGCAGGTGCATTATGAATGCAATATACAATATATGTGGACACTTTGATTATTGTTTTTATGCATATACAGTATAACCCAGTTAAACCAAGCTCAGATAAACCAAACGATCGGTTAATCCAAACTTTTTTCGCTGGCCCGGCAAAATACTACAATTTTTCATATAAAAAAGTCTCAGATGACCTTATAACCACATGAAAGTTTGGTTTAACCGTACCAGATGTGGCCTGGGGCCCCAGCAATTTTGTTTGGATTAACCGATAGTTTGGATTAACCGACTTTGGTTTAACCAACTTTTGTATATGATAAATGGTAGTATTAAGCCGGGCCGCCGAAAAAACTTTGAATTAACCGATCGTTTAGTTTAACTGAGCATGGTTTAACGGGGTTGTACTGTATTGTGATGAGTGAAGTGGACATGGAGACAGGGGAACTATCCGTTATTTATTGTTCCGTATGTAAATGTACATACACAGTACAACCTCTCTAAATCGACCGACCATGGGACCAACTATAAGTGATCCATTTAGGGAAGCGGTCAGTTTAGAGAGTTAGAATATCCTTACTATGGTACTGTTGGGACCCAAATAAAGCGATCGATATAGGGGAGTGGTCGATCTATTGAGGTGGTAACTTAGAGAGGTTTTACTATATATGTATTTGTACATATACATATACATATATAAGTAGGTTTATATGTACTTATACATATATATGTATGCGCATATGTATATATACATGCATGCGTGTATGTGTATTTGTACATGAACATTTATATGTACTTGTAATTGTATATATATATATATGCATACACATATATAGTTGCATATATGTATATATATATGCATATGTATGTATATATATATATATATATATAGGTATACATATATGTAGATACACATGTATATGGAGTCCTGATATGACTTTAGATTTTGCTAGGAGGCAAAACCACAACAAACAAACAATATGAATACACATGTACATGAGTATATATACAGTAGAACCTCTCTAAATCGACCGACCATGGGACCGACTATAAGTGATCCATTTAGGGAGATGATCAGTTTAGAGAGTTAGAACATCCTTACTATGGTATTGTTGGGACCCAAATAAAGCGATCGATATAGGGGAGTGGTCCATCTATTGAGGCGGTCAGTTAGAGAGGGTTTACTATATATGTATTTGTACATATACATATATAAGTAGGTTTATATGGACTTATACATATATATGTATGTGCATATGTATATATATACATGCATGTGTGTATGTGTATTTGTACATGCAAATTTATATGTACTTGTCATTGTATATATATATGCATATGCATATATATTTGCATATTTTTATGTATGTGCATATGTATGTGTATATATATATATATATAAATATATATATATATATATAGGTATACATATATGTAGATACACATGTATATGGAGTCCTGATATGACTTTCGATGTTGCTAGGAGGCAAAACCACAACAAACAAACAATATGAATACACATATACATGAGTATATATATATAGATATATATATGTGTGTGTGTGGGGGGGTGGGGGGTAAGCGTGTTTTCGGGCGGGGCTAAGTGTCTCTGTGTGTTTTTTTGTGTTTTGGAGGGAGGGGGGGGGGAAGAGCTCGCGGACATTGTGTGTGTGGCTGGGTATGGGGGCGGAGTTGCACATCAGCCGTGTGTATCCCTAACAGCATACAGGGGGCTGGTGGGAATGCGGTAAGGAGGGCACGTCTTTATATGTGTTTACACAATGGGAGACCATGCTTTGGTAGAGAGGTAGGGTGTGTGATAGGGTATGGTGGGGGTTTGGTGGGGTGTGGTTGGTATGGGTGGGGTTGGTGGCATGGAGCAGGGTGTGGATGTGAGAGATGAGCGTAGATCTAACCAAGCCAACCTCTTTGATCGCAGACATAAAGCCATGGACCGTTATTTCTGATGTGGCCACCAGCGGTCGCTACAATCCTTAGCTGCATCAGGGGCCTGTTCTTACTACGTATATATATATATATATATATATATATATATATAAATATATATATAAATATATATACATACATATTTCTGTGTATAATATATATGTGTATGAAATGAATATGTATATCATGTATATATATGTAGTGGTATGCACTAACCTCCTAGGCAAGGAGCTGCATAGACAGGTAGGCATGGGTAGTATGGTGATATCAGGGAGCCTGGGTGGTTTAATGGGTAGCACACTGGCCCAGAATGCAAAGAGATGTGGGTTTGAGTCCCACTCTAGGCGCAATATTTCCTATTTTCATCACCCCCATGACACTGGTTGCTGTGATCGGGATCCTGTATAAGTTGTGCGCTGTATGGTTGTTGAGCCTACCCTGTGTATGTATGTGTTAGTGGATTGCCTGTATGTATGTACTTGTAAGCATTAAAAGACTTACAATTTCAAGGGGATGAGTGTAATGGTCTGCACTGGCCTCTCAGGCAAGTGACCACATAGACAGGTAGGCATGGGTAGTGTGGTGATGTCAGGGAGCCTAGATCGTGTAATGGTTAGCACACTGGCCCGTTGTCAAGTGACAGCGGCATCACACAGAAAAGCAATTCGAAGAAAAATAAGAAAGAGCAGAGTAAGTTCTCCATTCGGAAATATACTAAAGGTGATAAGAGCATAAAGAAGCTGAACTTTATTGAATTAATCTATGCCTGATTAATCTGGGGAATGAAGCGCTCTGCTCTGAGAAGGTGGGGATGACGATGCGGGAAATGCATGGCAATGCATGCCATCACAGGGAACTACACTGACGAGGCCTATCAGGATATGATGCGGCCATTCGGGACAAAGTAAGAGAGAGATGCCTATGCTATTTTAAGCTTGGTGACCAGGAGTTTTCTCTACTACATTTTAATATGACAATTCAAAATCCATGTGTGATGTGAAGAGGAATTTTAAGTCTGCCAGTCAACCTACTAATACTACTGACAGTGTGAACCATTCAAGGTGCATTTAATTATAGCAAGGGCGGGTGTGTGGCTAAATCATGTGAGTGGGAGCACAAGTGCATTGCTTGTAAAAGCAAGGATCACAGGAGCAATCAATGCTAAGTGCAGTGTTGACGAGTGGATAGTGGTGTAAAATGCTTTGTCACATGTGGCTGGGAAGGAGTGTGTTGGTATATTGGACCACAAGGAGCAGGATAGTTGATTCAGCGCGCTCCACTGGTATGCATGGTAGCGGGTGGTGCAGCACTCACAGCACACCTGAGGGTGTAGTGAACAACCATATAAATAGCAATTATACTGATCATTGTGGCATGACCGGGCTGAGCCGACTGGGCGATAGCAACGGTATGGACACCGTGGTGAGCGTGACTGAGTCAGGAGTGTATCGTGATATGGTGGACCATGTGTCAACAGCAGGAGGCAACAGCACAGCAGATGAGGATTGTGGCTGCAAATGCGGCGACTACGGACTTAATATTGGATCAGAAAATTGGTTTGAAGTGGTGAGAAATGTGGATAATGTGATAAGAGACAATGATGCTATTTACACCATTTGTGCTAAAGATGTAATTGATGATGGCTTCATCCATGTTGTTGACATTCTTCAGGATTGCTTGCAGGGATTTTGTAACTGTGTTCATTTTGTAGGTGGAGCTCCTGTTCAATTGAAACCTTGTAGATTGTTTCTAGAATCCATGTGTCGGGGGGATTGTGACCCAGATTGGGACTACTTGATGAGAGGAACACTGTTCGGCTTCAAAGTTATAAACGATTGGTGTGAGAGTTGCTATATGGCAGAAAATTACTCCTCTATTACCAATCCGGAAACTGGTCCAGTTATGACTAACCGCCTAATTACATAGATTGATGAAGGTTTTTTTACTGTTGTTGACCAGCCGTGGACATGTGGCGGGGGGCCAAAGGGCCACGATCACTTTAGGGCCATCGTTGATTGTTCCAAACCACAGGGTATATGTGTGAATCAATACACTGAGCAATGTACAGGCCATTTTGGATATAATTCAGTTGAATGTATCACAGTGTCTTTACAACAAGGGGGGTTTCTGTCGACTATCGACATATCAAATGCTTATCGAGCAGTGAACATACACCCGAAGTGTAGGGAACGTCAAGGGCTAGCATGGGATTTTGGTTCAGGCTTGGTGTATTTGCGAGACAATCGGTTATGCATGGGTCTAAGTAGTAGCCGTATATGTTTTCAAAGATAAGCGATTTGCTTGTTTGCTGCCTATCTCGTGCAGGTTTTGATAGTTATATAAATTACCTAGATGACTTTTGTGTTTTTTGGGGTAATAAGGTTAGCTGTGGGTCTGCTCAGTTGAGACTTATCACTATAGTGAGATGGATTGGTTTCTATAGTAGTTTGAAAAAACTCACCCCTCCCACCCAAGTGACTAGGTTCTTAGTAATAGAAATTGACGTTGTAGAGATGGAAGTACAATTACCCACGGATAAACTAATCAAATTGCAGGATCAGTTGAGCAATTTTTTGGTCAGAAAGAAAGCTACAAAGAAGGAATTAGAAATAGTAGGGGGCATAGTAGCTCAATGTTGTAAAGTTGTCCATGGTGGGAGGACTTTCTCCAGACGTGTGTACGATTTAATAGCATCAGTCGATAGATCCTGGCATATGGTTAGGCTCAATGAGGAATTTCGTCTGGATGTAAAATGGTGGCTAGATTTTGTGGCTGATTTTAATGGGAAGGCAAAGATTATTCCTTCATTGTAGCCTTGGATTTGTATTTATAGTGATGCTTCATTATTGGACTTGGTGATTTGTTTGAGAATGATTGGGTGGCAGGACCATTTCTGAGTAATGGCGGGAACCTGGATAGGAAATGGGTGGGGCATCATTTTGCTGAGGTGGATTATGAAGGGTGTGAGACCGAAGATATAAATGTATTAGAAAGGTGGCCCATTGTAGTGGCAATGGAGAGCTGGTCAGGTAGCTGGGCAAATAGAACAGTTGTAATGATAACAGATAATATGCAGGTGAGGGCAGCAATTAACAGAGGCTGTAGTAAGAATGTCAGAATGATGAGATGGTCGAGGAGGATATTTTCGAAATCTATTACGTCTAACTTTGACCTTCAGTCAGTTTATATGAATACAAAATGTAACATTATATCTGACAGCTTAAGTAGACTGGATAGATATACAAATTGCTGCCATATTAGAAATGTGTCTGTGTTGCCATGAACTATTCAATCATTAATCCTGCAGATTGGGACATGCTTGTGGAGGAGTGTAGGACGTTTGAAGACAGTATGCGGTATCAATGGCATGCACCCGTAACGCCCATGTTAAAAGTTATTTAGATTTCTGTGAGGTTTTTGCTGACATGATAAACATGTATCCATGCGTTGTGGACCAGATATGCCTGTATGTTACCTATTTTGCATGGTGCATGTGTTATTCGTCAATCTGCAAATATCTGAGTGCCCTCAATAATCATTTGAAAGATCTCGGTTATGAGCCGGTAGATTATGAGAATCATTGTTTTAAGAAATGTATGGGGGGTATTAGGAGGTTGAAGGGTGACGTGGTGAAGCAGGTTGCACCTATCTTGCCACACCTTTTGACACAAATTTGGTATCAACTGTGTGATACTGAAGCACACACGGCAGTGAGAGCGGCCATGTTGATGTCATTTAGGGGTTTACTCCGGAAGGGACATTTTACTAATTTTGATGTCTCCTTGCTCCGGAATGATGTTGTGGTGCATGTGTGGGGGATGATGGTGCACATCAAGAAATCCAATACAAATCAGTTTAGGCAGTGAGTGCACCTGATTCTTAGCGCTAGGGTTAAAAATATATAATTATGTGCAGTGCATTGGTATGAGGCACATGTGTAGCAGTGTCTTGCACACATAGACACAGTTGCATTCCAGATGCCGCAGATTGGTCACAGTGTCCCATTATCGTATAAATATTATCAGGAGGTAATTAAAAATGCTTGTTCTGTGATAGTTTTGGATGCGTCTGAATTTTCAACTCACAGCCTGCGCCGGAAGGGGCACCACTTTTGTACGCATGTGTGGCATGTCAATTCAGGACATTATGGAAAGGGGGGAGTGGAAGTCGGATGCGGTGTTCCAGTATCTAGCATTGTCAGTGGAGGAGCGTCTGGTGAGGGACTTGAGGGTGCTGCTGAACTCTTGCTTTGGGTGTGCCTTGGGGTCTTAGAGGCCAGCCAGAGTCTATTACTCACTCCATTTACATATATGCCTCTTCTCCTTATTATTATTACTATTACTACTCTAGTGCCAGTAATGTGTATGTATAAATGTTTATCTTTATGCAAATATTATATAAGCAGTGCAGGTGAATCTCTTGTGTGCTGATTCTGGTAGATTATATGAGGTATAGTTAGAGTGGTTTGGAACACTATTGTTTGTGTGGACAGTTAAGCAAAGGCAGCTGGTCAGCAGGCGCTTCCTGTCCTAATACCGGTTGGTCACTTCTACCTGATTTTTTATTTGAATAAAGGATTGGGGGTCTTAAAGGGCAGCCAGAGTCTATTTACTCACTCCATTTACATATATGTCTCTTGTCATTATTATTATTACTATTACTCCTAGAGCGCAAATAATTCATGTAGTTGGTTTCACCAGCAGTTTCAATATCTTTAGGTTCTGCAAGGGTTTACTTAGATTGCAATAAGGTTATATTTCACAGGACACATGTATTTGTGAGGGTGTTCCGCAAGAACAAATGCTTGCCTTAGGGAATGACTACTTGTGAATTGAAAACGGCATCAGCGAGATTGATATATGTACATATATATAATTATATCCAATTATTTACATATATATACACATATGTACACTTATAAATAAACATATGTACACTTATAAATAAACATATGTACACTTATAAATAAACATATGCCAGGCAGCCAGCGCCATGACAACAATGTCCACTCAGTTACATTATCCTGACAGTAAGCAACCCAGGCCATGCCATATCCTAGTAATACTGAGTGCCAGACAAGGTAGTGCCAGGTATCAATTTCGGTTCGTGCAGCATTCAAACTCTCGCTTACCGATTCAACCACCGCGTCTGATAAATATACATATAATATTCATATGTACATATATACAAGTATCCCTGTATGCATATGTACATATTTCTATATGTACATATAGATATGTGCATATATATATATATATTTACATACATAATACACTGAACCAGCCAGTCTTTGCCATATCCTAATAATCCCGAGTGCCTGGCTAGGAAGTGAGAGGTATAAATGTGTACGTTATTAACTTGGCTCGATCAGGGTTCGAACCCATGTCGGAATCCGACGATCTACCAAAACGGGAGACGGACGATCAACTCATTGGGCCACCCAGTGTGTTAGAACCTGATGCGATTCCTTCTAGTTGTAGTATATTTGTATCTATATATGCATTGTTGGGAATATGATGTCACAGCATCCGGCATCGCTGGCTGCACCATAAGTAGGAGTACGCAGACTAGATCTGTACCTACTGTATTTGCTCTACGCCTCACTGACTCTCTCTCCCTCTCTGACTCTCAGCGCTCTCTCCGCCCTACCCCCGCCCTCTCCCTCAGCCGGTCTAAACCCAACCTAACCTAATCCAACACAACCCAATCCAATTTAACGCAACCTAGCCTAACCCTACCTAAGCCAATTTAATTCAACCTAATTCAACCTAGCCCAATCCATCATAAGCCAATCTAAACCAACCTTACCCATCCTAACCTAAACTAACCCAACGCAACCTAAGCCAATCTAACCCAACCTAGCATAACCCAACCCAACCTAAACCAATCTCACACAACCTATTACAACGCAACTTAACCCAATCTAACCCAACTTAGCATAAACTAACCCAACCTAAACCAATCTCACGCAACCTATTTCAATGCAACCTAACCCAATCTAACCCAACCTAGCATAACCCAACCCAACTTAAACCAATCTCACACAACCTATTACAATGCAACCTAACCCAATCTAACCCAACCTAACCCAACCCAATCCAATCTAACCCACCCTAACACAACCTAACCCAAACTAACTCAACCCAATCCAAGACCGCCTGGAATGCGCCCCGAGCTGGAGAACGGGCGGGAAGGCGGGAAGGCGGGAAGGCGGGAAGGGGGAGGGCGGGAGGGCGGGGGGGGGAGGGCGGGAGGGCCGGAGGACGGGAGGACGGGGCCGGGGCCAGGAGGGCCGACGGGAGATCGGGTAACGCGGCCGGGCGCTAGGCGTGCACAGCTCGTGACGCCGCACAATTAACCTTCCTTACCTTTCCGAGCCGGAGCCGGCCACGGGAGTTGCTGTCGGCGTCAGCGGTCGGGGCCCCCCCGATAGCGGCGGCGGCGGCGGCGGCGGCCTCCCTCCGGACTCGGGGTGTGTGTACTCGGCGCTCCTCCGCCTGTCCCCGCGCGCAGTCATTTACTCAAGCCGCTTGTGCCGGTCTGAGCGCCGCGCCGCCCCGACACGAGTTGCAGCGGCGCCGGTGGCGCCGCCACGCGACCACGTGGAGAGGCAGCGCCGGGCGGGCGGGTGGGAGGTTAGGAGGGAGGGAGGGAGGGACGGAGGGACGGAGCGAAGGTGGGAGGGTGGATGGGTGGGGCGGGGGTGCTGATGGAAACGTATAGTACCGGTCCCCGCCACCACCACCACTACACAGCGGTGGCCGAGCACCATACACTGCCTGGCGGTGGTGGTGGTGGTGGTGGTGGTGGCGACAGTGGCGGTGGGGTCGGTGGTGGCGGTGGCGGAAGTAGCGGTGCCTGGTAATGTTGGCGCCAACTACCGGGTGCGGTGGGGTTAGTGGCGGGGAGAATGGTAGCGGTGGTTATGGTGCTGGTACTAGCAGTCGCCATAGACCTTTAGGTGCTGATATACTGGTAGGGAGTGCTGATGTTATATTATATTGATAATGCATTGCTGAACACCCATATGAGTTTGTTGCTTTTTTTGTTTGTTTTAATTTAATTTTCTGACGGATGAAGTGGTGGTGGTCGTTCTGATGGAGTTGTTAAACAGCATGTACATATATATATATACTATGCTGGCATAGTACTGGTGACTGGATATCTATTATTGATAATGTACACTGTATCACAGATATGAATATTTGGATGTAGTATCAATATATATGTATGTACATTGATAAAATGTAAATGTATGTACATATATATATTTTTAATTAAATGAGGGACTGTTGGTAATGAAGAAGTTTCATTAGCCGTGGAGATTGTTATGACTGTGAGCGGTGGAAGTGAGGCAGGGAGACCGTTAGAGCCGGTTCCGAGGCAAGGGGAGGAGAGAGTGCCAAGTCACAGGGGTTCAGCTCAGAGTAAGGGGTGTTGGGAAGCGAGGAGGTGCCCAGAGGGGGCACCAAAACATTTAGGGGCTATTCTTTATTTATATTCACATAATCACTTATATAGCACATATGTACAGACATATACACACGTATATAATATACACATATACATACTATACATATTATGTGTATATGACGAGTTCAGGCGCAAAACCATGTAAATGCCGATCGAAAAATGGAGATAAACATTGGGCTCAAACCTTCAAAAAGGTCAAAAGAAAGGTTACTTGTTTGTTCATTGCTTCATAAGCATGTGATCATATAGAAAGTGCAATTAGTACACACATCTGGTATTTAAACTTCATTTTTGGATTGGTGTTTACATGGTTTTGCGCCTGAACGCTTCATAATTATATATACATCCTGTGCATAATATGCAGATACACACGTATAAACATATGCACATATATATATATACATTATATAATGAATATAGTATGTCGCCGAGACTGACGCGGGTAGATAAATGCACAAATGACTTTCTGTATGTGAACAGAGAGATTCTATTTCAACCGAGCCTTAAAGTTACATAACCCGATGGATTTGAGTTTCCGTGATTTTTTAGATATATATATTAGGGTGATTATTATATTCTACATTCCTTTAG
This sequence comes from Branchipolynoe longqiensis, assembly GCA_030323885.1. Lineage (NCBI taxonomy): Eukaryota > Metazoa > Annelida > Polychaeta > Phyllodocida > Polynoidae > Branchipolynoe > Branchipolynoe longqiensis. Next base: position 57,334,253 of record CM059197.1, read on the forward strand.
ATTATTGGAACCTTTTTTTGTATATGGCTCACTTTTGTGATATTTTAAGTGCAAACATGCAAGATTAATATTGGCATACCTGCCAAAACTCTGACACCATTTTGCTTTGGTCGTTGTTGTTTTACGTTCTAGCAACAATTAGGGTCATATCAGGACGGGTACTAACTTGTGACAGTGCACGCTCATGGCAACTTTATAGTGCTGCCCCACTGGAAGACCAGGCTGCCAGCACCATGACCTGATATCCCACTCAGTCACATTATCCTGACAATGAACCAACCAGTCATTGCCCTATCCTAATAATTCCGAGTGCCAGGCTAGGAAGCAACAAGTACACATTTTTAAGTCATTGGTTTGACTCGACCAGTGTTCGATCCCACAACCCCATGATGTACCAACACGGGAGACGGACGCTCTAACTCAGTCGGCCATCATGTCTGGTGGCGATAGGCTTTTGTAGTAACAGTTTCTATTAAATTGACTCAATATTCCCTTCGATGTGGTGACACATATTTAATAAGTGCACGAGTAATTAAGTTAGATATGTAGATTTAATTCTAGATAATTACTTTGGTTTTGAAAATTTGATGTTTTCATCAGACTGTGCAGCTTTAGGTTTTAAAATAAATGTATTCAAAACAAAACAACATATGGGATTGCTGAACTAGCAAAACGGGAGATCGACGCTCAACTCATTCGGCCATCCCGTCTGGTCATATCATACTGTAGAAAAGAGAGACAAATATGGCGAAGTGCCAGTATGTAGGTACTCTTTGATTGGATACATTATGACACAGCATTTATCCGGAAGTCATTATTGTTGCAACCCACTTGTAGTTTCCCGAATCTCTCAGTGCCCCGTCCCCTAACCCCATAGTACTCCATTGTCAGCCACAGACAGGATGGCCGAATGAGTTGAGCGTTCGAACCCATGTCGAGTCAAACCACTACCGAAAAATGTAAACTTGTCACTTCCCTAGCCAGGTGCTTGGCATTATAAGGTTAGAGTAAGGACTGTCTGACTCAGTGTAAGGATAATGCAAAATCAGGTTATGGTGCTAGCTGCCTGGTCTCCCAGTAGGGCAGCACTATCATGTATAATTTGCCATGAGTGCACACTATTATAAGTCAGTACCCGTCTTGGTATGACCTTAGATGTTGCCACGACGTAAAACTCCAACAACCAACGAACCATTGTCGGCCACTGCCACGTGATTTCAGTCAGCCTCGTTTTGGTGTGGTTGGTGTGTGCGCATGACCGCTAGGTGGCTGACGCACATCGAGGTAATCTGGCTAATCACCCATCATAGCGCCATACCCCGAGGGACGGGCGCAGGTTCACGGAAATTACCGACTGTCACTCGTTAGTCCTCTAGGTGACAGCACATGACAGCTGCCCGCAGCCAGTGGTGCTTAATGGCAGGTGTACACTACACGACACCCATGACGCAGATACAGCACCAGGGCTGCGTTCAGGGTACGTCTCGGAGGCGTCTCGGCGACGTCTCGGCGATGCTTTTGGGTCTATTTGCGTTCAGAGTGCGTCTCGGCGACGTCTCGGCGACGCCTCCCTTTTCAGGCAGGAGACAAAAAGCGCCTCGAAAATGGCCGCCGCATGCAGTGGTTTCATCCAATCAGAGAGCAGCATTTTGATTGCAAATGGCCGCCGCCTATGGGGGCGGCCATTTTCGAGACAAGAAACTTCCTTTGCCGTTCAGACTAGCGTGACGTCACGGGCGCCTCCGAGGCGCCTCCGAGATGGACCCTGAACGCGGCCCTGGTATTCTCTCCGATAGACAATACGTGATTTCATTTGTCTTCCTCATTCCACTGCTCTTCACCTAATCATATTGGTTGGTTGCTTGTTGGAGTTTTACGTCCTGGCAACATCTTTGGTCATACCAGGACGGGTACCGACTTGTGGCAGTGCCCACTCATATCGTCTTTATAGTGCTGCCCCACTGGGAAATCAGGCTGCAATCACCATGAGCTGATATCCCACTCAATCACATTATCCTGACACTGGGCTAACCAGTCCTTGCCATATCCTATTAATGCAAAGTTCCAGGATAGGAAGCTACAAGTATCAATGTTAAAGTCATTGGTTTGACTTGACTGGGAACCGAACTTCCGACCTTCCGCACGCGAGGTCTGCACTGTACCGATTGGGCAAACCGCGTCCGGTTCATTATCATATTAAAGCCGTGCGGCAGGCTGGGCAGTGACAAGTATAGAGGATTTGAACTGCACAAACTGCTACATGGGAAGCAGACTCTCAACTTATACAGTCATGCATCACTTTGCTGACTGACTATGTTATGTGTGCTGTGGTTTTATTTAATTTCTGTTGTTTTCGCTCTCTATTTTGTTGGTGCGTGAGCAAAGTTATTATCACAGACTCTGCATTGCTGCTAAACGACGTGATAACACCATTTAATTTTTTTTCTCAAATCTTTGTGGGGTATAACTAGTTATGCTAATATTATTTAGGCCTTGGGGGAGCCTATCGTGCAGCGACTGGCTGGGGTTGGGCGCTGTGTCGGCTATGCTATCCCATCGGATGGAGCCTCGAGCCCGCACCAGCCAATCAGAGCGAGGGGCGATCCCGGAGGTGTCGACCTCTGGCGCTACCGCCTGTAATCTGCATCCAGTCGGTCAGAAATTTGACTGACTGTGTTAGCTGTTCAGTGCAGCTGCGGCAACACATACGCCGTCGGGCGGGTGATTTGTTCTTGGTGTTGAGATCTGCTGTCTGTTGTGAGCATGGTCCTAGACGTTTGCCAAGCATGTGGAGATGAGCATGAGCCACCTAGCAGTACTAAATGCAAGGTGATAAACACCAAGGTGGCCAGATGAGCCATCAAGACGGAAGCTGTGGATGAGGAGAGCGGCACATGTGAGAGTAGTGAGGATGTTGTGGCTGACGTGATTGTGAGGCTTTCACTGGGTGAGAGTACTACTGAGGTGAAACCTAAGCTAGCATGCAGGGCTAGTGAGATTCTGCCTGACGAGGAGGAGATTGAGCTGTGCAGACTGTTGGAGGCGTGTGTATTGCCGCGACACAAAGCGGAGCTGAAGGCAGCACTGGAGAAGGAGATTGTGGCGGAGGAGAAGGCGAGCGAGAAGAAGAGCTTGCGCCGAAAGTTGAGGAAAAAGAAGAAGAAGTCAAGCAAAAAGAAGGCATCTACAGCGACGGATTCGAGCCCAAGTTTGGGGGATTCATCTCTGCCATCATCATCATTGTCTGAGGAGTCAGACACGGACGAGTCGAGGAGTGGGAGCAGAGAGCACCGCAGGAGGAGGAGAAAGAAGAGAAGTAAGTTTGTGCTCAATCGGTTCAGTAAGGGGAGGAAGAGCATGAATAGACTGACTTTCAGTGAATTGCTGTACACTGCACTAGTGTGGGCCATGAGATGGGCTGTTAAGGTAGAGATGGACATGGATTTGTTGTAAGGCTATAAGAGGGTATGATCATGCGGTGTGTGAGAAGGGCCGAGACAAAAGGTCTGAGGGTGTTCAAAATGGGGGTCAACGGTTTGTCTTTATTGCACTTCAACATGGACACTTCTAGGTGGGGGGGAGGAGTGCGGGGGCGTCGACCCTTGTGATGACAATGTGGGCTCTGGCAGGGATCTTGTGTCGGAGACTGCTCCAGGAGAAAAACTACAGGGCCGCACCTCAGGAGGTATCGGTGCGGACATACATGAGCTAAAACAGCTGAACAGTGACTGGTTTCGCGTGATCGGCCATGACCATGGGGGTGATAATAGTGATGGTTTGTTATGTATGTTGTGGGTGCTTGACCGCAACAGCCAGCACACATGGTGTGAATGCTACATTGCTATATATGATGCTTGTATTTGTGTTTGTTGTAATTGTGTTCGACCTCAGATTAAGCCATGTCGCGTTTACTCTGAATGCTACTGTCACAGTGATATTGATCCCGATTGGGAATATGTTCTGAGATGTGCATGTTTCAGTTTTCGGGTGATCGACAACAAATGTGATAGTCATTATCAGAAAGAGAACTATGACTCTATCACAAAAGGTGAGGTGTGAAATTGATGATGAAATGCTTACTGTTGTTCATGAACCATGTGCATGTATCCATGCGATGGGCGGCATGCCAAAAGGGCTAGACGACTTCCGCGCCATCGTGGACTGTTCTAGCCCAACCAGTGAATGTGTGAATGATCACACTCAGGGCTGTTGTGTAAACTTCAGTTACTCTCTGTTGAATCTGCAACCAAACTCCTGCAGCAAGGGGACTTTTGTTCTACTGTTGATATTAGCAATGCCTACAGGGCCATAAACATCCACCCAGGGTGCAGAGCTAGGCAGGGCCTTGCTTGGGATTTTGGTGACAGGCTGGTTTATCTAAGGGACAATCGCCTTTGTATGGGCCTCAGTAGCAGCCCTTACGTCTTCTCCAAAGTTAGTGCTTTTGTTGTTTGGTGCATGGTGCGTGAAGGCCACCACGAGTGCATTAACTATCTGGATGATTTTTGTGTCATATCACACTCTGAGGAAGGGTGCCGGGAAGGGCAGCTCAAGTTGGTGGTGATCCTGTGCCAGCTTGGGTTCTATGTCAGCTTTAAGAAGCTAACCTGCCCGAGCCAGATATGTAGATTTCTGGGGATTGATGTGGACTCTATCAAGATGGAGCTTCGCTTGCCACTTGATAAACTGGCAAAATTGCAGGATCAGTTGCGACTGTTCCTGTGGCGCAGAAAAGCCACAAAACGTCAGTTAGAAAGGTTGGCAGGTGTGTTGGCACATTGCTGTAAAGTGATCCACTGTGGCCACACCTTGTCACGCCGGGTATACGACCTGGTCGCATCAGCCAAAAAAACGGACCACAAAGTGCGCTTGAATGAGGAATTCCACTTAAACCTGAAATGGTGGCTGGAATTTGCAGCCACGTTCAATGGAAAAGTCAACATCATTTCGGCCAATGAATGCATCTCCGTCTATAGTGATTCGTCGCTATTCGGGTTCAGTGATATCCATTCCAGTGATTTGATAGCCGGTGCATTTGAACTCGGAGATGCGAAGGCATTGCAGGGGTGGCTAGGTCACCACTTTGAGGAAGCTAGGGATGTTGGTTGCAGAACCGACAACATTAATGTTCTTGAGCTATGGCCCATCCTGGTGGTAGTGCGCTGGTGGGGCCAGCTATGGTCAGATAGAACCGTGGTGTTCATCACAGACAACACTCAGGTCCGTGCCGCTCTCAACTCAGGTAGGAGCAGAAATAAAACCACCATGAAATGGCTACGACTGATATTCTGGATGTCGATCCAGTACAATTTTGATATGCAATCGGTATATATAAAGCACACATGACAATGTAGTGTGTGATAGCCTGAGCCGGCTTGTCGAACTTAAGAACATTGTGAGGGTGAGAGATGCAGAGGTGACAGGGCCATGTGCTGTCACAAACTATTCGATTGTTAATCCAGACTGGGAACGACTCCGGATGGAATGTGTGGGCTTCCAGGGAGCCCATTACACCACCATGACCAAACAGACCTGGTCGGTCCAGGTGAAAGCCTACCTGGAGTTCTGTGAGATTTTCACTGACAATGTTGAACCGTACTCCTTCCCACCTGATCAACTATGTATGTATATGTCTTTCCTCACTCGGAGGATGTGCTTCAGTTCTATAAGACAGTATATGTTAGTGCACTGAATAATCACCTTAAAGACTTGGCCTGCACGCCAATATATTATACTAATCATCACATAAAAAAGTGTATATCGGGTATACGCAGGACATTGAGAGATGCCGCTAACCAGGCTCCTCCCTGATGATCCAGGTACGGTTGTCAAAGACCATACCGTACCATGAGCGAGTTCACTGAATACCGTTGTCAACTGTACCCAATCCGGCCTTGTGCGCAGTTTATTGGGTACGTACGCACTTTGCAGAAGTGGTAGCCTCCCCCCCCCCCCACCGAGTGACATGCATTCAGAATACCGAGGCTAGGTGGGTCGATATCTAGGACATACTCTTTTTAGTTGTCATCTTTAAAATGCTTGTGTGAGTGAGCGGGCCTTCAAATTTTACAATCGACAGCCTCCGAAGGCGGGAGCGATTTTTGTTAGGCTATGCGGAGCCTGGATCCTTGAGGTAAAAGAGAAGGGTGATTGGAAATCAGACGCTGTGTTCGAATACTTGAAAGCGCCAATGGGACAGAGGTTAGCAGCTGACATGCGTTTGGCTGCTCTACTAGCGAACAATCGGAGATAATCCTGTGTTTGGGCCTTAGGCGGTACCAGCCATATTCCAGTTGAATAACATCTTTCTTCAGCACCGAGGCACTGGTCTTCCGGCCTTAGCAATTATAGTGCATATGAACTATTTATGGATGAGATGATGAGATGGTATGAACAATATAGACAATAGTTCAAATCAGGTATTACAAATATGGTGGGGATCTTATTTTGCACATGTAGACTGGAGAATAGCCATTTACCTTTATCAGTGATTTGATGATCATACCTGTGAGGATACATTAATATAATGTGCATGACTTGCTGATAGAGGTAGTCGTGAATATTGGATTATGCAAATAATGGTTGCATGACTCATTTAAATTGTCTTGGTCAACTACAGCTTTGTCGGTAGTATTTGATTTATTGGCTTAGTAAGGTGGTATACGCTGGTAGGTATACTTTGGTAGTTGTTATTTCTTTTACTCTTTTTGCCAGGGGGGATTTCAGAGAGGGAGAGGGAAGGGAGTGATTAACTGAATAGAAACTGCTTGTTCTACAGTCGAAGTATGAGAGTAATCAGCAATGTAGTTCTATTTGTGGTTGTCTGCTTGTTGGTTGGTTGGTTGTTGGAGGTTTACATCCTGGGAACTTCTAATGTTCTTCAAGATTTGTTTTGAAGATTTAGACTGCCTATCATGGATAAGTCTGAACAGACTTGTTTTCACCATTAGACGGTTTGTTGATAGAAAGCCCTAGCCTACACTTTTACCGACCCAAGGGATGAGAGCAATTGTCCTTTGATGACCCTGTAAGTCATACACAGCTGTGGAAATCCAACTTGGCAGAGGTAGGATCATGGGGAATCGAACCACCAACCTTCAGATTAGGAGTCCGACTTAGAAAAAAGTCAGACACTCTAATCACTCTGCCACAGAGATATAATATCAGGATGGGTACCGACTTGTGACAGCGCACACTCATGGCGAATTTATAGTGCTGCCCCACTGCGAGACCAGGCCACCAGCACCATGACCTGATATATATTTTTATTTTTTTTTGTAAATATAGTTTATTCATTGAATAAAGTCTTTTGTCAGCGCCGTGGCACTGGTCTTCCAGCCATGTGACAATGCAGTTATTTACAATATATGCAGCGAGCCCAAATCAGCTGAACTAACAATATCAAACATTCAAAGGCTTACATATGGTATAGTTTGACAATTCACATACAAAAATAGCAGTTATATGTTGTATTCCTACACACTTGATACATACATGTGTATGATTAGACCTTTACATTACGGAGTGGTTAGGTACATAGTTTTCCTTCATAGGTTTGTATGCCTACTATGTTGTGAATTGCAAAACTATCATGTTGTTGGAGTTAACATTTTGAGATGGAGTGAGTGTTAGTAGAATAGTTTGTTTATTCTGTTAGATAGAGTGTGGTTAGCTTATAGGGTTATGCTTAAAAGGTTAATACCTCAGGTTGTTAGTAATGATGGGATAAACAATGCTTGGAGGATTGTATGTTTCAGTCATTCACTCAATGATATTATCCTGACACTGAGCCAACCATTCCTTGTCCTATACAAATAATGCCGACCGCCTGGCTTGGGAGCGATTATAAATAATTGGCTTCACTCGACCAGAGTTTGAACCCATGGGTTCGAATCGCACATGCTACAAAAACGGGGGACGGACGCTCACTTCATTTGGCCATCCAGTCTGGTCCTATTTGCTTGTTTCTTTGAATTGCGTGTCCAGACAACACCAAATACCTCATTTGGACATATATCAACGTCACAGTGCTGCCCTATTAGGACACAGCGCAGCCAGCAACAGGACCTGATATCCCACTGAGTCACAGAGCAAGCCCAGTCAGATCCTCGAAATGTCCAGCACCAAACAAGACAACTAACCCTGTCAAATCCTCAATATTAACAGCATCAAGATAAATAGCTAACAAGAATCATTTTGTAAAATATTCCGATAAAACACATTGGTGGGGAATGTGAACTGGTCTATAAAGGATTACAAATGGTCTATAAAGGTAAATGATGTATAGGGCCAGGTGTATGAATGTATTTATGTAGTTGCTGGTGACTCTTTACTTGTGGTTCATAGTCATTGTGTATTTAATAGATAGTGTGAGAGGGGCACTATTGTTAGTGTGGAAGGGGCTCAATAGCTATGCTCACTACCCCCTTCCCCCCTAACTGTTAGTCACAGATCACCACACACACACAGCAAGCCAGGTGCAGGCCAAGAGCCACAAGGCATGGTGGTGGTGGTGGGTAGATCACAGTAGCCATGGTGACACAATAATGCTTACTGTTCCTGGGTGGACATAGAAATGCTTGTTGTTCATTGAAGAGCATGGTCAGGTGGTATGCTATATCAGATCCATATACCACGATACAATAATAAAGCTGAGGCTACAAGCTCTCACTTTACTCACTCTTCTTTCACTGTTTATACTCTTCCTTTCTCTCCTTGCCAGTACTGATTTCCTATTAGCCTGCCGACACAACGACAGCTGCCAGACGACGACTTTTCAATTTGTTTCTAACCCTTATGCTATTTACAGGTTGTACCTATACCTACCCAAACTGGAACACAGTACTCTTCTGGTTCCACTGTATAATAGCAAGAATCTTGCAAGTATCCTCTAGTTTAAGCTCAGTATGAATAGGAACGTTAACACGCCCACCCTTATGCCTCATCCCCCATACCCTCTACATCCCACACCCACCCCGCCCACATCCCCGGGCCACGGCACGGCGCCATCGTGTAAAGTGCTTGTCACACTACGGCGGATTGAGCAACGGACAGAACCGGACAAAGAATATTCTAGTCCGGTGTTATTCAGGCATGAAATGTATCGTTTATGTAACAGATGGTAATGGATGGGTAGCAGATGGTAACGGATGGGTAACAGATGGTAACGGTTGATAACGTATCTAACAAACAATGGACAATTCAGTATACACAAAGAGATATAGTGAACGGCAACGGACGTGTAATGGATATGTAACGGACGGGAACTGGTGGTAATGGATGGGAACGGATGGGTAACACATGGAAACAGACAGGGAAGGGATGGGGAACAGACCCATAATGGATAATAACCACATATGCCAGTCCGGCACAATCCATTCCAAGTTTTGTGCATGCTCAAAACTTGTAACGGATCGGCCGGATATCAACAGATATGCGATGGACACAAACCGGACTTTGGGGGAGATCGATGGACTTTGTTCTGTTTCAATGCGTTTCCTCAATCCGGTAACATGTGACAGGGCCTTAAAAGGGCGGTGGGTACGGCGCGAGGTGGAGGCAACAAGGCAGCATTGGCGAGTGTAGACCTACAGGGAACGCACGCACACCATGCCTCAACGCATATCTGACAATCCAATTAGTACGCTTCTGAGGCTTCTTGGAGTATTGAGCGTACTGAGCCTCGACACCAACAGTCACAGCTACCACCACATCAACGCAGAGAACCAGAACCACAGTCACAGCAGCACACATAGACAAATCAACACACAGCCACCACCGCATCAACGCAGATAACCAGAATCGCAGTCACAGCAGCACACATAGTCACATCAACACACATCCACCACCACATCAATGCAGAGAACCAGAACTGCAGTCACAGCAGCACACATAGACATATCAACACACATCCACCACCACATCAATGCAGAGAACCAGAACCGCAGTCACATCAGCACACATAGACATATCAACAGACAGCCACCACCACATCGACACAGAGAACCAGAACCGCAGTCCCAGCAGCACACATAGACATATCAACACACAGCCACCACCACATCAACGCGGAGAACCAGAACCTCAGTCACAGCAGCACACATATTCACATCAACACACATCCACCACCACATCAATGCAGAGAACCAGAACCGCAGTCACAGCAGCACACATAGACATATCAACACACAGCCACCACCACATCAACGTGGAGAACCAGAACCTCAGTCACAGCAGCACACATAGACACATCAACACATAGCCGCCACCGCATCAACGCAGAGAACCAGAACCGCAGTCACAGCAGCACACATAGAGACATCAACACACAGCCACCACCACATCGATGCACAGAACCAGAACCGCAGTCACATCAGCACGCATAGACACATCAACACACCACCACCAACACATCAACGCACATAACCAGAACCACAGTCACAGCAGCACACATAGACACATCAACCCACAGCCACCACCACATCAACACACAGAACCAGAACCGCACTCAGAGCAGCACAGATAGATACATCAACCCACAGCCACCACTACATCAACACACAGAACCAGAACCGTAGTCACAGCAGCACACATAGATACATCAACCCACAGCCACCACCATATCAATGCACAGAATCAGAACTGCAGTCACATCAGCACGCATAGACACATCAACACACAACCACCAACACATCAACACAGATAACCAGAACCGCAGTCACAGCAGCACAGATAGACACATCAACACACAGCCACCACCACATCAACGCAGAGAACCAGAACCGCAGTCAGAGCAGCACGCATTGACACATCAACACACAACTACCACCACATCAACACAGAGAACCAGAACTGCAGTCACATCATCACACATAGTCACATCAACACACAGCCACCACCACATCAACGCAGAGAACCAGAACCACAGTCACAGCAGCACACATTCTTACATCAACACACTGCCACCACCACATCAACGCGTTGAACCAGAACCGCAGTCACAGCATCACACATAGACACATCAACACACAACCACCAACACATCAACGCATAGAACAAGAACCGCAGTCACATCAGCACACATAGAGACATCAACACACAACCACCACCACATCAACGCAGAGAACCAGAACCAGTCACATCAGCACACATAGACACATCAACCCACAACCACCACCAGTTCAATGCCAGAACCAGAACCGCAGTCATAGAAGCACATATAGACACATCAACACACAGCCACCACCACATCAACGCAGAGAACCAGAACCACAGGCACAGCAGCACACATAGACACATCAACACACAACCACCACAACATCAATGCACAGAACCAGAACCACAGTCACACCAGCACACATAGACACATCAACACACAGCCACCACCACATCAAAAAAGAGAACCAGAACCACAGTCACAGCAGCACACATAGACACATCAACACACAGCCACCACCACACCAATGCACAGAACCAGAACCGCAGTCACAGCAGCACACATACTCACATCAACACACTGCCACTACTACATCAACGCAGAGAACCGCAACCACAAGCTTAGCAGCACACACGGGCATAGTAGTTGGTATATGATAATATTCCATTAGAGAGACTGATTTAAAGTGTATGCATATTATATGGTTGTTGTGTGCTGCTGTGGTTGTAGTTGTGTGTTGTTATGACTGTGACCGGGCGCGGTGGCCAAATCGGTAGAGCGCGGTCCTCGTGTGCAGGAGATTGGGAGTTTGGTTTGTTTTTTTGGGGTACATTAGTTGTTTAAGCAGGGGATATTTCAATCGTGGATGATTGGTCTTCCTCATTCCACTGCTCCTTGCCCTATCCTGATAATGATGAGTGCCTGGCTAGGAAGTGACAAGTATAAATTGTTAAGGCATTGGTTTGACTCGACCAGGGTTCGAACCCACGATCCCACGATCTCCCTGGTCAAGTCATTAATAGGATAGGGCAAGGACTGGTTAGCGCAGTGTCAGGATAATGTACCTGAGTGGAATATCAAGTCATGGTGCTGGTGGCTTGATTTCCCAGTGGGACAGCACTATAAACGTTGCCATGAGTGTGCACTGTCATAAGTCGGTACCCGTCCTGATATGACCTTAGAGTTGCCAGGAGGTAAATCCCCAATCATCATTGAATTGTAAGTAGGTACTGTTCTATATATAAACAGGTTACATTTATGAGGTTTGCTTGTAAGGCTGACCTTGAATAAATAAGACCACTGACTTCCAGAGCGGAATGTCCGGGGTTGAATTCCTGAAGACTCCAACCAACAACTTACAAAATTGGACCATATCGCTACTTAACTTTTTTTGTTGTTTTTTTTGTTGGTCCATTAGTTGTTTAAGCAGGGGAAATTTCAGTCATAGATGACTGCTCTTCCTCATTCTACTGCTGGTCGATAAAAAGCCCAAGCCCACACTTTTACCGACCCAAGGGATTTTTAACCTCCCACACCACATAGACATGGTATGAGAGCAACGGGCCTTTGATGACGCTGTAAGTTATACACAGCGGTGGAAATCCAAATTGGAAGGGGAATCGAACCACCGACCCTCAGATTAGGAATCTGACCTAGAAAAAAGTCAGACACTCTAACCACTCCGCCACAGAGAACGCCACTTGGCGGTTGGCATTACTAGGATAGGACAATGACTGGTTATCTCAGTATCAAGATAATATGACTGAGTGGGATATGAGTTCATTGGGCGGCATGGTCTCCGAGTGGGGCGGCTATATAGTGTTGCATTGCGTGGGCGCTGTCATAATATGGTACCCATTATGTAGTACCATAAATTTTGCTAGGATGTAAAACCCACCCAAACAATGAAAGCCTGGTTGTCTGAAAGTGCATGTCTTGTACTTTCATACAGTACTTGGTAATTTTGTAATTTCACATGGGACTGGATTCACTGGTACATTGGGCCCTGACTAAATGCTACGATTCTATATACTACTATGGACTCTGGAAGTCTTTCTATATCCAATATAACCCCGTTGAACCAAACTTGAAGGGACCCTATAAATCTGTTTGGATTAACCGATCATTGGTTTAACTTGGCTTTGGCAAAAACATGGGTGCATTATGAATGCAATATACAATGTATGTGAACACTTTGATTATTTTGTTTTCATGTATATACAGTATAACCCAGTTAAACCAAGCTCAGTTAAACTAACTGATTGGTTAATCCAAACTGTGCTTGGCGGCCCAGCAAAATACTACCATTTATCATATAAAAAAGCCTCAGATGACCTTATAACCACATGAAAGGCTGGTTTAACCATACCGGAAGTGGCCTGGGGTCCGACAATTTTGTTTGGATTAACCGATAATTTGGATTAACCGACTTTGGTTTAACCAACTATTTCATATTATAAATGGTAGTATTTTGCCGGGCCGCCGAAAAATGTTTGGATTAACTGATCGTTTGGTTTAACCGAGCTTGGTTTAACGGGGATGTACTGTACTTATTATTCACTCATCAAGTCATTGTCCAACATCACAACATTAGTGTCGGTAGTATACAGATTTGTTCCTCTGAAAACAGCAAATTTAAATTCTGTCAAAACGCTCTTAAATGATTTGATGAAAGGGTGGCTGTTTACTAGTAGAAGCGATGATACAAATACAATATGTATTGCGCTGACCAAGAGTGGAGGTATTAAAAAATATGTGTGATATGTTTCCCGATAGCCAAGATTTCAGTGCAGAACAACTGATGAAAAACAACTTTCTTATTAGACACAACATCAATGCACACAAAGAGGTGCAAAGCATGTTTCTTAACGGTAGGAATTTCAGTGCAGACAAGATAGTAAAACGCAATGATTGTTAAGGGCCAGAATATCCATGTCGAACGATAGTAAACAAAAAACATGCTTCAGAATAGGGTAAATAATTCAGTGGAGAAAAGATAGTGAAAAAACATGCTTCTTGATGGCGAGAATATCAGTGTAGAAAATATGGTGGAAATGCTTTGAATGTGGATGGACTGATTCTACTATTCCTAGTCGGGTGAATTAGCATTCCCACATGTCAACCCTCTAATTTCAGCAGAGTAAAGATGGTGACAAATATGCCTTCTTGATGGAGAAAACTTCATTGTAGAGAATATGGTGGAAATGATTTGACTGACTCCACGATTCCTATCGGGTGAATTGCTATTGCCTCATGCTTTGCCCCTCTAGCCCCTCCCCTCCACCCCTCCACCCCCCCCCCCGTTCATCCCCACCCCCATCAGTGTACACGCAGTTCTTCTACTTGACCAATAATTGGGATTGGCACCCAAACCCCAAGCCACTGCTTCATTGCTCACTCTTCTGCATGCAGGGTACAGCACAGCAAATGTCTACATGCAGTTGTGTACCAGTTTTCCATCTAATACCATAATCCCCAGGCACTTCTATATATAAACCATGCCGTCCACACACACACACACATATATATGACTTTATACTGAGTTAGCCTAACGAAAATGGGCCAATTATGGTAAGTTGTCGGCGTCGAGCATTGGATGTTGGCGTCGAACTGTATAATTATAGTTTAGCATTGACAGAGGTGTTGGAAAGTCATTAAATTTATCCTGAATGTAAAGGTAGAGAAAATAGAACAACCTTATTTGTTTCTAGGATAATATACTATAAAACAAAGAAATGCACTACACTTTAAGAATTGTGACACCGACATCTGGTAAAGTTGTCAGTGTCGAACATTGGATGTCGGCGTCAAACTGTATAATTATTAGTTTAGCATTGACAGAGGTGTTGCAAAGTCATTAAGTTTATCCTGAATGTAAAGGTAGAGAAAATAGAACAACCTTATTTGTTTCTAGGATAATATACTATAAAACAAAGAAATGCACTACACTTTAAGAATTGTGACACCGACATCTGGTAAAGTTGTCAGTGTCGAACATTGGATGTCGGCGTCAAACTGTATAATTATTAGTTTAGCATTGACAGAGGTGTTGCAAAGTCATTAAATTTATCCTGAATGTAAAGGTAGAGAACCTACAACAACCTTATTTGTTACTAGGATAATATAATATAAAACAAAGAAATGCACTACACTTTAAGAATTACGATGCCAACATCTGGTAAAGTTGTCGGTGTCGAGCATTGGATGTCGGCGCCAAACTGTATACTTATTAGTTTAGCATTGACAGAGGTGTTGCAAAGTCATTAAATTTATCCTGAATGTAAAGGTAGAGAACCTACAACAACCTTATTTGTTACTAGGATAATATAATATAAAACAAAGAAATGCACTACACTTTAAGAATTACGATGCCAACATCTGGTAAAGTTGTCGGTGTCGAGCATTGGATGTCTGTGTCAAACTGTATAATTATAGTTTAGCATTGACAGAGGTGTTGGAAAGTCATTAAATTTATCCTGAATGTAAAGGTAGAGAAAATACAACAACCTTATTTGTTTCTAGGATAATATAATATAAAACAAAGAAATGCACTACAATTTAAGAATTGTGACACCGACATCTGGTAAAGTTGTCGGCGTCGAGCATTGGATGTCAGCATCAAACTGTATAATTATAGTTTTGCATTGACAGAGGTGTTGGAAAGTCAATAAATTTATCCTGAATGTAAAGGTAGAGAAAATACAGCAACCTTATTTGTTTCTATGAAACAAAGAAATACACTACACTTTAAGAATTGCAATGCCGACATCTTAAATTGACCACCAATTGGCCCATTTTCATGAGGCTGACTCATGATATATATATATATCCGGATGGGACACAAGCGCCGGTGGTGGCGCCACCAGTGATGGAGCACGCAGGAGGCAATACAAAGAATCAGGATAACAATAATATGTAATCAAATAATTCCCTTCATTATTCGTTATACATCATATATATAGACATATACTATATATATATGTGATAATAACGAATTATGCGAGTATAAATATACATAGGGGAATTATTAGCATTATTTATACTCCGTAAGATCCAACACGGTACCGGTGGCGCCACCTACGGCCTCCTCAGCTCCACCAGAAGTAGACCAGTAGCAATCACACTTGAGGATATATATATATATTTTCCCCTTAGTATCCATTTATACCACTTACTACTCACAATATATTTCTCCGTTCCTTCGATCCTGGGCCCAGTGGCGCCAGCAGCGGCTCAAATCCTAACTATGGACTCGTACATTGTCATTCGCTGACCTGCACACACTCATACCAGCCTGCACACACACCGGCACACACCGAAATACACACACACGACCAGACGCCCACAACACCCACATGCTCAGTGTCAGGATGATGTGACTGTGGGGCAGCACTATAAATTCACCATAAGTATGCACTGTCACACGTCAGGACCTGTCCTGATATGACATTAGATGTTGCCTGGACGGAAAAATCCAACAACCAACCAACCAAACATTTTCATCCACTAGTGGGCTGGTGCTGGCCACCTGGTCTACCAGCAGGGCAACACTATGCATTCGCCATGAGTGCGCACTGTCACAAGTCGGTACCCATCCTGATATGACCCTAGATGTTGCCAGGATGTAAAACTCCAACAACTAACCAACCATTAAAGAGAGCAAACAGTATCCAACATGTGTGTTATTTCAACCCCCCCCCCCCCCCGCCCAACACCCGTCCCTTAATCCTCAACCCCTGCATCCCCGTCCTGATTTGACCTTAGATATTGCTAGGACGTAAAACAACAACAAACAAACATCTCTTCGACAATCCCACCAACACCCTCTCACACCGATAATCTCTGGGCAACCACATGGAGACGGCTGACACCCGATAAGGCTTTTATTGAGAGAAAACACAATGACAGATTCAACGACCCATTAATCACAAACCACCGTGACCCTCGCCCATTATCATTTTTTTGTGTATCTTTGTTTATTTGTTTACCCATTATGAAAACAGTTTCACGCTGTAACTAACCCACCCAGAGATTGATCCCGCAAAAACAACTAGCTTCACACCCTGTACCCAACCCAGGGTCTCACCATGTGAGCAGCCCAGTGCCAACCTGTACCCACCCCAGGGTCTCACCCTGTAACCAACCAAGTGTTGCCCTGTAACCAACCAAGTGTCACCCTGTAACCAACCAAGTGTCACGCTGTAACCAACCAAGTGTCACCCTGAAACCCCCCAGTGTCACCCTGTAACCAACGCAGTACCACCCTGTAACCAACCAAGTGTCCCCTTGAAACCAACCCAGTGTCACCATGTAACCAATCCAGTGCCACCCTCTACCAAACCCAGGCTATCCCCCTGAAACCAACCCAGTGCCACCCTGTAACCAACCCAGTGCCACGCTGTACCCAACCCAGTGCCTCACCCCTCAACCAACCCAGGTTATGACCATGTATCCAGCCCAGTGCCACCCTGTAACCTGCTCAGTGTCACCCTGTACCCAACCCAGGGTATCACCCTGTAACCAACCCAGTGCCTCCATTTTACCCACCCAGTGTCACCATGTACCCACCCCAATGTCTCACCCTGTACCCAACCCAGTGCCACCCTGTAACCAATCCAGTGCTACCATTTAACCACCACAGTTTCACCCTGTACCCAATCCAGGGTATCTCCCTGTAACCAGCCCAGTGTCACCCTGTACCCAACCCAGGGTCTCACCCTGTAACCAACCCAGTGCCACCCTGTAACCATCCCAGTGTCACCCTGTACCCACCCCAATGTCTCACCCTGTACCCAACCCAGTGCCACCCTGTAACCAACCCAGTGCCACCATGTAACCAACCCAGTGTCACCCTGTACCCAATCCAGGATCTCACGCTGTAACCAGCCCAGTGTCACCCTGTACCCAACCCAGGGTCTCGCCCTGTAACCAACCCAGGATCACCGTGTAACCAACCAAGCATCTCACCCCTCAACCAACCCAGGTTATCACTCTGTACCGAACCCATTGTCACCCTGTAACCAACCCAGTATCACCATGTAACCAACCCAGTGTCACCATGTACCTAACCGAGTGTCACCATGCATCAAACCCAGTGTCACCATGCACCCAACCATGTGTCACCCTGCAACCAACATACCTTATCACTCTGCAACCAACCCAGTGTCACCCTGTACCCAACACAAATTCTCATATTTTGTCCAACCCAATGTCACCCTGTGCCCATCCCAGGATCACCCTACAACCAACCCTATGTCACCCTGTAACCAACGCACCTTATCACTCTGCAACCAACCCAGTGTCACCCTATAACCTAGCCAGATTCTCGCCTTGTAACCAACCCATTATCACCTTGTAACAATCCAAGTCTCACCCTGTAACCAACACACCTTATCACCTGCAACCAACCCAGTGTCACCCTGTAAAAACCACGAGTCTCACCTTGTAACCAACCCAGTGTCACCTTGTAACAATCCCATTCTCACCCTGTAATCAACCCACCTTATCATCTGCAACCAACCCAGTGTCACACTGTAAAAAACAAGAGTCTCACCTTGTAACCAACCGACCTTATCATTAAGCAACCAACACAGTGTCACCCTGTCACCAACCCATATTCTCACCCTGTAACCAACCCAGAATATCACTCTGTAACCAAACGCACATCCCGTCCTGTAACTAACTCAGCATGTCACCATGTAAACCAAACCGCACCTGACCGAACGCAGTGACCACAGAGGTAGAGTGCAGACCTCCCGTGTGGGAGATCAGGAGTTCAATTCCCGGTTGAGTCAAACCAATGACGTACACAATTTATACTCGTCGCTTCCTACCTTGACGCTCTGTATTAATATGATTTGGCAAGGACTGGTTTGCCTCATTGTCAGAATAATCTGACTGAGTCGGATTTTGGATCATGGTGCTGGCAGCCTCATTTCCCAGTGGGGCAGCACTATAAAGTTGCCATGGCTATGCACTGTTACAAGGTAGGACCCATCCTGATATGACCTTAGATGTTGCCAGGATGTAAAACTCCAACAACCAACCAACCAATCAAATCCCACCAAACGGGAGATTGAGTGCCCTTTGACACTTACTGCAGGCATAACCCACCAGAAGAAGCCCATCGCCAATCCTCACATCTCTGCCGGTAAATTATTTTTGACCGACATTCTCTTGGATTGTTTTATTAACAGCAGCAGCCGTGTGTTCCTGGACACTCTCGCGCCCCCTCCCCCCACCCCTGCCGCTGCCCCTGCCCCCCCCCCCCCTGCCGCTAGCCCATGCCAAATCTACATTCCAGCCACTGATCCACTTCTCCGCATATTACCACAAACTTCCGCCCTATTTCCCAGCTACTCCCCACCCCCCGCCCCCATTCCCAGGACCCCCCTCTTTCCCCCATCGCCCCCCCCCCCACACACACCCGATTCTGATCCATCTCTGTCAAAATCTCCAACCTTCTCCCCCCACCGATCCGCAGTCTCCACTTAATATCCTCATTTTCCACCCTCCCACCATCGCCACCCTTCTCCCTCTCTCCAAACCCTCAACCATTTCCACCTTTCCCTTTTGCTCACTACAACCCCACAATGACCACTCTTCCCCGTCTGCCCCCCCCCCCCCCCTCCCCACCCAGATCTGTTCCCTTCATCATCTACACTCTCGTCCCTCCCGCTACTCCTCTACACTCTCCACCCTTCTCCCACTCCCCGAATTCTCCACACCATCTCTACTCTTCTCCTTTTCTCCCTACTATCCAACAATTCCTTCCATGTATGTCCGCTTTACCCCCTTCCCTTATTCCCGCCACCATCAACACCCTTCTCCACTACAATCTCCACCCTTCCCCCTCCACCACTTCCCTACAATCTCCACCCTTCCCCCTCCACCACTTCCCTACAATCACCACCATTCCTCCTTTCCACCACCTCCCGGCACCATCTCTACCCTTCCCCCTCCACCACTTCCCTACAATCTCCACCCTTCCTCCTTTCCACCACCTCTCACACAACATCTCAACTCTTCTCCCTCCCATTACTCCCCTACTCATATACAATCTCCACCCTTGCTCCTCTCCCCCAACTCCCTGACCATCTCTACCTTTCCCCCTCCACCACTTTCCTACAATCTCCACCCTTCCTCCTTTCCACCAACTCTCCGCACCATCTCCACCCTTCCCTCTCCCACTACTCCTCTACGATCACCACCCTTCCCCCTCCCCACCAACTCTCATCACCATCGCCACCCTTCTCTCTCCCACTACTCCTCTACGATCTCCCCCCCCATTACCCTTCTCCCTCCCACTACTCCTCTACGATCTCCACCCTTCCCCATCCACAAACTCCCTGCAGCATCTCCACCCTTCTCCCGACGACGACTCCTCTACGATCTCCACCCTTCCCCCTCCACAAACTCCCTGCAGCATCTCCACCCTTCTCCCTCCCACCATTCTTTACAATCTGCGCCCTTTCCCCTCTCTCCCAGTACCCCACACCAGCACAACCTTTCCTCCTTTTCTCCTTACTCCAATACAATCTCCACCCTTCTCCCCTCTCCCCGAACCCCTCGCACCATAACCACCCTTCTTCCTCTTCCCCTGCACCCCCATCACCATCTCCACCTCCCCAACTCCCTTTCACCCCTCCCCCCTCGGTCCCCCCCTCCTATTGGGATGCGGGTAGCTCCCCCGCCAATTAGCCGTATTGATCGTTCCGGCTGCCCGGGCCACTCTAGCGCATCCCGGCAGTATTTGTAGTCAGCCCGACCCGGCCGCCGTCCCTACGACTTCACAAGCGCCGCCGTAAGCACCACCACTGACCGCCCTTATTGCCGCCTTCCCCCGCCTGCCCCCTTCCCCCAGCTCCGGCCACCTTCCCCCGCCCGTCCCCTCCCCCCAGCTCCTGCCTCCCTCCGTATCCACCCTCCCCCCAGCTCCTGCCACCCTCCCTGTCCCCACCCCCTCCCCCCAGCTCCCGCCACCGTCCCTGTCCTCACCCCCTCCCACCAGGTCCTGCCACCCTCCCTGTCCTCACCCCCTCCCCCCATCTCTTGCCACCCTGCCCGTCCCCACCTCCTCCCCCCAGCTCCCGCCACCGTCCCTATCCTCACCCCCTCCCCCCAGGTCCTGCCACCCTCCCTGCCCTCCCCCCCCTCCCACCAGTTCTTGCCACCCCTGCCCGTCCACCCATCCCTCCTCCCCCCACCTCCTGCAAGGCACCCCCGTACCCCCCGCCCCCCAGCTCCTGGCACCCCCTCAATCCCCCCACCCATCAGACGGGATGGCCGAATGAGTTGAGCTTCCGTCTCTTGCTTTGGTAGATCGTGGGATTCCAGTACATGGCTATGAACTCTGCTCGAGTCAAACCAATGACATACAAATGTATATTTGTTGTCGATTCCTAACCATCCGCTCGGCATTATTATATTAGCATAGGTCAAGTACTGGTTTGCTTGGAGTCAGGAAAATGTGACTGAGTGGGATATCGGGTCATGGTGCTGCCAGCCTGGTCTTCCAGTGGGGCAGCACTATACAGTTGTGATGAGCGCGCACTGTCCCAAGTTGGTATCCATCCTGATATGATCTTCGATGTTGCTAGGACATGAAACCCCAACAACCAACCCTTCAACCCCCTTCTCTCCCATCCCGGCCCCCATTATCTAGCCACCCTCACCCCCATACATCCTCATTTCACCTCCCAAGGACACCGCCCTGCCCCCCCCCCTGACCCTCCCCTGCCCCCCCCCACCTTCAACCATATCCTCCCCTCCGCTACCCCACACCCACACTACACCAACCGGGCTGCTTTCTCACCCTTCCCCTTCTCCAAACACCCCCCCCCCCCCAGCCCTCCCTCCCCATTACAGTTGTCCCCTTCCCCATGAAGACTGACACTCGTCCACTCTCCGACAAACTTACTCCCACCTCCCGCTCACTCTCCCACTACACCCATCTCCCCCCCCCCCCCCCCCCTCTCCCTTCCACCCTACCCTTCCCCAATCATCTAATACCCCTGTCACACTACGACGTAACGAGCCAACGTGAGCCTAACGTGGCCATTGTTCGTCATAACGTTGTGTTACGTCATGATGACGTCAGAATGACGTTAGCATGACGTCGAGTTACGTCACATTACGTTGTTTTACGTTGACTTACGTCAAGGTTTTGGACATGTTCAAAACTTTTGACGTAGCTCGAACGTAAGGGTTTACGTTCGCCGTACGTTCTGTTCACGTTCAGTGAACGTCAATGACGTTAAACGGACGTTATTCCAACGCTGCTCACTACGTTCAACTACGTTGACCCACATTAAACCGAGTGCAAATGCCCACGGGGCGTAATGGGAACGTCAGGAGAACGTCAGGAGAACGTCAGAAGAACGTCAGGAGAACGTCAGGAGAACGTGCATTCAACGTACGTTCAACGTCTCATGAAGTATGTAAGTCATGTAACGTTCTTCTGGCGATGGAATAACGTTCATAACGTTCCGTTAGCATAATGACGTTGTCTTCTCTCGTTGAACGACGGTATCACTATGCTTTACCGACGTTACGCTCTCGTCCACTACGCTGCATCCACGTTCAACTTGTGCCCAAATTTGCATACTACGCCGAAAAGTTCAACGTTCTTCACGTTCTCTCTACGTTGACGTCGTTACGTTGTAGTGTGACAGCCCCATTAGCCCTCCCTCCCCATCCCTCCGACCGCCTGTTATTTCCCCCAACATGCCACTATATCCCTCCACTATTTCCCAAAATGCACATACCACTTGAACCCATTCGTCGTTATCCCTCCCCGCCAAAGCACCATGCACCCCCCCCCCCCCCCGACTCCGCCATATTCCCTTCTACGCCCCCAACAACACACACGCACACGCCCATAACACTGAGCAGTGCAAATCCATGAATTGGTCTGCGTTGGCTCTAGACAAATGTTGTCCAAGTTTTAACAAAATACCCAACGTTATATATGTAAATGTTCACACTTGCTCACATTATTTAGAAGAACCCTATATTATGACAATTATGTATATAGTATATATAGTATATATATATATATATAATATGTAGTATATATATATATAGATAGAGTAAACGAGAGATAATTTGAGGAACTATTAGATGCATACAAATAGAAAAGACGAACAATTATGTGTATGTCTAAGTATCTATATTTTCTCCCGTGGCGGACAATATATAAAATGCCAAACTTGCTTTCTGGAAGTGACTCGACCCCAACGAAGGTGACGCCGCCAAGCGGAGAAAGTGTGAACCAACTACAGTATGATATATGTATATAGGTTTGTTCAATGGGGTTTTATGCCGTGACAATATTTAAGATCATATTAGGACCGTCACCGAGTTGGTACAATGCGAACTCTTCGTGACTTTATAGCGCTTCCCCACTGGGATACCAGGCCGCCAGCACCATGAGCTGATATCCCACTCAGTCATATTATCCGGAGAATGAGGAAGAAATGGTCTGACATATCTACATATCTATATTCACATAAGATCTTATGATAGCACATATGTACATAAGCTTGTCTTCTTGCCATATAGACCAGACGGGATGGCCAAATGAGTTGAGCGTCCGTCTCCCCCTTTGGTAGATCACGGGATTCGAACCCACGGGTTCGAACCCTGGTCAATTCAAACCAATGGTGTAAAACCTGATACATGTCACTTCCTACTCTGGACGCTGAGCATCATTAGGATAGGGCAAGGACTGGTTGGCTCAGTGTCAGGATAATATAACTTAGTGGTGCTGGCGGCATGGCCTCCCAGTGTGGCCGCACTATGAAGTCGCTATGAGTGAGCACTGTCACAATTCGGTACCCATCCTGATATGAAAATATATGGTGCCAGGATGTAAGACTCCTACAACCATGTATATAGTATGTCATCGTACAGAGGTACAGTACATCATATAGTAAGTAATAGTGGATAAAGCGGTAATTCCATTCTGCATCTTTATACTCGCACAATTGCTTATACAACACATACATTGTTGGCGAAATTGAGGTGGTATGAAATAACACATGAATAACTAAGAACAGTATCATCTGTGTGTACTCTTGCTTTGTAATTCATGAAACAAATATTATCAGATATGCAGAACAAACTTCGCATCATTTATTTGCTTGAAAAAAGCACACACAAAAAACACCGATGCATATTAAGGGTGATGGAATGCACGGCAGGCTGTTTACTATTAAAATTCATGCATCGATGTCTGCATTTAAAACCAACAATACAACACCGCCAAATAAGTAGTACAACCTTCTTTTTTTTGTACTGTAGCTATGCTGTGGGTTTAGTGTTCTACTTTGTTGGTTAATGTGACGGCTTTTCTTTGACATGTGTAAATAATCACCAGGCGGTGTGGGGAGTACTGGACGTTAATGCAGGGTGGATGAGGGTGAGGTTCAGATTCATCCCTATGCCCTCCTCCCTACACCATGCTCTATTCTCGTACATACTCCAACCAAGCCTTAGTCCCACAGACCCTCCCCTCCCGTCCACGTGCCTTCCTCCCGTATGCCCGTGTCTGTCTCCCCTCTCATTGCATGGCCGTGTGTCCCACCCCCTCCCCATCCCCTCCTGCCAATGTCAGTTCCCGCTCCTCTTCCTGCCCCTGTCTTCCGCCCTTCCGTTCGCCTTCCTCCCCTACCCTTCCCTGCCCTTCCCTGCCCGTTCCCGACTGCCCCTCCCCTCTCCTGTCCATGTCTGCCCCCTCCATCCCCTCTCTTCCTGTGCCCCCCTCCTCCCCCTCCCCTCTCCTGCCCGTGTCTCCCCCCCCCCTCCCCACCCACTCATCCTCTCCCCTTCCTGTGTCTCCCGCCCCTCCCCATCCCCTCCCCTGTCCAGGGGTACCCCCCCTGCCCCTCTTCGTGTATCCCCCCCATCCCCATGTCTAGTCCCCTCCCCTACTCGTGGCTACTCTCCCTCCTCTCTCTCTCCGTGTCTCCCGCCCACCCCCCCATCCTCCCCCATCTCCTCCTGGGCCGGGACTACCCCTCGCCCCTTCCCTGCACGTGGAGGGGAGGGGCGAGGGGTAGACCTTCTTCGCCTCCTCCACTCCCCTCCCCTCGCCGGGTCTCCCCCTCCCCTCCCCTCCCCGCCTTCTCCACTCCCCTCCCCTCGCTGGGTCTATCCCTCCCCTCCTCCTCCGCTACCCTCCCCTCCCCAGGTCTCCCCCTGCGTTCCCCTCCCCTCCCCGCTTCCTGCGCTCCCCTCACCGACCGGGTCTACCCCTCTCCCCTTTCCCTGCCCGTGGCTACCTCCCCCTCCTCTTTCTCCACTCTTCGCCTCCTCCCCTCCCCTCCCCTCCCCTCCCCATCCCCTCCCCTCCCTCCCCCTCCCCTCCACACCTCCTCCGCTGCCCTCCCCGTCGCCGGGTCTCCCCCTCCCCTCCCCTCCCTTCCCCGTGCCCCCCCCCCCCCCCCACACACACACACTCTCCACGGCCCGGCTCTGCCCGGTGGGCGGCGGTGGGCGGCCAGGCGGTTTTGTCGGCGCAATTGAGCTTATTTATCGGACTCAATGCGGTGCAGCGGGGACTAAGCTGCACCCACCGCAGCCTTTCACTACTCAATCCAATTGGCTCAGTCGTCCCCGGGTCCCCTGCAACTAACCAGTCACCGACACAGAGCGCCAATTTACCGTGACGTCATGGAAACGGCTACTTATGTGTGTAGCATTCAAATTTGGTTGGATGAAGTGAATTTAGTCTTCACTATATATAACAAAATCCATACTTATGCTACTTTTGTGATGCATTTAGAATTAAATAATAATATTAATAGTCATAATAATAATATGTATTTCAATGCATGTGTTGGAGCACTATTTTTGTAGGTGTTGCTGATTTCATTCATGTATTGTTAGTATTTCTGCGTGTGTGCCTGGGGTGAGACGGAGTTGCTGAATTTCTAGGTAGGGAAATTATTCTGCATGGTGCTGAGGGGAAAGCGGTATTTTTGAGGGGCTGTAGCGATATTTTCGAGGGGGGTAGCAACATTTTCGAGATGGTGGTGTGGTGGTAGTCAGTAGTTTCGGAGTTGGACGCTATGGGTTGGAATCGGGTATCTGTTGGGCTATGTTGGTTTGTGTTGTATTGTGGTGCGGTGTGTTGGGGTGTTGTGTTGAGGTGTGTCGGGGTGTGTTGCGTTGAGGTGTGTTGGCATGTATCGGGTGTGTTGTGGTGTCTGGGGATGTGTACAGATGTGTTATGTTGGTGTGCTTTGGGCCGTGTTGGGGTGTGTTGCGTTGTGCTGTGCTGGGTGTGTTGGGTGGTGTTGTGTTCCGTTGGGGTGTGTTGGGTTGTGTTGTGCTCTGTGGTGGTGTGCTGTGCAGTGTTGTGCTGTGTTGGGTTGCATTGGCTTGTAATGGGGTGTGTTGGGTGGTGTTGTGTTATGTTGGGGTGTGTTGGGATGTGTTGCATTGTGTTGTGCTGGGTGTGTTGGGTGGTGTTGTATTCTGTTTGGGGTTTGTTGGGTTGGGTTCTGCTCTGTTGGGGTGTGCTCTGCAGTGTTGTGCTCTGTTCGGCTGTGTTGGGTTGTGTTGGGTTGTAATGGGGTGTGTTGGGTGGTGTTGTGTTATGTTGGGGTGTCTTGGGTTGTGTTGGGCTGTGTTGTGTTGGGGTGTGTTGGATGGTGTTGTGCTGTGCTGGGGTGTGTTGGGTGGTGTTGTGTTGGGTGGTGTTCTGTTCTGTTGGGGTGTGTTGGGTTGGGTCGGGTTGTGCTCTGTTGGGGTGTGTTGGGTTGTGTTGGGATGTGTTGCGTTGGGATGTGTTGGATGGTGTTGTGTTGAGCTGGGGTGTGTTGGGTGGTGTTGTGTTGGGTGGTGTTGTGTTGTGTTCTGTTGGGGTGTGTTGGGTTGGGTCGGGTTGTGCTCTGTTGGGGGTGTTGCACTGTCAGGGGTTACTGAGCGCCCAGTGTGTAGCTAACCCGCCCGTGGTATGTTATACCCCTGTCACACTACAACGTAACGAGCCAAGGTGAGCCTAACATGGTAATTTTTCGTCATTACGTTCGGTTACGTCATGATGCCGTCAGAATGACGTTCAATGACGTCGAGCTACGTCACATTACATCGTGTTACGTCGAGTTACGTCAAGGTTTTGGACTTGTTCAAAACTGTTGACGTAGGTCAAACGTAAGGGTTTACGTTCACCGTATGTTCTGTTCACGTTCAGTGAACGTCAATGACATTAAACGGACGTTATGTCAATGCTGCTCACTACGTTCAACTACTTTCCACTACGTTGACCCACATTAAACCAAGTGCAAATGCCTACCAGGCTTAATGGGAACGTCAGGAGAACGTCAGGAGAACGTCAGGAGAACGTCAGAACGTCAGGAGAACGTGCACTCAACGTACGTTCAACGTCTCATGACATAGCTAATGTCACATAACGTTCTTCTGGCGATGGAATAACATTCATAACGTTCCGTGAACGTAGTGACGTTGTCCTCTCTCGGTGATTGACGGTATCACTATGCTTTACCAAGGTTACACTCTCGTCCACTACGCTGCATCCACGTTCAACTTGTGCCCAAATTTGCATACTACGCCGAGAAGTTCAACGTTCTTCACGTTCTCCCTAAGTTGAGGGCGTTACGTCCTAGTGTGACAGCCCCATAAGTGGAGAAGCGGCAATGCAGATACAGGGAGAAGAGAAGGAGTAGCGAGGGGTCAGTGTGGCGGGTGGGTGGGGGTGGGGGGGGGCGAGGTCAAAGGTCACTGGTGGGTAACTGTGGAAGGGACAGTGAGGGCCCGAGAGTGGAATGAGGCTCAGGCTATTCGGGGAGCCTGGGGACGGAGTCGGTGCTGGGGTTGGGGTTGGGGGGGGGGGGGGGTGGTAGGAGCCGTGGTGGGGGTTGTGACGGTTGTGGCGGTGGGGCGGTAGTGTGGGGAGGGGTGGCGGTAGTGGGGGGTGGTATTTTGGACTAAAAGGATGGGGCCGCGAGTACGAGTAAGGGAATGGCACAGTTGCAGTTCTCGGGTTGGCGATTGCCATAATGTGTGGGCAGAATTTCCAAGATTGTGGGGAGGCCGGAACGGGCGGGAGGGCAGGCAGGCAGGCAGGCAGGCAGGCAGGCAGGCAGGCAGGCTGGGATAGGATCGGAGATGAGAGCGACGATACGAACAAAAGAGAAAGCAGGATTGGATGGTTGGTTGTTGGAGTTTTAAATCCTGACAACATATCAGGACTGGTCATATCAGGACGGCTAGCGACTTGTGACAGTCTGTATTCATGGAGTTACGCGTCCGGATATGATATGTTGCTGGGGCGGAAAACACCAAGACACAAACATAAGCGTTGCGCAATATTTGAATGGCCCCCCCCCCTTAGCACCACCAGGCGGAGACAATGGGAACTATTGCCGCACTCCAAGAGGACAGCGAGGAAGGTTGCGTCCGTTCTGGTTGTTACTTTCACTGCGTCCTGGTCCCTTTTGTTCTGAATTATTAACAGTAATTACGGCTCTATTTATGCGCAATTAGCAGACACTGCCGGCGACGCGGGAAGTACCGTATTTACCTAATGAGGCACTGTTATCAGACCCTTGTGGAACGCTCGCACTGAAGTAAGCGGCCGGAAGTGACGCAGTGAGCGGTGGGGACGCAGATTCCCACCAGGGGGCGCGTCGGTGCAAGTTGACGGCGCCACATCTGTACAGCAGTGTCTGGCACTAACTGAACAGAGCGGTATATCACCCGTCGCAACAGTCACAGAGACTGGTCCCTCTTCCACCGACAGGTTGCTTGCTACAGGGGCCGTATTCATGACGCGGTGTTAGCGAGCCAAAACTGGTTTTGGCCGGGATTTCTGGGTTAGCGGCAAAAACTCAGTACGCAAGGAGTGGTGTTAGCGCAAACACACCGAGTGTAAGCTAACACCGCGTCGTGAATATGGGCCCAGCCATATGAAAGCTCATGAAAGCTGCCTGCAAAAGTGTTGAAGTGCTGTTGGCTTTTGCAAGTTACCAGCGGCACTCTCTCGGGGAGCAAATAGAGGTTTCACACCGGCAAGAACATGTCAAGACAGGCGCAAAACTATTTGTGCCTGCAGTGGCTGGTCGGGAGATGTGTAGTTGTATATGAGAGGAGTACCGAGTACATGAAGTTTGTTTGGTTGTTTGTTGTTTTACGTCCTAGCAACATCTAAGGTCATATCAGGACAGGTACCGACTCGCGAAAGTATAGTGCTACCCTACTGGGAGACCAGGCCACCAGTACCATGACCTGATATCCCACTCAGTCACATTGTCCTGACAGTGAGATAACCAGTCCTTGCCCTATCCTAATAATGCCGAACACCAGGCTAGGATGTGACAAGTATAAATTTTTCAGTCATTGGTTTGACTCGACCAGGGTTCGAAGCCACGATATCACAGTCTACCAACACGGGAGATGGATGCTCTAAATCATTCAGCCATCCCGTCTGGTTCCGAGTTCTTGAAAGGAAGGGAATGGAATGCACTGAAAGTAGAAGACCGAAGTACAGGGACAACAGAAACGTATACAAAACTAATCAAAGGCGAGTTAAATGCATTGCTAGACTAATAACCTTAAAATGCATAAATAAAACAATATTTGTAAATAAATGAATAAATAAAGAATACATTGCTAATTCAAGCAAACTCGTAGAGGGTATAAATGCTAGGCATGTATACATGCTAGGTGTGACATTAAACCGAAAACCCAAACCTAAAGACCACAACAACAACAAGGAGAATGTAGTCCCAGAAAGTAGCTATAGGTAACCATACAACTGTATCAAGTCATTCATTTGACTCGGCCAGGGTTTGAATCCCATAAGCTATCAAAACGGGAGGCGGACGTTCACTCCATTCAGGCATCCTGTCTGGTTCTTTGACATTCACCAGACTCCTATTTGAAACTTCTTGATGTGAATAGAATTAGGGAACAGGATGAGCCACCTGGGAACACTAACTGATACTCGCACGTGGGCGTCTGTTGTTGGCCTTTTGCGTCAGGCCTAACAACGTTTATACTCATATATTACTTTATATCTATAACAACAACAAAAAAACCCAGACCACATGGCCGAATGAATTGAGCATCCGTCTCCCGTTTTGGTAGATCATGGGATTCGAACCAACAGCTTTGAACCCTGCTTGAGTCAAAGCAATGACATAAAGATTGATACTTCTCGCTTCCTAGCCAGGTGCTCGGCATTAATAGGATAGGGCAATGACTGGTTAGCTCAGTGGCAGGATAATGTGACTGAGACATATATCAGATCATGGTGCTGAGGGCTTGGTCTATCAGTGAGGCAGCACTAACAAGTCGCCAAGAGTGCGCATTGTCACAAGACGATTCCTGTTATGATATGATCTGATATGTTGCCAGGACGTAAACCTCCAACAATCAATCAATCAACAAAAAGTTGTTAAGCCAATCAATCGGCAATATGTGTAATTGAGCAACACAAACCCAGTACATTATACATATATATATATACGTTGGTTGTTGCTTATTTCATAATTCCAACGTTTTAAGGCGCGGTACTACACGGGCCTAGTTCGCTTCATCTTAGTCAACTGAATTAGGGCTAAGTCGACTCAACTAGTTTGCCTCATGTAGATCGCTTCGCGAGGTGGATTAGATGAGGCAACTTAGCCTGAGTCGGCCTAAGTTGTGTGTCTGAACCCAAGTGGTTTAGTTGAGGTGGTTTAAGCACATCACGGTAGATGTATGTATGTGTATATGTGTGTATGTGTGTATGCATGTGTGTATGCATGGGTGTATGTATGTGTATGTATGTGTATGCATGTGTGTATGTACATGTGGATGTATGCGTGGATGTATGTGTGGATGTGTGCATGGATGTATGTGTGTATGTGTGGATGTGTCTATACATGTGGTAAGGTATATGGACATACATGTGTATATATGTGTCAAGGTATGTATAAGTGTATACATGTATGTAGGTGTGGATGTATGTATGTATGTATGCATGGATGTGTATGGATGGATCTATGTTCCTATACATGTATGTATGTATATATGTTTGTATGTATATGTGTGTGTATGTATGTGGGATGTATGCGGGTATGTATGTGTGGGTGTATGTGTATGTGTGTGTATGTATATGTGAATGTATGTATGTGTGGATGTGTGGATGTGTGTGTATATATGTATGTGAGTATGTATGTGTGGATGTATGCAAGTATGTATATGTGGGTGTATGCATGTATGTACGTTTGTATGTATGTGTGTATGTATGTATTTATGTGTGTATGTATGTATGGGTGTATGTATGTATGAAAGCCCATAGGCCTGCTGGTCGATCTAAGCCAGTTTAAAGTGTGCGTGTGAATGTGACACACTTCAAAACTCGGTATGTGTGAATGTGCCGCTAGGTCGACTCATCTAGTTCGCCTCATCTAAATCAGCCTAACCTTGTACGTGTGACCCCGGCTTTAAATGTCTTAGTGAGGCAATGAGATGTTAAACCTTAGTTATTATGTGCCCGGCTGCTAGGGTGGGTCGGATGGGGAAAAAAGGCTGGCGAATTGTCTCTCCCTTGTCCGGGTGCTCAAGTGGAAGGAATTTGAATGCATGGCAGTGCAGAATGTTGTATATTTGCCAAGAGATGCCACTAGCTAGATTCACCAATGTTTAGCATTCCAACCAACGTAAGATCTTTCATGCACAGATAATTTTAATTCATCATCAAAACTCTAGCTTATAAAGTGTTAAGTTCATCGAGAAAGTACATCATCTGGCAATTATTTAAAAAGAACAAAGAAACTTTGAATTTCTCTATAGGTTCACCAATGCTTACCAATCCAATCGAGGTGATATGTTCAGTGCACAGACAGAAATTTAATTCACCATGGGCCGTAATCGATTAACACGACCCGGGCGACTGGGGTCACCCGAGTCATCAGAATTTCAAATCGAACACCACGAGTGGAGTCGACAAATACACATGCCGTGTGCAAAATGACCCAACCCCAGTAACCCACCTCTTGGCTGGGGTTTGCTAGGAGCTATAGTAGACTAGCGATGACATCACATTTGCGTTGGTACCATCCTGCAGGATAACAGCAACCAGTACCAGTCACACATCTTTCTTTGTGGTAATAACCTAGATTCATGAAATGGAAATATAACTAAATGATGCCATCATAAGATATTTTAAATCCTATTTTGTTGTAGTTATATTGGTTATTACATTTCTTTTTAAAGGTTTTGGCTTAAGCCACCATTTTTTCCCACCCAGAGTATGGAGATCCATATTTGATTATTCGACCTGACTCTTTAGGATGTGCGCTTACGCCAAAAAGTGGCTTTGGTGACCGAGTTGAATAATCGATTACGCCCCTCGAAACGCTAGATTATACAGTTTTAATTTCATCAATAAATGTTACTATTGTCACATCAGTCGATCCTCTGGCAATTACTTAAAAAGAGAGACATTTCCAATTCGTCTATAGGTTCAGCAATCTTGACCAGTCCAACTAAGGTAATATTTCAGAGCAGAGAGATCAATTTAATTCACTGGAAAAACGCTACATTAAACAGCGTTAAGTTCGGCAATAAATGTCACTATTCTTACCTCAGGAGACGAACTGGTCATTATGTTGGTTAAGACCACACTTCCAATTCCTATATATAGGTTCAGCAATGTTTACCAACCCAACCAAGGTAAAGTGCAACCCCTTTAAACCAAGCTCCGTTAAACCAAACTATCGGTTAATCCAAACTTTGTTCGGGCGGCCTGACAAAATGCTACCATTTATCATATAAAAGGTTGGTTAAACCAAAGTCGGTTAACCCAAATTATCGGTTAATCAAAAGAAAATTCTCGGGCCCCAGGCCACTTCCGATACAGTTAAACCAAACTTTCATGTGGTTATAAGGTCATCTGAGACCACACCAACTTTTTTATATGATAAATGGTAGTATTTGCCGGGCCATCCAAAAAGGTTTGGATTATCCCATTGTTTGGTTTAACCGAGCTTGGTTTAACGGGGTTATACTATATATACATAAAAACAACAATAAAAGTGTCCACATACATTGTATATTACATTCATAATGCACCCACATTTTTGCCAAAGCTAAGTGAAAGTTGAACCCAACGCTTGGTTAAACCAATGATCAGTTAATCCAAACAAATTTCTAGGGTCCCTTCAAGTTTGGTTTAACAGGGTTATACTGTAATATCCTCAGTCCACAGAGATAAATTTAATTCACCATAAAAACGCCTTTAAGTTCATCAAGAAATGCTATTATTCTTACATCAGTGCATCCTCTGGACTTTTTCTTTTTAAATTTCCAATTCCTATTTAGGTTCACCCATGTTTACCAATGCAACAGAGGTAATATATTCAGTGCACTAAGCAAACAGAAGGCGGGTAAGGAAGAGGTATACAATATTTCCAGTAATGATTACGCACTGCATTTCCTCCTCTAAAAATGGGTTGTTGACGCTGCACCACTGCCAATAATAAGTTTGAGCCTTATCGGGCTAAGATTGGGCAGCGATGGGCACATACACTCTCTCGCCTAAAGCTTGAGTCACCACCTCTCACCTCTCACCTCTCACCTCTCACCGCCACACCCACCCACCCAGCTACAGTACTGTTTCTGCAGTACACATGACCAGATGGCATGGCCGAATAAGTTGAGCGTCCGTCTCCCATTTTGGTAGATCGTGGGATTCGAAAGCCACCTATTCAAACCCTGGTCAAGTCAAACTAATGACTTAAAAAAGTATGCGTGTCACTTCCTAGCCAGGTGCTCTGTATTAGTATGATAGGGCAAAGACTGGTTGTATAATGTTACTTGAGTGGGAGATTAGGTCATGCTGCTGATGACCTGGTCTACCAGTGAGGCAGCACTATTAAGTGCCATGAGTGCAGACTGGCACAAGTCGGTACCCATCCTGATATCACCTTAGATGTTGCCAGGACGTAAAATGGTAACAACCAACCAACCAATCAAGCGCATCACGCAACTATATAAATTAGATATCATAGATTCTGATCGGAGGGGGCACAGCGCGGGAAGACCCTAGGGGGGGGGGGGGAGAAAATGGATGAAGGCGGGACGAGAATAAGTGGGAGATAGAGAAGAGTAGGAGGGGCGGGGTGCGCGATGAGGAGAGGGGGGAGAGGTAAGAGGCACTGGTGGTCATAGGGGAGCGAGTGGGTGGAGTACTTGTTGGAGTTTCACGTCCTGGCAACATCTAAGGCCATATCAGGAAGGGTACCGACTTGTGACAGTGCACACTTATTGCAACTGTATAGTGCTGCATCTCTGGGAGACCAAACCACCAGCACCATGACCTGATATCCCCAATCAGTCACATTATCCGGACACCGAGCCAACCAGTCCTTGCCCTATCCTAATAATGCCAGACGCCTGGCTAGGAAGTGACAAGAATACATTTTTAAGTCATCGGTTTGACTCGACCAGGGTTCGAACCTACATGATTTACCAAAAGCGGGAGATGGACGCTCAACTCATTCAGCCATCCCATCTGGTGAGGGGGAGTGGGTGGCATGGGGAGGGAGGCAGTGGGTGGCGTGGTGGGCCAGTGGATGGCGTGGTGAGGCAGTGCGTGGCGAGGGGAGGCAGAGGGTGGCGTGGATAGGCAGTGGGTGGCGTGGGGAGGCAGTGGGTGGCGTGGGGAGGCAATGGGTGGCGTGGAGAGGCAGTGGGTAGCGTGGGGAGACAGAGGGTGGCGTGGATAGGGATTGGGTGGCGTGCGGAGGCAGTGGGTGGCGTCGAGAGGCAGTGGGTGGCTTGGGGAGGCAGTGTGTGGCGTGGGGAGGGAGGCACTGGGTGGCGTGGGGTGGGAGGCAGTGGGTGGCGTGGTGGGCCAGTGGATGGCATGGTGAGGCAGTGCGTGGCGAGGGGAGGCAGAGGGTGGCGTGGATAGGCAGAGGGTGGCGTGGGGAGGCAGTGGGTGCCGTGGGGAGGCAATGGGTGGCGTGGAGAGGCAGTGGGTGGCGTGGGGATACAGAGGGTGGCGTGGATAGGGATTGGGTGGCGTGCAGAGGCAGTGGGTGGCGTCGAGAGGCAGTGGGTGGCTTGGGGAGGCAGTGGGTGGCGTGCGGAGGGAGGCAGCGGGTGGCGTGGGGAGGCAGTGGGTGGCGTAGGCCAAGGCCAGTGCCCCGTACGCCCAACCTCTTCCTATGCATTATACATAGAGGCAAGTCGTTGTATTATAAGACAAGTATTGGGTCCTCCCTCCTGGGCCCCGAATTCGCCGTGCCCCCGGGCCCGTCCCTGTATCGATCCCGCCCTGCCGGCGTCCCGGTGTCTCTTCACCCGGCGAATGATTTGTCCGTCTACGTGAGGAATGCAAGAGGTAGTACGGATTGCCGCAGCCTCTGAGGCGGTCTCGGCAAAACGAATTGCCAGCCACCCCGGCAACCATTAGGTTTGAGGGTTTGAACCCTGCTTGCAACAAACCATTGACTTAAAAATTGATACTTGTCGCTTCCTACCCTGACGCTCGGCTTATTATTAGGACTGGTTGGCTCAGTGTCAGGATAATGTGACTGAGTGCGATATCAGGTCGTGGTGCTGCCGGTCTGGTATCCCAGTGGGGCAGTACTACAATTTGCCATGAGTGCGCGCTGTCACAAGTCGGTACCAATTCTGATGAGACCTTAGATGTTGCTAGGACGTAAAACAACAACAAACACACAGCTACACTGCTCCGGTTGAGAACAGGGGTGTTGTGCTGGGGAACGTGAAATCAAAGGATATATAATATACAATATATATATATATATATATATATATATATCCAGAATTTCAGTATGTATGAATATGGTTGCATGCTTTCGCGTCTAATGCTCCCAGAGCTAACACGATAAAAGGAAACTTCCTTGAAATTAAAGTAGCATGAATAATGAGGATCAACCCTCATATATTGCGCTCAGGAAAAACACGGCTGAAATTCAACTATCTGGCTGGAATATAGTGCACCGCAGTTGTTCATTCAGAAGAGTGAATGGCCGAGTTCAAAATATGATGTCAGGGAGATTGATCAATTGTCCAATGCCCAATCTTCATGATCAATGAATGGATGATGCTGTACCTGCAATCAACTCATCAGGGTGGTTGGAAAACTGTGATATACTTGATTGGTTTTACTTCACAATTACATAGATTTAATAATAAGGAATAAGGAATAATATATATATATATATATATATATATATATATATAATTTACAGATACACCCCATTTACATATGGAAAACATTGAATATATTTATTTAGCAAACGGTGTATTCAGGAGAATATACACTCTTTTAATACTGAAGAACTGGTTGTACAACCAGGGAGTGAGGGAGTGGTGTATTGGGGAAGTGGGTTAGTGGGGGAGTGGTGGAGTGGGGGGGTGAGGGAGTAGGGGACTGGGGTAGAGGGGGTGTGGGGGGGAGTGGGGAGTGGGTGAGTGGGTGAGTGGGGGGAGTGGGGGAGGGGTGAGTGGGGAGTGGGGTAGTGGGGTAGTGGGGGACTGGGGGACTGGTGTTGACGGGGAGTGGGGTGGTGGGTGAGTGGGGGAGTGGGGTAGGTGGAGAGTGGGTGAGAGGGGTAGTGGGGGAGTGCGGGGAGGGTGGAGTTGGGTAGTGGGGGAGTGGGGGAGTGGGGGACTGCGTGAGTGGTTGAGTGAGGGAGTGGGAGAGTGGGATAGTGGGGGAGTGGGGGAGTGGGGGAGTGGGGGAGTGGGGTAGTGGGGTAGTGGGGTAGTGGGGTAGTGGGGTAGTGTGGTAGTGGGGATTGGGGAATCGGGGAGTCGTGGGAGTGGGGGAGTGGGGAGGGGAGTCGGTGAATGGGGAGTGGGGGAGTGAGAGATTAGGGGTGGAAGAGTAGGGGAGTGGGACAACGGAGGAATGGGGGTTGGGGATTGGGGGAGTGGGAAGTGGGGAAGGGGAGAGGGAGTGGGGAAGTGGGGGAAGTGGGGAGTTGGGAAGAGAAGTGGGGGAGGGAAGTGATGAATGGTGGAGTGGGGCAGTGGTGGAGTCGCGGAGTGGAGAGTGGGGTTGGGGCGAGTGGCGAGTGGCGAGGGGGAGATTGAGGTGGTGGGAAATGGTGGAGTCGGAGAATGGGAGAGTGGACGATTGGAGGGTGTGGTTGTGAGGGTGTGCGGACGGGGGAT
Source organism: Branchipolynoe longqiensis (assembly GCA_030323885.1). Taxonomy (NCBI): domain Eukaryota; kingdom Metazoa; phylum Annelida; class Polychaeta; order Phyllodocida; family Polynoidae; genus Branchipolynoe; species Branchipolynoe longqiensis. The sequence goes on from CM059197.1 coordinate 57,371,355, forward strand.
TGCGGAGTGGGAGAAAGCGGAAATGGGCAAGTGGTGGGAGGGAGTGGGGCAGTGAGGGAGTGGAGAGTGGGACCCATTGGGGAGGGAGTGAGGGGAGGTGTAGGGTTGTGAGGGAGTGGGGAAGGGGAGGGAGTGGAGGAGTGGGACCCATTGGGGAGTGAGTGAGTGGAGGTGTAGTATTGTGAGGGAGTGAGGAGGGGGAGGAGTGGGACCCATTGGGGAGTGAGTGAGTGGAGGAGTAGGGTGGGGATGGAGTGGGGAGGGGGAGGAAGTGGGGGAGTGGGACCCATTGGGGAGTGCGTGAGTGGAGGTGTAGAGTTGTCAGGGAGTGGGGAGGGAGAAGGAGTGGGACCCATTGGGGATGGAGTGAGTGGAGGTGTGTGGTTGTGAGGAAGTGGGGAGGGGGAGAGAGTGGTGGAGTGGGACCCAGTGGGGAGTGAGTGAGTGGAGGTGTAGTCTTGTGAGGGAGTGGGGAGGGGGAGGGAGTGGGACCCATTGGGGAGTGAGTGAGTGGAGGAGTAGGGTTGCAATGATTGCAGGTTGGGTGTTAGGGCATCGTGATACGGAGGCCCAGTTTGATTTATGTGTGCCAATATTCTGTTGCCATGGTAAGAGCGACACCACCAATCAGTACCTTTGTGCATCGATGACATTGACACGTCATCGATTTGTGTCGGCATCCACATCGACACTGGAACTGATGCTAGAATTATGTCACTCTATATGTATGAATACATACAGATATATATATATATATATACATATATACATATATACATATATATATACATATATATACATACATATATATGTACATATAGTTGGATGGTTGTTGGAGTTTAACGTCCATGTAACGTATATGCTCAGATCAGAACGGGTACCGACTTTGGACAGTGCACACTCATGATGAGTTTGTAGTGCTACACCACTTGGGGACCAGGCCAGCAGCACCATGACCTGAAAACTTCCCACTCAGTCACATTATCCTGAAAGTGAGCCAACCACTCCAGCCAGAAACGTGGAAACTAAGTCCGGATTATTACGCGGATGGCGAATGTTTGCGATACCATGGATCTTCTGCCATAGATTTTGCACTGTAAATGAATTGCGGGAAAATGCAGGAAGTCAGGGTTCGACTAGCTTTGTTGTGACTGTATTATCACCCATACCTAACTCGTTCATGTTTTGGCTTATTTTCTAGCACCGTCAAAGGTCATATAGGAGCGGGTTTCAAACTAGTCAACTGGTCTCATATACATCCGATTTTTAACAATTTTGTTTAACATTAATTGAATAAAAACTGTGGAGTTCTTTCATCCCTAATGTTGTTACTCTTCAACGCATCTATGGCTATGGCTGGTTGATTGGTTGTTGGAGTTGTATGACCTGGCAATGTCTAAGGTCATATCAGTATGGGTACAGACTTGTAACATTGCACACTCATGACCGCCAGTATCCTGACCTGATATCCCACTCAGTCCCATTATCCTGACACTGAACCAACGAGTCCATGCGCTATGCTAATAATTCCAAGTGCCTCACTACTACGCTAGGAAGCAGCAAGTATACATTTTTAAGTCATTGCTTTGACTCGACCAGGGTTCGCCCACCATGAGTTAAAATCTCACAATCTACCAAAACCGGAGACGGACGCTCAAATCTTTCGAACATCCTGTCTGATCCAATGAATCTATGGAATGCCACCTTTATTGCGTAGGCCATGCATTATCGGTGGGGAAATGGGCGGGGTTGCGGTGAAGGGGGGGGGGGGGGGGGGGGGGGGGGCTGGACAGACCAGGGCAAGGTCAGGAACCTGCATGCCAGCACATTTGTAACTGCTAATGACGGTGATTAGCGTCACTGGCCCTGGGGGAAATTATAGGCGTCGATTCATATTTGCGACCAACAAACACCGATGGTTAGGCTCCATTTAGGCCGATCAACAACGGCCGCCATTAATCTGTCATGGCGGCCGGTAAAACGCCAGCATGGCCTCCACACACTGAAGTGCAAATCTAAATGTGCATATTTTTTAATGTTTCATTGTTTTATTTGTTGTTTTATTTATTTTACTTTTTTTAAATATCTGCACTCAATGGTTGTATGTCCGCTCCCCTTTATGTTGCACCATCCAATGATTTTTATTTTTGCCATATTTCTTTTTAATATGTATATTACATTGACCCTATTAACGATTGCAATCTCTATTATTTTAGTTTGAAATGAACTTGATTATATTGATTTTATTGTAGCATATTGGTGACGGAACTCCTCTACAATACCCTTTCCACAGAGCATGCGGCATATTTGCGACCAGAAACACTGCGGTTGGGCTCCATTTAGGCCATTCAACAACGGCAGGCATTAATATGTCATGGTGGCCAGTGAAATGCCAGCATGGCCTCCATACCCTGAAGTGCAAAAGGGAATTGAGAACATTTTTTATATTTCATTTAATTTATTTTAAAATGTGTTCGATTTCCTTGATATCTGCACTCAACGGTTGTATATTGGCTGCCCTTAAAGTTCCATAGTCCGATGATGTGGAGTTTCAGTCATTTTTCTGAGATAATATTATTAACTTTATTGATATAATCTACCTTACTTAAGCTTGAACTGAGTTTTATTTTAAATGGCTAGCTCTTGGGATATTGAAGTGCAAACATGCACAATTAATTTGGGGAAGCACGCCAAAACTCTGACACCATAGACTGATGCTATAACAGGTTCGATTGTTTCAGTATCGCCTTCTCTGTGACAACAAATGTGTTCTAAGCACACCAACATCTAAGTTAGATATGTAGAATCAAATCTAGCTAGGTGTATTGGTTTAGAAAATGTGATGCTTCATCGGCCTATGCATCTTTAATGTTGCACCATCCAATGTCTTTGATTGGTGCCATCAACAAAAGTATATGACTTAATAATTGATACTTGTCGCTTCCGAGCCTGGCACTCACCATTCTTAGGATAGGGCACGGAGCAGTGGAATGGGGAAGACCAATCGTCCACGATTGAAATTTCCCTTGCTTAATCAACTAATGTACCCAAACATAATGTACATTCACTCTGTTGAACATTCTATCTCTATTACTTTACTGTGAAATGACCTTGATTAAGTTGATTTTATTGCAGCATATTGGTGCCGGAAACCATCTAAAATACCCTTTGCATAGAGCATGCTACACAGCTATGTACTATTCACACCATAAGTCCTACAACTACAAGCAGAGGCCAACTTGGTTATGGAAATCCTCTACAATACCTTTTCCCCAGAAAACGCTAGGCAAATTGAAGGTGGTGCACACAACATTGCCACTACCTTCAGATGCTGGACAGGTGGTGAAAATCCCCTATAGCACTTTCCACAATAATGTGCTACCCACAGAATTAGCCTTACCCCTGCCATCACAGAACGGCTTAGCTGTGAACATCTTCAAATAAGACCTTTTCCACAAATCACACTAGAATCAGTAAGGTGTTGGCCACAACACTAGTCCTACAACTGCAGTCATTGGGCGGATTGTTAGTGCAACTACTGTAATAAGACCTTTTCCAGAGAGCACACTAGACACACTGAGCTGGTGGGCACATCAGTCAGTCGTACCACTGTCGTCAGTGGGTGGGTTGTTGGTGGGTGGGTTGTTGGTGTGTGGATTGCTTGTGGGTGGGTTGCTGGTGGGTGGGTTGCTGGTGGGTTTATGGCTGAAATCCTTTAACAAGATTATTTTTGCAACAGAGTCCAGTGGACACATAACATTAATCCTACCATTGCGATTGGGTTGGTAGTGGAAATCATCTAATGTGAACAGCACCCATAATCTGGAGCGACTAACCGACAGCTTTACTTGTACAGCTAAGTAGACCTGGGAGAAACTGAGGGGGGAATCCCAGAGGTAGCCATTAATGGGGGCAGAATTATGTCCACTGAGAGTAGCGCTGTGTGCTCTAGACAGTGGGCTGATCCACCGGGGGGCTGATCATCAGATCTAGCCGGCCCCTGAAAGAAGAAAGCAGAAGCGAGTGTCACTTCTTGTTCCAGTGACTCTCAAGAAGACAGAAACTGCTTGATTAATGACGGAGAGGTTGAGTATCTGGCAGAGTCATCATCATGATCATCATCAATCCCTTAACCGCAAGGGTCATTGATTGGTTGGTTGTTGGAGTCAGGGCAAAGTCTAAGATCATATCAGGATGGGTACCGACTTACAACAGTTCACACTCATGGCAACTTAATAGTGTTGTCCCACTGGGAAACCAGGCTGCCTGCACCATGACCTGATATCCCACTCAGTCACATTATCCTGACACTAAGCCAACCAGTCCTTGCCCTATGCTAATAATGCCAAACTCCTGGCTAAGAATTGATATGTATCAATTTTAAAGTCATTCGTTTGACTCGACCCAGGTTCCAACCCTTGGGTTTGAATCCCATGATCTACAAAAACGGGAGACGGACGCTCAACTTTTCTCTATCTTGTCTGGTCACTAGGATTATTGGGGCACCACGTATGATTTTTCAACCGTTTTTATCCAACTTACCCTTTTCTCCATTGCCCTCTTGATTAGTGAACGTTTTCCACCGTGCTTGAACCAAATGTCACGGTCACACCGGATAATGTATTCACGGGATGGCCAAATGAGTTAGAGCATCCGTCTCCCTTGTGGTATATCATGGGGTCATGGGTTCGAATGCTGGTCGAGTCAAACCAAAGACTTAAAAATTGATACTTGTCGCTTCATAGCCAAGCACTCGGCATTATTAGGATAGAGCAAGGAGCAGTGGAATGAGGAAGACCAATCGCCTGCGACTGAAATTTCCTCTGCTTAAACAACTAATGTACCAACAACAAATATGTTGGAGATTTTCTTGTTCTTCCCTTATTAAAGTAGGTTCAATTAAACCTGGATGATCCATTTCTGTCATATATATATATATATATATGCATATATTTGTTTGATTATGGTAATCTATTAGTTTGAAGTGATTTTTAAATATTTGAAATGGAAACATGCAAAGTTAATTATAGAGTGCACATATAAATTCTTATACCATAGCTTTCACGGGTAAACAGGTTGTATTACATTCACTTAGTATTTCTCTTTATGCAGCGAAAGATGATTCATGAACAGACAAGAACATCCTATCCAAAGCCTTAGTTACAAAGGCCTTACATCATGCTTGCGGCGACCTTGAGTCGCCGCATCGGTCAGACCGTATGGCGACCGTACGACGACCGTACGACGACCGTACGGCGATCGTATGGTGGGTTGCGGTGGCCATACGGTGAATGTACGGTTTTTTGCTCACCGGAAAGGGTTGAGTTGAAGTTATATTAACTTTGGAAAATCGCAAAGCCGCAGGCCGGAATCCCACTAATTTCTATTGTTAATAGAATAATATGTTTGTGGAGTAATGAATAGAAATTGTGAATACAAAAATGGCTTAATATGTCTTATCTGCGGTAGTGTGGCAACAAACAAAATAATAATGTGCCGTACGGTGAGCTATGCCTTGCGGTGACCGTACGATTTGTGAATAGATAAACCACATACAGCAATACCGTAACATTTGCATAAATTGCAAGACATACCGCAGCACCATACGGCAACCGCAGCAGCATTTGTGACCTAGGCAGTAGTTGAACATGCGGGTCCATTACAGAGAAGTGTCTTGTTTTAGAACACGTTATGCTTTCATCGAACTACGTGGCTTTATTTTTAACTGTATACTTGATTTAGTATTCTCTTTTATGCAAGGAAAGATGATTTATAAATAGAACAGCTTCCCCCCTACCACCCACCCCAAAGAGCCCCCACTCCCCTTCCACCACCCTTAACCATCATGAACAAACCATCAACACACCAAACATCCTACACAACTACCAATCTGTTTAAACACATTGAACATTATATAAGACAGACAAAATGTCTTGTCAACTATAAACTTAGCTTGTTTTATAAGCGAAAAAATGTAACTCACAACGATTGTTTGAGTTGCCCCGAGTATACACTTTCTACTCGGTGCTGCTCCCTGTTTTTGCATGAACTACAGTGACTGGTGCTGTACATTACACAGCAGGAGCCACTCCCTTAATTCTACAGGATCGGTGCTGTGACTAATACAGCACTGGCCAAACTTAGATTATTTAGACTGTCAATTCCAATAGTGAGATGGTCGGAAGACCAGTGCTCCGGCACTGACAAATGTCATATTCAGATGAATAAATATTTACCCCAAAAAATACAATTCTTTTTTTCTGAGTATACAGGCTCAAATCTAGCGAGCTTCTTGGTTTAGACCATGTTGTAATTGCATGAGATTATGCAGCTTTAACCTGTCTATTCACTCATGGGAGTCCACACACAAATCTGATATTCTCGTGGAGGTGATCAAAATGGAAAATATTGAGTCTAGAACGGGAATCAACCCACATCTCTTGTATTCCGGGCCAGTGTGCTAACCGATACTCCACCTAGATTCCCTGATGTCACCATCCTACCCATGATTACCTGTATATGCAGCTCCTTGCCTGATATGTCAGTGCAGACTACTACACTCGTCACCCAGGAATTCTAAGTATTTTAAATGGTATTTTAATGTTTACAATTACATACATACAGGCAATGCACTTGCATATACATAGACAGTGTAGGTTCAACAACCATACATCACAGAACTTGTACAGGATCATGGTCACGGCAACCAGTGTCATGGAGGTGATGAAAATGGGAAGTATTGTGCCTAGAGCTGGAATCGAAACCACATCTCTTGCATTCTGGGCCAGTGTGCTAACCATTACCCCTCCATGATGTCACCACCCTACCCATGCCTACCTGTCTATGTGGCCCCTTGCCTTAGAGGTCAGTGCAGACTACTACATATATATATATATACATATATAGACATATATATATATATATATATCTATATATCTATATATGTATATACTACAACAATATTGTCCTCTTCGGTAAAGCAGAAGCGGGAGCGAAATCAATTCGTGCGAGCGTGATTCTCAATTAAAACATGAACATAGATGAAGAGAGAAAGATGTTCCCGGAGATAAAGGCATAGAGAGTGGGCTGTATCGAAGCGAGAAATAGAACACGTGAAAACTTGAGTTTGTTCACTGGCTGCAAAGAACCTCTCATGGTGCATGCCAAAAGCAATTTTCTAATAAATGGATCAGCCATTATGTTACCTCCTTCCTGCCATCTTCAGTGAGTAAAATTCAAGCCTACCCCTCCAGTTGAAGGAAGGCATCCCATTTTTAGAGTGCACAGCGACCTCTGGTGGAGCTTTTAACGGCCGGTGATCCATCTCTGACAGATGGCCTTGTGAATGCATTAAGGGAACCTTTTCAGACGCTGGAATATGTCCATAATGTGGTCGCCTGGAGCCTTGTTTGACCCTTCTTTTCATTCCGGAAATGTGGATTTAGAGAGATGACAGAGGTCAATGCCCGGTTATATGTACATATATAGTTGGTTGGCTGGTTGTTGGAGTTTTATGTCCTGGCAACATCTAAGGTACTGACATGTGACTGTGTGCAGTAAGTAATGTGGTCGCCTGGAGCCTTGTTTGATGCTTCTTTTCATTCCGGAAATGTGGATTTAGAGAGATGACAGAGGTCAATGCCGATTATATGTACATATATAGTTGGTTGGCTGGTTGTTGGAGTTTTACGTCCTGGCAACATATCAGGTACTGACATGTGACTGTGTGCACTAAGTAATGTGGTCGCCTGGAGCCTTGTTTGACCCTTCTTTTCATTCCGGAAATGTGGATTTAGAGAGATGACAGAGGTCAATGCCCAGTTATATGTACATATATAGTTGGTTTGCTGGTTGTTGGAGTTTTATGTCCTGGCAACATCTAAGGCACTGACATGTGACAGTGTGCACTAAGTAATGTGGTCGCCTGGAGCCTTGTTTGACCCTTCTTTTAATTCCGGAAATGTGGATTTAGAGACATGACAGAGGTCAATGCCGGTTATATGTACATATATAGTTGGTTGGCTGTTGGAGTTGTACGTCCTGGCAACATATCAGGTACTGACATGTGACTGTGTGCACTAAGTAATGTGGTCGCCTGGCACCTTGTTTGACGCTTCTTCTTTTCATTCCACACATGACAGAGATCAATGGTGGTTCTGTGTACATATCTAGTTGAGAGATTGTTGGAGCTTTACGTCCTGGCAACATCTAAGGTCAGAATGTGCATAAGGTAATGTGGTCGGCTGACACCATGGTCAACGTTTCTTCTTTTCATTCCGGACATGACAGAGGTCAATGCTGGTTCTGAGTACATATCTAGATGGTTGGCTGGTTGTTGGAGTTTTCCATCCTGGCAACATCTAAGGTACTGAGATGTGACAGTGTGCACTAAGCAATGTGGTCGCCTGGCACCTTGTTCATTGCCTCTTCTTTTCATTCCAGAAATGTAGATTTAGAAACATGACAGAGGTCAATCCCGGTTCTATGTACATATAGAGTTGGTTGGTTCGTTGTTGGAGTTTTAAATCCTGGTAAACTCTAAGGACTTGTGACAGTACACACTAATAGTGACTTTGTAGTGCTGCCACACTGGGAGACCAGGCCACCAGCACCCTGATCTCATATCCCACTAAGTCACATTATCCCGAGACAACCAGTCATTGTCCTATCCTAATAATGATTATCCACCGCCACAGGTGCAGCTACAACCACAACCACAGCCACAGCCACAGCCACAGCCACATCCACTGCCACCACCATAGCTACAGCTACAGCTACAGACACAGCTACAGCCACAACCACAGCCACAGCCACAGCCACAGCCACAGCCATAGCCACAGCCACAGCCATAACCACAGCCACAACCACCACCACAGCTACTACCACTGCCACCGCCACAGCTACAACTACATGCACAGCCACATTAACAACCACAGCCCCAGCCAAAGCCACACCCACAGCCACAGCCATAAGCATAGCCACATACCCAGCCACAGCCACACCCATAGCAACAGCCACATCTCAAACATAGCCACATTCACAACCACAACCACATTCACAGCTCAACCATAGCCACAACCAGATATATGGACACAGCCACAGCCACAGCTACATACACAGCCACACCTGTAGCCACAACCACAGCTCAACCATAGATACAGTCAGAGTCACAGCCACAACCACAGGTTAGACGCCACACATTCCAATTACCAACTTGTCTCTGCTGCCAGGGCGGGTGTCTAGTGGGTGATGGTTGCGGGGGGGGGGGGGGGGGCGGTGATGGTAGTGTAGATGGGGTTGTCACAATTGTGGTAGGGCTGGGAGTTGGATGGATGGTGCCAGTGAAATCAGGTCTGGTGTATGTGGGGGTGGGGAGGTGGGGGAGAAAAGGGTGATGGTAACATGGGGGGAGGAGGAAGGGGATGCAATGGTCTGGGTAGTGAAGGCCCTCCGACACTAAAAGGTACGCCGTCAGCACGTGCTCAACGTTCGATAATATGCCAGTACGTCGTTATTCGTCTAACTTTTCATCGGCTGGGACTAAAAATGGGCATATACACAACGTACACACATCATACACAGAAGATACACAAAGTATGCAGAACGTATCTCTGACCTATTGCTAGCGTATGAGAGCATTCATGTGCCTCACAAAATGTTCACAAAATGCTCACATATGCTCACGGAACGCTGACCAATGTTACATATGTTAGTCCATCGCTACAAGTATGGCGTATACGTTAAATATGCTGGAGATATGGCAGACATATGTTTGAAGTAGGTTAGGAGTATGTAATACATCCATTGGCAGTGTGCGGACTGTATGTGGAATGTATGCGGACTGCACATTCCAACCGGCTGAACATACAGCTAATGCGCAGCAACGTATACCAATGTATCCCTAACGTACTCCCAACATATGATGACATATCCTGAACATACACGCAGCGTATGTTCAACATATGGGCCACACGTCAACACACATTGGACATTTTGAGCATGCACAACAATTTTTTGGAGCCTCGATGCATGGCGACGTAAGACAACGTATAACGACGTACCTGGAATGGACCCGATGTACGCCCATAATATATGTAACATATGATGACGTACGTCAATGTGTTGGTCGCAAATCACATACATTGGCATACGCTAAGGCTATATGTCATAGTGTGACATGCCCTTTAGTTTTGTGACTGCTGACAGCGAAATCAGGAAACAATTTTCTCCGACAGCTCTAGACTTTGGAACGCTGATAATGATCCTCCATGAAGTTTTGTTTCTTTTCTATTTTATTGTTGTTTCTGTCCCAGTTAATTGTCGCGCCATAATTTGTGACAGTTGACACAATGCAACGGCCGCAATTGAGCTGTCAGGCTAAATAGCGCTCAATGCACTGTCTTCCTTACCACATGGACATTTTCTTTTAAAACAACATAACATTACTTCAGTCTACTCTAAACAGATGACATCTAGAAAGAAAGAAAAATCAGAGAAAACAATCTTAATATTAGCTAGACGCACCTAAACGGGAAATCAGAATACCTGCCATTTTCAGAATGCATAGACATATGGCTATCTAGCAGGAGCAGTTGGTTGGTTGTTGGAGTGTTATGTCCTGGCAACATCTAAGTGATATATATGTATTATACTTGAATAACCTCTTCACGATCATATTCTTTTATTGTTTGTGAAAGGAAGATGTTATGCATGAAGTGAGGCATGGCGGGTCAGGAACCAGCCGGCCATGACCAGTGACACGGGCGACCAGCGCATAATGGTGGGCACCGGAATAAAGCATTGAGTAACTAGACATCAACATGTGCAGTCGTTCCTAATTCCTAACTTTACACTAAGGTCGTATTAGCTTGTGACTGTGCACTCATGGCAACTTTATAATGCTGCCCCACTGAGAAGCCAGGCCAGCAGCACCAAAACCTGATATCCCACTCAGACATTTCCAACCAGTCCTTGTCCCATTCTAATAATGCCGAGCGCCTGGCTAAGTAGCAAAAACTGTCAATTTGTAAGTCATTCATTTGACTTGAACAGGGTTCGAACTCATTGGTTCGCATCCCCTGATCTACCAAAACGGGAGACGGACGCTCAACTCATTCGGCCATCCCGTCTGCTCAATCTTGCAGGAAGGACAGATTGCACACATATGATATTGAAAGTGGTGTTCTCTATGGCAGACTGGTTCGAGTGTCTGACTTTTTTTCTAGGTCGGACTCCTAATCTGAACGTTGGTGGTTTGACTCCCCATGCCATCACCTCTGCTAATTTGGATTTCCACTGTTGTGTATAATTTACAGCGTCATCAAAGGCCAGTTGCTCTCCTACCATGTCTATGTGGTGCGGGAGGTTAACAATCGCTTGGGTCGGTAAAAGTGTAGGTCTGGGCTTTCTATCAACCAACTGTCTAATGATGAAAACCAGTGTGTTCAGACATATCCATGATAGGCAGTATACATTTTCAAGAAAAAAAAGAACTAATGTCAATAAAGTAATTTACATACGGGCAAAATAGAAACCAACTTAGATACTGTTGCATTAAACAAACATAAGGTTCTGCATAACAGGAAATACAAAGTAAATAGATGGTTACCATTGAAACATATGGGGTCCAGTAATTCAATGTGCTGGCCAAAATTAATTTCACATGTTTTCACATCAAATATAGGTTGTGCTAGTCATTTATAACAAAATATACTTTAAGGTGAAACTGAAAGACAATATATCCCAACAATCAACCTAATATATGTATACAATAAATGGGAGAAAGCCAATTATTGGGATTGGATGTAGAGATTTTGTCTCATTTCATCCAGTCCATCAATGTCATACAACCTGCCATTTCAGCCAACATTGGTTTATATGTAGAGTCGTCCTGTCACTGTGTACCATCACCCGCATATCCAACTAGTGATTCCGACCCATTCTCATTGCCTTCTACTAAATAAACTCACTTGAACACAAATTAGATGCACACCCCATACAAACCATCGAGTGGTACAACGTCGCGGTTAACTGAGCAAGTTCTCGATCTGATCCCCTAATGGAAAAAGGCCATAATGAAATAAAGAATCTTGCAGTAGCGAAGGTTGATATACAGCAGACAATGGGATCAATTTCCCAAGCTGCTTCATCTTCAGTATTCGTACCTCAAAAGGGCGAGGTCTGCATGTGGTGTGGGTGGTCAACTTCTTTTCCAGTGATTTAAAGTCTTGGTGGAAATAACTCAGCGGGTGCAACATACTCCAATGAGGCAGCGATTTAGTTGAGGCAAAGGTTCAGCTGATGCAAACACTTTGCTTGATACAAATGCGCTGCTGATACACAATTTCAGCTGGAGAATACCATGTGGCGTTCTGTGTGGCAGAGTGGTTAGAGTGTCTGACTTTTTTCTAGGTCAGACTCCTAATCTGAGGGTCGGTGGTTCGATTCCCCATTCCCCCACCTCTACCGATTTCCACCGCTGTGTATAACTTACAGCGTCATCAAAGGCCGGTTGCTCTCATACCATGTCTATGTGGTGTGGGAGGTTAAAAATCCCTTGGGTCGGTAAAAGTGTAGGCTCGGGCTTTCTATCGACCAGCAGTGGAATGAGGAAGACCAGTCGTCTATGACTGAAATTTCCCCTGCTTAAACAACTAATGGACCAAACAAAACAACTGATCAGCTGATGCAAGTAATCAGCTGATGCAAGTAGTCAGCTGATACAAATATTCAGCTGATGCAAAAGTCAGCTGATGCAAATCGTCAGCTGATGCAAATAATCAGCTGATGCAAGTAGTCAGCTGATAAAAATAGTCAGATGATGCAAATAGTCAGCTGATGCAAATAATCAGCTGATGCAAATAATCAGCTGATATAAGTAGTCGGCTGATACAAATAGTTAGATGATGCAAATAGTCAGCTAATGCAAATAATTAGCTGATGCAAGTAGTTGGATGATGCAAATAGTCAGCTGATGCAAACAATTAGCTAGTATAAAAACATTTCTGATGCAAATACACATCTGATGCACACCTTCAGCTGATGCAAATACTTCACTGGCGCATAATTTAAACTGCGGAACAGTGTTGTGAGATCCATATACTTCACTGATGCAACTATATAGTTGATGCAAATAGATAGCTGATGCAAACGCATCGCTGATACACCACAAAACTGCTTCAGACATTTGTCACATACAAAGGCCTACCAGATAAAGACAATACTTCACTGATGCAAACCGTTCACTGCAAAAAAAAAAGGTGGCTGATGCAAAGATTGAGCTGATGCAAAGACACATCTGATGCAAAGACACAGCTGATGCAAGCATTCGGCTGATGTAAGCACTCCGTTAACGGACGCACACTCCTGATGCAAACATACTTAGCTAATGAAAGAACCACGTAGCTGATGCAAGCAATTTGTTGATGCAAAGCCATAGCTGATGCAAAGGCTTTGGCTGCTGCAGACACCTAGCAGATGCAAAGACTTGGCTGATTCAAACCCTTTGCTGCTGCAAAGAAGCACCTCAAACATCTAGCTGATCACAACACTTAATTGATGCAAATAACATACCTGCTGCAAAACAACTAGCTGATGAAAATACTTAGTTGATGCAAACATCTAACTGCTGCTGCAACCACTTAGGTGATTCAAACACTTAACCGATACAAGCACTTATACTAATGCGGGCACACTTAGCTGATGAGGCATTTGTAGGAGTAACCTCACTGTGCGAAGTGGGGTACCTCATAGCTCGTAGGAACTAGATGGGCACATAACTCACTGGGGTTTCACAAAGATGAACAGAATATGACAGAAGAGAAAGACAATGCCATATTTCTGATGGAAAAAAATTGAAAGAGTCCGCTTGTCACAGCTATACAGAGTGAGATGGTTGGGTGGTTGGTTGAGAAAGGGGGTTCAGTAAGAGTTGGTTGGTTGGTTGGTTGAGAAAGGGGGTCAGTAAGAGTTGGTTGGTTGGCTGGTTGGTTGAGAAAGGGGGTCAATAAGAGTTGGCTGGTTGGTTGGTTGGCTGGTTGGTTGAGAAAGGGGGTCAGTAAGAGTTGGCTGGTTGGTTGGTTGGTTGGCTAGTTGGTTGGTTGAGAAAGGGTGTCAGTAAGAGGTGGATGGTTGGTTGGCTGGTTAAGAATGGGGGTCAGTAAGAGTTCGTTGGTTGGGTGGCTGGTTGAGAAAGGGGGGTCAGTAAACATTGGTTGGTTGGCTGGCTGGTTGAGAACGGGGGATCAGTAAGCGTTGGTTGGTTGAGAAAGGGGGTCAGTAAGAGTTGGTTGGTTGGGTGGCTGGTTGGTTGAGAAAGGGGTTCAGTCAGAGTTGGTTGGTTGGTTGGTTGAGAATGGGGGTCAGTAAAAGTTGGTTGGTTGGCTGGCTGGCTGGTTGAGAAAGGGGGTCAGTAGGATTGTCCTTAAGGATCGATGTCGGACAGTGGTAAGAAAATGCGCCAGCCAGAAATTAATTTTTTTTTTAATTACAATTTTTTTTTTTTTTTAAAGATAACTAATTCTGATTTAAGGATGATTCCGTGACTGGGTGAAACGAACAAAAAAGGTCCGCATCTTCTTTCCAGTGGAGTCATGAAGCAATTAATGCTCGTTGAGGAATGACAGCTTTTCAACTGTCAGCATTTGAAAAATACAAAGGGTGAGGGCGGACATGTGCCAGTAACAGCAAGGGTCGGCATGAAGCACATTGAGCGTAGATTGCTCAGCTTATATGGAACTTGTTGTTGTTGTGGTAAAACTAGTTTATTGTTTGAATAAAGTATTTTGTAAGCGTCGTGTCACTGGTTTTTCGGTCTTATGATGAATCTGTTTTGTTTGTGTGTGATGAATTTATTTACCCTGCTCATAATGGATAAGTGTGTTAACACTTGTTGTCACCGCTGGGCAGCAATTTGATTTAAATCTTTAGAATTTTTGTCATTTTTTAATATTTTTGTTATTGAGGCTGTATTTATACGGTCCATATCATATAAGCCTGGGTACCCAGGCTTGTTTTCAATGCTGGCCAGTTGTAGTGTTGGTGCTATCTTACCACACAGTAGCTGCTGATAAGTTATTTGATTCCCTGCATTACAGTAGCAGATAGATAATTGGTTAGTATGGTTAGTAGCCTAAGTTAGTTTTTTTGGATTTTCTTGGCATATATGTATTTTGTTTGTTCTACTCTTATTACTAGACTAGCCTACTCCTATTTACATATCATAGGCTTGTACTTAGCTGTGTGGTGCGTTATCTGGCTACTCCTGGCATGGTTACCTTCCATTGGGTGTCCCGCTGGTAGGCAGTGACATATCACATGCCCCTTTGCGGTGCAGCTTAGTGGGGGTTTCCTAGCCTAATTTGCACAGATATTTTTTGTAAGTTTTTAGGTCAGTAATTTGTTGTTCCTTTACCGTTTGGGCATTCCACACCTTGGCCACCATTTCCAGCATCTTGGTCTTGTCTTGGTACCAATTGAGGTTTTCTTGCTTCTTGTTTATGACCTGTAACTGTTTGTAAACTGCAAACAGTCCAAAATCCACCTTTCAGTATAGCTTCTATTTCTTTTTTTTAAATGTGGAAATCTCTTCATTTCACCCAAACCCATGTATCTCGATTGGGTTTCACGAGAAAGTGCCGCATGTCGCTTGTCTCTGCCACAAACACTGTAATGGACTTCTGATTATAATTTATAAGAAAAAAAACACAAAGCTCAATGGACATCGTGTCAGTTCCCTTTTTACCACTTTACCATGTCTGCGACTTAAATTAATTTCTAAAGAGGGGGTGGGGGAAGATAACGCAATCCACACTTAATTGAATTACTACACCTGATTACTACAAATTATTGTGGTGCTTTTTCTCTCTCGCGACCCACCCAAAACTGAAAGCTTTCTCGTGATGATCTACCTTGTTCCTGCGAGGTACAGGGATGGACTGTTGCTGGCGTTCGAAGAACACTGCCATTGTGTATGAATATAATACAGTGTATAACAGCAACAGATGGCCTGAAACATTCTATTTTGGGGAAACCGGATGCGGTGGCCGACTCGCTAGAGCTCAGGCTTCCCATGCGGAAGGTCAGGAGTTTGATTCCCATTTGAGTCAAACCAATAACCAACACAATTGATGCTCGTCACTGTCTAGCCTGGCGCTGGGCACTACTAGGATAGGCCAAAGGACTGGTTAGCTCAGTGTCAGGATAATGTGACTGAGTGGCAAATCAGGTCATGCTGCCAACAGTCTAGTCTCCCAGTTGAGCAGCACTATAAAGTCAGCATGAGTGCGCACTGTCGCAAGTCGGTACCGGTCCGGATATCAGGCTAGATATTGCCCGGATGTAAAACTCCAAGAAATAAACAATCATTCATTACCATATTAGTATTTAACTAAAAATGCATTGTTCCATTCGACTATGCTGAGTTAATCGGCGTAACTAAATCTTTTAGAGCGCAACCGTCCTGATATGACCTCAAATGTTGCCAGGACGTAAAACGCCAACAACTACCCAAACTAGAGGGCATTGGTAGATGTACAAACATGGCTGATTTGGAATCTGAAACCCAATACACAACAAAGAAGTTTTGTAATTCTTTATACTTAATTATAAGCAAAGCTGATGTGTCCTGCCTTGCCCCCCCCCTCCTTCCTTGTCCTCCGGACCGCAATCAATTGCTTACCTCAGCTATACAGGCAAGTAACCGGCTTCTATATATATAGGGGAGGAGAGCATGCCAGCTTGAGTGTGGGGACTTGGGGGTGGGGGTGGAGGCTCCATTCTCTCAGCAACCCCCATCACATACGCCGTACCCATAATAGCAGCACAGTTTTTGCAGCGACTAACCATCTTAGCCCATAATACTGAACTTATTATGACTAACCCACTAACACACTAAACTCCTTCATAAGCTACTATTATCCCCTACCTAAGTACCCGCTGATCTCACAGAGGGGTTGGGTGGGAGATGTGGCAGAAGGATTAAATAATGCATGCAGGAGATAGGTACACAGCAACTGAAAGTGACAAAACAAGGGGAACCACAACACTATTAAGCCCCAGTCAGATAGCCCTTAGTGGACATAGTTGAACGTAGTGGAGGCTAAAGTAGTTGAAAGTAGTTGAACATAGTTGAATGTAGTTGAAGTACCGGCATCCACACTTGTCCATTAACTTGGTAATAACGTGGGTGAGCCATGATTTCCGATTTAATTGTTGGACATGTTCAAAAGAGCGGTATGTTAGAGGCTAAATTTGCATCCGTGAAGCTAATTTACTCCAGCATACTCTAGCATACTCTAGCATACTCTAGCATACTTGGATGAAGCCCTGATCACATCGCTGTTAGTGGATGTAGGTGAACGTAGTGGAGGATAACGTAGTTGAGCATAGTTGAATGTAGTTGAACGTACTGGCATCCGTACTGTAACGTATTTATCCATACAGTAACATATTTATCCATACCAAAACCTGCCATACCTTAACATATGTCAACATCGTTTAAAGTACTTACACCACATTTGACCCACATTAATCTATCCTACGGATCACTACGTCCACTAACGGCTATGTGACCGGACCTTTACTGTCTACCAGTGAAAACAAGTCATTAGACTTACCAATCGTGGGCTATATAAATACACCATCACAAAGAAGAAGAAGAAGTGTCCTTACATAAATAATAAATTGCATACAATCTTTATGCGTAAAGAAAATTGGCTAATGTAGTCTAACTTTAAGGTATCCTGGTGGACATAATAGCCTGCATAGGCCAATGAAAACATCAAACTTTCAAAGCCAAAATGCCTATCTAGATTTGATAATTTATTGTTACGTAGAAAGGCAATATAGATAACTTGACGCAGAAATACTTGCTCTCAGCGCTCACTGACTCTCAATTCTTTACCTTTCTAAGTTAAAGCTGTACAGTCCAATGAAGCCTCAACATTTCTAAACCAAACAAATTATCTAGAATTGATTCTACATATCTAACTTAAATACTGAGGCACTTATTGAACATAGTTTGCCATGGAGAAGGAATAGTGATACTGGGTAATAGAAGCTGTTGCTGCTGAAGCCTATATTGTCAGAGTTGTGGTATGCTTGCCGAAAGTAATTTGACACATTTGCACTTCAAATATCTCAGATCTTAGCCATCTAATATAAAGGTTACTTCAAATTAAAGTAAGGTTTTGTTTGTTTGATCTAGGTTTACATCCTAGCTACATCTAAGGTCACATCAGGACGGGTACTGACTTGTGACAGTGTGCACTCCTGGTGACTTTATAGTGCTGCCCCACTGGGAAACCAGGCCACCAGCACCATGACCTGATATCCCAGTCGGTCACATTATCCTGACACTGAGCCAACCAGGCCTTGCCCTTTCCTAATAATGCCGAGCACCGGGTGGGGAATGACAAGTATAAATTTGTAAGTCATTGGTTTGACTCAACCAGGATTCAAACCCACAAACTCATGGGTTCGGATCTCCCGAGATCCCAAAACAGGAGATGGACGCTCTACTCATTCGGCCATCCGGTCTGGCCTTAAGGTAAGCAATCAAAGCAATCAATTTAACTTATTTTTCTTTTAAAAAAACTACAGAAACTCAAAACAATAAAACTATGCAACTTTAACTAGCGAGCCGCAATACTACTATACACGATAACACGGTTTGGCCTTATATGGGCATGTCCTAATTTCGCGAGAACGAGGCCACTTCCGGTTATAGGTAAACAAAAGACTGATAGCCTTGAGTTTGCCAGAACGCACAGTGCAAAGCATTAGTTTTATTCAAAATTAATAGAAATCCAGAACCCTAACCTTATAAATTTAATATAATCTATTCGTTGAATATGTTTTCTATATGTGTACCAAGCGATTTGTTTCTAGATGGTGTGGTTTTAGAGATATTTCACTTTTTCTGTATGAAGATTGCTCTCGACCATCGGCAATGCATTGAGTTTGCCGTACGCGCAGTGCAAATCGTCAGATTTATTCAAATTTAATAGAAATCCAGAACCCTAACCTTATCAATTTAATATAATCTATTCGTTGAATATGTTTTCTATATGTGTACCAAGCGATTTGTTTCTAGATGGTGTGGTTTTAGAGATATTTCACTTTTTCTGTATGAAGATTGCTCTCGACCATCGGCAATGCATTGAGTTTGCCGTACGCGCAGTGCAAATCGTCAGATTTATTCAAATTTAATAGAAATCCAGAACCCTAACCTTATAAATTTAATATAATCTATTCGTTGAATATGTTTTCTATATGTGTACCAAGCGATTTGTTTATAGGTGGTGTGGTTTTAGAGATATTTCACTTTTTCTGTATGAAGATTGCAAACTGGCGAAACTGCCATTGACAATCAATACCGCGTGCGTTTGTGTACCTGCAAACAGGAATTAGGTCAAAATGGCCCCCAAACCGTGTTTAGGTGTATACTGTGGCGCTCAAGTCTTGGTAGACCGTCACATGACACATACGTGACACACACTTGACAACCACGTGACACAAACGTGACGAGTGGGACGCGGGAAACAATGTGTCCACATGTAACTTTCTCACGCGATGTCGTGTCTTCACCGAATGTGTCTCCACTCTGGTTACCCGAGGCCTGGGTTTCTGAAACATCGGCTGCTGAACCCCCATCATCCCCAACCTATCCCCCCACCCTCCCGACCACCTGTCTTAGTCCCATCACAACAACCCATCCAACTCCCCACAGATAACCATAATCTTAGCCCACATTAATCCATTTAAGCACATCCATCTAATTCTGTGTGGTAAGGATCGGGAGTTCGATTCCCGGTCGAGTCAAACAAAATGACTTACAGAATTGATACTTCCTGATTCTTAGCTTGGCGATTGGCATTAATAGGATATGGCAAGGACTAATTAGCTCAGTGTCGGAATAATGTGATTGAGTGGGATATTTGGTCATGGTGTTGCCAGCCTAATTTGCCAGTGGGGAAGCCCTATAAAGTTGCCATGAGTGTGCACTGTCACAAGTTGGTACCAACCTGATATGACCTGAGATGTTGCCAGGATGTAAAATTCCAATAAACAAGTGTAGTCGTCTCCACTGACCTCTCGGACAAGCAGCCGCATAGACAGGTAGGTGTCATTAGTGTGGTGACATCAGGGAGTCTAGGTGGTGTAATGGTTAGCACAGTGGCCTGGAATGCAAAGAGGTGTGGATTCGAGTCCCGCTCTAGGCGCAATATTTCCCATTTTCACCCCCCCCGTGACACTGGTTCCATGACCAGGATCCTGTACAAGCTATGCACTGTATAGTTGTTGAACCTACCTTGTGTATGTCAGTGTGTTGCATTGCCTGCATATATGTAATTGTAAGCATTAAAAGACTTACAATTCCAGGAGGGATGAGTGTAGTGGTCTGCACTGACTTCTCGGGCAAGGAGCTGCATATACAGGTAGCCATGGGTAGTCTGGTGACATCAGGGAGCGTAGGTGGTATAAAGGTTAGCACACTGGCCCGGAATGCAAAGAGATGTGGGTTCTAGTCCTGCTCTAGGCACAATATTTCCCATTGGCACATACGCCTAGCCTTATCTCCTTTTAAATAAAAGTGTCCAATATCAACATTATGGATAACTTGATACAATCACTTTGGTTATATTTTAACATGTATGTGTGATGAAGCAAATGCCTCGGTCAAATTCCCCTGTATGACTCATAATGCGTTTGTTTGTGCCAATACACCGGTTCTCAACAGCACGCGGTGTGACTTTCTATTGTCCGTCTCACATATTACATAGTCAAATCAATTTAAAATACAATAACTTCTATCAATAAACATAATATATATGTATATATATATATCTCTCCGCAAAATATGGCGGAATGGTTGTTTGGTTGTTGGACTTTTATGTCCTGGCAACATCTAAGGTCAATCAGGATGGGTACCAACTTGTGACAGTACACACTCATGGCGAATTTATAGTGCTGCCCCACTGGGAGACCAGGCTGCCAGGAGCATGACCTGATATCCAATACAGGCAGCTTATCCTGACACCGACCCAACCAGTCAAGTATATATTTTTTAAGTCATTGGTTTGACTCGAGCAGGGTTTGAATGTGCTGGTTGGAATCCCACGATCTACCAAAAGGAAAGATGGATGCTCAACTCATTCGGCCATCCCGTCGGGTGAGATCATGCATGATGTTTGCATTGTAAAATATTGTTGGCGCAAAGCCATCAAATCTACACACTTTAGTCAAATGTGTGTGCATCAGCAGGAATTGGCAAATAATATATTCAGAAGGAAGTTCAGTTCTCCGGCAACAATTGCATGTGTTAGCCACGTGCGGATAACAGGACAATTCTCCTAAAGCAGCACCAAACCGAGTAGCGATCTCTGTGAATAAAAAGTGACAGGGCTTCGCATCAAGCTTCAACTTTCAAGGTTGCTTGTTGGGGTTTTATGTCCTAGCAGGTCATATAAGTAGGGCTACCGACTTGTGACAGTGCGCACACATGGCGACTTTATGGCGCTGTCCCATTTGTAGACCAGACCGTCGGCACCCTAACCTGATATCGCACTCAGTCACAATATCGTCATACTGAGCTAACCAGTCCTTGCCCTATCCTAGTGCTCCCGAGTACCAGGCTAGGAAGTGACAAGTATCACTTGTGTAAGTCATTGGTTTGACTCGGCCGGGATTGGAACTCCCACCCTTCCGGACGGGAAGCTTGGTTTCTACCGATTTGGGCACCGCGGCCGGTATAAAGAAGAGTGTCTTTGCTCGGATCATTGGGGGTAAATAGCACTAAGTCCGCACCGCGTGTTGGTCGGTTGTTTGTTGGAGTGTTATGTCCTGGCAACATCTAAGGTCATATCAGGATGGGTACCGACTTGTGACAGTGTGCAATCATGTTGACTTTATAGTGCTGGCCCATTGGGAAATCAGGCCGCCAGCACCATGATTGATATCCCACTGAGTTACATTAGCTTGAAACTGAGTTAACCAGTCCTTGCCCTATCATATTAATCCTGAGTGCCAAGCTAGGAAGTGACAAGTATCAATTGTGTAAGTCATTTCTTTGACTCAACCGGAAATTGACATCCCGATTTCCCGCACGGGAGACCTGCGCTCTACCGATTCGGAGACCGCGGCCAGTCCACACTGTGTGTTCCTAGTCTCAGCCTCTCCCCATCCCCTTCCCGCCGCTCCACCCCCTCCCCCGTGCCATCATCCACCACTACCCTCCTACCATCCACAACACACCACGCACAACCCATGTTTCTGCTGAAGCCAATGCTTGTTTCAGTCCCTCCCAAACCATGTCCGGAACCCCAACTCTGAACCCACATCTATCCTAAGTACCCTCCCCTGCCATGTCTCAAATTTATAAATGACCATTGCTAGAATAGGTTAATTCATTTTCAGTCCAGCAACAGCCAGGAGGCAAGAGAACGAATCACTGTATATAACATAGTTAGTCTGGTTGGATACCTCAATACACTCCAATGCGAGAAGGAGTGCTTGGGATTCTGCAGTGAAAATCGAGCTCTGATCGGGCAAACGTACGCCACATTTTTCCTGTTGGCAGACTAGCGCAGCAGCTACCCGGCTTTGGTCTTTAGAACCATCAGTGTATATGGAGAGGTGGTCTGCAAACTGGCCTCGAATCTCTGCATGCAGTCCTTGGTACTCAAGTGGATGTCTCCCAGACTTCCTCAGTTCCATGAGTCGGAGGATAACCGATGGCTTTCTAAGCGACCATGGGGGATGTTCTGGGACTTTGGTATCCTCCAAAACATCCAAAATCCATGCCCAAGGCCTCCAAATCAGGTTTCATTTGGAGCCTCAGTGGCCGGACGTAATTCAGCCTGGCTTCATACCTGGATTCGTCATGTTGCTCGAATAGACAATTGTGTGCAGGATTCAATGCATTAGTTTTTATCTTGACTACATATTGCATGGCCAGCTTCATTCGCCTGTTGTTAAGTGATGGTTCATTGGCTTCGACGTAGAGGCTGTGAACCGGTGAGGTGCGGAATGCCCCAAGGGCCAGGCACAGTCCCTCGCGGTGGATCGTGTCTACTAGCCCAATATATGATTTCCTTGAGGAACCGTATACTATGCTTCCGTAATCCACTCATGACCGAACCAAGGTTCTGTACACAGAGAGCAGAACATCTCTGTCCACTCCCCACTCTTAGCTGGAGAGCACCCTCAGAATATCTAGCGCTTTCAGGCATCGTGTTTTCAGGTACTTTATATGTGGCACAAAAGACAGTTTTGCGTCGAGAATGAGGCCCAGAAATTTGGTTTTCTCAATAACTTTAATGGGATCCCCATCCAGAGTCAGCTCGAGTTCCGCATGCATTCTACAGACCAGCATGAAGTGCATGCAGACAGTTTTCGTCTTGGAAAATTTGAAACCGTTCAGAACTGACCATCGATGGATCCCATTTATGCTTGGTTGTAGCTGTCTCTCTATGACATTCATGTTAGCGCCGCTGTAATTTAAAACAAAGTGGTCCATGAAAAGACTACAGGAGACCCGTGCTTTAGAGCAGCAGCAATACCATTGACCTTGACCCCAAAAAGGGTCACGGCCATTATGCTGCCTTGAGGTACTCCTAGTTCCTGTGAGTGTAGGCTGGAATAGGTAGTCTTGACATGGATGCGGAAATGCCTGAAGGCTAGAAAGTTCCTGATGAAAATTGGCAGGTGGCCACGAAGGCCAATCGCATGAAGATCCTCCATGATGCCATGCTGCCATGTTGTGTCATAGGCTTTTTCGAGACCGAAAAAGACAGCCACAATGTGCTCCTTCTTAAGGAAAGCATCTCTAATGAAGGTCTCCATGCGCACCAAATGGTCGATGGTGCTGCGGCCCCGTCTGAAGCAATATTGAAGGTTGGACAGGTGGTGTCCTGACTCCAGTAGCTAGACGAGGCGGTTGTTTACCATGCGCTCCATGGTTTTGCAGATGCAGCTTGTGAGGCCTATGGAACGACGGTTATTGGCTTCACTCTGGTCTTTACCAGGTTTGGGAATCGGTATTACAGTCGCCTCCTGCCAAGAGGCGGGGACGACACCCGACAATGCCATGTTTTACTCGGGGAGTGGCTGTGCCACTCTCTCAAAGGCCAACAACTCATGAATACTGATTACTCAGATAGTCAATGTGCGAAAGGTGTATGAAGTAACTCAAAACCTACAGAGAGTTGTCCATTCACTATTGTCTTTAGCACCCAACAGCATTGACCAACAATGAAAAACATAAATATCCTATTGAGCAATTTCCCAATATCATTATAAAGTTATTCGGATTCGCTTTCGGCACGATCATATACACAACAGAGCTACCAGACCCCTGTGAACCATTACTTAGTCTAATAAATCATCTCTCCTAAATAAGTATGTGCTGTATAAGTAATTATACCAGTATAATTATCCTGAAACCACTTCATATCGACCTGGCGTGCCACCTAATAACTGACACTCCTCCAGTCATCTCTTGGCCAGGCCTTCTGCCTCGCTTGGTGGAACCACCTGCCGCGTCCACATCGCCTGGCTCTGTCTCAGGCCTTTACCATTCATTCCTAATATAAAATGCGCTATAATATTTGAGACCGTACAAATATTGGCCATAGAGGCATGTTGCTATGCCTAAGTATTTATTTAACAGTCCATTTTTAACATTGTTGGACCTGTCTTCAAAGGTTAACTCTGTATCCAGAACACTGTTATCTTGAGGGACAGTGCACTGGAACAAGAACAGTCCCCATTACTCTGTGGTGGAGTGGTTAGAGTGTCTGACTTTTTTCTAGGTCAGACTCCTAATCTGATGGTCGGTGGTTCGATTCCCCATGTCCCCAGCTCTGCCAATTTGGATTTCCACTGCTGTGTATAACTTACAGCATCATCAAAGGCTGGTTGCTCTCATACCATGTCTATGTGGTGTGGGAGGTTAAAATTCCCTTGGGTCGGTAAAAGTGTAGGCTCGGGCTTTCTATCGACCAGCACTGGAATGAGGAAGACCAGTCGTATATGACTGAAATGTCCCCTGCTTAAACAACTAATGGACCAACAAAAAAAACAAATAAATAAATATTACACGCACCTGGCAAATCACAGGGGTTGCTGAAGGCAGGTTACCTTCAATTCCATTGATTCACTTTTTTACTTTCTATTTTGAATTCTAAGAACAGGAAATAACTCCAAGTTTGTCTCATCATTTTATCTGCATAGCTGAAGCTAAGTGTTACACATATTCCCAATCTAAGCCGCAGACACATCCAGCAGATATCCCGACCAGCCACGAACCAGCCTCCAACCAGTCACTGGCTAGCCACAAAGCAGACACAAACCAGCCACAAACCAGCCACACACCAGCCACAAACCAGCCACAAACCAGCCATGAAGCAGCCACGAACCAGTCAGGAACCAGCCACAAACCAGCCTCCAACCAGACACCGACTAGCCACCAACCAGCCACAAACCAGCCTCCAACTAGCCACTGGCTAGCCATGAACCAGCCACGAACCAGCCACACACCAGCCACGAACCAGCCCCAAACCAGCCACCAATCAGCCACCAACCAGCCACCAACCAGCCACCAACCAGCCACCAACCAGCCACCAACCAGCCACCAACCAGCCACCAACCAGCCACCAACCAGCCACCAACCAGACACCAATCAGTCACCAACCAGCCACCAACCAGCTACCACCCAGCCACCAACCAGCCACCAACCAGCCACCAAACAGCCACCAACCAGCCACAAATCAGCCAAAAACCAACCACCAACCAGCCACCAACCAGCCACCAACCAGCCACCAACCAGCCACCAACCAGCCCCCAACCCACCAATCAGCAAACAACCAGCCACCAACCAACCACCAATCAGCCACCAATCAGCCACCATCCATCCACCAACCAGCCACCAACCACCCACCAACCAACCACCAACCACCCAACAACCAGTCACCATCCAGCCACCAATCAGCCACAACCAGCCACCAACGAGCCACCACCCATCCACCAACCAGCCACCAATCAGCCACCAACCAGCGCCCAACCAGCCACCAAACAGCCACCAACCAGCCACCAATCAACAAACAACCAGCCACCAACCAACCACCTACCAGCCACCAACCAGCCACCAACCAGCCACCAACCAGCCAAAAACCAGCCGATAAAAAGCCACCAACCAGTCACCCGCCAACCAGCCATCACACGGCGGGCGATTCACGCCGCCGGTGGCAATTCATCCATCCGATGTCTCCCAACTCAGCAGCATCGCAAATTGCCTCGAGGGGCCAAAAGAAATAATTGCAAATCTGAATAAATATTTCCTCATTTTATTTTGCCACAATGTTCGCCAGCTGACGGTCTGAGCGGCGACAATATTGTGTCGGTGTCCTTCTGCCGAGTCTATTGATTACAACTGCCGGACAGGAGGGCTTGTTGTAAAGGGAAACACCAAAGTGTTGTTCTGACCACAGTCCAAACACCCAATTATCAGCTTACGGAACCACCAGACGGGATGGCCAAATGTGTTGAGCTTCCATCTCCCGTTTTGATAGATCGTGGGATTCTAACCAACAGGTTCAAACCCTGGTCGAGTCAAGTCAATGACTTACATAATTGGTACTTGTCGCTTCCTACCCAGGTACTTGGCATTATTAGGATACGGCAAGGACTGGTTGGCTCGGTGGCACGATAATGTCCTTTGATGCAGGAAATGACCTATGATGTTGTCAGGATGTAAAACTCCAACAACCAACAGATGTGAGAAAGGCGGTCATGCATGCACTCCTCAGTATCTATAGCAGCAGATTGCTAATGTAGCAAGTGCTACCCTTCGAAACGCTATCCCTCCCCCCACCCCTCACTTACACCACCCCCACCCCCACACACCGACGAAGAGAAGATGTGAATGATTCCCTTCCAAGCGTTAGTCACCGAGGTTATTTGCCTCATGTGACAGGCCCAATTTAATAACCCCCACAACTCCCGCAGTTGTGTCAACACTGCTGGAGTGTGTGTGTGGAGGGGGGGGGGGGAGTTTGGGCCGGGGGGGGGAGGTTGACGATCAGGCCTTCACTCCCAGAGGCAGTAGGTGTGGGGAGGGGGGGGGGGGGCGACCGTCCCCGCATGGTCCTCATTTACCGGTCGATGCCTCCGATAGTTACATTTTGTTTTATGGTCCCAATGTACGATGAATATGGCGTTGGTGACATTTCTGATAACTAT
The DNA here is from genome assembly GCA_030323885.1 of Branchipolynoe longqiensis. NCBI lineage: Eukaryota > Metazoa > Annelida > Polychaeta > Phyllodocida > Polynoidae > Branchipolynoe > Branchipolynoe longqiensis. The sequence continues at coordinate 57,398,595 of CM059197.1, forward strand.
GATGAATATGGCGTTCGTGACATTCATGATAACTACAATGAATATGGCGTTTGTGACATTTATGATAACTATGATTAATATGGCGGTTGTGACATTTACGATAACTATGATTAATATGGCGTTTGTGCCATTTATGATAACTATGATTAATATGGCGTTTGTGACATTTATGATAGCTATGATGAATATGGCGTTCGTGACATTTATGATAACTACAATGAATATGGCGTTTGTGACACTTATGATAACTACGATGAATACGGTGCTTAAATGTGCATAGTCCGATGATTTTAAGCTTCTGTCATTTTCTGAGATTAATATATTAGATTGATCATTATAATCTAGCTTCATGTTCTACTGTTATTTTTTTTAGATATTTGAAGTAAAACGAGCAAAATTAATTTTGGCATGCGTGCTGAAACTCTGACACCACAGGCTTCTGCAGCAAGAGGTTATATTAAATGTTGTCAGTATTCCCGTCAATGTTGCGACACATTTTAATAACTGCATCACTATCTAAGTTAGACATTTCAAATCACATCTTTGGTTTGTTTTGGTTTTGAAAATGTTATGTATTTATCGGACTATGCCGCTTTAAAATGATTAGGATGCATTTGATGCCTCCGATGCCAGAGTTAACTATAACACGTTGCCACGTGACTGCGGCGGATGCTGCCACTGCATCCAACAATTCCTATGCCTATGATACCTACGATGTTTATGATAGATAGGATGCCTCCAATTTCTACAGAACGCCCATTCTCACATCAGTGCTATCAGAACCACCTACCCTCCACACACTAATACCCTGCAGGCATACTAATACACTTGACCTTTGGGGTGGGTTGTAACCTTACGACGGTTACCGGTTGCAGAACTGCAACATTAATAGAGAGGCTCCGATAAATCGGCCAATTCTTTGGTTGAAGACTTAACTTCAGTAGGGAGTGTTGTAGAAGCTGGGGACATCTTTACAACGTTGGAACGGCGAAGCGTTGAAGCGGCACCAAATCTCTTCGGTCTGGCCGTAGTTGAACGGTAGTTGGCACTTGTATCCAGTCGACAGCAGCAAGGGTTTTGAGGAAGGACGAGTAAAGATGGGTGCAGTGGTGGTTCCAGCAACGAGAACAAAGCGAGAACAAAGGTAGAGGGCCCCACCCAAGCACCTAACTGCCCTGGTCAAGGGGATGAGTATGCCTAGGAGAAAAAAAAAAGGGTAGAGTATAGGAAAGAGAAATGAGGAGAGTTGAGTCAAACGACCGTGTCTATCTGCTTTCTGGCGACCAACCAGTGAGCCATAGACACGGACAGAGTAAGAGTAGAAAGTGAAATGCCGGTGGGCCCCCGCTCCTGGAACTCTTTTCAGACATATCAAGGAGGACCAAGGCCGGTGGAGAGGAGATAGAGAGAGGTGTGGACAGAGTGCCGTCCTGATAGCAAGTGTCTGCGAATACACTCACAGCACACCCACTTTTATACCCAAAATACCACTATGCATAATTTATTGTGTGTGGCGTGAGGGGGAGGGGGGGGGGGGGGGGGGCGGGAACCTGTATACAACTCCCGGACAGCTGGGGGATGGGGGTGCGGGTGATAGGGGACTCCACCAATGCGTCGTTGGAGGAAGTAGCAAAGTATAATTATGTTCCTTTAGAAAAAATCCTCCGGTGCGACTGACACTGGTCTACATCCGGTGGAGGTGAGGAGGGAAGGTGGAGCCACCGGTACAGTGTTGGTCTTACGGAGTATAACGAATAATAATAATTAACCCTTACATATCTTTATACTCGCATAATTCGCTATACATCACATAATGCGTTATACATCACATAAGATCATCATGTTGCTCGCACACCCAACCCAACCCCAAAAAGACTCAATTATCTTTGGCGACAAAACATATATAGTACAACTTCATATGGTGCCAGGACATAAAGCCCCAAGTAATCCTTCATGCATCCCCTGTGGCAAATATCAACTAAATGCTATGTGAATGAGTTGGTAACGAAACATCGGTTTCCACATCCGGAACCGACTAGTGACATTCATGTAATTAGCTAGTTGCTGGAGTTCTACATCCTGGCAATATTTAAGGACAATGTCCACTAATGGCGACTTTATAGTGCTGCCCCAATGGGAAATTAGGGCACCAGACCATGACTCAATATCCCACTCAGTCACATGATCCTGATACTGAGCTAACCAGTCCTTGCCATATCCTATTAATGCCGAGTACCAGTCTAGGAAGTGCCAAGTATTGATTGTGTAATGCCCGGTACACACCTACCGTTTACGATCGTTTTTGCGCACCCACCTACCGTATACGATCTAAAACTGCCCAAAAGTCCTGAGGTGTGCACTCCCCTAGCACACCTACCAATTGCGATTCACGACTAAAAACTCATTTTTAGGGCAAAAACAGTAGGTGTGTACTACCATTACGATTGCGATTCCCGATTCGAAAAATGAATCGGCCCGATTTCAGTTTTAAGCGGATCGGGAGTTTTAGTGCGCAAATCCTATACGGTATGTGTGTACCAAGCATATGTCATTGGCTTGACTCGACCAGGGAATCAAACTCCTGGGGCCATATGCAGGAGTCAGTGTTAGCGGGGTTTGGTGTTAGAGCCTTTTACCGTCTAGCTTTCACCGACGTCGGGAACTGTGTCAATTCGTATGCAGGAGTGCGTAGCACTTTCATTTTAGCTAAACCTGAATTTATTTATAGATTTGGGAAATCCCTCTGCGTCTGTACCCATATATTAGGCTTAAATCTATTAAATGCTATCATATTTAACAGAATTAAATACGCAATAAGTGACCTTTGAGGAAATTAACCCTAAATTCGAAGCAATATTAACGCTGCCTCCGTAACGGCGGCGATATTAATATTTATATTTTCGAATCGACGAGCATAAAGTAAACAAATTGCTAAAACATTGCCACCAATGCGTAGACGTCAGCCAGTATGGATGTCGACGTCGACGCGGCGGTCGCGACGGCGGCGATTTGTTTACTTTACATTCGTCGATTCGACACTATTAATATCGCCGCCAATGTGGCGGTAGCCTTAATAACGGTTCGAATTTAGGGTTAAATTGATCAAATTTCACTTATTGCGTATGTAATTCTGTTAAATATGATCGCATTCAATAGATTTGGCAACAACCTTATGCTAACACAGCCCGTAAACGTCATATGAAACGGGGTTAGTATCGCGGACCTTAAACGCATGGTGTTAGGCTAACACTGCTCCATGCATACCAACTTTTCGGCGCTAAACCAGAAATCCCATCTAAACGCGTTTTGGCTCGCTAACACTGACTCCTGCATATGGCCCCTGACATCGCACATGGCAGATCTGCGCTCTACCGAATCGGCCACCGCGACCTGTCTCACATAATGCAAATTAGCAAGCTCAAGTCTCGTACGCTATCGTGACATCCTAGCATCACCCGTATATGGAGGATTTTGTGACAGTGTGAATGGTTGCGGTGTGTGGGAGATGGGGCGGGAGGGGGGAGGTCTGTATACACTATAACCCTGTTAAACCAAGCTCGGTTAAACCAAACGATCGGTTAATCCACACTTTTTTCGTTGGCCCGGCAAACTACTACCATTTATTATATAAAAAAGGTGGTTAATCCAAACTATAGGTTAATCCAAAGAAAATGTTCGGACGCCAGGCCATTTCCAGTATGGTTAAACCAAACTTTCATGTGGTTATAAGGTCATCTGAGACCCCACATACTTTTGTATATGATAAATGGTAGTATTTTGCCAGGCCGCCGAAAAACGTTTGGAGTAACCGATCGTTTGGTTTAACAGGATTATAGTGTACATACATACAAAAATACAATAATCAAAGTGTCCACATACAATGTATATTACTCATAATACACCCACGTTCTTGCCAAAGCTAAATCACAGTCGAAGCCTAAGCTCGGTTAAACCAATGATCGGTTAATCTAAACAAATTGATAGGGTCCCTTCAAGTTTGGTTGAGCGAGGTTATACTGTATTTATTTGTTCATTGGAGTTTGCGATCCTAGCAACAATCTCTAATCATATCAGGACAGGCCCAAATTGTGACAGCGCACACTCGTGGTGACTTAATAATAGGACTGCCCCACTTAGAGGGCAAGTCAAGCCACCTGGCACCAATGACCCGATATCCCACTCAGTCGCATTATCCTGAAGCTGAACACAATCAGTCATTGCTATGTCCTACTAATGCTGAGTGCCAGGTTAGGTAGCGACAAGTATAAATTTGGTAAGTCATTGATTTGACTTGGCCGGGACTCGGGACTCATGACCTTCAGCACAGGAAGCCTGTGCGCTCTGCCGATTCGGTAAGCGCGTCCGGAAGCGGTCTGTCCGGGAGGGGTTGTGGGTAGGGGTAAGGGAGTGGGAGTCTGCTGAGGGCTGGGTGGGCGGTGCGGGTGGGAGTGGGTGGAGGGTGGTGGGAGGAGGGTGGCGGGGGACTGGGGGGGGGGGGGGTGCTCAGCTCAAAGCGCGACCCTGGATCTCGGCTGGCTACATCCACAGCCAAAGGCGCCACAGTGTAGGACGACTGGGACCCCCTGTGCTAACAAAAAGTCGACATGGCAAAATAAAATAAACAATAAATGCAAGACGCTGACTGGGTAGTGAAAACGGAAAGATCCATGGTACTATGAGTGGAAGCTCTCTTCTTTCCTAAGGACACACGCAATCCAGATTTACACTGAGAGGCAGGCTGCGGCGCAGTGCGGGCACCCACTTCCGGTTGCGCAAATGCAGATATCGACTTCCGGTTCCGGAAGTGCGGAGAGAATAAGGTTGGTCGATTGGTTGTTGGAGTTTTACGTCTTGGCTACATTTAAGGTCATATCAGGACGGGTACTGACTTGTGTCAGTGCACACTCAGGGTGACGTTATAAGTGTTTACCCACTGGAAGACCAGGCCACCACCCCCAGGACCTGGTATCCGACTCAGTCACATTATCCTGACACTGAGCCAACCAGTCCTTGCCCTATCCTAATAATGCGGAGCGCCTGGTTAGGAAGCTGACCGATGGGTACCGTCTTAGTACCGTGAACAGTCATGACGATTTAGTAGTGCCGCTTTTTTGTATGATCGGGCCAGTGGCACCATGACCTGATATCCCACTCAGTCAGATTATTTTGATACTGAAAAAGCCAGTCCTTCCCCTATCCTAATACTGCCTATTGCCAGGTCAGGTATTTATAAGCATTGTTATTATATATACAAAATATATGTTGATATAGGTTTTTTAAGGGATTGCTTTCACTCATCCCATCTTCGAATACTCTACCTCCCTCACGGGAAGCCAACTTGCGCTCAGTTATTCCGAAACTAGTATCATAATCGAATCCCAGACCAGTCAAACTAATGATTTTCAAAATTGACACTTGGCACTACCTAGCTAGTCGCTCACCATTAATAGGATAGGTCAAGTGATAGTGGACTCAGTAGCAGGATAATGTGTCTGAGTGGGGTACTGGGTCATGATGCCAGCAGCCTGGTCTCCCAGTGGAACAGCACTATAAAGTTGCCATGAGTGTGCACTATCGCAACTCAGAACCCATCCTACTATGACCTTAAATGTTGCTAGTACGTACAAAAACTCTACAAACGAACAATAAATGAACAACTCAACAAACAATATTTGTCACTGTATACGTTCTAGTTCCAGCCTATCTGTGACGTCACGGTGCATTTCGGTATAGCTGTACATCTGCGACACCAGTCGGGACGCGGTATGTGCGTGTGTGTGGCCTGCTGGGACCAGAAAGGCGCCTACAGCGCCCCCTCACGGTAGCGACGCCACCATCCAGTGCTGTTTTTCATCGAAGCTCCCCCTGGCGATCTCTTCTAAGCTTGTTTATTTGTTTTTTTACTCTGTTGGAGTAAATGCGTTTGCACAGTTACCGGTGATTGTTTTTTTGTTTTTTTACTCTGTTGGAGTAAATGTGTTTGCGCCCTTACCGGTGCTGTTTTTCTCTTTGTCTTTTTCTTGTTCTCTTATTTTTTAGGGGTAAATATTTTGTTCATCTGAACATATTATTTTGTCAGCGCCGAAGTACTAGTCTTCCAGCCATTGAGACGATCACATTTGGGTTTGTACGTGGTGACGTGGGAATGGAACGTGCTGTATTGTGTGCAGCACACTCCACACTGAAACAATACAAGTGTGGAGCGGTCCATGCTGCATAGTGTACAACCTAAGCACTCAAGCAAATGGAGGAAGGAGACTCCTGCACCCAAACTGTGTGTAGCAGGGCAGAACTAGCGCACAAAGTATATTAATGTACGTTCATGGTTCAACCATTTGCGGTGGTTGTATAGCAGTTCGATTTGATTAGAGTTTCGATTATTCTATTTTTATTCTTTAGGGCGTTGTTCTTAAAGTTGAATTAACCATGATTGTGCATATATCTCTTCACGCTGGTTTAACTATCATGCATTCTGATCTGATGTTGATCTGCTACCTACACTGCCTACATACAGTACTACTATCCCGGCACTTGTCTATTAAGCACGCTGGCATTTGTCAGTGCATCACGATCGATGATCTCCAATCTCAAGTTGATAGTTTAAATTCCTCAGTCTGGGGCATGCAATATGCTCGGAAAACTAGCGATGAACCCCTACCATCCACCGTATTCCCGACCCGGAAACTACTGCCCCCCGCCGACTCCTCCCCACGGCGACTCCCACCTCCCCACTCCCCAGTTCCCACTTCCCACTTCCCACTCCCCACGTCCCGATCACCACTCCCCACTCCCCACTCCCCACTCCCCACTCCCCACTCCCCCACCTCCCCCCCTCCCCAATCTCCAATCCCCAATCCCCAATCCCCAATCCCCAATCCCCAATCCCCAATCCCCAATCCCCACCCGCAACTATCCACTCTCCACACTCCACTCTCCACTATTCACGCTCCACTCTCCACTCTCCACTCTCCACTCTCTACTCTCCACTCTCCACTCTCCACGCTCCACTCCGCACAATCCCCACTCCCCAATCCCCAATCCCCAGTCCGAAATACTCAATCGCCAATCCCCAATCGCCAATCCCCACCCCAAAAGACCTCCACCCCACACCAAACCCGGCAACCTCCTACCGACAACCCTCTAGCGCCAACCGAACAAAACGCCGACCGCCAACCACCAACCGACCGCGGCGCCGCGGTGTAAGACAACGCGGCCGATAATACCCTGACATCCGGTCCTCCACGTCCGGTGTGTGATAGCCTCTATGATTAGGGCCACGAGGTCCCGAATAATGGCGAGCAAATGACACGAGGCGTTCGAGGCCGCCCACCCCGGGCGGAGCCGCCACCATCCTGGTCCCACGAGACGACGAGAAAGCGCGAGATTGAGCCTTGCGAGACTTCCCCACCCCACCCACCCATCACCACCCTGCTCCACCCCGCCCCACCCTCCCCGGCACCACCCTTCCCATGCTCAGCCACCTTCCCACCCCGCCCCGCCCCGCCCCGCCCCGCCCCGCCCCACCCCGCCCCGACCCGCCCCGCCCCGCCCCGCCCCGCCCCGCCCCGCCCCGCCCCCGCCCCGCCCCGCCCCGCCCCGCCCCGCCCGCCCCGCCCCGCCCCGCCCAGCCCCCGCCCCGCCCCGCCCCGCCCCGCCCCGCCCCGCCCCGCCCCGCCCCGCCCGCCCCACCCCGCCCCGCCCCGCCCCGCCTCGCCCCGCCCCGTTCAGCCATCTTTCTTTCCCTTCCCACCCTATTCCACTACACCCGGTCCCGCTCCGCCCTCCCCGGTCCCATCCTCACGCCCTCATCCACCCTCCCCCTCCCACCCTCCCACCCTCCCACCTCCCACCCCCCCCGGCCATGGGGCTGACGGCGGCGGGGGCTGAGTGGCCAATGACTCGCCGGCGGCGAAGGGCACACCCCCTGGGGAGTGAAGACAAGACTAGGCCGACGGGAAGGCTAACGCTCCGCGGCCATTCATATTCACAATTTCTGTGCCTCTCGGCGGATTCAGGAATCGAATCGACGGTCTGACTGCATGTGGGATGGATGGGGCTGTAGCAGGGGGGGGGGGGGTACTGTGAGGCTGTGGAGGGCTGGGGGGGGGGCTGATGGAGGGGGGGGGGTGGGGCTGGGGGGCTGCACAACGGGCACTGGTTAGACTCGGGCCTCTTTAGCGTACTGGCAATTGGGAGGAAATCAACTCTGGGAATGTAGTCCTGAGCCCCACCCTCATACCCACCTCCCCCCTCCACACCTCCCCGCTCTACAACTCCACCCCATACACACACGATCATTATCAACAATATTCACACACACACCTTGTCAATGCTATTCCCACATACAGACACATCGACCCTGGCATTGCTACTCACCCGCGCACACATATTATCTGCCAATCCTACCCCCCTTCCCCCACCACCACATATTAGTTGTGCCTATGCTACTACTCACACACATCTCTGTCTGCCAGTTCACACCTCTCTACACACCATGTGCATATCTCTGTCCCATCTACTCACACTCACACCACACACCCACACCCACACCCACCACCCACACCCACACCCATACCACACCCACAGCCACACCCACACCCATACCCACACCACACCACACAACACCACAGCACACCCACACAACACCACCCACACCACACACACCACACCCACTCACCACACACACCCACACCCACTCACCACACACACACACACCGACACCCACACCAACACCCATCTTAAACACACCCACCATGTCTGCCAACACAATTCCACTCACTCCCTCTCTGCTAAGCGCGCACTACAACCCATCCTGACCCTCCCTACAAATCCTATTTCCCCACCCTACCCACTGTCAACCCTACCCCCAACCCCAACACAGTCTGTCCGCCAACCCAAGCTCACCCCCACTATCATAGCTGCTACCCCCACTACCTTCCCCCACCTTCACATATGTCACTCCACTCCCCACCCAAACCACCATACCTGCCACCCCAACCACCATCCCCACCACCATATATCTCACCCCACTCCTCACCCAAACCAGCATATCATATCTGTCACCCCACTCCCCACCCCCACCACCATATCTCCCACATCCACCCCACCCCACCCCCACCACCATATCTGCCACATCTACTCCCCATCCCCACCACCATATCTGTCACCTCTACTCCCTCCCACCACCATCTGCCCTCCACTCCCACCCAACCCACAATATCTTCCACCCCAACTCCCCACCCAAACCACCATATCTTCCACCTCCACACCCCATGCCCATCACCATTGCTGCCCCCTCCACTTCCGACCCAAACCACCATATCTGCCACCCCGACTCCCCATCCCCACCATGACATCAGCCACCTCCACTCCTCACCCAAACCACGATATCTGCCACCGCCACTCGCCACCCAAACCACGTCACCACCATGTATAATCTCATTGTATATGTATATTTCAACATATATATATATATATATCAATCAATGTCAACGATTCTTTAAGTATATATGAAGACGTATCCATATATTTATGCACATCAGAGTTCACAATTATATATGAAAATAAATTGATGTTTTACATTTGGATAAAATGGATATGTTTATATAAATGAGCCTGTCTCAAAAGGTGCTAGCTCATCATTTCTTTTGTCCATAGTAACGATTGACACAAAACAGCACAGAAACGGTTACACTGAAAACACAAGGACATTTGCTTCAAATCAAGATGTATTCTATTGGGATTATGAAACACCATGTTAAAAACAAATCAGTTTATCCTGAGCAAATGCATAAGTAGATAGTGTGTTGATCGTTACAATGGACAACGTTTTGTCCCATATTGCTTAGCACCTTTTGAGACAGTCTCAAATAGCCATGTGTTTTTGTGCACATGCACATTAATGTACATGCATTTCTCGTATAGTATAATACAACTACCTGGTAAGAATCATATAACTAAAATTCACCGAACTGCCAAATTCTTCCACCTGTTCTCTTGATTGTGCTAATCATTGGTGCTCGTGTTTCAGAGGTGCGTTCTTATGTGAGAAGAATCTCCAAAACGCCAGATGCACTTGAGGTAATTGAATCCTGATAATGGAGATAGTTTGCTTTCTGTGAGGCCACTTCGACCACAACCTTATCCAAGACGTGCAGTCCCACATGAATCATATTTCAGCTCATAATGGAGAACCGGGCGATATTGACAGCAGTAAGTTGACAGCAGTAAGTTGACAGCAGTAAGTTGACAGCAGTAAGTTGACAGCAATAAGTTGCCGTGGCGCTCTCTGTGGCGGAGTGGTTAGAGGGTCTGACTTTTTTCTAGGTCAGACTCCTAATCTGAAGGTCAGGGGTTCCATTCCTGGTGCCCTCCCCACCTCTGCGAATTTGGATTTCCACCGCTGTGTATAATGTACAGTGTCATCAAAGGTCGGTTGCTCTCATACCATGTCTATGTGGTGTGGGAGGTTAATAATCCCTTGGGTCGGTAAAAGTGTAGACTCAGGCTTTCTATCGACAAACTGTCTAATGGTGAAAACAAGTCTATTCAGACTTATCCATGACATGCAGTATGAATCTTCAAGAAAAGCAGTAAGTTGACAGAAGAAAGTAGACATCAGTGTATGTAGACAGTTTTATGTTTGGAAACTGGTGTGACCTTTCCATACTAAGCTTATGTTCCCTGCCGGAGATCTTCATTTATTCTGGGTTCAATCTAAGTTATCGCCTCAGAGATCCTCTCTGTATTGCAAATATGTTTGCCTATTTTAGCAACATCTAAGGTCATACAATTATGGTCACCGAGTTATGACAGTGCACACTCATGACAACTTCATAGTGCTGCTCCACTGGGAGACCTAGAGCACTGACGCAATGGCGCAATCTCCTACTCAGTCACATTATCCTAAGACTGGGGAAACTGTTCGATCATATTAAAGTTGCATAGTCCGATGCTTTTGAGTTTCTGTCATTTTCTGAGTTAAATATATTAAATTGATTGTTATAGCCTCCCTTACTTTAGTGTGAAGTAACTTTTATTTTAAATGTCTAACTTTTGAGATATTTGAAGTGCAACCATCCACAAATAATTTTGGCAAGCACGCCAAAACTCTGACACCATAGGCTTCTGCAGTAACAGGTTCTATTAAATTGGCTCTGGATGCCCTTCTATATGGCGACAAGTGCTTAATATGTGCACCAGTATCTAAGTTGAATATGTAGAATCAAATCTGGATAATTGTTTTGGTTTTGAAAATTTGATGTTTTCATCGGACTATGCAGCTTTAATGCTGAGCACCAGGCTATCGACAAGTATCAATGTTGGAAGTTGTCAGTTTGATTCATACAGGATTCAAACACCTGACCTTCTGAATGGGAAGCCTGCACTGTTACCGATTCGGCTACCACTTCCATTTGTATTGCAAGAATCTAAGACATATATTTGCAATGAACACATAGAACACATTTGCAATGAACACCCCGTCCTGATATGACCTTATATGTTGCGAGGACGTAAAACAACAACAAACAAACAAAACACATAGTAACATGGCACACATTCTTCATCATTGAAGGAATTAGACCTTGCACAATTTAATACTTTCAGATTATGGGGTTAGGATTTAAACATTAAGATGCGCAGTTCCCTGTCCTCAAATGCTGAAAAAATTGGCATGTTCACTTTCCATCCTTTTTGTGGTTTTGTTGTTGTTGTTGAAGATTTATACTGCCTATCATGGATAAGCCTGAATAGACTTGTTTTCACCATTAGACAGTTTGTCAATAGAAAGCCCAAGCCTACACTTTGACCGACCCAAGGGAATTTTAACCTCCCACACCACATAGACATGGTATGAGAGCAACTGGCCTTTGATGACGCTGTAAGTTATACACAGCGGTGGAAATCCAAATTGGCAGAGATGGAGGCACAGGGAATCGAACCACTGACCTTCAGATTAGGAGTCCGACCTAGAAAAAAGTCAGAGACTCTAACCACTCCGCCACAGAGAACATTTTAATATCCAACCATGCCCTATTTCTAAGCGCTAAACTTCCAATCCATGTTCAATAATTGAATACTGAGCTAGACCTGAATAAGTATATTGTGGTTAGAGTTTTAAAGGATTAGATACTGTCACGGGGGTGATGATAATGGGAAATATTGCGCCTAGAGCGGGACTCGAACCCAAATCTCTTTGCATTCCGGGCCAGTGTGCTAACCATTACACCACCTAGGCTCCCTGACATCACCACAGTACCCATGCCTACCTGTCTATGTGGTTACTTGCCTGAGAGGTCAGTGCAGTCTACTACATTCGTCCCCCTGAAATTGTCAGTCTTTTAAATGGTCATTTAATGCTTACAATTACATACATATAGGCAATGCACTTACACATACATACACAGAGTAGGTTCAACATCCATAGAGTGCGTAGCTGGTAAAGGATCCTGGTCAATGCACCAGTGTCATGGGGGTGATGAAAATGGGAAATATTGCACCTAGAGTGGGAATCGAACCCACATCTCTTTGCATTCCGGGCCAGTGTGGACCACCTAGGCTCCCTGACATCACCACACTACCCATGCCTACCTGTCTATGTGGTTACTTGCCTGAGAGGTCAGTGCAGCCAACTACAATACTGTATGAGAATAGACTTAAAACGTGAGTAGCATTTAAACAAATTGCATATCTAAACACATTTCAGACAGGGCATACCTGGTTTCTTCCTGTAGTCGGTTCCTAGATATAAATCAAAGAAAACTACGTTAATGAAAGCTGCAAAGTCCGATGAACCATAACATTTTCTAAATCAAAACAATTATCTAGATTTGATTCTACATATCTAACTTAGATACTGGTGCACTTATTAAGTATTTGTTGCCACAGATAAGGGAACACTGAGTCAATTTAACAGAACCTATTACTGCAGAAGCCTATGGTACCAGAGTTTTGGAATGCTTGCCAACATTATTTTCACATGTTTGAATTTCAAATAACTCCAAAGGTAGCCATTTCAATTAAAAGTTACTTAAACTAAAGTAAGGTAGGTTATAATGATCAATTTAATATATTTATCTCAGAAAAATGTCAGAAACTCAAAACCATCGGACTATGCAACTTTAAGATCTCGCTTTACAGCCATATTCTAGGCAGTATGAAGGAGGATCTTATCAGAGATGATTGAACTACAGTTGGAACAATGCTAATAAACAGTGTGTGTGGGGGGGGGGGGGGGGGAGGTGCTGGGGAGGTGCTAGGCATCGGTTACATTGAGACCGGCATATATTCTACGAAGACCATCTAGTACTAGCGAAAGGACATACTTCCACAGCTGATTGTTGGGGGACGGCGAGGTTGGGGGGGGGGGGGGGGGGGGGGTGGCGCGGGGTTGCGGTGAGCAGTGACGGGGAGAGTTGTATATTGGGGGGGGGGGGGGGGGGGGGGAGTGGTTCTCTACTCAGGGTGAATAGACACAGTGATGGGGGAGTGGGGGAGTGGCGGTAGAGGTATGGGGGTAGACGGGGATGGGTAGAGGGGGTGTGGTTGGCGATAGAGGGGGGGGTGAGGAAGGGGTGGGAGAGGGGGTGGGGTTGGGGTAGAGGAGCGGGGGTTGGGGGTATAGGGGGGAGGTGGTAGCGGTAGAGGGTTGTGGGTGCGGGGTAAAGAGGTGGGGGTAGAGGGGTAGAGGGGTGTGGTTGGGGGTAGAGGGGTGTGGGTGTGGGAGGGGGTGGGTGTGGGCGAGGGTGGGTGGGGTAGAGGGGTCGGGGGTGTTAGGGTAGAGGGGTATGGTTGGGGGTAGAGGGGTGGGGGCGGGAGCGCGGTGAGAGGGGTGTGGGTGCGGGTAGAGGGGTGGGGGTGGGGAGTGCGGCGAGAGGGGTGTGGGTGCGGGTAGAGGGGGTGTGGTTTTGGGGTATGGGAGGTATGGGTATGGGAGGGGTGGGTTGTGGTAGAGGGGGGGTGTGGGTGTGGGAGAGGGTGGGTGGGGTAGAGGGGTCGGGGTGTTGGGTTAGCGGGGTGTGGTTGGGTCTAGAGGGGTGTGGGTGTGGGAGGGTGTGGGGTGGGGTAGAGGTGTCGGGGTGTTGGGTTAGAGGGGTGTGGATTGGGGTAGAGGTGTGTGGGTGTCAGAGAGGGTGGGGTGGGGTAGAGTGGGTGGGGGTAGGAGGGGCAGAGGGGCGGGGGTTTGCTGCACGTTGCCAGATGCTTCATCGAACCGAGTGAGTGACAAATGACGGCTACAAACACTTAAATATTTTGCAATGCATGCATCCCAAATGCAGCCATGCACATAACTATATGGGGTGCGAATTAGTGGTCGGGCGTATAGATACTAACTGGATGGTAAGGACACATGCAGGGACGAGTAATTGGGTTATTTTTGCGTTTTGGCGCGCTTTTCTGATGACATGTGAGTACACTGGTTACCAGACGGTAACGCCCGTGCTGAGTGTGTGTGTGTGATGGGGTGTGAGGTGGGGTGGGACTGGGAGTGGGTGAGGGTGAGGGTTGCTACTACTGGAAGGTGCGGCGGGGGTGGGTGGGTGGGTGGGCGGGGGTGGGTGGGGGTGGTGGTGGGGGTGGGGGTGGTTACTAGTGGAGTATCCACGGTACTAGTCTCACTAGGCCCTACCATCCAGGCATGATCATAGACAGCCCCGGTCCTCACATCAACGGCGGCTGATGCTGAGAATTACCCGGAAGTGGCGGGTAGGGGCAGCGTCTGATGTTACTAACACGTCAACCTGCATAATCCGATGAAAACATCAAATTTTCAAAATCAGAAACAGCGATCTAGATTTGAGCCTACATATCTACATTAGACGCTGGTACACTTATCAAACATTTGTCGCCGCTTAGAATGGAATACCGAGCCAATTTAATAAGAACCTGTCACTTACTGAAGAAGCCTATCGTGTCAGAGTTTTGGTATGCTTGTCGACATTAATTTTGTATGTTTGCATTTCAAATGTCTCGAAAGGTGCCCATTTAGAATGAAGGTTACTTGAAACTAAAGTGTGGTGGCTTATAACGATCAAGTTAATATATTTAGCTCAGAAAATGATAGAAACTCAAAACATTCGGACTTTAATTGAAAAATGTATAACATATATATATAAAGTTAGGCTACTTACTCTCAATCAGACGAGACAATACACGAGTATGGGTTGACCACTTTAATGCGAGATCTTGGCTAGCATAATGCCTAGCCGGTTAAAGATTTGAAAGCATGGCGCCGAATGGCCGAGTGAAGGTTCACAGGGCACCAACACGTGGTGGCGCTGCAATAGCGCAGGGCCAGATCGATCAAGTCAGTCCGTGATAGGGCGATATACATATTAATACAATTAAATGGCAGGAATATTACTGCACAGTAATAATTTTAACAATAATAATGGAGGAGCCGCTCCGCCTTTTTATGTAATGATAATGAATTATCCAGTCTATAATTGTTGTGATACCAGTAACCACGGTGCCCCTGCCGAGTTAAATCTGTCAGTGTTGAACAACTTATTGAATTGTTCATATTTCTGGTTTTACTTCGCGCGGTCCATAAGGAGTTCAGAATAGGGACAATTTGTGGGTGGGGGGTTATCATTTGTTAGTTGCGGAGGGACGATTTTTGTTTGGTAAAACGCGCCGGCGAGGAAGCGAGGCAAGCCGGGAAGATACGGCTCACGTGACGCTGTCTCGCCCGCCGTTCCCATCATGCCCAGGGCCGTCTTCCGGGCACCGTCTACCTGAGCATTGGCTACGGGCTCTCCGTTTGCAGTGCATGGGCGAGGCTTTTGGACGACGGTAAACGAAGGTAATCAGGACACATGAAAGGGCTGGTGAAGAAGGAAGCGGACGAACGGACGGACAAGGTGGAGAGGAGGGGAGGGAAGGGAGGGTGAGGGAGGGAGGGTGAGGGAGGGAGGGAAGGGAGGGGCAGGTATTGGAAGCATCGGAAGGGAGGAAAAGGGAGGTGGAATGAGGGGAAGGAAGGGGAAGGAAGGGAAGGGGAGGGGAAGGGAGGGGAAGGGAGGGGAAGGGAGGGCAGGGAGGAGAACGGAGGAGAAGGGAGGGAAGCGAGGGGAAGGGAGGGGATAGGAGGGGATGGGAGGGGAAGGGAGCGGAAGGGAGGGGAAGGGACGGGAAGGGGGGGGGAAGGGAGGGAAGGAAGGGAAAGGGGGAGAGGAAGGGAAGGAGAGGAGGGAGGGGAAGTGAGAGGAAGGGAGGGGAAGGAAGGGGAAGGAAGGGGAAGGGAGGGGAAGGAAGGGGAAGGGGGGGAAGGGAGGGGAAGGGAGGGGAAGGAGGGGAAGGGGGGGAAGGGAGGGAAGAAGGGGAGGGAGGGAGGGGAGGGAGGGAAGGGGGGAGGGGGAGGAGGGGGATGGGGGAGAGGAAGGGAGGGGGAGGGGGGAGGGGGTGGGGGGAGGAGTGGGAGGGGGGTGGGGAGGGGGGGGAGGGAGGGGGAGGGAGGGGGAGGGAGGGGGAGGGGGGGGGGGGGGGGGGAGGAGGGGGGGGAGGGGGGAGGGGAGGGGGGGGAGGGGGAGGGGAGGGGGAGGGGGAGGGGAGGGGGGGGGAGGGAGGGGGGAGGAGGGAGGGGAGGGGGGAGGGAGGGGGGAGGGGAGGGGGGGAGGGGGAGGGGGGGGGAGGGGAGGGGGGGGGAGGGGGAGGGAGGGAGGGAGGGGGGGAGGGGAGGGGGAGGGGGGGAGGGGGAGGGGGGGGAGGGGGGGAGGGAGGGGAGGGGGGGGGAGGGGAGGGGGAGGGGGGGGGAGGGGGGGAGGGAGGGGGGGAGGAGGGGGGGGGAGGGGGGGAGGGGGGGGTGAGGGGAGGGGGGAGGGAGGGGAGGGGGGAGAGGGAGTGGAATGGAGGGGAAGGGAGGGGAAGGGAGGAGAGTTTGGGAAAAGCGGTAGGTTGGGAAGTGAGGGGAATGGAATGGAATGAAGGGGAAGCGAGGGTGGAGGGGAAGAGAAGGAGAGGGGAAGGGGGGAAGGAGAGGACGGAGGGGGAAGGAGAGGGTAGTGGAGGGGAAGGGAGGGAAGGGAGGGGAAGGGAGGGGAAGGAGGGGGAGGGGAGGGGAAGGGAGGGGAGGGGACGATAGTTGGGGAGAAGAGAAGGGTGGGGAATGGAGCTAAGGGAAGGGAATAGGAGGGAGATGGAATGGATAGATTTGGGAAACAAAGAGGCGGGGCATGGAGATAGTATAGGAGGGTGGCACGGAAGGGAGATGGACGGGGATGGAGGGGATCGGTGAGGAGGGAGGGGAAGTGAGGGGGAAGGGAGGAGAGCTGGGGAGAAGGAAGGGTGGGGGAAGGGAGATGAACGAAGGAAATAGGACATTATATAGAATGGGAAGGGGATGGAGCATTTGGGAAAGAAAGAAGCCGGGCATGGAGCTAGGAGGGTGTGGGTGTGGGGGGGGGGGGAGGGGGGAGGGGTACCGAAGGCAGTGGACAATCGGGAAGGAGAGTGGAGAAGCGAAGGATCGAGAGGGGAGAACAGGAAAGGTGAGCGAGGGGGGTATAAGGGGGGGGGGCAAAGAGATGAATCCGATATCGGGGACAGGGGGGGGAGGAAGAGTGGGGGGGGGGGAATAGGAAAGGGTCGGTTGGTTGTCGGTATGTTACGCCCTAAGAACATCTAAGGTCATATTAGGACGGGTACCGACTTGTGACAGTGCATGACTTCATAGTGTTGGCCCACTGGGAGATCAGACCACCAGCATCATGATCCGATATCTCACACAGTCAGATTATCCTGATGCTGTCTCTGTCTTATCCTAATACCATTGAGCGTTAGGCTTGGTAGTGACAAATATCAATTTAATAAGTCATTGGTTTGACTCGGATGGGATTCGAACTCCCGATTTTCCGCAATTGGAAAGGGAGTGGACGGGGGGCGGGGGCGGGGGGGAGAGGGCAGAAGGGGTCAGACGAAGTGTCGGGGAGGGAGAAGAGATAAGGACAGAGGAGGAGAGGAGGGATAAGGAAAGGAGGAATAGTTGAGGAAGAAGTGTGAGGGGAATAGAGTGGGAAGTGAATGGGAGGGGAGGGTGTGGGGAAAGGTGGAGGGGGGAGTAGGAGGAAGAAGGACAGAGTATCGCCAAAGGGAAGGGAGGGAAGGGGACGGCAAGGGAATGGAAAGTGGATGCTGGTAGCGTGGGGGAAGGTGGGAGCGATGCACCGAGGATATGTACATGTATATGGATGTCTGTGCCCGGAGTGCACTACGACTGGAGATTGTCACACAACATCCGGTTTCCTGGGATCAGTTCCCTCGCCCCCCCCCCACCACCCCCCACCGCCGCCTGCCATAATCTCTAACTGCCTTCTGACACAAGGCTGCTCCTGGTCTATGTTAGGTTGGTTGGTTGTTGGGAGTTTTACATCCTGGCAACAGCTAAGGTCATATCGCGACGAGTATGGACTTCCTGCATTTAAAATCTCTCAAAAGTCAGACATTTAAAATAACAGTTACTGTAAACTAAAGTTGCGTAGATTATAACAATCCCTCTAATATAATTTAGCTTAGAAAATGAGAGAAACTCAAAACAATCGAATGAAGAGGATCAGTCGATGCAACAACAATCGAGGAAGTAGTGATGTATGTAGGGAGGTATTAAGCACTGGAATGGAAGGTGGCGCCCCCTCTCTGAGCCAAAGCGAGTGAAAAGGCAGTGGCGCCAGTTATCACTAGTGAGGATTCACAGAACTAATCCAGGCAGAACCGGTGTCACAGTTTCAGTTCCCAGCAGTTGAAGTTCCCACAATTGCTTCTGCGCATGCGTCAACATCTAACGGCATCATCTGCGCATTGTCAATGGTTGTGAGCAATGTTCACACATAAAAAGTGAAATATCTCTAAAACCAAACCAGCTAGAAACAAATCGCTTGGTACACATATAGAAAACATGTTTACCAACACGATTATATTAAATTGATATGGTTAGGGTTCTGGATTTCTATTTATTTTGAATAATGTTTTGCACTGCGCATGCTGCCAAACTCAATGCATTGTCAATGTTTGTGAGCAATCTTCATGCAGAAAAAGTGAAATATCTCTAAAACCACACGACCTAGAAACAAATCGCTTGGTACACATATAGAAAACATGTTTACCGAAAAGATTATATTAAATTTATAAGGTTAGTCACACTGAAACTATAGTGACAGCGATTTGCGGCGATCGGCGATGGTTTAAATCGGGCTAATGTTGACACATGTGCAGACAATGCTTTGACGCATGCGCAGATGCTTTTGTGGGAACTGAAACTGCTGGGAACTGAAACTGTGACACCGGTCCATTTGTAATAATATAACCACATACCTTAGGTGTCTGTCATTTTCTGAGATAAATATATTATATGGATCATTATAATCTACTTTACTTTAGTTTGAAGTAACTTTTATTTTAAATGGCTAACTTTTGAGATATTTGAAGTACAGCCATGCATACTTAATTTGGGGAACCATGCCAAAACCCTGACACCATAGGCTTCTGCCACAGTGACATGTTCTATTGGTTAACTAGGTATTCCCTTCTGTGTGGAAACAAATGTTTGATATGTCCACCAGTATCTAAATTAGATTTGTAGAATCAAATCTAAATACAGATTTAAGTTTTTTAAATTTGATGTTTTCATTGGTCTATGCATCTATAACTTTAAAAATAAATTCAAGATATGTTGGGACCAGCCAGAGTCTTGACTCAATCCACTTACTCTCTTGCCTTGTTGTTTAATAACTAATAAACCATTAGACTATGTACATTTAAGGGCTTTCAAACAAGATGGCCCGATACAGGGATCAGACCGTTGTAGGCTGCAGTCGGGCCCGATAATGTGACCTTACTGAAGGCCTGCAGGTCGCCATGTCCCTCTAGCCTCTAACCC
The DNA here is from genome assembly GCA_030323885.1 of Branchipolynoe longqiensis. NCBI lineage: Eukaryota > Metazoa > Annelida > Polychaeta > Phyllodocida > Polynoidae > Branchipolynoe > Branchipolynoe longqiensis. The sequence continues at coordinate 57,418,468 of CM059197.1, forward strand.
GAGCGACCCACGCACAAATTCGAGTTTGCTGGTTTGAGATTTTCTTTTTTCTTGAAGATGTATACTGCCTATCATGAGATAAGTCTGAATAGACTTGTTTTCATCATTAGACAACATGGGATATGTAACCGACCCGGGGGATTTTTAACCTCCCACACCACATAGACATGGTATGAGAGCAAATGGCCTTTGATGATGCTGTAAGTTTTATACATCGGTGGAAATCCAAATTTGTAGAGGAGAGGGCATGGGAAATCGAACTCTCAACCTTCAGATTAGGAGTCTGACATAGAAAAAAGTCAGGCACTCTGATCACTCTGCCACAAAGACACATACGTGGGTCGTTCTCTGAAGCTGGGTGCCATATATTTGGGGTCCAAGTTATGATACACATAATTTATTCTCACTTTCTTTTATTAATAGCAAGTCAAATAAGTATTGTTGGCTAGATATCTTTAGTATCTCTTAGCAATACTGAATATATTTAATCTATGAAAATGTATTATAAGTATGTTTCTATGAAATGTATCATGAGTATCTTTCTATGATTTTGTGCTAAAGTGAAAATGTGAAAATTTATATATTTACATATATACATCAAAATTGACACAGACATTTGTTTTTCAAAATTTCTCTTGTAAGACTTACTTTTGTTTGCTTAACTGCAATTAATAATATAATATTTGAATATGTTATGTATGCTAAAATGCTGTATGTCTGTGTTTAATATCCATGTCACACAGGACACTTTGAGATCAAATTCAAAAAGGGAAACAGTCTTTTTCAACTATGACATATCCAGAACATGTAAACCTTCATATGAATATGGGTTCGGTTATTATTTCTAATCTTTTCTGTTATTAATTGGAATACTTTCACATTTGGCTTCCATTGCTCAGGCGTGGTAACCAATTTCAGAGAACGACCCACATACAACAC